>JALMGF010000002.1:108391165-109606165 GCA_023333645.1 Sceloporus occidentalis | reverse complement strand
TGATTATGTTTTACCAAGGTGGAGTTAAAATTCCAGGAAAAGTTCCTCATTTTATTTGAATAATAATAACAGAATTTGAAGGATTTGAAGAATCTGAAGGAGAAACAAACCCAATCATATAACCATCATGCAGGAAATATTCTTCAATGCAACTGATGCTTGTGAAAGGGAAAAGTCACTTGAAATCATACAGAAAAGGCAAATATTTAGCTGCATAACATTTTGTTTATTTTTTTAAAAAAATACCTGGGAGACATCAATAGTTCTTTGCAGAAACCGGAATGAGTCAAATGTCGATTTGTGTGTTTGGTTTCATATTTATAGTTTCCGGCACATGAAAAAACCTTTGAAGAACGTTTGTGTAAGCATTTCTCTAGTAAGCTTTCAAGAAAAGGTAGGTCTAAGAGCAGTCATGAACGGAAGGGAGGGAAGAAGGACAGATTCAGTTAAGAGTGTCTGATAGCTGCCATTTAATGGAATAATAGGATTAGTTTTATTAGATTCCTGTCTGGGAGGAAAATGGCTGTGAGGAAAAGCCACCCGCTTCCTTTCTTTCTCACTGTAATAATAAACGTGTGTCTGGAGTTCACACTGTCTGTGAGCGGCCTCATATGACTGAATCTGTTTAAATAAATAAATAAATAAATATAATTTCACATTTTTTAAATAAAGAAGATACCAGGAAGGAAGATTTTAATTTAGTCCAACATTACTTTTCTATTTGGAAGGAACTATTGTATGGAAGAGCTTTCAATTGCCTGTATTCTACAACTGGACAGCCCCTATTTAAATCTACCTTCTTAATGAACGCATAGCATAAGAGAACTAATAGATATGTCATTCGAATGAAGAGATGCCTTCTGACACGAGCTGAAGCAGAGTATGGTTGTCTAAGGAAGTGCTGTCCTATATGTGAACTTCTAAATTTGTACCTTTTTGAAACTGTTGTACAATAGGGCCACTTTCTCAGCCTCTTGTTGACAGCACCAGACTTTCAAATCCCCATCTAAGGATGTTATCAGACAAGGGAAATTGGAAGTATAATCCAATGGCAATCCGAACACAATCATGGGGTTTAACATTATTGTGTGAGAGGTGATCACATGCAATTTTGGGCAATATTTTCGGGCAATGGGAAGTCAGTTCGAACGCAATTCGAATTCACGTAAATTTGCTGAACTAGCGAATTCACATGAGTGCGTTCTGGCTCCACTTTCTTTTCATTCAAAATTAAGAGAAATTCTTCCCATGTCATAAACTCCCAAGAAATATTAGTGGTGACTTTGCTGGAACAAAATTAGAATCGCTCCAGATGGACAAAGACTGGAGCATTTCAGGAATGGATGGACACCCTGTTGGACTAAGAACACTGATGTCCTTCTCATAAACTTGACTTTGGGAGTGTTTAGGTTTACTGGTTTAAGATTTAGCTGTGTGTTTCAGAAGGATCAGAGGAAGCTGAAGATGTCAATTCCTGACCTTTCTATGTTGTTAATAAAGGTCGATAACCACATGTGATTACAGAGCTCCATGAAATCAGAAACATTGTTGAAGCAGAGCTTGTATGGAGTTCTGTAGATACTTGAAATAGACATGGTAATAGCTCCTCTTCAACATAACAAGATGAGTGCAGTCCAAAAGAGTTTATCCCTGATTCTTTCTCCATATATAGAGAAATGAATACCTGAATAGACCCTACTGCCAGGGTTAGAGTAATTGACTAATGTTACTATTCACTAATTCATTAATTTCATTCTTGAAGGAAGCAATGAGTACTTTTAGCAATGTTCTTCAGACTAATCACCATTTTAAAGTGATTTGTAGTTTGGGACCTATTCTGTGGAAAATTTGTGTGAAGAATTTTTTTTCTACAGAAAACAATACACTTGTCCCTCCATATTTGCTAGGGTTAGGGGAACAAGACCCCTGTGAATATGGGAAAACCGCAAATAACAAAAACACCATGTTTTTCCCTGAGAGGACACCTCTCTAGGAATCTCTAGGTCCTCCAGTGCAACTGTATGGTCAATGTCCAACAGGTCTTTCAGAGCAACTTTTAGTTAAAGTTGACCACAGAGTTGCACTCGAGGACCTAGACAGTCCTAGAGAGAACATATTAATGAAATCCGTGAATAATCAAATCCGCAAATATCAAAGCCGCAAATATGGAGGGATGACTGTATTTCCTAAAATGAAAATATTTCTCTGCAGAAAACTCTGTTGAAGGAAATGCTGCAAAGGTTTTCACCAGTTAGAGGAGTCCTCTTGCCAGTGCTTCCCAACACTCAAAGAATATGGATTTAAAAAGCCCGCACATTTAAAAATATTATCAAATATGTTTTCAATTCCTAAATTATGCAATTTCCAATTGGATTAGGCAGGTATAGCTGTCAGTTTTGAAGTACAGGGATTCGTCATTACAAATTTCACTGCCATGACCTAAGGATATTTTTTTTTATTGCAGGTATGTTGCATCATATCAGTAAACTGACACTTTATTGTGGGTTCTAGCATTTTTCATCTTTGTAAAGAATAGGTCTTTTCTTAAGTTGATGACTTTTAGTTACCCTTTCAAGACAAATGTTCCTTCAAAATGGGCTGGTTCTCTGATGCTGTGAGACCTAGCTCCACTGCAACATTGGTGGACAGTGTAAGAAAACTGGGGAGGTCTCATATATTTTAATGAATAGTATTACAGGTTCCATTAATTTTAGCAAAAGTTGCTTTTAGGACAAAAAATACCTCTCAGAAATTATAAAGGGAACAAATAAATTATTATTATTATTATTATTATTATTATTATTATTACATTTTATTTATAAAGCGCTGTAAATTTGCACAAATTTATGCATAAGACTTTCCAAGGGGACTTTGTGTACCATCTTATATTTTCATTGAACCAAAATTCAGCTAAACAATATTTATTATGTACACCCATTATTGTTTTTATCTCGCCTTGGCTATCAAAGTAGCAAGAAAGATGCTACCAAAGCTTTTACAGCAGCAGTAAGTCCAGTATACTTCTGATAAATACACATCTGCCAGTCTTCTCACCTCCCTCCACCACCACTTTCTTTATGAAAGAGAGGGAAATTAGGAACTGGATTAATAATGAGTAATTAAAGAGAGATTAAAGATCTATTAACCCACAGCTTGGTCATGAAGATTATTTAAAACATGTCAGAGGAAGCAGAAGCTGTCTTAGAAGGAATCTGATGAATGTAGGTTCATGCAAGGTTGTCAGTATGATGAAACAAGCAGAGTTGGATTTAACAGATTTATACATTTCTGCTTGGCAGACTGTAATAGGGTGCACAGTCAACCTGCTGATCACTGGATAGCTATAGAAAGCTCATTACACAAAGGCTGTCATGAGGGTAAAAGCAGTATGGAATATCTAAACGTGATTAAAAATTATTCTGGATCACAATATTTAGGAATATTGTATGACATTGGTACCTCAGCGCTCTGCAAAGAGGGTTGGTGAAAAATGAAGCACACACAAAGAGACACTGTTGATTCACCTTTTGAGAAATATCTGCTTAAATCACCCCTTGTATACTGAAGAAATTCTGGTGCAGTGACCTAGAGCCCTGGAGCTAAAATCATATGCCAAGAGCATCTTGCATATACTGACACTATAGCCATTTGACCAGAGCTCCTCACCAGCTTGGTGAAAAAGCATTTGAAATGACCTGGCTATAAGATCTGGGCACCAGGAAGACATTGTTTCTCATCACAAAGGTTTTGCAAGAATTTAAACCCTTTCCAGACTCAGCTTCCCAGTTTCTCAACCTTCCCATCACAAAACCTTTGGCAGATTTTAAATTCCTTTGCCATCAAACTAACTTGGAGAGGCAGCAGAAGGAGTGGGGCAAGCAGATGTATCAATGGGAAAGGGATTTAAATTCTGGCAGTGGCTTCCTTGTAAGAAAGTGGGGAAACAGGAGTTTACATTTTTGCAGAGGTTTTCTTGTGAAAGGGTGGGAAATGGAGTGAGGCAGAGGGTTAAAATTTGATAATGACTTTGTGATGTGAAGGTAGGAAAGAGTGAGAAAGAGATTTGACTGTGGCAATGAGATGAGATTGACTTCCATGGGGAAAGGGAGACATTGACTTGCCTCATCCTCCGCTAGTGTCCTGGGGCCAATTCTCAGCCTGGCTATTGCAGGTTAATTTTTTTTAAAAGGAATGCTTCTTCTTTCAATCCACAGTTGCTCAAATCTGTGGCTATTGAACCTGTGGATACTGAGGGCCCACTAGTTTCAAATCAACAAACGAACCAAAAATGTTTGAGAAGTTAGCATTTCTACAAATTTTGCAATATTAAAAAATGCATACAAAAATCTGATCATCGTGGAAAATAATGAAATATATATTATATTTTATCTGAACATTCAAACAATTTAAACCCATGTTTACTGTCCAGTGATCAGACATGAAGTACACCAATCTGCAACATATGGAAGTGAGAAAGGCTTGTGCAAAGATAGTCAGATATCTTTTATCACTTCAGAAAACATGGTTTCTAAATGAGGAGCTCCATAATCTCATGAAATTGGACCATGAATGATAAATGCTGGGCTTTTGAACATGGTTAGAATAATTTTGTGCTGTCTCCCAAATTCAGATGAATTCTAATATGTCCAGTTCATCAGGTCAAGGGTGAGCAAAGAGTAGTCCTGAGAATGCATTAACTCCCCACCCCCCCATCTATATTTCCCTCCCTTGACTCTGTCAAATTTCCCCAACACCTTTTTTTTCTTGAATTGCTTCTTCTGGAATCCTCCAGGTATGCATCTACAGTGTAGAAATGATGCGGTTTATTATTTCCATCCTATGGAATCCAGGGATTTGTAGTTTTACAAGGTCATTAGCCTTCTCTGTCAAAGAGTGCTGGTATTTCACAAAACTAAAAATCTCAGGATTCTATAGGATAAAAATATGATAATTAAAGTGGTATCAATCTCCATTATTTCCTGAATGTAGATGAACACTAGGATGAATGATTTACCTTTTAAATAGGCAATGGACTAATTTTTACAATCCATTCATCCTCTAGATGCCAAGGGAAAGATATTGCTCCTTAGACCTGCAACAGCTGCTCAACCCTGTTCAAGATAGATTTTGCCAAAGCGTGTCCAGCATTCTATCTGAAACAGAACATTTAATTATTCACACTTTAGTTAACAACATTTTGTCCGCATAAAAGGTTGTCAGAATGCTGGGGTGTATATTTAGTTTTTATTTTAGTAATAAATGACTCTTAAAAATGAATCAAGAATTGATTTTGTTTTAGTTGTCAAGGCAACTTAAAACAGAAAGTCAAATTTAGCTCTGGTTTTAGAAATTTCTCATGGCATCTTCGCATTGCTATGCCAGAGAGGAGTGAGAGAAAGTGGAAAGGTGAACAGCAAGAATCATGATGGTTGGCATCCCTGCTTGATAACTGGCACTGCCAACACATCACAAAGCACTGTGGCACACATAGCGACATACACATAGAAACCCTGCCATAGAAATGTATTTGATTGTACAAAAACTTGTCAATAGTCCCTTCAGGGGAACTGCAAGAAAGGCACTGTGAAAACCATTGCTAGAAGGAACTGCAGCTCTGAACTGTTCTTTCCTACTAATTCAGTGTGCCAGGCACTTGGCAGAGTGTCTGTTTTTGCTTTCTAAATCACTTCCCCATTCTTAAGCCACTCTTTTAAACTTTTTATATCTATCACATTCCTTTCCTTTTAACTTAATGTAATTTTCCTTTTGTATTTGGATTTAAATTTTCCCTAGTTTAGAGTGTTTCTGTCCATTAAAATCAGGCTTGAATATCCCTGGTCACTTTGGTACCTCTGTTTCTTATTCAGAGAGGAGTGAACATGGTGACTGAGTGCTGTAGGGATGGAATTTTAATTTTATTGGAAAGAGTGACTTGCCATTTGAAAGGTGGAAGATGGGCTTTTCTCTCTGTGTGTTCCTTAAACACACACAGAAACGGGGGGGGGGGGGGCGCTAGAGCTTTGTCTATTTTTGAAGTGGGAGCTGAGTTGTGTGAGCAGGCTAGGACTGCTCTTTTCTACTTTCAGAATTGTGGCCATAGTAATGTTTGCCACAGATCCATTCTGTGACCTGAGCCATGTATGCTGGCATGTCCTGGATGGGTCATAGATAGTCTACCACAGCTCAGGAGTTCATGGTTTCCATGACAAACATGGGCTTATCCCAGTTAGTCTCTGGCCCTACACACTGTGCAGGTCATACCCTTGGTGCGGTCTTTAGTATGGATCAGGAACAGCTGTGGGTGGAGGTAATTATTACTACAGCATTGTTATGGATGGATCATTTCCTGGTCAAAGTTGGACTTAAAGCCACTATCCACCCCTGCAGGTGTGGAGGACCTATTAGATCGATTTGCCCTCAAAGGCAAATACCCTGGAACCTCAGTCTTACTAGGGCTATCAACACGATCTCTCCCAAGCATCCTTTCCAACCCGTTCCTAATTGTAATGAATCAGAAGATCTCAGGAAGATAAAGCAGGAAGGGCAAAGACTAAGGACAGTTTGTGCAGAAATATTGTTTTCTGTACAGAAAATGCTGTTTTCTGCACAAAACAACCATATGTGAATCGTGCACAGAATAAACAGATAACCGTGAAGACTGTTCAGTTCATCATTCTTCTTGTCAGGGTCTCTTGGCACTCAAGAAATATTTGTGACAACTTTTAAAATGTTTTTGAATATTCTTCCCATCTCTACTTTGTACCAGTGCTGCTTGGATCAAGGAATACAGCTGGTAATTGTGACTTTCTGCTGGTATTGCTTCTGTGAGGAAGAAAGACTGGCCATTGTGACTTTGTGCTGATGTAGCTCTTTTGAAAGTTGGCATTTTGAACTCATTCTGATGCTCCCTACCTTAAAGAGAGAGGCTGTCCATTTTGCTCTGTGCTGAAGCTACTTCCTTGATGGAGGGACAATAGAAATTGTTATCTTGAGATGATGATGATGCCCACTTGAAGGTAAGAAAGAGAGAAAGAAATTATGGGGTGAAATAGATGGTCAAAATAAGCAGGTTTCCAGCTGGCTTCAAGGTGGGGCATTTAGATGAAGCACACCTTGCAGCCAGGTGGAAAGCTCACCCAAGCCGTGCTACAAGGAGAAAAGCTAGGCTAAAAAGGAGCTGGATTTTTCTGTTCTTCCCAGAAAGTGTGCACCTTTGCATGTACATATAAATGCACCGATGCCAGGGTGGCTCTAAAGGGGTGCTCTTTCCAAACCATAAACCTAATTGTGTATGTTAATGGTCTGTTGCAGGAGCGTATTTAAAAGGCATGGAGCTGCTGTACCCAAGCCATAGAGTGTCAATGCCCCAATGTATTCTCATGAAGATTAGTACAACATACACAAAACAGATAGTTAAAGAAGAGGCATGGGGTGAAGGGGGGGTGAAGATGGGCATGATTTTACCTCACTGGCATCTGCATGGGCACACCTCTGCTCTGATGCTCTGTCCCAGTGAAGTGCACATCGCTCCTGCAGATATGTGCAGGGATGGTGGGGAGGGGGGGACAGGTACAAAAAAAAGGACCCAGCAGTGTAGGTTCAAGCTGCACCATGTGGTCATGACATATGCACTCCCGTCACCTTGGGAGCAGGTGGTGCAGTTGGTGGGGTTTCAATAAGGCTTTGAAAATGGGAGCTTCAAGCTGCTTTTTGCTGCCCATCTGTTTCACCCCTCTGTCTTGTGTCCACACACTGTCAATAATGAATCAGAGAAACAAGGTTTTTACATCCTTAACTGGACAAGAACTCTTTTATTTATTTATTTATTTCCCATTCACTCGAGTTACAAGTTCCACTTTTCAGAGAGGCGGGATACCAGTATCCAGTATTTTGTATGATTTCAGATAACTCTGTTCTCACCTTTTATTGCCCTGCAACAGAATAATGCATTGCTAAAGGAATATGTTCTCTATTTGTTGGTATTCCATCTTCTCCCTCTCAGTTATTCAGCACTGTACTTTGAAGGCCATGCTTGGCAATGTTTCATAGGGATGTACAGGAGGAACATTTTACAAGATCAGTGACAGTCCCCCCCCCCCCCCCAAACATGTGAAACCTTACTAATGACACAGTAACACAGTAGAGAAATGCTTGATGTTGGGATGGGAGGTTCAATCTCAAAATGTCAATCTTCAGGAAAGGTGGGACATAATTTTGCTAAAACTTGTGTTAAGTTCTGATGAATATTTTTACACAATTTAGTACCATAATGTAATCCATATACACCAATGATAAAATACTAATCATGCAGGTCTGTTGTGAGGATTTGCTTTGTAATGTACTGTAAAGCGTGTTCTGTTCTTCTTTTCATTCTATTTGTCCAATTAAGGTATTATTTATGAATTTGTACAAGATATTTTTGTGGATTATTATGGTTCTTTGTAGTCTCATTATTGAATATCCATTCATCAATGAAAAAAGAGTCTATTTTGGGGAATTTTTAATACTTACACCTTATTTTGAGTGACAAATCTAGCTTTATTAAACACTTTGAATTTTGGTAATAAACCTTACTTGTATTTTGCTTCAGGAAATAAAGTATTTCCTGAGTGCTATATTATTAATATTATATTAATAAAGATCTAGATTTTTTAGTGTACACATAGGGGCCATTTATTTTGAAAGATATGAAGCTATACTGACGTTGTCTGTCTTTGTTATCTCTTGTCTTTCCTTTAGATAACAATAGGCTAGATAGTCTGTGTTAGCAATAGCTAACACATTTAGTACAGCATATAAAGACTTACACATTTAGTATAGCATCAGCTGTCACAGTCAGATTATAGCCCTCTTCCTCATATACAAACTATCTTGATATTAAGATGTAAATTTCTAGAGTAGAATAATCTACAGTTTAAAACAAAAGGATTAAGTTTCAAACTATACTCCCAAACTAATTTGGACCCTTCAGTGGTAAATCACTCCCTTCACTGGTAAATCAAAAGCTATGCACATGGATGGACATTTTCTGTACTTTAATTAGACATTACATTGTAATTTCACTACTCATATCACTTCCTTGCAAAGCTCATCTCTACTGATATGGAATTACTAAATGGTATTACTAAATACAGGCTTTGAAAGTGTCATATTTGAAAGTGAAATATTTGCTGTCTTGTTCTATGTGCAGTTAGACTATCTTTACTAGTTCAATCCATCTGGTCTGTGCCTATGGGAAGAACATCTGATTATATTTAATGAACTTAGGCTGCATCCTACCTAGAAAAGTCACAAGATTTACTTCTTTAACTAGTTATATCAGAGCTCTCTGACAGAGAAGGCTAAATATCTGGCAAAACTACAAATCCCAGAATTCCATAGCATGGAAACATGGCAGTTAAAGTGGTCTCAAACTACATTATTTCTGCAGTGCAAATGCAGCCTTAGGGAAACCAGATATAAATAGGATTCTACTTGTAAATATTGTGTCTTTTCTCGATAAGATTACATCATTATATATAAAGATACCCTCCTATTGTATTTCTATCTGTATCTAAGCCCCTTCATTTTGCCCATCTGAATGCTTTCCATTCTAACTGAAACCTCTTCCTCTCAAAAAAAATAATAATGCAGAGAAATAGCCATCAATGCTAATGAGATCTGTATTAAATATTGTATATCTAAACACCCCACTGTGGAAAGTAAATAATTACACTTCCTTCAGTTCTGAAACAGTGAGAGGTGTATGACACAGATTTGTAAAGGACTATAGTATTAGAGACTGAGATACACTTCTATATTTAGGGTGGAAATTAAAGTGGAAATGGGGACTGTGAGTTTTCCTGTGTTTAGAATCTGTCCATAGAGGTGATGCATAGCCTGAATTTCCTTGTTTTTTTGGGGGGGTCTACATCCCCACAACCTTAACTATGGGGTGAAACAGATGGGCAAAATGAAGGGGCTTCTAGTCGCTTTGATAGCAGGACATTTATATGATGTATGTCATGAAAGTGGGTGGAAACTGAAACAAAGTCATGCTCCAGGGCTAAAAGCCAGGGCAAAAAGAAACCAAGATACTCAAGCTTAGCCCAAAAATGTGCATCTCCACTTCTGCCAGACAACAGTTCAGGGACAGGGAGGCAGAGTGCCTGAGATCAGTAGATGAGAGTGCCCTTCAGAAGCAGAAATGCCTCACTGTTACCCTGGAGGCCCAAACTCTTCTGCTGGCCACCGTCATGGAATGAATTGGGCTGGCCCAGGGTAGCTTTGAGGGTGGGGGGCTGTGTTTCAGGGGAGATACAGAAGGACCTGTCCACTTCAGGACGAGGGGGCCACCATGGAGGTGGACATCCAGGAACCCTCATCCCCTTGATGAATCGTCAGCCTTGTGAATGGATTGGCAGTGGCAGAGTCCCCCTCCCAGTGTAAAGGCAACATACCCAATGGGGAAGGCCACCCAGAGGATGCAAGTGACTCAACCCCCATCCCCAATGACATGGCTATCACCAGTCAAAGCCACCACCAACATCTCTGGCACCATGTCTGCCATCACACACCAGCCCATCCTTTACCCCTCCGACCATCCCAATGTTCCTGTCATCCAAAGCCCTCTCTGGCCTCATGTGCTACTTTGACCCACCACACCCTTCACATGTGTAGGAATGACAAACACATCATTTTACAAACAATAAAGAAGATTTATTGAAAAATATTTACAGTTATGTCTTGGGGAAAAGGGAGGTTGGAGATATGGTGGTATGTATAGGCAAAGAGGGGTTAGGTACACATGAAGGCTCAGGGCTGGAGGTGTGAATCACTCCAAGAAGGCCTGGATGCTGTCCTGGAGCTGCCACATCTGGCCCTCTGTGGCAGCAACCCTTTTCTCCAGTCTTTCACCTGCAAGGAAAGTACAAGGGATGAAGGTGGTTAGCAAACAAATGTGGACCCAGCTACCTGGTGGCATGGGCAGGATCTCCTCATCTCTCCAGGCAGTCATTGTGCTGACTGCTCAGAGGCACATCCCCTTTCCTGTTTGGCTGCCACCCTCACCATGTTGTTACCCTGTCACACTGATGTGTATGAAATACTTGCGACAGTGTGGTTGGTCAGACATATGAGGGGTGGCAAGACATTCGGGGGGGTGGGGGTGGCAGTGTTCCTGTGGCCATGCAATCATGCACATGTGTTGGAGAGGCACTGAAAAAATATTAATGAAGCATCACAGCTCTAAGCCATGTTCTCTATGGGCCAGTGTAGTCATGCCATGAGTATTTGGCCCACCTTGTGTTGGGCCATGTGGATAGCATGGTTTCAAACCACTTTCAGAAAAAGCAGGATTGAACCTCTCTTTTCTGCTCATCTGCTCCAGCCCCAATGTCTCCAAACAGTTTTCTTCTTCTTCAGGACATCAAAGTTGTACCTAGAGGCACGTCTTCTTTGTGACTTAATCTCTACCACTCAGTTGATACTTGACAAAATGTGACAAACAGACTGACTCAATAAAATGCATTCCTTACTTCTAATCCACCACTGTTAACAACTAACTGGACTTCTGAATCGAGAAACAGAAACAGCAATTTAAAGTTGTTTATTGGTTTCTTATTTTCCCCATGGTGGTAATAATCTTGTGAGAATGAAATGAAAATGTATTTTCCCACCAGTCATTTTCAGCAGGTGAAACTGAATGTCTTCTAGGTTTCTTTTCATTGCTTTTCTGAATAAGGACAAAACAGAACAAAATTGAAATGTGTTATGTTGCAGTGTCAAAGGTGGTCTATGTTGAATGTGGGGGGGACGGGGACCAAGTAACTTCTGATCTTTTCTAGCTAACTGAAGGCAGCTACTTTGAGTCCTTATTTTGAAGAAAAGGCAGATTATAAATAAAGTTAATACTAATATGAAACTGAAGGAAGCGGGGATGTGGCAATTGCATGTTCTTGCTTTTATAAAGGACTGAATTGACCTAGGTACAAGCTTATTTATTATTTACAATCAAGATTGTTAAATGTTGTCAACAAAGCATTTATATTGGTATAGATAAGAAGCTTTCTTTAATTCATGATATCAACCTCATAAAGAAGAGGTTCTTTTGTATTAACTTGTAAAACAGTGCTTTTCAAGTAAGAAAATCTGAATATTCAGTGGCTGGTCATCAACATATAATTTAGACAGTTATGAATGTTTAATGTGAGTGCAGCCTAGTGAGTAGCAACTAAATATATTTGTTGAGAAACATTGAATTTGAAGTTGTGAGGGGTAATATGACAGTGGCCTTTTACCTGTAATGGTAAGTTGTCAGATGTCAAGACAGCTGTTGAGTTTGCAAAATATAGATATGCTTCTGAGAACCAGGTATAAGCTACAGCAATCAGTAGTAAGGAATCAAATGATGTAAGCGATCAAACTTTGCTTCCCCCTTCCTTTGAGGCTGAGACAGTGTAATTTGACTAAGGTCACTCAACAGGTTTTCATGTCTGAGCAATGATTCAAACCCATTTCTCTAGAGTCACAGTCCAGTGTTGAAACCACTCAGCCATACTGGCTCTTGTTCTTACTGTTTTCAGAACATTATAGCCACACTGACTCCATGCTTGTACTTTATTATTCATTCTCTCTTCCATTAGAGCTTTAAAAACTATACAAGCTTAGTGTGCTAGTATGAGGCATGTATTCATTGCATAGCTCTGATTGAATACAATATGTTTAAACCGTAGAATTACTGTAGACTGTGGAAACTGCAGGTGTGAATGTGTGTGTGAATGTGTGTGTGTGTGTAGTTCATCTGTAGCCCTTTTCTCTGAGGCAGAAAATATCTGAAATAAGTTATAACACATTTGCCCACTTTAATAATACAGTTACCAGTTTTGGTTCATTCAGAAGTTGAGTGTTTAGGATGAAGGAAGAATAAAGAATTTTAATTATCTGTAGCTGCTCTTAAAAGCATGGCCAAGTACTTGTAGCTTTCTTCAACATGGTGTTTCCAGCCCAGAATTAGCACATCTTGTTATGGTTCCCCTGCTCATTTTATGACTAAAGCCTACTCTACATGCCCTCCTTTCCCCAAGGCAATGTAAAATATTTCAATTTTTTGTGACAGCAAAGAAAAGTTCATTGAACTCAAAATAGGATAGTCCAACATTCTCCTGAGAAATGTTGCTAGTTCCACTTCCTTCCCTGTCCCGGTGGTGTTTTGCCTGAGTAAGAACCGTCAAATTCACCTCAAATTTCACTTTGGATGACATGTGGGGGCAACTGCTATGGGAGATATGAATGCACAGGCACAAAGGGTTGCTTTTCAAGGCTCACTGGGGTTCCTTTAACTGAAAGGAACTGTGTCCAGATGTTCTAGTATGCTTCGGAGTACATTTATTTATATATGTTTGAGAAAGAGCGTGCTCAGATGCTAGTGCACTTTAGTGTCAGAAAGTCTGCCATGTGTGATTTTGGGCTGTTGTAAAGAGGAAACAGTATATATAGAGATTTTATAGCACCTTTGAGACTAATGGAAAGAAAATAGTTGGCAGCATGAGCTTTCGTAGACTTAAGTCTACTTCCTCAAATGCATCTGAGGAAGTAGACATAAGTCTATGAAAGCTCATGCTACCAACTTCTTTCTTTCAGTTAGTCTCAAAGGTGCTACAAGATCTATCTATATACTGATTTTACAGACTAAAATGGAATCTCTGGGTCCTCCAGTGGGATTCTATGGTCACGTTCCTGGTGAGACTGAGAGAAAGACATCCCCTGAGATCTTAAAACTCAGACATGCCATGTACTTAAGAACAATTTAGTCAACTTCCAATCTGTTTCAAGTTAGATGTGTTTATTCATAAGTCTGTTTTGTCCATTGTTTATTGTTATCTGCAACTGAAAAAAATAAAAAATCAGCATGAAATTTTGCCTTCAAAAAGTATTGAAAGAAACGTCTGAAAAAATATTTGCTGTCATATTTCAAAATAAAAATCAATATATTAAAATGCATTTTAATACAGCAATCCCAAAGAGCATTGGCACACTGAAGAACTCCAGATGCC
Organism: Sceloporus occidentalis; assembly: GCA_023333645.1. Classification (NCBI taxonomy): domain Eukaryota; kingdom Metazoa; phylum Chordata; class Lepidosauria; order Squamata; family Phrynosomatidae; genus Sceloporus; species Sceloporus occidentalis. Next base: position 109,592,132 of record JALMGF010000002.1, on the reverse strand, counting down.
ACTGGAGTATGGCACAGGTCAGGTCATACCAGAATTGACAAATTCTTCAAGCATCTCTAATGTTATGTGAATGGGTCACCTCCCTTATCTAGCTGTCAGAGTTGTGTGTACAGAGCTCTATTCCAACTCCAAAAGGTGTGCCCACTTGCTGTTCAGGGGAAGGAGGATGGTTAGGTTCATTCTGTGTTTTTCTTTTGTTTAATTAGTGTATTTATTTCAAGGCTTTCAACTAATTAAATAATTTTAGTTGAATAAGCATTTGTCTTTACCTGAATGGTTTATTAATCCATTTCAGTGGGCAAGAAGGATATTTTTCCCTCTTTCCAGTGTCAGGTTTGTTCCCTGCTAAGTGAAAATTTAGGTAGTGATGGGAAAGACTGTTGCCAAGACAGTGTCAAGAATAGAACTGGGGTGGACAATTGTAATGAGTCTGGGGACCACTTTTTGGATTGGCAAAGTATCTGAGGGCTAGATATTTTTGTTCATTTTATTTGTCTTTCCCCCCTAGCCCAAGTGCAGTTTGGTTATATTTATTTCAATCAATTTGTTTCACTGAGAAAGGACTAAATTCATTACATTAACAAGAAAGAAAGAAAAAACAGTGACTGAATACATACAAATAAATTCTAAGATTCATTATAAATCGCTTCAGAATTTTTAAGGTTATTTAACTCCTGTGAGTAGGGACGGCACATTCAGTGGCAGCCACACAGACACAACAAACAGTTTGAAGTCTCCCAGAAGTAGCTGGAGCTCTATGATTCTTGGGGATTCTGCAATGGCTGCATCCTATGGAATCCTAGGATTTGTACTTTCTTGTGGCATCAGAGCTCTATGACAGTGAAGACTAAATAGCTCACAAAATTACAATTCCCAGAATTCCATAGCATTGACCCATGGCAGTTAAAGTGGTATCAGACTGCATTATTTCTGCAGTGCAGAGGCAGCCAAAGAGACCTGGAGTTGGCCTAGCTAGTAAGTGCTTTGATGTTCGGGAAACTGCTTTGATTAATTGCTTCTCCTCTCTAAGCCTCTGCACTCATGGCAATTAATTGTTTTTCCTCTTTAATTAATTGACTCCCTACTTCTATTTCTGCTTTACATACTGCTGAGTTAACAAAGAGACCAGCTGGTTTAAACAGTTAAGGAACTGGTAAAAAAGAAGCTTGATTCCCACTCTAAACACATTGCTGCTTTAAATGCTCACTCATTGAGATTTGAAACACACTGTCATGTTTATAACACCTTGCCACTGGTGGGCTCTGACTTCTGACAGCATTTTTCTTCTTCTGGGGGTAGGAGGAAGGTCTATGTGTGTTTTTTTCCCTTAAACCTTGTCACTATAGCAGGATGCTGATGAATTTCAATAGGAAATCAAGGCAGGAATAATGTAATTGTCTTACAGAAGTGGTTGGACATTTTGTCTAAAGTAGAATGGCTGCACTCAGTAGGTACACATGCACACATATGGTTCTGTACTGAATTGCACGTTTGGGTATGCATGCACCTATGCAGTGTTGCTATTCAACACAAGCACTGCATAGAATGAACAGTGATAACTCCACATGCAGAAATTTATGGATGGCATCCTGCTTGTTAGTCTCAACTAGAATATACCAAGAATGACTTTGGGGAGATGCATATGTTTAACTTCGAGAAGAGAAATCTGAGGAGTGACATAGTGGCTATCTTCAAATATCTGATGGTCATGTAGAAGATGGTGCAAGCTTGTTTTCTGCTTCTCCAGAAACTAGCACATGAACCAATTAATTCAAATTTCAAAGAAAAGGGATTCCATCTAAACATTAGCCAGAACTTTAATGTAAGAGCAGTTCAGAAGACTGCCTCAGAGCATAGTGGACTCTCCATCTTTGAAGGTCTTCAAACAGAGGTTAGATGGGTACCTTTCAGAAGTCCTTGGCAAGGCAGGAGGCTCAACTAGACAATGTTTGCAGTTCCTTCCAATTGTAAGATTCTGTGATTCTATCCAATTAGTTGTTGAATGGTGAGTCTACAGACAGGAAACTGCATTGCTTGAATGAGTCTACTCTGATCAGGATTAACAACAGGATTTAGGCATTTCACATTTCACAGATGAACACTGGGACACACAAGGCCAAGCAACACAATTGTGTGCTCAGGGTGGCAAATGTTATTAATGAGGAAGAACAGACAGGCTAGGAGAGGCTAGAGTAGTTTGCATTTGCCTAATGAGAAGGGCAAGATTCCATTCCCTCTTCTCTTCTTACCCCCTTCTGAATTACCTGAGTGCAAACTATTTGGTCACTCAGTCAATCAATCAATTAATCAATGAAATATTTATTTTGGTTTGTGATCAAAAGTATAAAAAAGACTAAAAATGACAAAATAATGAAACTTTGAGCATGAAAAAGATCAGGCCACACTTCCCAGCAAGGGAGGGCAATGGCTTGTACACAGGCTTGATGGACAGTATGTGCAACAGCACAAAATGTAGCAACAGAAGCGAGATACAGACCACTGCCTCCATTTCCACCAGTGGGAAGCCTCAGCCGCTTGCGACGCCCGAGTGTGCAAATGGCGCACTCGTGATGTCGCAAGTGCGACGTGACATGTGGATGCTATGCGTCCGTTGCATCAAAATGGTGGCACCCGTATCTACAGGGCGCTGCCATTTTGATGCCCCCGTCACATGCTAGGGGTGAGGCCAATATGGATGGTGCATCCTCAGCCAACCCCTAGCACGTGACGGGGGCACCGCAAAGGTCCGTCTAAATCGGGCCACTAAAAGGAACTAATTCATTTACATCATAACAAAGGAAGGACACATCAAATGAGTGTGGGTAGCCTGGAAAAATAAGACAGATTCAATTAAGATTTTCTTGATATCAAGGTAAAAAAAAAGTAGTAAAGAAGAACTACAATGTGATGAGAACGATCCCCCATTCCCATCCCGGAATCTTCCCTCCAGCATATCAGAGGGGAGAGAATTGGATCGTGCTAACATAAAGCCCTTCGGTGCTAATGGTCTCAGAGTGCCAAAATAAAATAGTTTACTGTCTTGAACAGGCAAGGTGTTCTATTGGTTCATATGGGATAGAGATAGCAATTCTCAATTTTCCCATCCCTATGGATGTTGGGAAAAATCAGCCAAATTTTCTTCCTGCAGTGTAAGGAGGTGTGAGAAGGTTAGAAAAAATTTTCCCCAAGATGACACGAAGCTGCATAGCTTTGTTTGGAAATTGTGCAGCTTGAATTAAAAAGTGTTTTTTAAGCTAACATGTACGAGGCACTGCTTTTCTGCAACTCTTCCTCCCTTCTCTCCCCTCTAGACTGAAATTTGCACCCAAAACATCAGCTGTGTGAAGATGTTACAGCTGTCAAACCAGCTGTGGGCAAGGAGAGAAGTTGGCAGAAAGATGACTGGCTCATTTGAGAGCTGCATCCTCTAGCTAGGATTCTGTGAAAGATTGAGGGGTCTTGCAGAAGGAAGTTGCAGGGCTGGGGAATTGCAGATGTTTGGCAGCTGATTATTTTGTTTCTGTTTTCTTCCTCCAAGCTCCTATCTTGACAAGAGGCTATGAAAAAAAGACTGTTCATCTGTCAAAGCCGCTGGGAGGGGGAAGAAACTGAAAAGTCTTTTCACAGCCTCTAGTCAGGATTTCTGTGAAAGATTGGGGGATGGAGGAGAGAGAACTTGCAGGGAAAATAGAAACTAGATCAGCAGCTGCCAATCATCTACAGGCCCTTTCAGTCTCATCTTTCACAGAAATCCTCTGCCCCAAGGTCTCCAGCACCTATATGTTTGTCACACAAAGTATTACGAGTAGAAGTCCCTTCCCTCAATAACAATATCTTCCCAGTATGGTTTGGGGGTATAAAGAAGACACCCTTCTTGGTGACTGCTCCCAGATGTTGTAACTTATTCCCTAGGGAGATTTAGATGGCTCCCTCTTTGTTATCCTTTTATCCAGAAAAGAAAACTCAAAAAACCATATCTCCAATAACCAAATGGTGCTAATGGTTGGTGTAATGTGTTCTGGTCCTGCACCATGGCCACATACCTTCCTGGGAGCTGCTGGCAATGATATGGGATTGTAGGAAGATCGAGCTCTTCTTTGGGATATACACTGTTTGCCCCAAAAGCAGGAACTGAACTTCACATTTCTACAGTAACAATAATTATAATAATTAGAATTATATTAATGATATAATGACATGACAATGATATAATAATTATTTTAGAAAAGGCAACTTTAAAAAGCACTACATTTTGACAGTTTACTGCTAAAGGTTGGGCCTTCAAACATAGCTGAGAATCTTTAATTTCTTATTTCCCCCTCTCCCTTAAAACCTGAAACAGTGTCTCTTCAGATTAATTTCACACATCTCTCTTAGAAGCATCAGTATACTAGCTGGATTCTCCAAAGCCAGACTGCTTGTCTTTCACACAAGATGAGTGAAGGCCCTTGACTGTGTGCTTCTGTGTTTCTGTTAAGTAGTGGAGACCTCTCATGTTTCTTCAGGCTCTCATTGGGGGTAATCCTAGAGAAATAAAAAGAAGCAGCAGTGGTGCAGAACTGAAGTGCACTGCACAATATTGAAGACAGGCCTGGGATGTCTGTTTCTGTACATTTCTGTCTCACTTGAACTCTCACAAGCAGATTCCCTGCAAGTAACAGAATTAGAGAAACACAGAGAAATTTGTTCTTTTCCAAAAGATTAGTTTTACAGGTGTAGAGATATCTTGTGCAAGGTGGTGCCAACTATCCCCCTGTTTAGATGCAGAGTTGTTTTGGAGAGGAGATATATAATCCCCAATCGCCTCAGTGTTCATATATGTTGTTGTTAGGCATGGTTGCTGCTTTGATAACTTGCTTATTTTCAAATAACTGCACCTTCTTTTCTATAGGTTTAATCATATAAGAAATCCCAAACAATTAGGGTTCATATACATATATACATGGTGTGCTGGTGTTATCATACCTGAAAATTCAAATAAGAATTAGGGCTTCCTGCACTGAGTCATAGGTTGACATAATGGTAATAAAAGAGTATTTATACTTCACCATTGTAGTAGCTTAGTTGTGATGTTTTTTGTAGTTTGGTGAGACAATTAGAATTGCTTTACTAGAGGAGGAAGGATGAGAATGGAAGGTTTAAGAATGAATAACAGAAGGAAAAGTTACAAGAAAGAGACAATAGAAGAAAGAATGAAGGAATGAGATGGAAAGAATTGCTAAGAAGCTTGTGTGTAAAGGGAATGTTAAGAGGATGAATTTAGAATGAATGTTACAGGGATTTGAAAATATATATTTGGAATTTAAGATTGGTTGGATGTCAGTATTGTTGTGTGTGTGTGTTTGTGTGTGTGAATTCTCTTGCTAGAGAGCTCTAGGCTACTCCACTGAACTAGAAAGCTCTGAACCAGAGCTTTCTGATAGAGAGTTCTAAGAACCTTGTGAAACTGAAGATCCCATATTAGGTATGACTGAACCATGGCAGTTCAATTGTTATCAAACTGCTATAACCATGTAGCTTAGATGAAGCCTTGAATTGCACAGATACAACAGATAACGAGGACTGGCTAAGGGCAGTGGAAAGTGAGGGGAATGGATTCCCCATAGCAGCTTGTCCTGTCAACCCCAAGTAGGATCAGCCACCCCAATGGATCCTTAGTACTGCAGGAACTAAGCAGCAGCTGTTAGCTTTCAAAAGAGTTTGATGGTGAACCCACTTTGGGTTTAAAAAAGCCGTCCATTATTATACTGAACCCTTTCCCCCAAAAAGGTGCAATATCTTAGACACTTGTTTTAAAGTTCAAAGTAAATCTTGGAATTCATTAGGAAAGTTCCAATTCTTTGGAAATTTCATTCTTACAGGTAATAACTTTAACATTTTTCTTTTTGCTTCAAGGCAATCATTTAAAAAAACTATAGTTTTTGAGGACTATTCAAAGTTTGGGACATATTATATACAAAAATGCATTTAGATGGTATTATTATTGTTGTTGTTGTTGTTTACATATTATTATTATGCATAAAAATGACATTTTCTGCTCAGAAAACAAGTTTCCTGTGCAGAAAAAAATGCTCTTTTTTGTGCAGATTTTTAAAACATATTTTTTCATGCTGAGTAGTCTCTTACAGAGAAGATTTCTGCCCATCTAAGGCTTTTCTAGTCAGGATTTCCCAACACTTGAAGAACCCCTTTTCAACCATTTTAAAAATATTTTCAAATTTATTTTTCTGTCTCTACCTCTCAGTCATCACTGCAAAAGTGGAATAACAAGAACAATGATAGAGCTTCAGCTCCTGCCATGCTCCTGTCTTCTGATCATCTGCCTCACAATAGCCATTGACATGTGGGAGTTAGTCCTGACTCAACATGCTTGGTGGAAAGACAATCCTAAATATAACTATATACCTACTCCACTCCACCCCAAAAGTTGACTAAACCCGAACCTAGTCACCCACACCACTCACAATATTAGGGGGGCCTTCACGTGCTCATCCTCCAATGTGATCTATGCTATACTGTGTCAACTATGCCCTTCAACACTCTAGATTGGACTTAAAGGTTGAGTCACTAATCCAACCTGTGGACTTCATTCTGTTTCCATGGTGAATCTGCTTGCTTCCATGGTGAACCCAGTTTACAGTTACTAGACCAAGTGAATCAATTCCTGGACCTCAAGGGCCAGTCTGGAAACTAAGATGGGAATCTGGGACCCACGCAGTGGGAAATCTTGCCAAAAGGTACAATTACAATTGGCTCTTCTTATACATGGATTGTTTATAAACAGATTCAAGCATCCATGGTTTGAAAATGTTCAAAAAAGGTATAAATGTCAAATATCAAACCTTGATTTTCCCTTTTTTATAAGGGACATCATTTTGCTATGTCAGTATATTTAATGGGACTTGAGTATCCACGGATTCTGTTATCCATGGGGGATCTTGGAATCAAACCCCAGCGTAGAACAAGGGTCCACTGTATAATTACTCCAATTTAGGAAGGTCCTTGTAGGGCGATTTCTGGCAGTGACTGTGGCTAAGGGCACAGTAGAACAGAGCAAAATAGAAAGAGCCAGATACAATTTGTACCTATCCGGACTTAAGGGCAAAACAGGTGTGGAAGGTGTGTCTTGAAGCCACTACTTCTGAAGTCAGAGTGAGGCTGCAATGAACATATGCAATGGCCCCAATCTGCCTTTGCAGATTGAATCCACTCCTTTTCCGGCCGGGAACAGGGCAGCTTTTCCCACCCCACCACAGCACAAAGCCAGATGCTGTGGCAGTGTGCAATGTCTAAACACCACTCTGCTGCAGCATCTTAAAGCTGCCCACATGTGGGCGGCCACCTGACTTGCGGACAGCTTCAGGGCAGCATGCAGCATATAAATACCACTCTTCCAAGGCACCCGGACAGTGGGTTTTAGAGCTGATATCTTCTGGCTCTTAGTCCCAACATGCATACAAAGTCAACTTCTGTGTTTAACTACTCAGGAGTATGCCCTAGTGAAACAGTCTTTAAGATAGATAGATTATTGGAGAGAGAAGCAGCAGCAGATTATAGGCTATGAGGAACTCCTATGGTCATATCTGGTCAGAGAGTCCTCATATCTGTATAGTAGAAGGTGGGCAAGATAGTCCCCTGAAATTGTGTTGTCCATTGTAGCCTGAGTTAAGGCTGGAAGCATTCCAGTCTCCAACTTTTCCTGATGTTGTTATCTTGAATAAGCTCTTGTAAGTGACTCTTTCCTCTCAGCTATATTTTATACCCAAATCTGCTTCCCCACCCTTGTACCTGGGCTAAGAGCAATGGTTGCATTAGTATCAGTTGAAAGACTTTTTCCCCCTGGTGTTTTTCTCTGTTACAGGTTAAATATCCTGGTTGGGGAAGAGTTTTAAATATCTCCTACCTGAACATGGTGAGTGCAATCTTATACATATATTTGCCATATGAAAAAAATAAAATAAAATTAATAGTTTTACTGAAATCTGCCAAGAATTTTTCATATGCTGCTTTAGACATAATATTATCAATGTATGCTTTAAAGCTTGGGTATAGCTACTGTTTGCTATCTCGTTTTGATCTTCAGCATTTCGTTAGTCCTTTTACAAACAAGTGCAGCATAGCTGAAGACTTCATAATGTCATTGCCGCAACAATATTACTCCACAGCTGGTTGAACATGCTGGAATCAAACAACTGAATGCGGCATTATTATTGGGCCATTAGCTGAGAAAGCTGTGTTTTCTTGGCACAATAGTAGAAAAGGTGAAAATGGGTGACTAGCTTCCCTAAATGATGTGGCACTGTGAAGTTGTTTTATTATAGGGAGAAATGTCTCTAATATTTTCCCCGTGGCGGGTGTCTACAGTGATTTAGAAAGCTGTTGGACTGCAAGAAGTGTTGCCAAGTTTAATTTTTAGAGTGTTGTGTTTGTTAACTAGGTAAAAAGTGTACCACAGTGGCAGTGTGGAGGAAGGGGGAGTGGAGCTTAAACATCACCTGGGAACATAAAATTGATGCAGGGGGAAGAAATGGCGTTAGAAAATGTATTAACAATTCTATACAATGAATAGGTTAGCATCAACAGCGAAAATGGAAGGGACATGGATATGAAAAAAAACCCATGATGATTGCTATGCTTTTTCTAGCTTATTTATAATCAAAACCTGTGTACCTAATGAGTTTCCTCTTTTTGGATTTTCATTATTTTAACATGAATTGAAGGTAATTACATTTGCTTTTCATTTGTACCTTTTATAATATGCCACGAGGGGGTGGGGTGGGGTGGGGGAGAAGTTAGAATAATATGTTCAGTAAAAACTAGAGTACACACACTGATGTTTATCCCATAATAAATCTGCCACAAGTCTTTTTGTAGCTTGTCCTGCATCAAGTAATGTGACTAGCCTTTGTGTATTCAATGGGCACAAAGACCCAAATATTAATTTACATCATTTTATGCAGAGAAAACATTTAAAAAAAAACTTTTGTTTTTGCTCACGCTCATACCCCCTTATGTGTAACTTTTCTTTGTAGAATATGTCCTCTCATCAGTCCAGGATTCCTATTGCCAGAGTTTCTCAGTACTAGATCTTGATGCTGGATCTTGCTAATTGCACTGATATGCATGTGCATGTTTAATTTTTTATTGTTTAATCTTGTTTTAACTTTTGTAGCTTGTGGACAATATGTTTTTTTAAATATTGTAAGCCATTTTGAGTCCCTAACTGCAGGATAGAAACAACAACAGCAACAACAGAATAAATAATTGACCCTTTTAAAAAAGCAAAAAGTATATTCTTCCCATCCCTACTTTGCAGAGATGTCTAGAGCCTCATGGAGGGCAACGATCCACTGTATTCATAGTTAAACCACCAAATCCAACGTATGATGCCAGTATGTGTTTTGGTTATTTCTCTCCACACTTACAAAAGTGCTACAAAACTCCACTACACCCCATATTTGTCACCCCATTTACAAGTGATGAAAAAAGGAAATTGATGGGAAGCATTAGTCAATTTACCAGGACAAACATATTAAGAAAACATACAAATGGCTATAATAGCTTTATATTACTTTAACTGTATTTTTGTGTAGCCAAGGGTCTTTCTAGTGGAATTTTTATTAGTTCAATTTATTGGGTCCACTATAAAGACACTCAAGACTGTTTCCCAAATGTATACAGAGGTTGCCAAGGTAGAGTGATGTAAAGATAGAACTCTTCCAATGAATTGTATTTTATTAAAAGGAAATCACACACACATCCACACACATGCAAACACACAAATTCACACATGTGAGCTATGGAATGATAGGACAGGCTTCACTAAGGGATAATTACCAAAGGTAAGGTTGCTCCTTTCAAGATGCATTCTCATGGCAGGAAGTGGAACTCAGCTGCTTGGAGCTTCAGCTCCCTGAGTTGGGACTAGTTTGAAATGCAGGGAGATGTGGGGTCCCCTGCACTCCATACCAGCTCCTTCCCTCTACTTCTAACAAAGAAATTTTAGGATCTCTTATATACTAAAACTAGTTTCAGGAAAGGTTTATCTATCATACATCAAATCTGCATGGTAAAAGATCACTAAAGGGCTGTGCAGACTGTCCTTAAGGGGCCAGACAAATGCATGCCATGGCCTCGATCTGGCCTTTCCACTTTTCCGTGGCCCCAATCCAGCCTTTCTAGGGTGCAAAAAGGAGCAGCAAAAAAGTGACTCCTTTTTGTGCCCTGGAAAGGGCGTGATAGCCATGGCACCACAGCTTGAAGGCACTCCTTTGGTGCTGCGTCATGTGGACACAGTGCCAGAAGAGCGCCGTGATGCCACGCACCATGTGGAGTGGCATGCAGGATCATGTGGATGTGACAACTCAGCTCTGCTCCCAGGTTGGCCTTAATGGCTGGTCTGCACAGAGCCTAAGATAGGGTTTCAAAGATGGGGAATAGAGTTGTTAAGTCAACCTTCTCTGGCTTGGGTGCAGAAAACACCGTGCTATAAATCAGCTTCCTCTCCCTGTCTTCTGGGAGTGTGAATTCTTCTCTATTGCAGCTCCAAAACTATCTGATTGATTTCTATTTCAAAGCTCGCTTTGGGGTCCAAGGTAGCTTGGCTATGTGACCAGGTGGGATAAGCCTCATGGCTGCTTGCAGTCAGAGTACATTCAGGGCTATGGTAAGGGAACACACACACAAAGAAGACAATTTTCATAGCATTTTTGTAACATTTTCTCTTCACTGTAGTAGTAGGAGATGATGTCTCGTAACATATGAATTAGCATAAGTCTTAGATAATAATAGGAGGGGAAAAATTATGGTCTCCAGGAAAGGCTGCTCCATTGCATACACTCCATGTCCTCTTTGAAATGGCACTAGATCACAATGTATTGCCATTCCAGAGGCAGTTGGAATGCAAACGGTTTGGCCACTGGACACCATTCACTGAATCTATTCCCCGCTCCCCCAGAACAGGAAGAAGGGGAAAGATACTGCTTTTTCCCCAGGCTTTGCAAGAATCGGACCTGATCTCTCTTTCTCTCTCTCTCTAACAGGGAGGTAATATGTTTAAATGAATAGCATTATGTAACATTCAAATATTTGTTTTGGTTTAAATAATTAGCTGGCATATGTTAATTGCAAATAAAGAGTGCTAAGTAGCCTTCTTGGACAAATTTTACATCTGCTTGCCAGATGTAGTCTTTAATAGTGCAAGCCAACCAACACATGCTAAGATTACTTCTTTTAACAATGTTTTGACTTTTTAGTAACTAATAGAAAAACTAACAAGAGAAACATAAGGTAAGTTCTAATTACCAATTGACAGTAGTTGTCCTGAATGAGAGGCTGTAGAAACAACCCCTAGGGGATGGCATGCAGCTGCCCCTTCTTCAGCTGGATCAGGGCTGTTGTAACCTCACACCGCAGCCCTGATCCTGCCTCTGGAAGGTGCAAAAAGGAGCTATAAAAAGCAGCTCTTTTTTGCACCCTCCAAAGGGGACCATAGCCACGGTGGCATGACTGTATGGCACCCCTTCAGGACTGCTCCATTTGGATGCAGCTCCGGAGGGGCATCATGATGCTGCACGCCATCTGAAGCAGCCTGCGGCATCACGGCACCCTAGTGGCATTGTCAAGGGTGTGTGACTCAAAGAAATGCTCACATATTCTAGATTATGGGTGCAAAGAATATTCATCAAATTGCTCATGCCACACAAGGAAAGGTGTCTCAACAGCTCATGACACTCTGCCAGTCAGATTCTTCCATCTGCATGAGAACGAAAAAAGAAACACTTCCTTCCTTCCCTCCCTGCCCTGTCAAAGTTTCCATAAATTGAGGGTATTTGAGGAAGAAGGTAATAGAGAAGGGAATAAGGAAAGGTATTGTGTTGATGGAATAGAAAGAGGGAAGTAGTGGATGGCCGCCATTGTATAGGCAAAGACGAGCTGGTTTGAAAATATATGTTTGTGTAAAGTAGGAGATGATGTATGTTGTGAAGAAATTATTTTTGCCAATGTATGTTATGGTATTTTATGATTCTATGTAGTGTTTTTAAAAATTTAATACAAATTAAAAAATAGAAATTTGGGAAGTCCTATAGTCCTCACTGCAATTAATGGGGGTCTATTCCTTCCACTCAGGAAGCAGGTAGCTGCCAGTCCCATCCTCTCTTGTGCAAACAATCTCTGGTGTGAGGGGCAACTGTGATGGGGTCCTGTTTCTGCCTGTCACACAAGGGATCACTTGCTGAAGTGGATGGGCATTTCAATGAACTATTTCCTGATCAACAGAGGAACAGAAATAAGCCAAGATTAATCTCTTCTTGACATGTCCAAATTGTTCTGCCTAAAGGGCAACTCTGTTTGAACATTAGCCTTGATTCCATTCATATCCTGCCTGGCTCAAACTTTGTTTCTTCTCCTCTGTGTTGGAAACAAATCAATGACAGAGGGTGAATTTATGTTTTAAGAATAATGCACTTTGATAGAGCTGTAGTTCCAAACTACAGAATTCTGGGATTTGTAGTTTTACAAGGTCTTCAGACTACTCTGCCAAAAAGTCCTGGTGCCTCACAAAACTAGAAATCCCAAGATTCTGTAGAATGGAGCCATGGGAGTTAAAGTGATATCAAGCTGCATTATTTCTACAGTGTAGATGCACCCTCAGTCTGATTTCTATAGTAGGCTTGAAGTTTTTGGAAGGCAGAATAAGCAAATTCTAAAAGCCAGAAGTAATGTATACATGCCAGCCTTCCCCCATGTGAAAAGAGGTCCAAAAGAAATGGGATCACCCGACTTACTGGGTTGGTCTTGTTTCTGCAGGGGAAGGCTGGCTTCTGTGGGGGCCTGGTGGTGGCAGGCTGCTCGCCTGGTAGCCCACGGCCCCTGCCAGGCTCCTGCCTGGCGCTGGGCACGCGGCCCTGGCAGCCGGCGCAGCAGTGCTTCACATCCATGTGGTGTGGACTTTCAGCTCCCAGACTCTTCTGGGAGCTGGAGCGGAGTGCCACGCCGCTGGGGCCATTTCCGGGCTGGGAGACTGCAACTCCCAGCCTCCCTTTCCAAGGGGAAGTGGCCCCAATTGGTGGCTCGGGGGAGCCAGGGCCCTTGATTGGCCGAGTGACCGGGCAGGGGGCAGGCCCATCCCGTTTCTCGGCCATTAATTGGCTGGGAGACCTATTTAGGCCTGTGTTGCGCTGGCGAACGGTGCCATTTTTGCCAGCACCCCACTGTCTCTCCCTTGCTTTGTTTTGTGCTTCTTGTCACAACTTGGCGGTAGCATAGGTCTAGGATCTGATGGGTGTGGTTTCCTGTGCTGCAGAGCACTGGATCGGGAGTCCCACCGGGACCCGGGATTGCTGAAAGGTAGCGATGTCGCCAGTGCAGGGGCAACATCGATTCAGTGTTCCCCAGTGACATGGGGTGAAGATGCACTTATGAGCATAGAGAGCTCTTTAAGTGGGGGCACACTTTAGGCCGGTTACCCCTCTGTCATCCCAAAGTCTGGACATGACCAGGCATTTCCGTTCATCGACCAACGCAGGTTGGTGGATGTCAGATCCAGACCTCATGCTTTCAGGCCAACCCTCTTGTTTTCACTGTTGCTGTATTTAATAAAGCTGTGGCCTTTTCTTGCCAATTGGTTGTCCTTGTGTTATTGCACCCCTCCCCTTCCTCAGCAATTGCTTTAACTCTCATGGATGAGTGGGAAAGGGAGTTCATTCTTCTTTGTGTTCTCTTTCACTTTTCCACTCACTGCAGGGCCTTGCAGCTTTCTTTTCTCTTAGTGAAGAAACAGCAGCCAAGAACTTTTACAGTATCTGAGTGTTATAAATTCTCCCCTTGCTGGGGTCATTCTGTAATCACATGGCATAAATCCCTTGTACTTTCCATATAAGCTTGGGGGAATTACTGAGTCAGTGCGTTGTCATTTTTATGTTCTAACTCATTTTTGTTGCTCTTTCTTTTTTAAATGCTGGTATGTTGTTATAAAAGTGATTTAAGAAAATTGGATAAATAAAATGAGGGGTAAAAAAGGATTTAGCATTAAAAACTAAAACAGAAAGAAATAAAGGTGAAAACAAAAATGCTGGCCCAGAAATGAAGCCATTTTGATCATTTCTATCGGAGAGGCAATATTTTGGAGGACTGCTCTTCATGATACTGGAGAATCCCTTTAACAAGAGTATCCCTCCTACTTCAATTGATTTTTATATCGCCTGCTGCTCATTTGCCACAGATAAATTCACTGAGATGTACAAGCAAAGCTAAGCAAAAGCATCTGGTATGGATTCTTTCCTGACTGCTGAATCACTCCTTCTAGGCAGAAGGTGCTAAACAAACTGGCAAACATCATTTGCTTGGGTGGTTTCTTCGCAGAGGGATGGAAAGGAAGTGCCCTGAAGAAAATTAATCTGAAATCAAATCCATTGGCATTTGAAACACATCCAAGTAAGGTAGAGCACCTCCTGGGATATAGCCCCTACCATTACTTATAAGCAAGTTAGACCAATTCTCTGACTAAATATATTATTTGTAAATAGCATATAAATATTAGAAGACAAGCAAAAAGAAATATCAATTCAACCAATTTTAGCCACTATGTTAGAAGGATTCTAGAAGAATTGGTTATCTGTTTGTTTCAATACAGTGCCTTTCATACATAGATAACAGAAGGCAGCAGTGTTCCCACACTGAGTGTCACCTGGTGAAAGGGGCAGGACTAGTGGGACTTCTGGAGTGGGACATTAATTGGGCGGGACTTCCAGGATGGTGTGCGCTCCATTTCCCCATGCTACCCCATGTGTGTCACTCCATCCCCCCATGCACTCACTGGTCTGCTCCCTAGAGACAGAGTGTGTGGTGGTGGAGTGCGCACAAGGGATTGAGGAGTGTGCACATGGGGCATGGAGCAGCACATGCAGGACAGAGCAGTGCATGCAGGGGGCAGAGTGTGTGTGTGTGTGCAGGGAAGGAGCATGGGAGATGGTGTGCGGCTGATTGGGTGTCACACCCCTCCTGGTGCAGTTTGCATCCCCCCATATCCCCCCTCCCCCCGTGACACTACTGAGATAAGGCAATCTAAAGGCAATATTGACCTGAACAGGATGAAAAGCTCCACTGACACAGTAACACATGATCCACCTTTGTTTGTGTTTGCCATTATGAATGCCACAACCTACATTCCAATTTCTGCTCATTGAACTGGGGATCTTTTCACACTGCAATTATAGCATTATGTCTCCCTTTGAATTGTCATGATTCTGCTCTGGTCAGGCCCCACATGGAATACTGTGTCCAGTTCTGGACACCACAATTCAAAAAGGATGTTGAGAAACTGGAGCGTGTTCAAAGGAGGCTTACTAAAATGGTGAAGGGTGTGAAAACCATGCCCTATGAGGAATGACTTAGGGAACTGGGGATGTTTAGCCTGGAGAAGAAAAGGTTAAGAGGTGATATGATAGCCCTGTTTCACTATTTGAAGGTATGTCATAATGAGGAGGGAACAAGCTTGTTTTCTGCTGCTCCAGAGAACAGGACCTGGAACAATGGATGCAAGCTCCAGAAAAAGAGATTCCACCTCAGCATTAGGAGGAACTTCCAGTAAGGGCTGTTTGACAGTGGAACACACTCCATCAGAGTGTAGTGGAGTCTCCTTCCCTGGAGGTCTTTACACAGAGGCTGGAGGGCCATCTGACGGGGATGCTTTGATTGTGATTTCCTGCATGGCAGGAGGTTAGACTGGATGGCCCTTGTGGTCTCTTCCAACTCTATGATTCTATGATTTCATCGTATGGAATCCTATGATTTGCAGTTTAGTGAGGGGCTTTTAGAATTCTCAGTCGGAGCACTCTTGTGAATTCCCAAACTACAAACCCTAGAATCTTACAGGATTCAGTCATGGTAGATAAAGTGACTTCACACTGCTATGATTATGTAGTACGAAAGACCCAAGGTCCAATACATCTCACAGAACAAGTGGCAAAACATTGAAATCACTTGTGCTGTGGTTGAATACAAATAAAATTGTGATTTAAATTTAAACAGTGTAAAGGGAAACTGAAGCAAACATTAGAAATGTGAAATGAATGAGTTTTTCTTTATTAATTTTAATTGTTATAGAAGTATTTGCAGGATTCTTGACAAATCTAATATTTGAGAAATATTGGATCTGATAGATTCACCCTTCTAAACAGTGGTGATGGAGTTTGCTTAGGCCTTACAACTCTGGTTTCAAATCCCTGTGTATCCAGTACCACATTATTAGGATATTTAGAGCTTCACAACCTTTAACAGCTACACATTGGGCAGATTTAACATGATCTTTATACTGGAAACAGCTCTTTATTCTGGCCAGTTTAAATGACTGAGAATTTTGTCAGGATCATTTTGGATTCTATTTTAAAGCTTTCTGAAGCTTGTGCAGTTCTTTATACATCTGAGGGGAAGAACCTTAGATTTAGAACAATTTAATGTGAGAGGAAGTCAAATTGACAGATTTGTCTGTTCTTTGTCTTGGGTGAACATCTAGCTCTTATTGACAAACAGACAAACAAGTCCATTGTTTCACAGTAAGTCTGTAACTGTAATGTACAGTTACCCCCAACACACATTTGCAGAAGTTAGTGGCCAAGGAACCTCACAAAAGGGGAAAAATTGTGAATATGTTAGCCTCCTCCCAACATGAATAATAAAGAGTTCTCTCTCACCAAGATCACCACCTATAACTTTCTTTGCAGCCTTGAAACACATAGCCTCCCCTACATTTTCAAAATGCTTCCACTTTCAATCTGATTTTAGCAGCCATGGCTTCAAAGGATCTTTTTCCTCTTTCTCCTCTCCTCTTTTTTTAATTATGGTATTTATATTCTGCCCTTCAGTCCTAAAGGCTATCAGAGTGGCTGACAATAGTTATTTTAAATATTAATATTATTAATATTAATATTATTTTAATCTTCCCCCCTCCCAGCCAGACAAAAGTAACAATGGTGAGGTACACATTGCCAATAAGTGGCATACCAGCGCCGATACTAGGGTTAGGGGCCGCTTGGCAACCTCATGGTTCTTAAACCTAGTATGCAGTGGCAGTGTTACAATGGTGGTGTCCCATGTATACGGGGGCCACCATTGTGATGTAAGCACCGCACGGCATCTGCATGACACCGCACATCACTTACATCGCAAGTAGCGCACTTGCAACATCACTGTGGCACCACAGAAAGAACCCGGAAATACCGGGTTCTTTTTGCTCCGCAGTGACAGCGCATCATTTCTCAGCAGTCTGTCCCGGGCCAATGTATCTTCCCACTTTGACAAACTTTGCACTATCCTCATCTCCTAAGTCTTTCCACTCTGAATCTGATGTTTGCAACCATCACCCCAAAAGATTGATGCAGTTTTGCTTTTGTCTGGTGGGAAGAGAGGTGGAGGAAGAGGAAGGAGAAGTTCAATCCTCCTGGAGGTGGTTGTAAACATCAGATTCAAAGGAAAAAGTCTTTAGAAAGGGGACGATGCAAAGTCTGGCAAAGCAGGAGAATGTAAGGTTTTGGTTTTGGCTGGCTGGGAGGAAGGATGAGGAGGAAGAGGGGTAAAGAGGCAGATCTTTTAAGCAGCAGCTACAAAGATACAAATAGCCAAAACGACAAATCGGAAACTCGTGAATGTGGAGGGCTGACTGTATTAGCATGGTCTGCCCTTAAAACATATTTGAAAGTTACAGCTAGTGTAAATGCTATAGCTAGATTGGAATATTTTATGTACTTTAGAGATCATATACAGTGGACCCTTGTTATACGCTGGGGTTTGGTTCTAAGATCCCCTTGATATTTGAAATTAATATTTTTTTGAACATTTTCAAACTGTGGATGCTTTAATCTGTGTATAAAAAATCTGTGTATAAGAAGGGCCAACTGTACCATTAGTCTTGTATCAACTGCACCAACGTCTTACATGTGTCTGAATTCAATTCCAAGATGTTGGTTTAGATAATGTTATTGTTGCGGTTTTGTGCCTTCAAGTCATTTCTAACTTATGGTGACCATAATGCAACTCTATGACATGGTTTCTTGGCAAAATTTGTTCAGAGGGGGTTTGCCTTTCCCTTTGTCATACAAATCCCTAAATGCTTTGAGGCGAGGATATCTTAATGACCATCTCTTGTTATATCAATATGTCAGCTATTTCTTAGCTTACGACCCTGGGAGTCCAGATCAGTGAGTAAATTAGACAGATTTTGGAACTCCCTGCTAAGCAAAGTCAGGCTGGCTGTATGCCTTTTAGGATGGTGTTATATATCCTTGAGTTAACTTTTTGGCTACTTTTCTGAGTGCATGTTGTCAGAAACTAGTTTTGAATATTTTTTTAAAGATTGATTGTATCTATTGTGCATTACCTCAAGAGTCCTGTCAGGCTTAAAAAGCAACAAACAAACAAGTACTCTTACTCAAATGTAGCTGTTCTGACCCAATAAATACTTAACAGGTATCTCTGATTGCTTTCTGTACAGTAAAGTGGCCATTATACCACTCTAAAGCAGTAGCCAAGAAATTAAAGGGTCGTTAGTTTAGTGTATGTTCCAGGAAAATTGATGGAAGACACTGATAACAAACACATTCTTATTCAAATGTAACTTTTGTGACTAATAAATACTTAAGTTACCTAAAATTGCTTCCTGTACTTTAATGTGGCCATTATAACACTACTGTAAAGGAGTAGCCAAACATTAAAGGGGATGCTGGGGATGTTTAGCCTGGAGAAAAGAAGGTTAAGAGGTGATATGATAGCCCTGTTTAAATATTTGAAAGGATGTCATATTGAGGAGGGAGCAAGCTTGTTTTCTGCTGCTCCAGAGAACAGGACCCGGAACAATGGATGCAAGCTACAGGAAAAGAGATTCCACCTGAACATTAGGAGGAACTTCCTGACAGTAAGGGCTGTTCGACAGTGGAATGCACTTCCTCGGAAGGTGATAGAGTCTCCTTCCTTGGAGGTCTTTAAACAGAGGCTGGATGGCCATCTGTCAGGGATGCTTTGATTTGGATTTCCTGCATGGCAGGGGGTTGGACTGGATGGCCCTAGTGGTCTCTTCCAACTCTACGATTCTATGATTCTATTTAGTTTAGTGTATGTTCAGGGAAAATTGATGGAAGACACTGATAAAATTGTCAATCATATAAAAAGGGCATGTCTCACTCAAGAATTTATCAACGTGATTTCTGCAAGGATAAATCCTTTCTCACTAACCTCTTAGATGTCTTTTTCAGAGTATTAACAAGTCTGGGGACAGGATCTCAAAGGCGTTGCTTGCTTAGATATTCAAAAGACTTTTGATGGAGTGTCTTAGCCAAGCCTCCTGAGCAAACTTTACAGTCATGAGCTAAAAATGAGAGGTCCTCTTGCAGCTTAGCAGCAGTTGTAAGAACAGAGAACAGGACTAAATGGGCAGGTCTCATGGCAAACAGATATAAACAGTGGACTATCTAACAGACCTGTATTATGCACTGATGCTTTTTATCCTATCGATAAATGAACTAGATTTATAAATGAGCAGTGAGGTGGCTGTGTCTGTTAATGGCACTAGATTATTTGATTGCTTAAAAACAAAAGGGACACCATATATATATATATATATATATATATATATGGAGAGAGAGAGAGAGAGAGAGAGAGACCACTTTAATTGCTATGGCTCAGTGCCATAGAATTCTGGGATTTGTAGTTTTGTGAGATATTTAGCCATCTCCATCTGAGTGCCCCTGTGCCACACCAAACTAGAAATCTCAGAATTTCATGGCAATGAGACATGTCAGTTAAAGTGGTATCAAACTGCATTATTTCTTCAATGCAGTTGCAGCCTAAGAAATGAAGCGGACAATAAAATGGCAAATAATAATAATAATAATAATATTTATTTGTATCCCACCCCTCCCTATTTGAGGACTGAGGCGGGTAACAACAAATCAAACAACAGCAAAATACAGTTCAACACTACGTACAAAGTGATCCATGTTGAAGCAAAACAAGTACACAGCTGGTTCAAAAAAGATGGATTATGAATCAGGATTCACTAAGAAAGGAATTTAAAATAAAACTATTAATGTAATAATAACATTATATACATCTATACCATGAGCAAACGTAGGAAATTGTCTACAGTTGAGATCAAACCATCTAATATAAATATACATATATAGAGAGAAGTTTAGTAACCTTAAAAATGCAGAAAAGTACAGCAAAATGATCAGGGGCTGAGAGTAACACTGCTACTAGAAAAGCTTATTAAATCTGAAACTTCTTTTTCTTGGGGAAGAAAGAGGAAGACTCTCCACCTGCTAGTCTGACTAAGGTCCCTCCCTCCCTGCTGCCATCCCAATATTTGTGGAGTCCTTCAGCAGCTGTTATTTACTTTTTTTTAAAGCACCTGAAATGGAAAGACACATTTAACATCTCATCTATTTTGGACCTAATAGAGCAAGACATTTGGAAGCCAGTGACGGCAGAGATGGCAGGAGCAAAGTAGGTCAAAGCTTTGCGTTAGGTAATGAGAACAGAGAAATACATGGAGTATTAATTTTAATATTAATTTGCTCATTTAGTAACTGTTTGATTCTGATAGGGGAAATTTGGCAGATGGCCCTCAAGTGTGATTATTTTACACTAACAGAACATCATCCTTGATTAACACCCTGGTTTTGTAATCTTTGGTACAGTCAGTTTGACAGTCAAAACCAATTAGTGTTTGGAAAGAACAGGCTGTTCGTGTTTATATTATGGCACACATAGACTGTCAGCTTAGTGATTAAAAGTCTTGATTTCAAGCAAGGAAGAAGTGGGTTAAAAAAAACACATGATCTAGTGTCTAATCAGTAGCACAAATCTTTTCTCATCCAGATTTCAGAAATGAAAACTGACTTACAGCTGGGTACATTTGCCAAGGCAATTAAGTGGAAGGGGTTGAGAGGTAATAAGTAGCTTTTCTTCAGAAACATATTAAATATTCTAGGCTGTGGAAACATATGAATGGGCTTTTCATTTCCATACTTCTCCTACAAGTGTGTTCAGACATGTGCGTTCTTCAAATTCTGAAGATAGTGGACACTTAAACGTGTGAAATAGATATCACAGACAATTTACCAGATCTCTTCTGTAACCTAGTTGCAAAGTGTGAACTGATGCTTTTAAAATAATTGATTACAGTCATAGTCCTGGAAATAATTAGTTACAGATATATTTGAGAAGTAACAGGTTACCTTCCCAGGTCTCAAGGCAATTAGTATTAGATAGCTCATTTGAAGCTTGACTTGAAACCAAGTATAGATTTCGAGCTCCACTGACATGGGTCCATCAACTGGATGTATAAGAAATTCTAATGTTGTAGTTCATAGGAGGGAGAAACACCATAATAATCAGGGACATTGGTCCAAAGAACAATAGGAGCCAGCATGGCCTGTGGGACTTACAGAAACAAAACATAGGCGTGTTCCGGACGGGCCCTATGGGGTGCCGTCGTTACGCGTGAGGGGCGGCGGTCCTGACGCGCCTTGCCCCCCACGCGTAACGACTACGTAAAAATGGCGGCACCGCATACAGATGGGCACCACCATTTTGACGTCACGGACGCACAGCGTCCGGACATCGCACTTTGGAAGTGGCACTGCGAGTGTGCACCTCACGCCTTGTGGCGCCACTTCCGGGGCCCAGGAAGAAGTGCCATTTTGGCGCTTCTTTGTTGCTGCACCCGGGAACCGCGTGGTTTGGCTGCTGTGGTTCCCGGACACAGCAACCGGCAGCGGCGCGAGACCGCCCGTTTTGGGCAGTCTGTAACACGCCAAAGATTAGTAAATATCTGCTCATCCTCCCCACCCTATCGCCGTGTCTAGCTACAAATACAAACCAGGGAAATAAAGAACAAAAGAACAACAACAACAATAACAAAACCTTAAAGGATTTGCAGTTGATCATCCATGTTCCCAGAGACTAAACCAAATTGATAGGGGCAAAGCAGGATGGCGTCCTGAAGCGGTGGCTTGATGCTGCAACTGCCTACCATGGGCCCAATCTAGCACTTTGCCATGCCAAAAAGAACTGGCAAAATGTTGCTTCTTTTTAGAGTGAAAAAAAGTGTACCCATCTTCAGATCCAGTCTTTACAAGGAAAGATTTCTTCCTTAATAGTTTCCCTCAGTTGTTCAGCTCCAAATCCTTCAGAAACACATGCCCTTTGGAGAGGCTTTTTGTGAGTGCAGAAGAATCTGGGGCAGGGGAATTCTAAAGTTTATTTCAGTTAACATAATTCACCAAATACCATTTTTAAAGAAAGTCAGAAGAAATATGTTTGCCATGCTGGCTTTGCCAAAATGAAGCATCTCAATGGTGGTGGCAATAGAGTTCAGGCAATCCTTCACAGCAGCCCATCCTTGTGGATATTATAGAGCTGGAAGCAGCATGCTATCCGCAGCAGCATGGAGGCAAGTTGAAGGAGAAACATGGCTAAGCTCTCTTCTCCTTTGCTGGAAGTGCTTTTTGCATTTATAACTTATTAAAAAGAGTTGACTTTTTTATTATTTGAAATCCTTTCCAGCAAAACCAGGGGCAGTTTAATATAACCTCTAAGCCTGCCAAAGCCATATGCAATAAGTAAAAAGCAAGTCATCCCCTGTTCTCCGGCTCGTTCACTTTACTTTGGCTGATGACTTATTAAGTATTCATAGTGAGTTTGGCACTTTAAAGTCTGGAAAAGACAACACAGCTCCTTTCTCCAATAATACAATTTCATGATCCAAATAGATTAATAAAAAAAACCTATCCTGAGAAACTTGGAGAAAGACTGTAGTGTGTCAGATTCTCACATCTTTTCCTTCTCTTGACAGTTATGGCAATTGAATGTCTTGTGTGATGTGTAGTGCCCTCATTTGCTCCTCTGACACCACTGCCTTTTGCCATGTGCACCTCCACCAGCCCCATGGCTCAGTGGAGACTTCAACCAAGATCTTCCAAGTCCCAGTCCTAATTTCCTTGAAGATCTCTGGAAGAAAGTGTCATCAAATTCAGAGTGTATGTTTGGGATTGGGATAGTTATCCTAAAAATATGTACTGCATGCAGAATCTACTTTTGGTAGGTCCCTGGAAGGGCACCCCACTAACTTCCTTGAAAATAGTAATGATACACCTATTTTCTATCTTCTATATAAATATATAAAATTAACTTGAAGACTGTAACTTGTTGTTGTGCCTTCAAGTTGTTTCCAACTTACAGAAACTCTAAGGTGAACCTAGGGATATAGTGGCTCAGCAGCTAAGATAGTGACTGATGACTGCAAAATTGGCAAGTCAGCAATTCAAGGCCCAGGTACTGTGTGGCGGAGTTAGCTCCCATCACTAGCCCCAGCTTCTGCCAACCTAGGAGTTCGAATGCATGTAAGAGTGCAAATAGATAAATAGGTTCCATTTTGGTGGGACAGTAACAGTGTTCTGTGCAGTCATCCTGGCCACATGATCACAGAGTTGGCAGGCACGACTTGACAGTCATGTCAAGGGAAAACTTTTATCTTTACCTTTAAGGCTAATCTATCATGAGGTTTTCCAGGGCTTGACAGGTGTCACTCACCCAAAGTCACCCAGCTAGTTTCCATTGTCAAGCAGGGAATCAAACCCCAATCTCCAGAGCCCTAGTCCTATCCTCAAACCACTACACCATGCAGGCTGTGGTAGGGCGCCTCAATAAAGATAAGAAAAGCATGTGCTAGTACACAAATATAGCTAGTTTGTATACTGCCAGATTTCTGCTTGATCAGTTTCACCTGATACCAACTGGACATTGAAAGGTAGTATATACATTTTGAATTATTATTACTTTGTAAAACTCAACATTTATTGGGGTGGGGAGGATGACAGCTTTATTTACAACATGAATAACATCCCAAGAGATTTTTAAATGAAGAAGTCAAACTAAGTTATCCATATCAAAATCATATGGATCTGGAGTTTTTGAATGTGAACAGCCTTGTTACAGCCACTGTTACCTGGCACAAGTAGCAATAGCTTCACTAGAAAGGAAAAGAACTAGAATAGCAAAGTCTTTTGCAAGCTATGTTTGTGATATAGCCATAGATCTTAGAGAGGTAACAAGGCTTTTAAAAAAATCCTGTCTGCGTTTTGTCTAGCTGAAAGAGTGCTATTACTTACTTTTGCAGTAGTTCAGTAAAGATTGTTATACAGGCTGCATGCACTTGGCTGCATTTATATCTTGAGGGGAAAATATAGCTAAGTTCATTTAGGATAACTGTATATCACATATGGCAAGAAATTTTGGTGATTTATCTAACACATAGCTAAAACTAAAACAAATATAACCAAAATTATCAGAAAATAGTTTTTTCTATTTCCAAGTCCCAAACCAAGGGTGAAGTTCTTGGTCCCACTGGCATTGCACTCCTGATATCAATAAATTGAATTTCATCATTCTGTCTAACCTTTCTCCTTTTTTTACTTTCCTCAGAAATAACCTTGTCTGGCTATGACATTCTTGGTGTGGCTAAAAACGACATATGACAGAATGACTTGTGTCACTTTTATTCGGTTATAAAACACTTCTCTAACAATATCCCAGATGCCAAGAAGATATGATGCTGAAGACTTCTCAGTCCTTATTAGAAATGTTGAGAACTCTGATAAATATATTACCTGCAATATTTGACACCTAGGAACTGCTGTACATACTGATAAATATATTTCAGTAGTCAAGCATCTTGGAGAATATAGGTCCAGAGGTTCCTAACATCTCTAGAAACACTGGCATCTGCCGTTCCCAGGTAAGTGGTGACCATACATATTATAGTGCTATTATTTTATTTTAACTACCATATTTCTACTCTATGTAACCCTAGGATTCTGAGCAGATCATTCCAATGCAGCCCTCATCGGCCCAAACATTTGACTATAGTGATGTCACTGTGACCGAGGTAGGAACCCAGATGGCTACTTCAAGCCTACTGTGCTGCCCAATAAATCATACTATGTCCACAGATGATGATGCAGAATATACCAAAACATAATCTGAAAACTAAGGAGAGCCAAATGTCAACAAGCTTATTTTAACGGGTGAAGTGTGTGTACGTATCTTCTGTAAGCAGAGGATTTTCATCTACTGATGTGTTTAATTGTCATGCTTTCCATTCCCATCGCAGATGTGGAGGCTGCTCCAATGCGAAAATAATGTGTACCAAATTTGACACCTTTGAGCCCTAAGTTGATCAAAGCCTTAGCTGACACTGTCCAAAATTGAAATTTAGTCAGAGGGGATTGATCAACAAGCTGAAATAAGGGGCCTGGAACTCAGCCACATATTGATAGATATTGTGACAATGCCTGAACTGGGCAAAGACCCATCAATCGACATCTATTTATTGTGATATAACTCCTCTTCCCTTTTTGATAGGTCTTAGAATGTCTAATCCTTAGAATTGCCATCTGGTTTGTCAGAACCAAATCATTAATTAGCCAGGCCCTGTTAGAAGTGTCATTTTTTGATGACAGGATTAACACGCTAATTCACAATGCCCCCCCAAATACAGTTAACGCTGCTGCATGGAATAACATGGTTTCAGAAGGGGAATTATAGAAAAAGGTCCACTGCTCTCTGAAACCCTTGAGAATTTCTGGTGTAATGGGTGCGCTATCATCATGTCTAATGGCCTGGACCCTGGTCCATTCCTCAAATGTCTTACGAATTCTAAAACCTGCTGTGTGATCAACCAACCCCTGGGCTTTGGCAGCAAAGGCTAAGGCAGACAACTTATTACTAATGGCTTGAGGCATTACCCCTTTATTGTGTAAAAAGACACAAAATTGTAAGCAATGTTTGACTAGTACCAGCCATGCAGGGCTTAAACTGTGAGCATGTTGAAACCTCTCAAAAGCCCTACACCTTTTTCTATAATTAGAGTGTGTATTGTCTGAAAGCGAAGTGCTTATGGCCTTTGCCTCCTCAACCTTCCAAGCATTCACCGTTCTTCTGGCATCGCTGCTGGGTTGAGGTCCGCTTCTGGAGCCAGTTGTGTGAAACGACACATCTGTTGACAAGAAAGGGCATCAATTTCATTGTCAACCCCTGGGACAACAAAGGCCATGTAAAGTATGTTATGCTTCAAACACTTAAGGACAAAAACCCTAACCAAGTCCATGACACGAGGAGACCTGGATGATAACTGATTGATTACCTGCACTGTTCCTACATTATCGCACCAAAAATGGACAGATGAATTGGTGAATTCATCTGCCCAAATGTGAACCACTACCACTATTGCAAAAAATTCCAGAAACGTGAGGTCTGTGGAAAGGCCTGTGAGCATCCAACCATGTGGCCATAACTGCACACACCAATGATTGTTAAAATGCACTCCAAAGTTAATGGAACCTGTGCATTGGAGGTGACTTGTAGCACCTCGTGAAGCTTCAATATGCCCCACCAAAAGGATACACCACTGAAGGATTCCAGAAATGAAAGCTACATGTGTAAATCTTGTTTGATTTCGCTGCTCACCCATATCTTAGGGTGAGAGTGCTATCTCAAAAAACATGTGTGTCTCTATTTTGATCATCTGAGACTTGGTGTTTCCCCTCATTTAAATGGCATACACTTTGCTAATGTGGTTGATGCTTGAGTTATCATACTTAATGACATCATCAGGGCCTGCCCACTATGACATCACAAGGCATTACTCATGGATCACCATTCAGCTACAACTACTAGAATTGGCAGCCAATATAATCAGAGGCAATGGTATCATGTGTGTGTGTGTGTGATGGTGCAGTAGTGCAGACCACACTGGGTGATACCCCGGGGGGGGGGGGAGTCACCCAGTGCTGTAGTGCACCTGGGGGGAGGTGGGCAGCTGCTTTCTGGGCCGCATGCAGCCAGGGCCACACAAGCTGGTGAGGGGTTGGGGGAGGGATGATCTTGGCCCTTACCTCACTGCTGCATTGGCACCATGGCAGTGTGGTGGGGGAGTGTCTTTTTGGGCCCCAACCCTGGAAGTACTGCCTCCCCAGAAGGCACTCCCCACTGGTGACTGGAGAGTTGTGGTAGCAGCAGTCCATAAAAATGCCTTTCTCAAGATCCACTGAAGATTAAGCTGCAATCTCAGAGCCAGTGTGCTGTAATGCTAAGAGTGTTGCTTCTGGACTGGAGCTATTGGAGCTATTGTTGTGTGCCATGAAATCATTTCTGATTTAGGAGATTACTGTACTACACTCTTATAGTGCTGCTACTCCACTTTTACTGTTTTGGCTGCCTCCTGTTGCATTCTGGGATTTTCAGAGGGGCATTTAGAATTCTCAGCCAGAGAGCTCTTAGGCGCTCTGAATTACAAATCTCAGCATGCAAAAGGAGACAGCCAGAGCAGTAAAAGTGGAATAGCAGCATTATAAGAGTGCAGTACTGTAATCTACATTTAGGGGCTTGACAGATCGCCCTGTAACAGAAATTTCAGGAAACTTAAAGTTCTAGGACTGACAGAGCAAAAGAATTGGCAAGAGGACCTAGTAAATTGAAAATCCATAAGTTTATTTCCAATTGTCAACAAAGGAAAACATTGAACTCAGTGGAATTCAAGTTCCAAAAAGCTGAGGTCCCGAACAAGACAAAATGGCTCTTTTTATATTATTGAAGACAAAGAAGCTTCTTCAATACACCTGATTGGCTAATTACAATTTAAACATACAGAATTCTTACAATCAGAACAGAAATACATGCATACATTAAAACTGCATCATCACTCCTTACCCCCTCCTTTAGGAATTTAGTAGCCTTTCTTCTAACCTTGCTTTTAAACATCAACAATGTATCCTTATCTCAGTAGTTTATGTTATGTTTTTTTTTTTACTGGTGCCAGCTTCCATCCAGGTCAAGATGCACTCATTATTCCTTTGCTCTAGTTTTTTTCTAAACTCCAAGCCTCTATTTTAAAAACTATCTCTCTGGCTGACAAAGGTGACTCCATCTTTCTATAGCTTTCTATTTCAACAAGGAATTTCCACCACAGCCCCAAAAGGATGGTCTGGAGCCACCCATTTTTGCTCCTAAGGGACCCCACAGGAACCAAACCATGAGGCTCCCTCTGCAGCAAAAAGAACCCACTGAAAGTGTTTTTTTGTTTTTGTTTTTTGCAGTGTGTGGCCACCGCCATGAGTGCACCATTGGTGCACTGTGGCATTTCGATGAGGCCAGCATGGCTCCTCGACGTGCAGATGCTGTGACATGCTTGTATCATCATGGCAGCAGCCATATGGACAGGAGGCCACCATGATGGCACTACCGCTGCGCACTAGGACTCGGGAGTGTGTGGACACTGTGCACTCCCAACCCCTAATTTTGGCCCGAGACCAGCACTTTGCTCCCATCTGACTTGGGCCATAGTGACTCTAAGGCAGACCTTTCACAGGGTTTTCTTGGCATAATTGTTTTCTGATCGAGTTTTCCCTTTCTTTCCTCAGAGGCCTCTGGAGATTAAAGTTCAAGTTTCCTCTGCGCCGTGGATCTCACTGGGGACCATGGTATATTTTGTCTTATTGTCCTGCCTCACTTTGTTGTGACGATAAAGTAGGAGAAATAAGAGCCATTTAAATAAATTTGAGCTCACTGAAACAAAAGTAAAATACCAGTCAATAAAAGGGAAATTCCTGGTTCAACTTTCATTTTAGATATTTCACTATGAGGGTTCCACTTCATCTGAAATGCTTTTGGCCAACACTGCATGTTTGTATAAAGAATGGCTAAGCTAATGCTGTGTGAAGTGCTCTGAGTACTAGCAAAACCTGCTATAGAAGAATTTTTTACTTACTAACGCTCTCATCTGAGAAAAAAAGATTCTGCAAAACTATTATGTAGACTTTGATGTTACCTTTAAAAGTAATTGGGTTCATTTTAGGGATTCTAACCTTTGTTTATTTTGTTCTCACCAGGAAACAATGAACAATTTTAACAATTGTCTTCCTACTGCAAGAGAAGAAACGAGAAAACAGGACACTTCTGTTTGACAAAGGCATCAAAAATGAGTACTTTGTTCAATTTCAAAGCAATCCGTCTCCTCCTCCTCCTCCTCCTGCACAGAAATCAGAAACTTTTTCTCAGCAAACATTTTTTTCTCTGCACATGAAAATTGCTTCCAGTTGAAAAATTATGTTTCCTATGGAGGAAACTTATTTATGAAGTAAAACATGTTTTTGTGGGAAAGGGGAGATATTTTGGGGTGTGTTTGTTTTAGCAGAAAACATGATTTTCTGCACAAGAAATGTGTACATTTCTTTGTATCAAAACCCCTACTTGATATACATCCCCTCTTACATGGTACAGAAGATTTGGGGAGGGGGGGGGTTTGTGTGTGTACAAAAATTAAGCTTCTTTTTCAGAAATTAGTCCCCCTTGTAAGTACCAAAGTAAAGGTGTATCTACGCAGGCCATTTGTATCAGTTTTCCTTGCCTTTGTGTTGCCCTGTCCATACTGGGCTGGGTTTGAGGCCTGATTTGACAACAGACTGTCTTCATATAGGAAGGCAAATTGCACAGAGAATCTGGGCCATCCCCCGACTTACTCCCTTTAAAAAAAAAATCACCATTTGGTCTAGATTGCCATAGAAATTCTGGACCACTCTAGAGCAATGCCAGGTGGCTGTTTACAAAGAATCCCACTGTGCTGCTTAGGGCTGTTAATGTGAGTCGGTGCATCTGAAGTCACAATGCAGTGCCCAGCCATGTGATTGATACTGGGTGCCTTGTTTTTGACCTCAGAGGTACAGACTCATGCTGATTGCAGTGCCAATGTCTGGCAGCACAGCAGGACATACTGTAAGTGTAGACAACCACCCAGTGTTCCTCTGGAGTGCTCAGGAAATAGGAAGAATTCAGGGCAGAAAACTCCAGGAGAAGCCCAGAGCAATCTAGCCAGCCATCCTAGAATAAAAGTTGTGCAGTTTCGTTATAACAACCATTGCAAAAGAGAACTAATTACAATTAACTCTGATGTAAAGCCCACACCATTTTCACTAGCTATTTCAAAGGGGTAAGGAAACAAGGAATGCTAGGAATGCATAAGATGAGCAAGTTATAAAGTATGCCTAAGACAGGCAAGTTATAAAGGCATGTTATAAAGTAGTGATGGGTATCATGGGATGCAACTCCCAGCATCCTTCAACATTGCCTATGCTGATTAGGACTCATGGGAGTTCCAGTCCAACAGCCGGCAGAGGACTGCATGATTTCAATTCCTTTGGGAAAGGGACAGTGAAGTGCTGACAAAATTGAAATAAAATGGTAGTTATTACAAATCCTGAAAAAAGAAGATAATTATTGGCCTTGAACAGTCTATGACAGGAATATATTTCGGAAAGAATTCATTTAAATCTTCTTGCTATTTTCTCCATGCTTGGTCAGCAAGAGTAGTTAATGTAGGAGATCTTCATGAATGATAACTATGTGGTACGCTAGAATACAAATCAGACTGGTTTTTTCCACCCTTAAGTAGGCCTTGCAATGGCAATATCAGAATAACAGACTCCTTGTTGTGCTATTTCACTTTAATGGTGTGTATGTGGGAGGGCATATTCAACTACTAAATCTTAGGTTGGAAAAGTGCTTCTCTCTTGCTCTACACAAGTACTGAACAAAAATTTGTTTGTAGTTACCACTAAATTATGTGTGGCAAAGAGCTGGAAATAAATAGATGTTCCACCAAATATATATTCCTTTCTTTCCTTCTATTCCTTAAGATGTCAGATCTGACTGTAGTGACACATGCCTTGATTGCATCCCATTTGCCTTGAATGTAATGCACTCAATGGGTTTTCATGGCTGAGTGGGGATTCGAACCTTGGTCTGCAGAGTTGTAGGCTGTATCTTTACTGTAAAAATAATGCAGTTTAACACCTGCAATGCTTTGGAATTTCGTGGATTATTTAGTTTTCTGTGTCAGAGAGCTCTGGTGCCACAACAAGCTATAAAATCAAGAATCCCATACCATTCAGCCATGACAAATAAAGCAGTATCAAACTGTATTAGTTCTGCCATGCAGATGCAGCCATAGTCCAACACTCAAACCATCACACTAAACTTGTGACTTCTGAAAGATCATCATCATCATTTTTATTTATTTATATATTTATACATTTACTTACTTATTTATATTCCACTTTTTCCCCAGTTTGGGACTCAATGCAGCTTATGATAATGTGTTTTTTAAAAAAAACATACCTGAAAATTTGCAAATACAAAAGTTAAAACATGATTAAATCAATCAATCAATCAGTAATTTATTTCAGCCAACAAGCCATCAACATCAGAATATATATAAAAATATAAAACATATAGAGCATTTAAAGTGTTTAAAACATTAAAAACATCAAAATACATGGACTTTTAAAAATAAAATCATGGAATATATATTCATAACCTGTGCAAAGGATAGAAATTTATATTTATTTTAACTGAAAAGCTCTAAAAGGAGGAAAAAAAAAAAAAAAAAAGTGTATAATACAAGGCCTTAGGCACAGAGCCTAGATAAGTGCAAGTTGCAAAAGGCCAAGCTGTTCAATTATGTTGACTCATAGTCTTGCGTGTTTTAACAGCCGAACAAAGAAACTTAGCCACTATTTCCGTTTTACTTTTCTCAGTATCGTTCAGCAGGTATTCCATATACCAACTGTTCGATCTGCCTGGAGACTTGAGCAGGAGGGGAGAGATTAATCTTGCCCTCTCGTCTTTATAGAAGGTACAAAAGAATAAAACGTGTTCTAACGACTCAATAGAACCATCACCACAGGGACAAACCCGTTCATGGTAAGGGATTCCCTTGAACCGACCCTCTAGAAGTGCTGAAGGAATTACATTAAATCTGGCTTTAGAGAACACAGCTCGGTACTTTGGAATAGTTAGGTTTTGCAGATAAAATGCCTCCTTCTCTGAGTTAAACTGTAGCCCTAGGCTAATGGGAGAGCAGGTGGTACAAGCAGAAGATAAAGAATATTGAGTATCAATATCTCTTATGCGGCGTATCATAATCTGCTGGGCTCTCGAAAGGTCTTGTGACATTAAAAAACTATTTGAGAAACCCAATCTCAGCAATTTCTCCTGGATATTTTTAGACCATAGGGAGGTATAATTGTCTTTCCGTATAAGATGCCAGAGACCTGAGTCAGGGCCCGCATAAAAGAGTTTCAACCAGTACTTTAAAGTCCACGTCCAAGCAGAGCATTCCACAGAGTGGCAGCCCGCTTCAAGTCGTAAAGCAGCTGAAGGGACGCAATTAGGTACTCCAAATAATTTGCGAAGATAAACGGAAAAGACCTGTTCTAATTTTACAGAGAAACCTTGGATCCAGATGGGTATTCCAAATAACAATTGTGGTATAACCTTGGCCTGAAACACCTTCAAGGCTGCAGGTAAAAATTGGCCTCCTTTAGTATAAAAGAATCGGATTAGGGCTTTGGCACTATTATTTGCTGATTGAACAGCTACTGAACTCTGGGATGTCCAGCCAAGAGATGCTTGAAAAGTTATTCCTAAATACCTAAAAGTGTTAACTTGTTCTAACCTATGTCCATTTAGAATCCACCTGGATCGAGTCTTTTTTCTTGAGAAAACCATAATTTTTGTTTTACTATAATTGATGATCAGGCCGTTATCTTCACAATAACTTCCAAAAACTCTCAAGATATGTTTCAAGTCTATTTCCGAAAAGGAAAGGAGAACTGCATCATCTGCATACAAAAGTAAAGGAATACTAACAGAGGCTAGTTTAGGAGAGTGGCGTGCTTCCGCGGAAATGGAAGCAGAGAGATCATTAAGATAAAGGTTAAATAATAAGGGTGCCAAAATGCAACCTTGACGCACACCTTTTTGAGTGGGGATAGATTTCGTGAAATTACCCTGAGTGCCACATCTCACCTGTATAGTTGTATCTCTATATAGATTCATAATTAACCAAAGTAGTCTCCTATCAATAGAAGAGGCAAAAAGTTTTATCCACAGCCTTTCTCTCGGAATAGAATCGAATGCAGATTTCAGATCAATAAATGCCGCGTATAGTCCTTTGCTTTGGGAAGTAGAATATTTCTCAGCCAGGTGGTTTAAAACCAAACAGTGGTCGAGAGTTGTTTTGCCTTTCCTAAAACCAATTTGTTCGTTACCTATAATATTCTCACTATCTATCCATTCTGCGAGGCGGTTATTGAGGAAACGGCCATAAAGTTTGCCCACAACTGAGAGTAAGCTTATGGGTCGATAATTAGATGGATCATTTCTAGAACCCTTCTTATAGATAGGGATTATAACTGCGTTTAACCAACTTGAAGGAATTTGGGCCGTTTGATTAATAAGAGTGAAGAGGGAAGCAAGAAGAGGAGCCCACCAAGAAATATTGACTTTCAGAAGCTCCGGCAGAATTAAGTCGGGCCCTGGGGCTTTTCCAGATTTAATCTGGGTGATAAGAGATTTTAGTTCTTCTTGGGATACGGGGGGCCATTGTGGAATATTCGAGCAATCATGGGAAAGTCGATTGAACAAGTTGGAAGCATCAGAGGTTTGTTCCCTGGAGTCACTATAAAGTGTGGCAAAGTAATCTTCCCAGACATTAATGGGAATGTTACAGGAGGGGGAGCCACCAGTGTTTCCTAACATCCCCGTTACTGTGGCCCAAAAAAGTTTAGTATTTTTTTGTAAGGAGAAGTTTATTAATGATGACCACTGTTTTTGAATAGCCTCCCTCTTTTTCCTTGCTAGAAGTCGTTTATACTGTTTTCTGGTGGTAAAATACGATTGGGGCAAAAACTGGCAATTGTCTCTCCTGTATTGGATATACATATTTTTTAAGTGAGTTCTAGCTTCAGCGCAAGTCTTATCAAACCAAGGGGCCATTCTTCTACCTTTAAAGTTACTTGGTTTCTTCTCTATAGGAGTCAACAGGGGGGTCAAAGTCCTAAGGAGCTGGGAGTAGTTCTCTATAGCATGTTGCACTTCTTGTGATACGGTAATTTGGTTTTTAAAACCCAGGCATATAGGTGAATTGAGAAGAACTGAAGTCTTTTCGTGGAGGGTTTCGGTCCACCATAGCCTATTCTGTCTAATTACCATAACTGAATCAGTAAAGGATGGTTGCGTCTGAGAATGTATATTCAGGGGAATCTTAAACAAAAAGGAAAGAGGAAGATGATCACCATCTAATCTTGTTCCTACTGAAAAGCTAACTACCCGATTTACAAAAGTGTCAGAAACCAGTACATAATCGATGGTCGAGCTGCCTTTTGCTGAGATATAAGTATACTCACCCCAAGGATCAAATAATAAATTCCCATTAAGCATTCTTAAGGCAAGGCGCTCAACCATCTGCATGAAACATATACCTGCTGAATTAATACCCCGGTCCTTAAACTGTCTTTCTGTATTCAGAATGCAATCCTCTAACTCTTCTAATGCCCAAGCAGGAGAAGAGAAGAGAGCCTCGTTGTTATGGCCTATTCTGGCATTGAAGTCTCCCGATAACACCACTACCGCTGAGGGGAACTGTCCCTCTAGTTTGACTATGTAATTTTCTAATATTTCCCACACCTTTTTACTGCGGTCTTGGTGGAGCTTGGGAGGAATATAGACATTTATCATTAACAAGCCCAAAATACCAAAATCAATTAGGCAGGCCATGGCAAATGTTTCACAAAATGACAAACACTTGGTAATAGCTTTGAGTGATGTAGAAATCAGGATGGCGAGACCCGCACTAGGTCTGCCTTTGCCAGGAGATGGAATAGCAGGTAAGTCGAAGATGGTATAGCCATTGCAAACTATTCCGGACGTGCACCATGTCTCTTGGAGGAGTATCACGTCAAACTTGTTGATGTAATCTATCACACCAGGGTCCTTAATCTTAGAGTTCCAACCGGCCACATTCCAGGATAAGCACTTAAGAAGAGAAGGTTCTGAGGAGGAGGCACTTGGGTTACTAAAAACTGGAAACGGCACATCATCACGGGGGTGTTGAGCTTTAGGGGATACAAACCCGCTCGTGGAGGTCCATATTGGAAGGGGAGATACATTATCTTTTGGGGATTGTCATGGGACAAGGTTATGGGAAATTGAGGGAGCATCAGCTTTATGTTGGGCTGATGGGTCAAGAGTGGACTGCCAGGTTTCCAGCATAGAATGGCCAATCGCCTGCAGGTTCTGAGGTTGTGCCTGAAGATCTTTCTCCAGAGCCAGATTTCCAGCAGAACGCTGGCTGACTTCTGTTTGTAAAAGGGGAAAGTCTAGCTTCTTGTTTATTTGTGTAAGCTGATCACTGTTTACTTCAAATATACTATAGGAGCAGTTTGAAGAGGGTTGTTTGTTTTCTGTTAAATTATTCTCAACGTGATCACAGTTAAGATCTATTGGTGGTGAAATGAGATCAATGAGCGGTCCTGCTGTCACCGTGGTCTCTTGTAATATTTTCTTAAGATTTTCTAGCTTGTCTAGAATGTCCATTTGTTCATTCCTAGACCGCAAACTGGAAGCACTGATGATCTCAATATCACCGAGATTAGTCTCGTCTACTGTTGGAGGGTGGTACTGGGTTCCTCTGTTATATTTTTGGATGGTCTTATAGGGGAGAGGAAGACTAGTAGCTTCTGATGGCCTTTTGGCGGAAGGTCTATTACTTGCTATGGTATAACTAAGCAGCGGTTTAACTGTATCAATTGAGAACACTCTAAAGGGAAAAATTTGAAAAGATGCTAAATAAGGTCTTATTTTCAGGATCATAGCTGGAATAGTAGACTCTTTAAATGATAAAACAAGTCGTTTTTGATTTTGAACTGTAGGAAGCCATTCAATGGTATCAAGGTCTATCATTTTGTGGTGGCAGTGGAGCAACTGCCCTAAAGAGATTTTGATTGCTCTCATCGAGTTCCATCGTCCTTGATTAATTCTATTCAGAGAGATAGAAAATGAAATCTTCTGGGTTTCTAAAATACGTGACTGTTTACTTATAGTTTTCCCAGTGGCTCTATTATTAAAGTCAGCACTTACGTTATCACCTCGTACATTATCAGAGGGCTTAGTCCTTTTGGCATTGTTGTCCTTATGATGAAGTTTGCCTGTGTCATTGCTGTTCCTGTTGCCAGCTTGCCCCTTATCTAAGGCAGTAATTAATGTCTTATCCTTTCCCGTTGGGGCTGCCCTATGAATGCTGGGGGCAGTAGCCTGTTTAAAAGCTGAAGTTTGAAAGTCTTTTTTTAGCAGATCTAGATTGTGTTTAATCTCGGATAGTTGATCAAATAATGCAATAACTGTTTGGGCCGTAAGCAAGCATTGCCTGGCCATGAATTCCGTTGTGCTTTCCCAGGGGAGACATTTCAGGTTTTTCTTAGATATCTTATTTTGGGATTTATTTCCTATGGTATGAGGGGAGCTGGCTAACTGAACTGGAGATTGCAAATGGGAATCATTGATGTTTCCAGATTGATTTCTGTTTAAATCATCATCAGGTGTAAGCAATAAAGATAATGGTTCTGACAGCTGTTGCCTTTCGGGTTCAAGTTGAGAATTCCAGTCTATCAATTCTACTGATTCAGGGGATGAAGGAGAGGGCACAGTAGAGGCTTTTGCATTGTTAATTGTTCTCCTTTGTATTCTATTAAAGAAGTCTTCCATTTTTGGTTGTTTAGCTGCTTTAGGTGGAGAGGGAGAAAAGGAACCTGGGCTAATTCCGCTACAGATCTTTCTCTTACTCATGGTGCTCTCGTCGGTTTACCACCGCCGCCGCTGATGCTGCTGCTCCGCTGCTGGCTCCAGGAAGAGGAGAGGAGGCGTTGGGGCTTTTATAGCCCTGGCCCTGCTTGGCCTTGCCTGGCTCGGCGTTTGCGCCGCCGCTGTTGCTGCTGCTCCGCTGCTGGCTCCAGGGAGAGGAGAGGGGGCGTTGGGGCTTTTATAGCCCTGGTCCTGCTTGGCCTTGCCTGGCTCGGCGTTTGCGCCGCCGCTGTTGCTGCTGCTCCGCTGCTGGCTCCAGGAAGAGGAGAGGAGGCGTTGGGGCTTTTATAGCCCTGGCCCTGCTTGGCCTTGCCTGGCTCGGCGTTTGCGCCGCCGCTGTTGCTGCTGCTCCGCTGCTGGCCCCAGCAGCAAAACATAAAAGTAAGAGGGCCTTTTGTAGCCCCAAAGATCCACAAGTGTCTTGGGAGTCTCCTCTGGAGCAGGTCTGTTACTGATGTTGCTCGTCCTCCTCTGCGGCAGGTGTTGAGGCAAGAATGGGACAAGCACTCACAGGTCTTCAAGCAGCCCAGTCCCATAAGGGAAAAGAAAAAAAAAAAAAAAAAAAAAAAAAAAAAAAAAAAAAAGGCAGGCTTGCTTATATCCTCCCTGAGGCAGGTGGTGAAACAAGGGAGGAACAAACACTCACAGGTCTTCAAGCAGCCCTAGTCCACCAGAGAAGCAAAAGGCAGGCTTGCTTATATCCTCCCTGAGGCAGGTGGTGAAACAAGGGAGGAACAAACACTCACAGGTCTTCAAGCAGCCCTAGTCCACCAGAGAAGCAAAAGGCAGGCTTGCTTATATCCTCCCTGAGGCAGGTGGTGAAACAAGGGAGGAACAAACACTCACAGGTCTTCAAGCAGCCCTAGTCCACCAGAGAAGCAAAAGGCAGGCTTGCTTATATCCTCCCTGAGGCAGGTGGTGAAACAAGGGAGGAACAAACACTCACAGGTCTTCAAGCAGCCCTAGTCCACCAGAGAAGCAAAAGGCAGGCTTGCTTATATCCTCCCTGAGGCAGGTGGTGAAACAAGGGAGGAACAAACACTCACAGGTCTTCAAGCAGCCCTAGTCCACCAGAGAAGCAAAAGGCAGGCTTGCTTATATCCTCCCTGAGGCAGGTGGTGAAACAAGGGAGGAACAAACACTCACAGGTCTTCAAGCAGCCCTAGTCCACCAGAGAAGCAAAAGGCAGGCTTGCTTATATCCTCCCTGAGGCAGGTGGTGAAACAAGGGAGGAACAAACACTCACAGGTCTTCAAGCAGCCCTAGTCCACCAGAGAAGCAAAAGGCAGGCTTGCTTATATCCTCCCTGAGGCAGGTGGTGAAACAAGGGAGGAACAAACACTCACAGGTCTTCAAGCAGCCCTAGTCCACCAGAGAAGCAAAAGGCAGGCTTGCTTATATCCTCCCTGAGGCAGGTGGTGAAACAAGGGAGGAACAAACACTCACAGGTCTTCAAGCAGCCCTAGTCCACCAGAGAAGCAAAAGGCAGGCTTGCTTATATCCTCCCTGAGGCAGGTGGTGAAACAAGGGAGGAACAAACACTCACAGGTCTTCAAGCAGCCCTAGTCCACCAGAGAAGCAAAAGGCAGGCTTGCTTATATCCTCCCTGAGGCAGGTGGTGAAACAAGGGAGGAACAAACACTCACAGGTCTTCAAGCAGCCCTAGTCCACCAGAGAAGCAAAAGGCAGGCTTGCTTATATCCTCCCTGAGGCAGGTGGTGAAACAAGGGAGGAACAAACACTCACAGGTCTTCAAGCAGCCCTAGTCCACCAGAGAAGCAAAAGGCAGGCTTGCTTATATCCTCCCTGAGGCAGGTGGTGAAACAAGGGAGGAACAAACACTCACAGGTCTTCAAGCAGCCCTAGTCCACCAGAGAAGCAAAAGGCAGGCTTGCTTATATCCTCCCTGAGGCAGGTGGTGAAACAAGGGAGGAACAAACACTCACAGGTCTTCAAGCAGCCCTAGTCCACCAGAGAAGCAAAAGGCAGGCTTGCTTATATCCTCCCTGAGGCAGGTGGTGAAACAAGGGAGGAACAAACACTCACAGGTCTTCAAGCAGCCCTAGTCCAACAGAGAAGCAAAAGGCAGGCTTGCTTATATCCTCCCTGAGGCAGGTGGTGAAACAAGGGAGGAACAAACACTCACAGGTCTTCAAGCAGCCCTAGTCCACCAGAGAAGCAAAAGGCAGGCTTGCTTATATCCTCCCTGAGGCAGGTGGTGAAACAAGGGAGGAACAAACACTCACAGGTCTTCAAGCAGCCCTAGTCCACCAGAGAAGCAAAAGGCAGGCTTGCTTATATCCTCCCTGAGGCAGGTGGTGAAACAAGGGAGGAACAAACACTCACAGGTCTTCAAGCAGCCCTAGTCCACCAGAGAAGCAAAAGGCAGGCTTGCTTATATCCTCCCTGAGGCAGGTGGTGAAACAAGGGAGGAACAAACACTCACAGGTCTTCAAGCAGCCCTAGTCCACCAGAGAAGCAAAAGGCAGGCTTGCTTATATCCTCCCTGAGGCAGGTGGTGAAACAAGGGAGGAACAAACACTCACAGGTCTTCAAGCAGCCCTAGTCCAAACATGATTAAAGCCCTGCCTGTACAGGCCAAATAAAGTATCCTCCCACCATCATCTTGGTGGAGACACCAGATGACAAATGGCAAAACCCCCAGTTCTAGTGTTGCGTCCGCAGAGTAGCGTCCGGCAGAGCTGTTCAGGGTTGTGAGGGAGCTAACTCAGCTTCCTCCCTCCCTGAGCCCTATCTTGGAGTCATCTAAAGTCTGCTATGACGATTTTAACAACTTCTTTGCGGATAAAATCTCTCGGATAAGGGCTGATCTCGACGCCAGTATTTGTGCAGATCCTGTAGGAGAGGTGTCCGAAGCGTCCGTGGCCCCTGTTATACTGGATCACTTTGAGTTTGTTAGTACCGAGGAAGTGGACAAGATCCTTCGAAGTGTTAGGACGACGACTTGCTCCCTTGATCCCTGTCCCTCATGGCTGACAGCTCAGGGGGGAGATGTGGTGCGAATTATGTTGCATCGCATAATTAATATGAGGGTCAGTCTCCATCTAAATTAAAATTAGCAGTGGTCAAACCCCTGCTAAAGAAGCCCTCCTTAGACCCCCTGATTCATAATAACTATCGGCCCATCTCGCTGCTGCCTTTTTTGGGGAAGGTGATCGAGAGAGCAGTCGCTTTCCAGCTTCAATCGATCTTGGATGACACCGATTTTCTAGACCCATTTCAAACCGGCTTCCAGGCGGGCTATGGAGTTGAGACTGCCATGGTTGCCTTAGTTGATGATCTCCATCTGGGCATGGACAGGGGGAGCGTGTCCCTGTTAGTGCTCTTGGACATCTCTGCGGCCTTCGATACCATCGACCATGGTATCCTTCTGGGACGCCTGAGGGAGTTGGGAATTGGGGGCACTGCTTTGCAGTGGTTCCGTTTCTACCTCTCGGACAGATCCCAGATGGTGGAACTGGGGGACTGTCGCTCCGATAGGAGGGCCCTGATATCTGGTGTCCCTCAGGGAGCGATCTTGTCCCCTATGCTATTTAACATTTACATGAAGTCGCTGGGAGAGATCATCCTGGGACACGGGGCGTGGTGTTATCAGTACGCTGATGACACCCAGATAGTCTTCTCTATGTCTCCGACTGATGCAGTAACTAAGGATGGCATCTCTCCTCTAGATGCCTGCTTGGCGTCGGTAATGGGCTGGA
Source organism: Sceloporus occidentalis (assembly GCA_023333645.1). Taxonomy (NCBI): domain Eukaryota; kingdom Metazoa; phylum Chordata; class Lepidosauria; order Squamata; family Phrynosomatidae; genus Sceloporus; species Sceloporus occidentalis. The sequence continues at coordinate 109,551,660 of JALMGF010000002.1, read as the reverse complement.
TGAGGGAGAACAAACTCAGTGTGAATCCAGGGAAAACGGAAGTACTGGTGATAGGTTCCCCGGTTTCAGGTGGAGAGATCTGTCATCCGGTCCTGAATGGGGTCACGCTCCCCCTGAAGGACTCGGTGCGCAGCTTGGGAGTGCTCCTTGATTCGTCGCTCCAGCTGACTTCTCAGGTGGATGCGACGGTCAGGAGTGCTTGTTAACAGCTTCGGCTGATAAGACAGTTTGCGTCCCTACCTGGACCATAGGGACCTTGAATCTGTTGTACATGCTTTGGTAACCTCTCGATTAGATTTCTGCAATGCGCTTTACATGGGGCAACCCTTGTACCAAACCCGGAAGCTGCAAATGGTGCAGAATATGGCAGCTAGACTGGTCGCTGGTAGCTCCAGGTCGGACCATATAACACCTATTTTAAAAGACCTTCACTGGCTGCCTATTCGCTTCCGAGCTCAATACAAGGTGTTGGTTTTGACCTATAAAGCCCTAAATGGCTTGGGCCCAGGGTACTTGGAGGACCGTCTCTCCCCATATAATCCGCCCCGCACACTCAGAACATCCGGGACAAATTTGTTGGAGGTCCCTAGGTCAAACTTTGCACGGACCTCACAGAGGGCTTTTGCCATCGCTGCCCCTTCACTTTGGAACAAGCTCCCCGTAGAGCTTCGCTCTGCCGCCTCACTAGATATTTTCAAGAAAAAACTGAAAACATGTCTATTTCGGCTGGCCTTCCCACCTTAGTTAAATTGTTTATTTTCCTGCCTTTTTTTTTTTCCCCTTTCAACCTCGGACCATTATAAATTAATCTCTCTTTCTCTTTGCCCTTCACATATGTATTTTATTGATTTCCTGTTCCTGTTCCTTGTAGTAATGCTTTTAACTTTTATATTGAATTTTTATCTTGTATTGTAATGTTTTAAATTTTGTAAGCCGCCTTGATCATAACTATGGAAAGGCGGGGTAAAAATAAAATTTATTATTATTATTATTAGTGCAAATGAAATAAATGACAGCTTGTCTGTTCAGTATCAGGATATAACACACTTAATACAGATTTAAATAACTCACCATTTGTCCTGATTCATCAAAGAACATGTGGAGCCTTCCATTCTGATGCCAAGAGTCTGTTAAAACATTTCCCATTGAGCTGCCTGGTGCATCCACCATTATTACAAGTTGCACACTTTAAGATCAGAACAAGGTGCTCAGCCATGAAATCGAGGCTGGTAATCTCATTCTGACCTCAGAGTGAAGCAACCCACCACAGCAACAGACCCTTTGGGTGGCTGAGCAAGATATGCATGCGATCAGCTGCCCATCATCGGGGCAGAGAGCCTTTACAATGGGAGAAGATTGGGGCAGCTCTGGGGATTGGATACGCTGGGCTGCCCTGTGCCAGACCAGGCAAGACTCTTGCCTCATGTATCTATGGAGGAGCTTCATGTGATACCCTAGCGTCTGAAATCACTTGGAAAGTCTTTGCAAGGGAGAGCAGACTCTCATTCAGTAAATCACTCTTCATTTATAAAGAGTAAAACAAGAAAACTAGTGACAGAAGGACTGAGTTAGTCCAACCCCCTCTGCTTCAATTTTATTCATTTTCCATTTTAGACTACATGAATAATGCAAGACTGTGCCAAGATTTGAGGGGACTGCTTTTCAAATTCACAATTTTGCAAACCAGATAGCTTCACAAATTCTGGTAGATAAACACGGTTTTGTCTACTTCAGCTAATTTCTAATTTGAGTTTCCCCCCCTTATTGGCAGGTTTTTCAAGTCAGACACTCAGCCGTCTTTTACTACAAATGTTACAGATATGAGAGTGAAATATTATGCTACAGCCACATAGAACAGGGCGAGCTTCTCATTATAATGGGATTTGTCTGAATTGGCTGAAATTCAGTGGCTATGATAATTTAAGAGAGACATTACCTCCTTAAGAAAGATACATATTTAGTGACAATGCATAAACCAGAATAGGAGAATAGTGCAAACATGTCTTAGACATATTTTGCTAGAGGGAAAGTGCATTAAAATGAGAAACACTGTGTTGGGTTGCTTGTTATTGTCAGTATTTTCTTATTTTAAAGCCAGTGATATAATGCCCTAGTTTTGGAGTCAGGGGACTCACCATAACTGGCCTCGGTGACAAAGTAGTTTCTCACAATGTAGATTCAAGGTGTAAATAAATACATTGAGCTTTAATGAAAGATCTTCACCCAGATGTAATTCTTCACCCAACTTTTTAAATAAAATGTATATATTAACTTGCACAGAAGTGTGCTCAGTTAAAGCCTACTGTGAAACAGGAAGGCATCTGTGACAATCCCTGTGGTCCAAGCAACCCAAACAGTGGCCCCGTCTTGGCACTTAGTCCCAGCAGATCCTTTATTTCCCCCCAAATCTCCTGTTCCCAGTTCACACTCCCTGAAAAGTTGAATGAGACTCTTGGAGAACTTTGAATCATGCTGCCACCACCCAATGAATTTATAACAACCTTTCCTTAACACACGCTGGGACTTGTTAAGGATTTATAAAGTTCCCTTCCCTTTCTAAACTAAGCAAGTGGTAACCGAACTAAGGCATGTGTAAAGAAGTGTAGGAATAGCAGATACTTTTAAAGAAAATATTTGTTCTATTAACCAAAACAGAAAAGAAATATATAAATCATACAGAGTCTTTTCACCTTGCAGGTACCATACGTATAGTTATCAGATATTCATTTCATATATAAAAATTGATAGAAAATATAAATATAAAAATAGATAAAAAACCAAACATAGTTTTATTATTGTTATATAATGTTGAAGAATGGAAAAAAGTGGAAAGGGAATTGGTAACAAATTTACTTACAGCAGCAAAATTAATTATAACAAGACTTTGGAAAACAAAAATGAAGGTAGAATTGAAGGACTAGTATAAAGAAGTATGGAAATTAGCAATTAATGACAAATTAACATGCAAATTGAAAGTAAGGAAAGGACTATGGAAAAGAAATGATTTTGATGAGATATGGAGAAAATTTATTGAAAAAGCATTAAGAAAAGAAGATGGAAAATAACCTCCACGAGATGAAATGAAATTTTGGATGGAATACAAGGATGGTAATGGCTCTGGGGATGGGGAGCACTGAGGTGGTATATAAAATATATTTAGATATAAAGTATTAGAATGTGTGTGTGTGTGTGTGTGTGTGTGTGAGAGAGAGAGAGAGAGAGAGAGAGAGAGAGAGAGAGAGTGTGTGTGTGTGCGCGCGTGTGTGTGTATATATATATATATAGGGGAAATGTTATGGATTGTATATGTTTAAAATATGAAATAAAATTGTATTTAAAAAAGATATTCATGTTAAGCAAGCCAACAAGAAAAAAAATTAATAAGGCCTAACCGTTCTAACTGACATTCCTAAGTAACTGATACAGAGATGGAATCTTCCAGCCTAGATGGGTTTGAGATGTAGTTACTGGCCTTGGCCTGCACAAACTGCCTTCCTGAAGTATGCCTTCTTGACTCAACACTGCGGTTTTTCCCAATCAGCAAGACCCACATCAAAGGAGATACTTTCACTCTAGACTCCCACTGCAGAAGCTCGTCCAACTGATCTCAGAGGCCTTTTATATCCCTCTGTTGGAAGCTTCAGGAAGAAACTCTTACTCCTGCTCAATGATTGGCCAAGTGGGCCTTCCGTCAGCTGTGATGTAATTACTCATTTGCATGTACCTCCCTCCCAGCTTCACTCTTTATTGCCTGACAGAAGTCTTCAAATGACTGGAGGCCCAGTCATTACAGCATTCAATAAAGCAGTGTTAGGTCTCTGCCTGATTATTTTTCTTTCCTCTGAGTTGAAATCTATGAAGATGTATATACTGTGCTGTGACTTACTGACATAGTAGAAGTAAACTGCTATGTCAGTCAGTCATGATAAGGTATGTACATCTTCACAGATGTACATCAGTACCCCCCCCCCAAGTTCTGTGAACTTTTTTGTTTCTAAGAATGAATATTTTTGTGCAAAATGCCATACTTTTTCTCTGCAAAACTCTTTCTCTTACTGTGGCTTTTGCTGAAAATGCAGAAAGAACTAGTCTTCTGGCAGGAGGGGAAAAGGAAAGGGGAGAAAACCCTACATGGCTTGGATCCTGACAATGGAGATTATCAGAGAGTAATGACAGAAGGACGGGAGTGAAGCGAGATGCTCCCATCCTTATCACACGATTGCATGGAGATTACCAGATGACTTTACGATTATTCTGTGATTATCCTGTCAATGAAGAGGAACTGTCCTGTCATTTACCTCCATTTCTTCATAACAGGATAAACAATTAATACTGAAGTGACAGGACAATTCCTCTTCATTGATGGGATATTCACGGGATAAGCCCCATGTGTCTGATAATCTTTGTGCGATCACACGATAAGAATGGGAGCATGGCACTTCACTCCCATCCTTCTCCTGTCATTACCACCCTCCCACCAATCTGATAATCTCTAATCTATATGAACAAGCCTGAATTGTAAGATATTGAATGGAGGGCTTTCTCTCAGTCCCACCACCATCTCAGGCACGTTTGGTGAAAACATGGGAGAGAGTCTTCTCAGTGGCTTCTCCCAGACTCTGCAACTCCCTTCCACAGGAGGTCTGTTTAGTTCCCTCTCTGCTCTCTTCTGTTGGAAGGCAAAGACCTTTGTGCTTAGGGTTACGACTCCTAAATGATGTGGCAGAAGGATATCTTGAAATTAGTGTGTTGTGTTTTTATTGCTTAACTTTTTAATCATGTTTTAAATGTATTCAAACTGTTTTAACCATGTGGTTTGAAAAATAGAATTGTTTGATTAATTAAAAGCTAATTTTTTATTGTTGTTGTTTAACTTTTGTAAAATAAGATTTTAACCGAATTTTGTTTAGATTATTGTAAGTTGTTTTGTTTCCTATGCAGGGAGAAAAATGAAGTATTAATTAATTAATTAGATTTCCCCCTACCCCAACTACGGAACATCTCAAAGTAATGAGATAGCCTTTCTGTGAAAGATGGCAAAAATTGTGGATGTACTTTCCATTTGAGTCTTTGAACAACAGTAATACTTGAAAGCCTCATTATCAATGCATTCACATGTCATTGCAAAGAAGGTATGTTAGTTATCCTTGTCCTGGAAAGTGATGTAATCACTTCTGTTTTCGGGGTGGGGGCAGAGCATCACTAAGGGAAACATTGGGGATGATACTGGAAAAGCTTCTGATAAAACACATCTGCTATATTTGTTTTTCTCTGGCTATTGTCCAAGAAAGCAGTAGGCAGCATGCTTCCTCAGCATGGGGTAGTTACTTCTAAGGAAACTCCAGTTGTTCTGTTTTGTTCATCATGACCACTGAAAACCAATGAAAAGGCACCAGGGACCATGAAAGTTTCCTGGATCACAGTTTATAAATTATTATGTTTTCCAGTTAAAATCCTTCATCACAACTCTTCTTGCCAAGTAACTCTGTGCTGATCATAGTAAAACTTTCTGATACACTTGTGCTCCTGTTGTTTAGTTTGAGTAGAGGGGTGCCCCTCCAGATGCTGTGCAAATACAGCTCCCAATAGCTCTGCTGCGAAGTAATTATTCACTAATTTTCTTCTCAATGGAAGTAATTTTAACAAATTCTTCCTGCTGTGGGAAAGTCTTTCAAAATTATGCAGTTTCTGAAAACTATTTGCAGTTTGATCATCATTCTGTGCAAACTTCACATGTGGTCATTTTGCACTGAAAATGGTATTTTGTGTGCATGAAATAGCAGGCTCTGTGCAGAACATTATATTTTGTGCACAGAAAAAGGATGTTTTCTGCACAATACAACCACATGCAAATTTGGGGTAGAAAAAGTTCAAAACCGCAAAGATGCTCATCATCCAAGGATTGTTGTCATCAATGTTTCTTGAAACTCAAGACACATGCTTTTGATCACTTTTGATATTGAAATATTCTTCCCTTCCCTAAGCCCTAGCCAACTCCTTATGGAATTACAATTAAACAACCTCTGGAAGGCTGCCTGATTCCCTCTCCAGTTCAGTAATACTTTTATTTGCACATATTTGTCCAAGCATTTTTTAAAGCAAGTATCTCACTGATTAAGTATAGGACTTTGATACTGCTTTAATTGCCATTATTGTATCCTTTGGAAGCATTAGGTTTGTAGCTTGGTGAGAGAAATCCTAATACAAGAGTTGAAAGGACATGCACTAGAAAATTCCAAGTGTGATTCTGGATGCCATGATTCTGGAAGATAGAGTTAAGAAGTTGAAATGGTACCTATCTGCTGTATTTGTGTAGTGTATGAGGACAATAGTAGGTATAGCTGTACAAATCAGGTGAATTTAATACTCTTCCATGAATGGAACAAGGCAGTCAAATGAAGTCTAGGGAACTTACCTGAGCCTGCACCTTTTGGTCTAGCTTTGTGATTGGACAGTTTCAGCTTCATGGACGCCTATGGATCCACACACAGACACAGCCCAATAACCTCAAAAAAATCTACCTTAACCTTTGATGCAGAAATCAAAACACCGAAAAATATGGCTCAGTAGTAAATTTATGTAGCCTTTCTGAACACTGGCAGTCCTCCCCTGTGCTCACACCAATCAGTTATTTTGATCATTTACATATGCAAAGGCATCATTCTTCTCTTGTTCTCTCTTGTGCTTATGAATATAAGTTAGGGCTAAATGTAATTATGTAAATGGTAGTCATTTGTTTGCTGTACAGATTAATGTTCTGCTTCATTGGGATCCCAACAGGAAGAGGCATAAGTTTGAGCTCCACAGCTGTGCCTCTGTGTGGTGCTGCCTTTCAGCTAAAATCTAAAAAGAAGGAGAGAAATTGGTTTTGTTTATTGTGATGGATTCCCCCCCCCCCCACAGGTACCATATAACTGGTTGCCTCTAGATCATACATATTGTAAAATATTCACAAGCAGTATTCGAACTTTGATCAAAGAGTGACTGCTTTGTAACCTTTCTTACATTGTAGCTCCTAGATTTCCATTGCTACCATGGGCAACTTCCTTGCTGGTTGAGGAATTCTGAGATATAAGTTAATAATATTCTTTCTCTATGGATTCAACAATACACAGCTTGAAAATATTTTTAAAATATATAATTTTTTTTAAAAAAAGTAGTCCTTGATCTTGCCATTTTGTATAAGAGACATAATTTCACTATGCTATTGTATATAATGGGACTTGAGCATCCACAGATTTTGGTATCAATGGAGGGCCCTGGAACCAAATCCCAGTATGAGGACTAGAAACTTGAATCTCATTAAATCCTAATAAAATCAAGCTTTTATTCTGAACAACAAGGACTAGGAACTTAAGTTTTCTGTGCTAACTTCCTTCAAACATAAAAAAAAATAATTTTCCTTGCTTCATTTCCTCCGTTCTCAGTTTGCATTCCTTCTCAACCCTACAGGGTCCCACTTCCCAACAGTAAAAAATGAAAATTTAAAGTATCCAGGGTGACCAGATGTCCTAGCTGCAAAGGAGGACAAGGTACCACAAAATGTTGGATCTTCAAGAAAAATGGAGGACATGGCCAAATAAAAGCTAAAAACAAGAATTTAAATGTACTCCAGCACCAAATGCAGGACATTTTGGTATTCCTCCAAAACAGAAGGCTGAAATGGGGGACATATCCTGGAAAAGGAGGACATCTGGTCACCTTGCATGTGCCTCAGTTTGCCTTGCAACAGCCCCTCAGCCCCCACCTTACCCCATGGGAAGGGCTCCAGAGTGCTCCAGACTTGTCCCAAATTTGTTGCCTTTTCTCTCCCTCTCTTTTCGCTTATCACATTTTTGTTTTTGCTCGTTTGCCCCTTGTGTCCTTTGGGACTCCATATCCCAGGAGACTTTGCATGGGATGGGGGCAGAGCAAGTCCTTGGCCATGTGGTGCCAGCCATTTTCAGTGTCCACATGGAGCAGGTTTCTATCTCTCCTGTTTGAGAGAAAAAGGGAGCTTTTGAACTCCAGAAAAAGACAAGGTTTTTTTCTTCTTGTTGATGATTTTATATTACATTAGTAAAGCTTTTACAAACTTATTATTGCTGTGGCATGAAGGTTTTTGTTTGCCCATCCCACTTCTAAGGCAAGAGGGGCAGGGTGGCAGTGTGTGTGTGAGTGTGTGTGCATATACCTGCATGTGGGGGGTATTGGGTGAGCATGGGGGTGGCAGGGGTTGTAGGGGGACACAGTATTCTCATGTTTGTGTGCACATGGGGGGACTGACAACATGTGTGTGTGTACACATACGGGTGGGGGGGGCAGTGTGTGTTTGGGGGAACAGCAGCAGGGGAGGAGAATCCAGGATGTGTGTGTGTATTTGTGCATGTACGGGAGGAGTGTGTGTGTGTGGGTGGGATAATGGTAGTGGGTGAGCGGCATGGTGTCACCCCTATAATGGTGTCACTTGGTGCAGTCTGTACCCCTGTGTGACACTATTGACAGCCTGGGCCAAAAATTGCAGTTGGAAATCTGTACATTCTAAACACTCTAGCACAGGGATTCCTAACCTTTTTGACTCACGGAGCGCTTTGTAGAATCAATTTCTATGGAGGGCCCTCATAGGCCCATCCTATGTCTTACAAGTTAATGGTATTTAGGAGTAGTGTTATTTTTTGTTTCTCATTCTTTTATTTCATTCAAAAGTCTGTGGAAATATTAGTTTTCCAGTGTTTTGCATAAAGTAATTGCGCAGCAGTGATCATGTGCAATATTTACCCTATAATTCTTTTTTCCTTTTCTCATCATTTATCTTTATGTATATGTATATATGTAAAATGTTTTTAAAACTAATAAAAATATGATATAAAAAAAAGAAGTCTGTGGAAATAGATTGGACAAACCTCCCCATTCCCTATCCAGTAAGTAGTCAACATTCCAGTTTCAAATAGCAACATTGCTGGCAAAAGACTGGAATTATAAATCGACTAGAATTATAAACTTAAGAATGAGACAGGACTAATGATGAAGATGAGATCAGTAGGGTTGCCATGGTTGTCACATGTCCTGAAATTTCAGGACCAAAACATGAAACCTATAGACAAACTCTGGTGATTTCACAGTAGTTGAGCTCTAGAGGTGTAATAAACATGGTGTTAAAAGGGTCAGTTTCTGGTGATATCATTAAACATGGTATAATAGACATCATCCACAGCTGCACAGAGTATACTATTCAGATGAACACCCCCCCCCCAGTATACATAATGAAGAATACACACACACACACACACACACACACTTTTCAAGGAGGTGCTTACTTGTGGCCCTCCTCTGTTGACTGGAGAGCTGGGGTCTGAGATTTGTGAACCCAAGTCATCAAAAGTTGAAGATATCTCATGCATCTGTTCTGGAGCTGCTCAAAATCTTCAGTGTTGGTCATAGGCAGCCCACCACATAAATGAGCCTTTGATGTTGTATACATGGGAATACAAGAAGTTATGTGAAATGGCCTGAGTTTGCCATGATTGTGGTGTGTATGCTTCCTTCTTCCATGGCCCTAAAATGGAACTGTAGAATTCAACATAGGTGCAGAGCGAGAACATCATGTAGGCACAGGCTGGATCCAACCTGATCTGGAATTGATTTCTTTTTACCCATGTGATATACTAGAGCTCTCTCTGTTCATCATAGAATTGTAAGAGACCACAAGGGCCATCTAGTCCAAGCCCCTTCCATGCAAGTACTCACAATCAAAGCATTCCTGACAGATGGCCATCCAACTTCTGTTAAAAAACCTCCAAAGAAGGAGAGTCTGCCACACTCTGAGGGAGTGTCTTCCACTGTCGAACAGCTCTCAGTGTCAGGAAGTTCCTCCTAATGTTGAGGTGGAATCTCTTTTCCTGTAGCTTGCATCCATTGCTCTGGGTCCTAGTCTCTGGAGCAGCAGAAAACAAGCTTGTTCCCTCCTCAGTATGACACCCCTTCAAATACTTAAACAGGGCTATCACATCACCTCTTAACTGTCTCTTCTCTAGGCTAAACATACCCAGGTCCCTAAGTCTTTCCTCATAGGGCATGGTTTCCATACCCTTCACCATTTTCATTGCCCTCCTCTGGACACATTCCAGCTTGTCAACATCTGTAGAGAGCAGGCAGATTTACACTAGACTAGCAACAGTCAAACAAGAGTCACTTGGCGTCAGCCAACAGAATGCTGGCTGGAAGGAGATGAAAATTCCATTAGTGACAGTTGAAAAAGGCAGATAGGGTTTTGTTGAGTCCAGAGAGGGATGGATTATTTAGGGTTCCAGGGAGGAACTGGGCTAAAGTCCAGAAGTGAGGGACTTGTAACCAATAAAGAACTCCAAGTGTGGGAGTTATTATAGGGAAATATCCTTGGGAAAGAATTAGCCTGAGAGGCAGGATTATCAATTAAATTTAAGGAAAGAAAGCCAGAAGAAGGATTGTGTGAGTGTCCTCAGGAACACTAACACTGATACTCTGAGGAGAGTGGTATAAGGAAACTGTCATTGTAACAAAGTTAAAACTAAGAACTGAAACAAGTAACACAAGTGCATGAAATGACAATTGTTTTATTGACATTTATTACAGCAACTTTTATTTGGAACATCTGTTTAATAAAGTTTTGATATTATTTTAGTAAAAGCTTGTCTGCAGGTTGAATATACATCCACGTTACCAGTATAAAGCCTTTTGAAACAATGATTTTTAAAAGGATCTATGATAATTTGGTGGCAGTGGTGGGGTAAAAGGCCCAGGGTGCTGTCATCCAAAAATATACACAGTATAGTGGTTACCAGACAAGTGTGCATCACAACATCCTTTTTGAACTGTGGTGCCCAGAACGGGACACAAACCTATTGTGACAAAGAAAGACACTGTGGAGGTCTCAGTCATGAGTTGCAGCTATTGTCCACACTCACAATAACACCGAAAGATTTGGACAGCTATGGGGCATAGTTCTCCATCACTTTAGCAAGGTTGACAGTAGGGTGGGAATTGCTCTGGAATATGCTGTTAGTCTTTTGGTATCCAGTACAAAGTTCAGATTACATTTCAAATGCCCAAGCAGATGTCCAGAAAATGAATTTTGTTTAACCCTGATTATTTCTGGCACAAGCTTGGGTGGCAATATCCATCACACCACAAACCACAGCATCTGTCAACTCAGACAACTGTCTTATTCTGCCTAATGGAAGGGCCACCTTTGTTAAGGATAGGATGGAGTAGTTCCAGGCATAATCACCTGGTATTCCAGCACCAAACACCAAATTTTTTGACCAATGAAAGGCAGATCATTTTGACCTGTGAAGTATAGAATTTTTAGTGGGAGAAAAGCAAATGAAATGGATGAGCAATGCAGAATTTCCATGCCAAATAAAAATGTTCAACTGGACTGGAGAAGATAACAAACAGGCCCCCAAATCCCAATCATACCCCCTGCCCCCCGTTCCACAACCTTCAAGCTTAATGCATCCCAGCAGCCATGTATTATAGCCCACCTGCCTTTCTCTGACTTATCCAAGGCTACAGTAGTGCTATCAGGATGAGATTTTGGAGAAGAAGTTCGGCAGAATGAGCAAAGCTTGCTTAAATTTTTTTGAACTAAATTATGTATACATGCTACCAGAATCAGACTACCAATGGTTGAATTGGTACATTTGACACAGAACCATCCTTGGATGAGGTCTCTCTGCAGAAAGGAAAAGGGATTGCTTTTCCTACACTAGCTTTCTGAACCTCTCTATATTTCTTTTATCATCACTTTTTTTTTCAGTAACTGAGTAAAAATACATGGGATCAAGCTATTAGTCTCATTGAAGCTGAAGGGCTGAAAATGGTTTTACACTTGCAGATTTTTGTAAGGTTGTCTATTATATGTTGGAATTTCATTATTTGTTGGTTGGCTGGACTTTCTTATTTGTTTTATGTTATGTAATTTGTATGCCATCATGCCCAAAATACAAACATCCAGTAAGGAATTTCTGTTTTGATACCTGCTTCAGGGCCCAACCTTGCATCTTACTGTGTAAAGAAGTCATTCACATCCCATATAAGACCATTAAGTCTGATGTACAAACAAGCCAAAAGAAAAAAAATCCTGGATTAATTTTGTGCTCTGGTTGTGAAGCATAAAACATTGCTAATGGACTTTTGTTTAACAGAGTTATACACTTTTTTGATGGTGAATACTATGCCATGTAGGAAAGGTAAGAGAAGGATTTAAAAAAAAAAACCCAACAACAACAGAGTGTATTTGTAAACCATGGCATACTAAAGGTCTATGGCCTAGAGTAGCCTTTCTGAAGATTAATAAGTAGTGCACCTCATCATTCACTTGCATGAAAGACTACACAAAGCCCCATGTAAGAGCAGCACATAAGGATGTTGGGGAAAAAAGAGAGATTACACTCAAACAAAAATCATTTAGAGGTTCATTTTTTTAAAAAAAAATAAAGCATTTCACACAGAACTTTGTTTTTCATTTTCAGTTTGAAACAAAGTAATAAGTGGGATGTATTTATTAAAAGTGATCCAGCTACTTCTTTGATTAATAGCAGAAAAAATAAACATGACACTTTACAAATGCTTTGTAAAGAGCTTCACTTAGTAAATACATTTAATGAATGTAATTAATTTTTGCTGCAAAAATGAAATTTGTTGTTTTTAATCCCAAGTCATTTGAATGCCATTTTATTTCAGTGTAGGCAGCAGCAGCAACTCATCACTCATTCATTTGATAATTAACTGCACATGTGAGAGAGACAAGCATATTATTTGTAACAGGTATAGGGAATTACTATAATTTTATTTTAATTTTTTAAAAAAGTCTTTAGCCCAGTGGCCCACAAACTGTACCCTTTAAGAGTTTTTGGACTTCAGGTCCCAGAAGCCTCAGCCTTGTTTGCTAGTAGTGGGGCTCATTCCCATAGCGTGCACCTGGTGCTCTGTGGGGTGTGCACCATGGGTGCATGCGCCATTGCTTCTTACGGGGCATAGGAAAAGTCTTTCCGGCATGGCTTCCAGTGTATGCTATAGTGTTGATCCATTCCTTCAAGAGTTGTATGCACTAGGAAATATAAACCTGCATTTAACCTCAATATGCACACATGTTTACGTACACAAATACTCTCTTCCCTAGTTGTTCCAAAAAGGATACTTTGCCTAGAGAAATCTGTGTAGAATGCATTAGTAGCTCGATGACTATTTGAAATAGCTGAACTCATGGAGTGCCCTACTGGGTCAATGCAGCTGTCGTATCACATAGGCTAAAAAATGATGCTGTCATAGGAAGCAATGAGAAATGGATCCAGCTCTGGTACAGACAGCCATTTGAAGCATAGCTGCCTGTTTATCTTATTTCACAGCTAGGCCATAAAGAGAAAGGAGGATAGAATAACAGCCTCTGTCCAGTAACTGTAATATTTCATCAGAACTCTCCAAGAATTTCTTTCACTTGCTCATGGTAGAGTCTCCATGTTTGGCGTGGAGACAATCAAAGGAAACACACAGTTTAAAATGCTATAAAGGATAGAACCAGCACTCAAGGTACATGACTGACAACAACTAAGGATGAGCATGTGTACCTTCATCAGCAAACAGAAAGATGAAAGAGATGTAGCCATCCTAAGCCCACATCAGGTGTACACCTAAACAAACAGAAGGGGAACTGGATGGTGGGGTTTTGGGGACACATGGAAGCCCCAGTGCCCAACATCCCCAGGCAGATGACAATATCATGTAGGTTGATCATAAAAATCTGAAGGCAGGGCATGGTTACAGAACTCTCAAGACTGACTACTTTGGTAAGTTCTTGGTAGACCTCTGTGTTCAATGGACAATGGTATGTGATGATGTCAGGTGTGTGAGCTTTTCTTCATGTCCACAGTTCTACTACCCATTTCACCCTCCATGTGATTGGGCAAATGTATGAACAAAGCTCTAGTTTCCCTTGAAAGAGAGTTCTGGAGTTTAGAAGCAGCTACAAAGAAGGTAGCTTTTGCTTTCCCACCAGTCTTGCTTAGGGATGGAATGTGTGTATGTATGTATGATTATTATTATTAGAAGTATTATTATTATTATTATTATTATTATTATTATTATTATTAAAATGGTTTCTCAAGTGTTGGGAAACCCAGATGAGGAAAAACCCTGGACTGTTGAGAATCTTCACAGTTTGATATTTATTCTGTGCAAAATTAATACTTTTTGTGCAGAAAATACTTTCCTGTTTTGTGCAGAATAAGTCTGGAACTCTTACATACATACATTTTTTAAAAAAAAAATGTAAAAATGATGTTGTCTGTGCAAAAATGTGTAAATGCTTCTGGTTAATAAGTCCTGAACTATGAACAATAGTTGAAAAAATTGCAGAGTTCTTGAAAAATTTGTCACAGTGGGGGGGACCCCTAAAATTGCTTGTTATTTCCTTCAATAATAAAATTATGAAAGAATTACACCTTAGGTCTCGGTTACAGTGGTGGTAGGACTCAAACAAAATTCTTCAGCAAAGAATTTAAATTATCCCACCCACCTCCAAGCAACTTGGTCTCAAGCTGTATAGGTCTTTGTAAGTCGTAATCAGTACAGTGCTTTAAATTCTGCTCAGCAACAAGAACAGTAGTGAGTAAACTTATTGTAAGAAGGAGTCAAATGTATCTTATAACCAGTCCTAGACAACAGCCTGCTTCTGCTTTCTGGATCCACTTTAATAGTCTGTTCTTATTCACTGTTGTTTGAATAAATAAAAATAGAGCATTTAACTTACTGTTGTCCAGGAGTACAGCTCTGTCTAACATTATCTACTTTCAATTTCAGGGTAGAAACTGGAAATTTAGGTGGAATATATTCTGTCACCCCCAACAACACATAACACTTAGATGGCTGGGTTAAGGTATCACAACCAGATGATGATGTGGCTGTCAGGAATGTCTGATGGATATTTCAGAGCTAGGGAAAGGGTAGAAACAGGATCTGAAAATGAACATGCTGCTGAAACACAGTAAATGGTTCCAGCTTA
Source organism: Sceloporus occidentalis (assembly GCA_023333645.1). Classification (NCBI taxonomy): domain Eukaryota; kingdom Metazoa; phylum Chordata; class Lepidosauria; order Squamata; family Phrynosomatidae; genus Sceloporus; species Sceloporus occidentalis. The sequence goes on along the minus strand of JALMGF010000002.1, from coordinate 109,536,641 downwards.
GCTTCCCTTCACTCCTGAAGAGATGTCACTAGTAAACTGTTTCAGTGGCCCTGTTCCAATGTTAGTACCCTCATCACACAAACACATCAAAACTGGCTTCTGCTTGTAAAACCTCAGGCGATGCAGAATAGAGAACATGAGGCCAGGCCTCAGCACATGACACATAAACGTTGCCTGATAACAGAAAGCCAACATTCTTCAAGTGTGCTGCCAGCCCATATACTGCAGCTGTGATTTGGACAGTGGCATTACCTTTTGCACCCTTCCGTCCTTGGTTGTTCCACTGAGAGCATCAATTTGTTTCAATCAAGAGCTTGTTTGGACCCAGCAAAACTCATATCCTAGTGTCTCAAAAGTCCAGATTTTGCAATTAGTACCTGGCCTCATAGCCAGTTGTATATGAATGCAGCTGATAGCTTCTGGCTGAAAAAAACACATTTGGCACCCAAAAGTATCAGGATTAGGAGCGGAATGGCTAAACAGAAGGGCTGGAGAACCAGGGAGGGGAGAAAATCAGATATAGAAACAAATTATGCCTGAAGGGGGAGAAAAGGCCTGACACCACAGCTGAAAGGATATAATTCAACTCGTTTAGAAATGTTGGTTGATATGGACCCACAAAAGTCCACTGCTTGCTTCTCTTTTCGATTATAATTGTTGCAGCTAGCAAACTATCCTTTGAATTACTCTCTGAAAAATGCCTGTATGCCTGTGAAAAACTACAACAGGATTTACATGGGACATTATCACATCATCGCTTGTGCCTCGCAGCAATCATGTTATGAAAGGAAACAGAAACATACTGATTTTAAAAATGCTTCTTATCACACCTCTCTTCTTTTGTGTGACTACACTGCTTTGACAACCCCCTCCTTGTGTGATAAGTATTTTTGCTGTGGTTCTGACATTACAACGGTCAGTGCCATGAGGAGGTCTGATTCTCCTCTCTCCCCTTCTCACTTGCTATTCCAAAACAGGCTACCTACATGCCTGCTGGTTCATTTTTTAAAATTTATTTTGCTGTGTTTGAGTAATTTATGGCAAAAACAATTAAGATTTATTTTTTATTTTTTCATTTTGCTATATGTACACAAACACAGGAAAGATAAATTAGGTGGGGTGATCGACAGTTATGAAGTTAGTCTGCTTTGGATAGTGACTGGAGATGGAGAGAGGTGGAGAATCTGGCTCTGTCCTGCCATGTGACTTCTGGAATTGAAGTGAAGAGACATTTCATATCCATGCGGCTGTACTATAACAGCAACATTTACAGCTATTGATGGGTTTTGCCCATCAATGAAAAGGTGCACTACAGTAAGAAATGGAATGCAGAATGGCAGCAGGACAGACACAATTTCATTTCATATGTACTGACCAAAGGTACTTCTACCTGTTAAAATTCTGCTTTTTAGCCTTATGTGGTAGAGTCCATGGTCGTTTATTTTTCAAAACACTTGAATTATATGAGCAGCTCTGGGCTTCACCCTTTTTCTTTGCTCCTTGCATCATCAGGAGAGCTGAGAGGAAGAGGAAAAAGGATGTAATTTGTGCCAGGAGGACACCCTTGTCTATATCCCAGAATCCTTTTGGTCTTCTCAATCAGATGATTTGAAAAAACTAATCTGTTACCTTGTATAAATTATTTAAATTTATAGGACACCCACCATCTGAGTAGAGACAAAGAAGGCCACCAGGCTACTGCCCTCATAGATACTTGTTCATAGATACTACCGGTCGTTCCTTTTGCATGCTTGTCCCATTGACCAAATAGTTGGTCCCATTGTCCCATTGTCCCATTGACCAAATAGTTGGTCCCATTGATCAAATATAAACCAAATAGTTTATTTGTGTGCATTTTTGAAAGGCATACACTGTTTCTGTGTATATTATCAATCACATTCCTTCCACTCCCCCATACATCACAACCCCAAAAATGTACAGATTTCTGACTGCAAAATCCATCCGTTTCAGTGTTCAATCCAGGAATTGGGGATCATGTCCAAAGAGAAATAACTTGGCATAACATATTTTTCATGTATCCTTAGGAATAGCCAATGTACTACTAGTCAGTCTGGCAGCGTAAGTAAAGTCTTTGAGCCAAATTGGAAGGGTTCTTGCTTATGAGGAACACCTGGAGGGATGTCAAGGGATATTTTTTTTTTACAACTACTTTGCTTACCACAAAATTTAACTAAAACCAAAGAACATGAAGTTGTATGCTCAGGATAAAGTCTCACAGGAATTTTCTTTTTGATAACAGTAGTTGAGGGAACTAGTGACATTTTTTGTAGAGATTCTAGATATCTCTACAAAGAAGCCTTTCCTATGATGAAGGCCTCTGGGTTTCAATTTTATGAACTACTTTAATCCAGTAAGATCTCTCATAAAATCATTCTTAGGTGCATTAACTCTGCTCTATGACATTTCTCAGTAAAACGAATCAAGCCTGTTGGAAATTAAGAGCACATTCTTAAGCACTCCCCATTTCTCAAGCACTGAAAGAAATCCATGGGGAGCATGAACATATTTCATTTTCTCTAGAGGAGAGAAAGCTGAAGATTGAAATAGCATTGGCAATAATTGTCTATGTCAGTACTTTCAGCACATGTTGGGAAAATTGTGTGTTTAGCCTCTAAAGAACAAGTTATGTGGTTAAGCAGACCGCCTCTAAGGGGCAGCCTGTGGCCATCTCCAGTTGCACCATATCAGGGCCACGGTAACTGCATGCTGTGGCCCCAGTCTGGCCTTTCCAGGACAAAACAAAATAAGAAGCCACAAAAAGTGGCTCCTTTTTGTGCACTGGAAAGGGTGCAATAATTGCAACACTGTGACTTTAAGGTGCTCCTTTGGTGCTGCATTATGTGGATGCAGCACCAGAGAAGCGCCATGACACCACGTGCCGTGTTTTTGCCATGCCCCAACTCCACCCCCAGCTTGAACTTTATGGCTGGTGTGCACAGCCCCTTTGTTATCAATTAGATTTGAGGAGGGGACTTCCAATTACTAGCTTCATAGGCCCTTATCACATGGAGGCTTACCATTGGTAAAAAGTTCCTGAAGTGTGAAGGTGTGATAGCCAGTTGTACCTCTAAATCATCATTTAGGCATCCTGCTTCTCTCCTGTCCTGAAAGTGTTCACAGAGCAGCCATTTCTTGAATAACGGGAACTTCTGTTATTCAAGAACGCTTTGAGGATGGGAGAGAAGTGGGACGCCTCAATGATGATTTAGAAGTGCAGCCACACACATGTCTGTCACACCATCACACTTTAGGAACACTTTATTGACATTTGTGTGACTGTAAGCCCTTTCATGTAATAATCCCCATACAGTCCTCATCATGATGTTAATGTGTGATAGGGGAGAGAGAGAGGGATTATGTGAGAGTTCTGCAATGTTGCCCCCTCGACTTATTTTTGAATGTGTGTCCTCTTAACATCAGCTGTGTCTCCTGTTGGCCAGCAGACCTCCACAGGTTTTCCTACCCAAATAAGTCAATGCCAATGTTTTGAGATGGAGCAAAGGAATGTTTGAGATGTTAAAAGAGATTTAGCATTGTTAGTTGTGGCTTAAGACTCTCTTCCAGGTCAGCGTTCTCTGAAGATGCCACCCACGCCAGTGAAATGTCAAGAATAAACTCTTCTAGAACATGGCCACATAGCCCAAAAAACCCACAAAAAACTATGGATGCCAGCCATGAAAGCCTTCAACTAAACTAAGAATACATGGAGTAGTTTGTTTTTCCTACTGGGAAAGGCATAATTCTTCCCACTCTGTTGCTCACTGCTGAATTAATTGAGTGCAAGCTATTTTTGTACTCTGATATCAGTTTGCAGCATTTAAAGGAAATTAACAAAAGGAGAAAGTGTGAGGAGCAGAGAGAAACAAGGGCATTTTATAAGTAGCTCAAAAAGTGAGAATACAGAGGATAAATCATGACAGTCCCTGTGAAATCAGGACCATTGGGGTATGTGATTTTCTCACCACCCTTCCAGTCCCAATTTGGAACCACTGGAAAAAAAACTGGGACCCCGTGTCACCAACATTTGCCAACATATCTCCTTTCTGGTTCCCAGCCTGCCTGCACCACATTCCAAAGCTCCCTCTCACCATTCGATATGGGCACCCACCCATCCTAGCCATAGGTAACATCTTCCCTCCTGCCTTTGTCCCTTGAGGACCATAATTAAAGCTGAATTTTCCACCTCAGTACCATACCCCCAGATGTTGCATTTCCATAGGTATTCATACAATCTAATTATAAAAGTCCTTCCTGGGCATCTTTTCACTCTATGCATCTGAGGAAGTAGACCAAGTCCATGAAAGCTTATGAAAGCTTCTTCTACACAGTTAGTCTCAAAGGTACTACAAGATACCCCTGAATAACAACATTATTTATTTATTTAGCTGGCATCATAGTTACAGAGAAATAGAATCCTGTGGAAGAGTAGAAAATGGATCTTGCTAACAACATTTGTCCATGGAGAGCAACTAAATTTTGTTTTTATGTTTCTGTCTGCTGATCAATATTCATAAGTCTATTAACTCCATCCCCATGAGTTTGAGAGTATTTGAATTCTCATAATTTAAGTTCCTTGTCTCCTTTTTTACACCCACACCATAATTCTATTCCTCATCAAAACTCAGATTTTCCCAAACATCCCCATTTTACACAAATAATGATAACCCTCCCTGTATCACACTTACAATTTGCTTACAACTTGTAAATGGATTTTTCCCCTATGGGAAAAAAATTCCCCCTTGGGTCTTTCTTGATGCAACATTGCGGAGATTACAAGCAGAAGCTTTAAAATGATGCATGTCTCAATTTGATTTTGGTTCTCAGCATCGTTCTAATTTACACAAAGATGAAGCACAGATGTGTTGTAAATCCCTACTATGTTGAAGAGAGAGGGTTACTACTAGTAGTACTATAGTTAATAATAATTAATTATCATCATTGTCATGACTGGAGACTGGTCCTTAAAATGTAATGGCAGACATTTTACTAGTATACTGGAAGGAAGATGCTAGGCCTTTTGACTTAATTCTAGGAGTGTGACTAGAGACTTGCTGAAAATGCAAGACATTTTGGAGTTCTATACTTTCACGTACATTCTCAGGCTATTAAGACAGAATCTTGCATTGAATATATCTCAGTTATTGGAAAGTTTCCAGTGAGATGGTTGCTCTGCTAGTATTTAAAATAGTATCCAGGCTTCTGGGATCTATGTGGGCTTCCCTTACCCCCAAGAACTTCAAGGTCAACCAACTAGAATCAGTTGAACAATCGGGAATAAGGTATGTCTTGCCATTAGGCAAAATGAGGTAGCCACACCATTTTGGCTCATTGAGTCAATAGCTAAACTGGGAATCAACATTTAAGTAAATCTCATTAGTTCTAATTAAGACTAGCAATAGAATTTAGGTCACAGGCATGGGAACAGGGAAGAAGCATTTGCAAGACGTTAAGCCCAGAGCTGTTCCTCCAGAGCTAGCCGTCATGCAATGGAAAACTGTCCTGGTAGCAATGTTGAAGTAAGATTCAACCTTTTCAGTTTCTATGCAAAGCATGAGAAATAGATTCAATTTTTACTATTGATTCAGGCATTCAGGTTTACATTATCTAAATCTAGCGCTACGTCAGTTGATTTTGAGTACAACACACTTAGGTTACCTATTCATAATTGCCCAACAGGATATTGACAATTGGGTAGAATAACTAGATTATTTTACTTGAATGTAACTTTGTTATATGACTTGCTTCAGTTTACTGTGCAACACCTGGAGTTCATATGAAATGTCTGGCTTCATACAGTCTTTCCTGTGAATCCATCAAATGAACAAACACAGGCAGAATAGGAGTCTCTCTTAAGGAAACCACTTGCTAAAGCAGTTCCTTCCTCATATACAACTGATCTCTAGTGACGCTAATAAGGAATCTTTAGGGTTCAATTAGTGTATAATATAGAAAGTAGGCTGGCAAAGCCTTAAAGGGGGGGAGTTCAAAAGATTTTTTAAAAACACCTCTAAACAAAAGACTTTATTGTGCTTAAGCCTTAGGATAATTTGAAAGAGAGAAATTCATTCTGGGGAGCTTTGCTTGCAAGTTCTCCAAAGTCATCTTCACTTCAGTTGCATTCCTGCTGCTTTGTGCCAGCTGGCATCAGGGAATCTTCTAAAGGATTCTTTCTTTGTTTAATTTTTCTACATTTCACGTGAGGTTCTTAAATAAAGGTTATCATGAGTCTGAGGAATTAAAGCACTTCATAAGGAATTATCACACAGAGCTGCAAGCTGTTTAAAAAGAGGAGACACTTTTTTTGTCAGAATACAGCTAACTTCAAAGTAGAGTAAAGAGAGAAAAATGATTTTTGCGGTATAGTTCACCAAGAGCTGGGGAAGTAAAGCAGTTTCATATCTGGTGAACCAAAAGCAGGATCTGAAAGGGCTGTGTGGGGAGCTTCCATATCAGATATGGCAAAAGGCCTCAGAAGACCAACTTATCTCCCTGGCAATGTTGAAATAAATGTCATCCACTACTCTGACCAGATTTTGTACATGGAATGGCAAGCAGGGGAACTATATGGCATTTTGCCTCATGCAGCAATTTTGTGTCTACCAGGACAAGTGGTGAAATAAGCCTATCTTCAAAGCCTATGACAGTGTCAACCCTTTTTTTATTTTGAAAAAGCCTCAAGGCTTTTTTTATTTAGATGATGATAATACAGTTCATTCAGATGGTGATAATACAGTTGACCTTCATAGATTTTCTGTGCATGGATTCCAACATCCATCACTTGAAAATATTCAAAAATATAATATAAATTAAAAAAGGCAATATGTGTATATATATATATATATATATATACACACCACACACACACAAACACATACATATATGTATATGAGAGACACCATTTTACTACTCCATTGTATATAATGGGACCTGACTATCCATGGATTTTGGTATCTCCAGGGGGAGTGGTGGGCTGGAACCAAACCCCAGGGGATACCATGGGTGCACTCTGAAGGGCATAATTAGCAGACATGATGCAAAGGGCAGTGAAAAGCAATGCTGTACCCCAGTAGCTCATTTAATACTATCTTACCAGTGAGTTTCATCTTCTGGCACTACCTCTCATTTCATTTTGGATTGTCTCATTACAGGGTTTTGGTGGTAAATGGCATTCAAAATAAGGTTTACCATGCCTCCCTCTGTGCAATATTAACAAGTGTTAGCTATGGTGTCACTGTCATTGTCTCTGAAGATCCTCCACCAGTGTCACCCCCTCTACTGCTGCTGTCCAGTAGCTGTTTGTCACATTCAGATGGGACGTGGGGCTGCCAAAAAAAAAACCCTACTTAAGCCAGGATAATCAGTACTGTTTCCCCCCCTTCAAGTTTTTCTTTAAGAGATTCCCATCGTCAGCAGTGTAAATCACAATCTGGCAAGCATGTCTGAGCAGCAGAACGTGGAGAGATATGAAGAGATGTAGTTCCGATGGGAAAAAATGGTGTGAATAACAAACTTGGAACATGTGAGTTGGTTTATTTGCATCATCTTGCTTTAAAAAATGTCTGAATGACCCCTCAGTCTGACTCCTCAGCAAAAGCCTGTCTGACATGGGAGACTCTACTAGCAGCACTACTGCTGTTAGCATTGCTTCTTGCCTCACAGGAGCACACAATCTCACCACTGCAGAAAAGGAGTGCCGCTCCCGTGGGGCAAGAGGCTATGCTGATGGGCGATAAATTTACTACATGACAAACTCTGTCCATAATTTCACTCCTCCCCACTACCTTCTTTCTGTTTTAAACTTGGGAGAAAAGGAATTGGTGGCATGATTTGGGGTGTATGTGTGTGGAACTCCAACAAAACCACTTCTCACCCATCAACTCACCCACTGAGAGTGACGGAATTAGGTTAAAAAGAAATGCATTGTCATACAGTAGGAGTGTAGGAAACAAAAAAATGTATCTACTAGCCAAATTATCTGCCAGACTGACAACATTCCGTGGCATTGATGCTTGAAACTGCAACAGTAACAGTAGTAGCATCATTTGGAAGATAGATAAGCAGTTTGTTTTTAAAAAATTGAAATCAATTTATTTTTAAAACTGACAGTCAAAATCTAACCACGTGCAATTTTTAAAATACAAGTTTCCTATAGCAAATTTCATTTTGCTAAAACACCTGCTTTCAAAATAGGGAACCATACATGCATATATCATTTTATGAATCTAATATTTATCATTCCATTTGAATGGAGTCAATGGCCTATATTTGGAACAATTAATACTGCACTGAAATTATCCTTAAACCTCACAAAACTGCATAATTTAATAACAGACTAAGCTGTGATATTCCTTAGGGGAAAAATTGCATTCTTATTTAAAACTTCCAAGCTCAGCATATTTATCTGCAATTGTAAAAAATAAAAAATAAAAGTAAAAGTAAAATCACAAGAACAAAATTTTAATGTAATATTATTCTCTATTTTGGAACAAAAATGATGGTGTGTGCCTTCAAGGTGTTTCTGACTTAAGGTGATATTAAGGTGAACCTATCAGAGGGTTGGGTTATGTTTTATGGCGACATTTGTTCAGAGAGGGGTTGCCTTTGTCTTCCTCTGAGGCTGAGTGAGTGAGACTTGCCCAAGGCCAGCCACTGGGTTTCCATAGTTGACCAAAGATTGAAAACCTAGGCCTGGGACAGACCACACAAAAAGGGTGGCCTGCCGGCAGCTTACTTTCCCCAGGAGAGAAACTGCAGCCGCCGAACCACATGGCTTTCCTCCGGAGGAAAAAGATCCTGGGAAAAGCAGGTTCTTTTTACACTGCAGGGCAGATGTAACAAGTGCACCAGTAGCGCACTTGTTACATAAGTGGCACGCAGCCACATGTGGATGCCACACGTTGTTTATGTCACAATGGTGGTGCCCGTATACACGGGGCGCCACCATTGTAACACTGCTGTGGTGTATTAGGCTTAGGGACCGTGTGGTTGCCGTGTGGTCCGTGACCCTAAAATCAGTGTCAGTACGCCACTTGTTGGTGGTATATACCATGCCCTAGTCTCCAGAGTCCTAGCCCAACACTGAAACTAGTACACTATACTGGGCCTCAGAACAAAGATCTACTCACTGAAATGTAAGTGGAACAAAAATATACTTACTGAAATGCTGGAAATCAATTACATATTATTACAAATGAAATAATCCCAGTTGCCCTAAAGGATGTTACCTTTTAGTCAGGCCACCTTTGACCCCCTGCCCCTCTCTTTTCCATGTCTTCCTGCCTTCTCCATTCCTTTCTCTCTTCTCATCAGTTAACCCCCCTCTTTTGTTCAAATTCTTCATTTCTATTGCATATTCTATTGTCCACACATCTTATGGCTGCCCAACTATGATGTTCTGAGCCCTCTTCCTCTTATGTTCCTCTCTCCCTCTCTCTTAGGTTCTCACTCACTCCTTTCTGACTGCTCTGCTTTCTCTTTCTCCTCTTCCACGTGCCCTTTCCACTCTTCCTTAATATCTCTAGTCTCATATTATTTCCCTTCGCCTGCTCTCACATTCTTCAGCTTTTCTAATTTGGCAACAACAGTCCCAATTAATCCTCTCTTGTACCACATGTTCAGCTGTTTTTAGAATGTCCCATTTTCTCCCTTTGTCCTCAATTTACTTCAATTATTGCTTAATTCAAAGTTCAGAAGTAGTTTCTACTCAATTTAGCAAGAGGCGAGGAATGGAGGGGTTAGAATCTTCCCCTTTCCAGTAGGTTTGGGCAAAAGCAAACTGCTACATCCTCTCCTAGCATGTGTATTCTTCCTCATTAATATTTTTTTTGTCATTTAGATTATGCTCTGCTGGTGTTTGGCAACACATGTCCTGATTTTCATCTGTGCAATGTTGGAGGGCATGTGCTCTTTTTCAAATGTTCCTACATTCACTTTCTCTTGTCTCATTTACTGCTCCTCCCCAGATATTTTGCACAGGTAAGTCTTTATCTCTCTTGCACATATCTGTACCACAATACAGTATTACTTGGGCCTCATTTTCCTTTCACCACCACAACTGGAGCCACCATAGAGTGAAAAGCTCTGGCAAGGACAGCATGAGAGGTGTCAATGTGGGGGGTGGTAATAAGGCAGCAAAGAAAAACATGACCCACCTATAATTCTCTGGAAAATGGTTTCAAAGTTACACCAAGTTTTGTTGAAAGAAAAAGTTGCCTTACCTTCTGGCTTAGTTCCCCCTCCTGAAGAAAAAAAAAATTGCAAATGAATTAATATTGGTTCTGATTTCTGGTCATCATCTATAAGAACAGATAACTTTTACCACTAAAAGAAGTGCTTCTTTTCAAACTGTGCCAGGCGTGTGATTTAGTTTGACCCTGAGTTTTAAAAGCAGGCTTTAATTAGTCACATTTCAGGCAAATCTTATCAATTACCAGTGCTGCACCTCATAGTTCAACCTGTTTACTGCCTCTCATATGTTTGTTCTGGGAGTACTGGAGCAAGCATCCAACCGCGTATGGATCTGCATCAGATGATACAAGAAGAATATAGAGTGCCTTTTCTTTTGTATTTAATTAGTTTAAACCTAAGATATAGGCGCACCACACTGAGAAAAAGCAAGCACTTTCTTCCTGTGATTCCTCTTATGCTCTCCTATTCATCCAATTAGATAGTTTAACTATGATGAATCAATATCATTAAAAAAAACCCAACCTTGTCATTTCACAATACCTTAAGGCCATACTTGGGCAGAGCTATTTTGCTTTACCAGCTCACTATCCTCATATCAACTGCCCTTTGGGAATTACCTCACCATAAGACACATCGTGGTAAACACTAAACAGAGGAAGCCTGCTGTGCATCTGAAGTAAGTCCTCAGAAATATACCTATAAACTGCAATTGGCCTTACTTTCAGATAAGTGGCTGCCATCATGTATGGTTCTATTGGCACTTATGTTCTCCTGGCAGGTTTCCCATGAAATGGGCCAACTTGTATGTGTTGGGTAAAATGTCCTTTTAAGAAGTGGTAAAATAATTTCTATGGCTGTAAATGTTAAGAATACTTTGTATATATTTTGCAACAGGGAGATAAAAGCTGTCAAGGACTCTGGAGGAAGTCAACTGTGTATGTGCCTTATTTCAGGTTGGTCACTGCTTTACTGCCAAATACTGCATACTGGATTGTGCTTCTGAACTCTGCTGAGAGCTACTGTTGAGGTCAAGCACCTCAAACAGTGCTGAACGTTGACACCTCTGTTTGGGCCTAGTTTTTTGTTTGTTTTGGTTGCTGCACACCTGCAGGACACATTGGAGAACAGAACTTTAGACAAGATGGGCCTTTAGTCTGCTTTAACATGGCTTTTCTTATGTTCTCACATCAGTATAGCTGACTCAGGCCGAAACCTGCTTACCTCAAAAAGCAAAGAAGCCTGGTTTGCATTGTGCCTCGAGCACCTGATGTGCTTGCTTGTCCATCTTCTCGTTTTCATTTGGCTATGTGTGTGTCTGTGTGAGCGAGAGAGAGAGATTCCATATCAGTCAAGCATACACTTTGACAGCCCTCTTTGGAGGTGATGCAAAAGCATTTTGTGCTGTACAAGTGTTTTACATCAGACCACTCTTGGCTGGGTTTCCATTAGCCCCATTCTCCTGAGAGTGGAACATAGTCTCTCAGTCACAGTTACAACTGAATCATGCGTGAAAGCACAGGCTCATTTAAACTCAGAGAACTCTTAACTTCTTCCCACCCAAAGGATTTGAATCAAGATTGGTATAGCAAGATCTGGCCTCAAAAACATCAACACCCCTAGGCAGCATATTAAAAGATGTGTCTCATGCATACCAGTCCATCTTTCAATCAAACAATCTCAATCAATGCATTTTATATCCTTGCATCAAGGGATGTAAAGCCTGAAAGGAGAATTTCTGGCCTCGGGAAGGAGTAGTAATCCCAAATGTCACAATGGCTGAGACGACAATAGGCATCTATGTGCATAGGCCAAGGAAGCAAATTCAAAATTACATTTTGGAGACTCTAGTGAATTGTGAGCAGACCCAGAAAAGCTTCCAAAACCTAGTACCAGAGTAAGAGCTGCATAAGGTTCTTGCCATACTGCAGATCTAATGCAGTTTGACATTGCTTTAACTGTCATGGGTCCTTGCTATGGAATCCTGGGAGTTATAGTTTGTTGTTGGACCAGGCATCAGAGTTTGTGAGGCATTATAGATGCAGCTTCAGTCCAAGAACTGAATATCTACATAAAGGATAGGGAATCTCTGCCCAATAGGCTGAGTGTGGCCAGCAGGAAGAGGCAGCCTATAGGAAATGGGACACGTGAGGCCAGAAATCTCACCAAAACCTTCTTTTCAGGCAGTAAAAATACAAGTGCAATCACTTACTTCACTTCATGATACACCCGATATTCACTTTTAAGGTGCCTGTCTCACTCTACTCAATAGTAAGGGCAGCTCTGCTCAGAGATTTCCCATCTGGCCTACAAGATTTATTTGCTGTTATCTCCAATACACTATCTGAGATAAGAACTTATTTAAAGCCTGTGAAGATGTTACATCAAACTGAGATATGCTTTTCAGCCTAGGAAACTGTTGGATAGAAACTTTCCCTTGAGCAGGCATGCGTAGGACCGAATTGTGCTTTGCAAGCTGGAGAGGGAAATGTCCAAATTGAATCTTCAGCTAATAGAAATCATTTTTATGCATTCAGTGTTAGCAGTCTCCCTAGCTGCCATTTTTTTCCAACTTTTTTAGTTTATGGCGAGGGCAAAGGTTTTCCTGCTCTAAGGCTGATGTTATATGCAGATTCATTAATTTAACTGATGATGCTTCCAGGCAGATTTCCAATACATCTTGTGGGAGTGCATTCTGAGTGAACTGAGATTTGAAACTGAATGGATGGCCTTGTTCAAAGTAATTCAGTCTACTCTTACTAACAAGTTCATGTGAAGATTAAATGAGATCAGCCCACATACATCAAGCAAGAGATGAAAGGAGAATTGGAGACCTGGTACGTGAAAGCTAAGATTGGGATGGAGCACTGGGCAGGATGAAGAGTGGAAGTTACAGAAACTGAAGAGATGGGAGACTGTATCATATCTGTGTAATATCTGATGGCGCAGGCACATCTCTGTATGAGGTTATGTGATTTTTTTGTTTTCAAGTAGTTCATCTGGTGTTAGCTGGGGAGCCAGGGACTGCACATGTATCTATGAAATGTACTTCATCCAGCCATCTCTGTGAGGCTTGTACATTTTTTGTTAATTTTATAGCTAATTTTATACTTGTATAATCATTCTAATCATTCATTTTGTTCCTCCGTGCAAGAATGAAACTTTTCAAGTATTCTCTCTCTGCTTGGTGAGATTACCAGTAATTGTATTTATTTATTTTTCAGGCCTTCCATTTTGGAACTCCTTTTGGGGGGGGGGGGGAGAAAGAAAGAAAGAAAGAAAGAAAGAAAGAAAGAAAGAAAGAAAGAGAAAATAAAAATGGCAGAGATTACTTTGCTCAACCCCTCCCCCTTACTGCCAAACACAGCATTTGAGCCCGTACAGACATGCCAAAATAAAGCTACTTCGAGTCACTTTGGAGGTATGCTGTTTAAATGATGCATACGTCCTAAAAGTCTGGAAGCCTCACTAAAGCCACACTCCAGCTTTGGCGCAGCTTCCAGATTCTTAGACACATGCATCATTTAAACACTGTACCTCCAAAGTGACTTGAAGCAGCTTTATTTTGGCCTGTCTGTATGGGGCCATTTAATAATATTTATTTATTTATTTATTTATTTATTTATTTATACCCCGCTCTTCAGCCAAGGCTATCAAAGTGGCTTACAATTTGTTAATCAGACATTTCCCTGCCCTCAGGCTTACAATCTAAAAAAGACAGACACAAAAGGAGAAGGGAATGGCAGTAGGGAAGGGGGAAAGGCCAGCAGATCTACCCTCAGAGGCCTGTTGCAGCTGGCTTGCCTCTCTCTGCCCAAGATGGTGGCTGAAGGGAGGGCCTTTTTTACCATTTCTGCTCATGCTACTGACAATAGAAGCACTGGTCATGTCATTCTCATGCTTGTTTTTATAAAGTATATTTTTGTTATTGTATAACATTCAACTATATCTCACCTTTCCCCCCAAACTGGGACTAAAGGTGGCTTACAAAGCTTAATAATAATATATAATAATAATAATATATTTATTTGTATACCGCCCTGTGGCGAACCAATCCGGGCAGTTGACAACAGTAAATATCACAGAGTAAAATATAAAATTAAAAACATTATAATCCCTCCCCTCCTTATGAAAGTATTAAAAAATATGACAGATTAAAAACACAATATCAAAACATAAAGCATAATTAAAACAAACTAAAAACCCTGGTGTCCCTCTGGAGATCCTCAACCATCACTAAAGATGGGGCCACGAGAGGAAAGAGGGGATCAGGGAGCCCGGGCCGGGATGGTTAATCTGGAAAGGCCTGCCGGAAGAGATCCGTCTTGACCGCTTTTTTAAAGCTGTCTAATGATGTCAACTGACGGATCTCATCCGGCAGGTTGTTCCAGAGTTTGGGGGCGACAGCAGAGAACGCCCTCTGGGAGGTCGCCGCAAGCCTAGATTTTAAAGGCTGTAGTAAGTTCCTCCCAGAGGAGCGGAGGGCGCGGGGAGGATTGTATGGGAGGAGGCGGTCCCTGAGATAGCTTGGACCCAAGCCATTTAGGGCTTTAAAGGTGATAACCAACACCTTGTACTGGGCCCGGAAGCTGATAGGCAGCCAGTGGAGGGACCTCAAAACTGGAGTAATGTGGTCCCTCCTAGATGTACCAGAAATAAGCCTGGCTGCCATATTTTGTACCAGCTGAAGCTTCCGAACCAAGCACAAGGGTAGCCCCAAGTAGAGTGCATTACAGAAGTCCAGGCGTGAGGTTACCAGTGCGTGCACTACAGTTTCAAGGTCCCTTACTTCCAGAAAAGGGCGCAGCTGGCGTATCAGCCGAAGCTGATAGCAGGCGCTCCTGACCGTCGCATTAACCTGATTTGTCATCAGGAGCGACGAGTCAAGGAGCACCCCCAGACTGCAAACACAGTCACTGGAGGAGAGTGTGACCCCATCCAGGACTGGAGGTTGCAACCCAATTCTTGGTTTTGGGGCCGCTACCATGAGCACCTCCGTCTTGTCTGAAAGGTGAGGCCCCGTTTCTTGATTATGGCAAGGGCATTTGGGAATATTCCTTACAACTCTACATGCATGCACACACAAATACTTAGCCAGAGAGGTCTCACCCAGACTTTGGTATACCAAGATGGGAAGTTAACCTTTTCAGTCACTGCCCTTTGAGATCTGAAGAATGTTGGAGTGACATTGAAGATGAAAGCCTCTACTTCATCCAGCCATTTCTATGAGGCTTGTACACTTTTATTAATTTTATTCTCCAATGAAAGAATGAATAATTCCCAAACTTTTCTCCATGCTGGATTAGAGCACGAGCTTTTGCTCATGTTTTCATAATTTTCTGCATTCATTGTTTATGAAAAAATTATTTTGGTAGATTATTACATAGTTTTGCATGTTGATGTTGTTGCTGTGTGCCTTCAAGATAGTATGGCTTGATTTATGGCTAGATAACAGCTGTAGCTAGAAATCATAGTGGAGATTAGTGATGTAAATGATACACAGATATATCTGATTTATGGCGACCCTGAGGAGAACCTATCATGTGGTTTCCATGGCTGAGAGGAGGATCAAACCCTGACTTCCAGTGTCATAGTCCAACACTCAAATCACAACACAAAAAGTAAATAAATAAATAAATATCTCACAGAGGGTGGCCATTTTCTCAATGAAGTGTCTTACTTTGTTCAGATACTGTTTCTTGTTGAGAATAAGAAAATGTTTGTGTATCATTTATGTCACTAATCTCCATCATGATTTCTAGCTACAGCTGTATCTAGCAGGAGGAAAACAGCTTGGAATCCATAGAATACCTTCTGCCCTTCATACACAAAGAGAGTCCTCCCCTAGCTTTGATCACAGTATTTGACAAGCACACTTGAGTTATGTACCACCTCTTAGAATTAGGGTCGGGCACCTGTGGCATTCAGTTGTCTGTAGCCCACAGTACCAAACAAACCTTAATATTATAGTCAATCCTGAGGGACAAGGTGAGTTTCTTGATCGATTTATGTCATATCTTGCCCCTGTTTCAATAATAGCACTCAAGGCGGTTCATAATATGATAGCAAAACACATACAGGTAAAATCAGGGTTATAACACTCGTGTGTGTGTGTGTGTGTGTGTGTGTGTGTGTGTGTGTGTAAAAGTTTATGGTGGCTTAGCTGTTAAGATGCCAACTCTGACATTCACAAGGTCAGAAGATTGGCAGTTCTAGATCCAAGTGCTGTAGGATGAAGTCAGTTCTCGTCAATAGTCCCAGCTTCTACCAACCAAGCCGTTTGAAAGCATGTAAAAGTGCAAGTAGATAAATAGGTACCAGTTTGTTGGGAAGGTAACAGTGTTCTGTGCAGTTATGCTGGCCACATGACCACAGAGATGTCTGAAAATGCTGGCTCCCTTGGTTTAGTAACAGAGTTGAGCACTGTCCCCTACAGTTGGACATGACTAAACAATCTCAACAAAGAGGAAATCTTTGCCTATACACATACATATATGTGATTGTCTAGTTGTGTCCAACTGTAGGGGCAGTGTATTTACCATATTAAAACAAGATCTGAATTAGAAAAATTTTAAAAGCAGAACCGTTGGTATGAAGTACAACTTCCTCAGGACCCATTCCGTTGTCAAAAACCTGGATGATTAAAAAAAGGTCTTTATATTGTGCAAAAATATTTGAGGGGCCAGAATTTTTCACCACTCACTTATGTTAAGAATCTAGGGCTGCATCTGCACTGCAGAAACAGTTCAGTATGACACCACTTTAACTGCCATGGCTCTATGCTATGGAATTGTGGAAATTGTACTTTGTTGTGGCACCAGTCAAGTGATGTATGCTTTGGAAGAGTGGATACAGACAAAGCAGTGGCAAAAAGTTACAAAATGTTCCTCTCTGACAGAGGAAATTTAATGTCTCATAAAACAACAATTTCCAGAATTCCATAATATTTGACCATGGCAGTTATAATGGTGTCAAACTGGATTATTTCTGCAGTGTGAATGCAGCCTAGGATTAGTACTGCTTTCAGAAAGTAGCACTAATCATAGATTCTTACCATAGGAATTATTTAGTGTTCCTCAAACTTGTTTCCCTGCATGAACTACACATGGGCCACTTCTTATTTTGAGTCTTTATAACGGCTGGGAGTGTAGCTTGAGGGGAAAGGACAAGACATACAGAAACTGGCTGAAGTGAACAGTAGTGACAGAAAAGGATCATGTACCTAAGAGCAGTAGGCTAACTGGGTTGCAAGACAGGCTACCCACAACTCTGTCTTGTAACATTTTGCCACTGCTTTGTCTGTATCCACTCTTCCAAAGCATACATCACTTGACTTAATGTATGCTCCACCTTCTATTTTCTTTCTAGGCAAAGCAAATGTAGACCATTTAAAAGAAGAACACAATTTCCTAAGATTTGAGAAGCAGCATTTTTGAGGAAAAGAGATTCAGACATGTAAGTGTTAAAAATGCAACATGCACAACAATATAGAACATGCACAACACAGTTCTCCAGTGGTCACAGCAATAGGGTCGAGAAGGGTAGAATTACACTAAAGAAATAATTGCGGCACGCAAATAATTGTTAAAGAAAAAAGAACATTAAGTAATGAGCAAAGCTGAGGCAAAATTATATTTGAAAAGAAGGAAATAAAGTAGTTCAATATTAAACTTTTAAAAAAAACAACACCACAGAAAACCTGCAGAGATTATGTGAATATATTTTATTTCTAATTGCTTTCCCTTGCATTGTTTACTCCAGGCAATCTTTACCAGAAGCAGGAGAAAAACACACATTAAAAACTTGCATTTTAGAATCACAAAAGGATATGTGGGCACGAAGGTCTCTCACGTCTTATGAAATGAAAAGATCAAGGGCTAATTATTCTGCTGGAATAACTAGAGCTTTTTACCTTTGATTGTTGACACGAGAGTAGCTGGCTTATAGCCTTGGTCAACAACTAAGACCGAACAAGATCCATATTCTACACTGTGCAAGTACTGAACAGTAACAACATTGGTTCTTCCCACTGGTTAATTTTCAACCAAGGTGATGTATACCCCAAGGGCTCCAAAGCTACCTGTTGTCTAATATATTATGTCTGAAAAAGTAGCAGCTAAAACGCATAAAAGCATGATGCCAGCACTATTCATTATATGCCTTTTGAATGGTACACTGGATGAGCACTGTGCTCACAAATCCTTAGTAAAGAAGTGCTGCCAATCATAGCCTGCTTCGACCTTTCTGCTCACTTGGGAGTAAATTGTTTAGTTGGATGGGAAATAAGATTCATCAAGTTATATCAGAACAGCTCATTTTAGTATTGGAGCTTTATCTTTTTCTGGGGGGTGGGGGACGTATAATAGAATCATACAGCTGCAAGAGACCACAATGGCCACCTACTCCACGCCCCTGCCATATAGGAATGCACAACTAAAGCATTTCCCAATAACCATCTAACCTCTGTTTCAAGCTTCCAAAGAAGGAGAATCCATCAGTCTCCAAGAGAGTCAATTCCACTGCTGAACAGCTCTAAGCATCAGAAAATCCTGCCTAATATTTTGATAGAACCTTTTTCTTGTATTTTGAATCTGTAGGTTCATATGCTAGTCTCCAGAGGAGCAGCAACCAATCTTGCTTCATTTTCTACATGGAATCCTTCAAATATTTAAAGACAACCATCACATACCCTCTCAATCTTCTCTTCTCTAAGATAAACATACCCAGCTCCACAAGCCATTAGTGCTTGGCTTCCAGACCTTTTGATCACCCTCCTTTGGACATGTTGAGGCCAAGTCAGAAACAAAGTTATTTCTGCATGGCTTAGGAGCTTTTTCAAATCAAGCTCTACACAGGTGTTGGTAACATACATGGTTTATTATTAGGGTATAATAGAGGACCCTATTAGGGCTCTTAACAATGGATTTCAGCAAGGTTTTACCCAGGGCAAGGTCTGAGAAGGAACTCAGTCTGGGCTGCATTTAAAATGCTAAAATATAGTACAGCTGCTGTGCCTTACCCAGTGATCTTGTCCTTTTATTTTCCAGGTTGCTATAATTTAGCTCTGAGTTGTTTGTACATTCCTGAGGGAGAGCCTGTTTCATTTGTCATAGCAAAAGCAACAAAGAATCTGTGACACATTTAAGACTAAGATTTATTTGTGGCACAAGCTTTCATAGACTAGAACTCACTTGATCAGGTGCATCCATTGTATCTTCAGTACAAATACATACATCCATGCATGCACACACAGAGAGAAAGCTAAAATGTATACTAGATAAGTAGCAGTGAGTGTTCACAATAGCAGTACAGCGCACCTGTGCTATGTGCGGGCTCGCCATATGCAGACTCAAGGTCACCCGGAGGGCGAGCCCCAGTTCTTTTAATGGCACACATACCCATGGTTTGCACACAGCACAACACACAGGAGTGTGCCGCCATTAAAATCTATGGGATTTGAGGTCCTGCGGTATTTCCTTTACATGGGGGGATGGGGGTGGTGGCGAGGATACTCCACGTGAAACAAAGGTCCGCTGTACATGCTGATTACACAGTTTTCTTAGGTTTCATTATGCTGTTTTTCTTCATTTCTTTTTTAAAAAAGCAGAATCTGCTTCTAATACTCCAGTTTTCTACAGTCTTCAATTAGAAAGCCTTTGGAATCCAATGGGACTTATTAGTGAGTGTGCATGGACTGCTATATATCTATACCTAAATGTATTTCTAGAAGTAACTGAATTGAATCAAACTTGAAAATACATGCTTAGGAAGAATGAGACACATAATTTAGAAAGGATGAGGATGAGGATGAGGATGAGGATGAGGATGAAGAAGAAGAAGAAGAAGAAGAAGAAGAAGAAGAAGAAGAAGAAGATACTAGCCCTTAGACTATTCTCAGGGAATTGCTTCTCCAGGTCTCAGCCACAAAGAGAGAACTCAGAGTAAGAAGCACTGATGGAGTAAGAGTTTTTTTTTTCCTATATGAAGAAGCTTTAGGGTCTTGGCTATCACTGACCCCTTTCGGCACTTCTGTTTGTACAACTACCCCCTGCCTAGAGATCTTGAGCCTGTTATATTGATTCACAAATCTCGCGCACCCATCCATGAGCTCTCAATATAATGACTGGAGTTCTGTTAACATCATACACATGTATATATTCCCTTACCCATAAACGTGTACATTTTTGGCTATTGCACGACAAACATATTTAGTTTATGGGTAAGATTGAGACAAAATTTAGAACAGAGAGAATGCATATGCTGAAAACGCATGGGGAAAAATGACATTTTAACCCTAACTTGATAACATGGCAGTGCAGGAGATTATTGCATGCCAAATCTGCACCAGGATAGACGTGAGTTGTAACCATCACCGACAGATCTTATTGCGCTGCCCTGTGCCTAGACAGTAAGCAGACTGTATTGAACCTAGGCTTTTCCATCAACTTTTCAAGAATGGAATTTTCCTGTTCCTGAAAAGCTCCTGGAGAAACCTGGGTTGGATATGGGTGGCTTACTACCCAGGCATGGGGCAGTGTGATAAAATCTATCAATAGTAGTTACAACCCATGTGTATCACAGCACAATTTGGTATGCAATAATCTCCAGAGATTTACTGTTTAAACATGTTCTCAAATTTAGAAATCTATTCCTGGTCTTTATTGCATTTGTACTTCTTTTTAACCCACAATGTTGTCCTATTCAGAGATTTTTTTAAAGAGTTTAAAAAAAAAATCCTTGAGGAATATGTATATGGACACATAGCTTAAATAATTTGTGTGTGTGTTCGCGCAACATATATGGCAAAATATATATTCCCCCACCCCTCAAAACTTATTCTTACAGGAGTTTTTTTCCCCCAGAGTATGCACATAAATGAATATTTTTATGTTTGAACAGCCGAAAGCATTCAAAGAATTCCAAGCTTTTGTGGCTAGATGAGTTCTGATCTGGATATTAAGTCCAAACAGCACGCAACAACAAAGCATGGCTAAAAGCATTTTGTATGCATAGTTTCAAAGATTAAATTCTTCATGTATCAGCAAATGTTAACAATGTGTTGATCCACAGAAATCTGGCAGCAAGAAACACAACTGGAAAAACAAAATAATGGTGTTTTTCCCAGCTGTTGTTTTTTTGTAGCCAACCGATGAAGCCAGACCTGTATATTTTGCTGTCTAATCACAAGAAGAACATGGCTCCCACTCTCCGTTTTATGTACAGGATCTGACCAGACCTTATTTCAACACTGTCTAATAGGAGAGGGTCCTCTATCATACTGGAGGTAGCAGAATAGCTTAGGAGATGCAGAACAGCCATGTGGTACACATAGGCCTTTTCTTTAACATGATCTTTCCACTCAATACCAATAGCATTTACCTTTCTATACCAATTATCAGTGTACTCAGCAGTCTCTAAGCAGTTTATAGTCTGCAAGCCAATTGCCCCAACAAGCTGGGTACTAATTTTACTGACCTAGGGAAGGATGGAAGGATGAGTCAACCTTGGAGTCCTGAGATCAAACTCACAACCTTCTGGCTGCAGTACAGGCATTTAACTACAGGGCTCCACTTCAGCTTAGATGACTTCTTCAGTCACTACATTAGTGGGGCTGACCTTGCCATTTGGAATACAGATTGCTTGATTAATCAGGATCAATGGTTTGAGAGTTGGACTACAGCTTTGGAGGCCAGGGTTTGAATCCCAGCTTGGCTATGGAAACCCACTAAGTGATCCTGGGCAGGTCACACTCTCTCAGCCTCAGAGGAAGGAAAGAAAAACTCCTTCTGAACAAATCTTTCCAAGAAAACCCTGTGTCAGGGTCTCCTTAGGATTGCCATGAGTTAGAAATGACTTGAAGGCACACAAAACAACAATAACAACAGAACTGTTGGTAATATAGTCCTAAACATACAGAGAGTGAACCCCAATGGAAACAGTACTTGTGAATAAACATGCATAGAATTAGTAAATACTTCTTCCACATCCATTTCTTTGGGGTTTAACAGGACCTAGGTCTGACTGGAAGACACTGCACTGTCCTACAGCCATACTAAATGACTAGATAGGAAACTTCAAATTGCATATAAGCCTTCTGATTTATGCCTATTATGTCTTCAATGTGGTGCAGGCAGCTGGAGAAACTGGGTGAAATAATAATTATATACCATAGGAGATAATAACCAGACATTGTCTCTGATCAGCTTCAGCTTTCTATCAGTAAATAGCTAAATATTTGTGCTATCTAATAAAATGAAAATTGAGTGCATTGAAGGCACTGTGATAAAAATATGAATTAAGTCTATGAAGACTGTGAATTACAGATCATACTGTCTGCATTTTCATTAACAAAAACCAAATGTTTACAAACATCTGTAATTTGGTGGGCAAAATATTATCATCCATTGAACACAAAACATAATGTCTGTGACAGAATGCTGGTAGCTATTATAGTGAGATCTTCACAGACTGAAATTTTTCACATTATTATGTCTATTAAGACCAGGTTTCCAGATACCAAAATTATTAAAAAGAAATCTGGAAGTGTATGAGTATAATTGGGATACTTAGAAGTGGAAGATAAAAACACACAACCTGTTTAAAAAAATTAAATGTTAACAAAAGGTCATGTTTTCTATTTAATGTTCACATTTTTAAATCTATTTGGGGGGAAAAAGAAGCTAACTCCAGACACTCTTTTAAAGAAACTGGTCAGACATCTCCTTCCCATCTATACGATACCTTTGGAAGGGATTAGAACTACTTCCAAAACTGGGCCCTAAACACCTCTATCCTTTTTGTGAGCCGACAACTTGTATGGGAAATAGTTGTGCCTCTCCAGCAGAAAGAGATATTGTAGAGCAAGAGGCACAGGCAGAAGAGAAGTCTTAATGATTTTACGTGAACTGGCTTTAAAGACTGGGCATTCATCTCTCCCCATTGCCAAAGGGTCTCTGTCTCAGCAGAAAATTGTTTCTAGGCATGTTGCATGAATAATGCAAATGTACCCAAAAGCCAGGAGCAAGGGAGGAAAATTGGGACAGAGATAGTGGATGCATGCATTTAGGTTGGACAAGTCTGAGGACTGATTTTCTACCTCTGGGATGCTGCAAGAATTATAGAAAAATACCACCCTTTCAAAAACTGGTGGTTTTATCATTAAATACTGCAGGGGGCTACAGATTTTTTTTTTACTCATTAATTTTTGTAAAAGAAAAGATTTAAGGACATTGAAGGCCTTGGGGCCTGTATACACAGGTCAAAAGACATGTGCTCCCCCTGGCCTTCAGCTGTCCCTGTCCAGATGATGCCGGTTATTAGTCCTGGGTTGGGAACAGGCAGACCACATGCAGATCCAGTGAATTCAGCCCAATCCTGGTGCAAAAGTGCCATAACTGGCTGTTTACCATGAAGTTTCTAGAAAACTCTGCCTTCATGTGCCCCATACCTACCTTCACCATCGGGCTGGCTGAGAATACCCCCATCACAACTTGGATGGGGGTGCCTGGCCATGTGGGTAAAGACAGGTGTCCCCTTTCCACCCTTATTGGCCACAACAGCGGTCTTCGCAGCAGATGCAATGGTGGAAGCAGGTATGGGACACGTATTGGTAGCAGGTCAATAGTGTGGCAATGGGCAGATGTGTAAACACCTACCCATAGTTTTGCTGGCCTGAGAACTGATGCTGAGCAGGATAGCACAGGTTTGGCCTGTGCTATCCTGCCTGTTTGCTTAGGGCCCTAGAAGCCACAAAACTTTGTCCTGTCCTTGAACCAATGGGCTATTTAGAGTGGTACTGCATCTGAAGGAGTGGATTTATATACACATATGCTCAAGGAAAAATAAAAACTAGTTAGTATTAATTGTGCTGACATGTTTTTTCTCCTCCCCCTTCCTTCCTCCTTTGTACGCTGAAAGAAACTAAAATAGCTATTTCTTTGGAAAAGTCTTCCCATGATACTACAGCCCCCCCCCCCCCAAACAAACACACACACAAACCAAACAAGGGCCCATTCCTACATCTCAGGTTTTGTCCCTGAAATCTTGGCAAATGAAATGCTGCTAACCTGGCAACTCTATAAGGGTAAGCTCACCTTTAACGGTGGCAGTGAAACTGTACATTTCTTTTTTCTTAAGGTTTCCCTGTTGTTGTGGATGATGCTGATGCTGATGTTTTGCTGCCATGGAAGGTTACAGCAACAGAGACTGAGCTGGTCATCAGTTTGCATCCATCACAGTGCCACAGAAGCAGTATTATTTCAGAGCATGGAGATGGGAGAAGAATCATGTTTGCCAACAAGTTAATGCAAGGTAGCCATTTTCTTATAACCTCAAAGATGGAGAGGTAAGGAGGAGGAGCAAAATCACAGGAATTTGCAAAATTTCAGCTGAGCTCCAGGAACAACAGTACACCGTCGCATTTCGTCACTTCCAGGAGCAATATTTATATATTAATTTTGAAGACATTAATATATGAATGTAGTCTGGATGGCAGCTGCTTTAGCATTTAGCTGTAAACCATAACTTTTTAAACTGCAGCTTTCAGACCACCTCCTAGCATTCACACAAGTATAAGATATGAGAGGATAACTATGTTGCCATCAACCTGTTTCTATGGGAGGAGCAGATTAGGGAAATTTATTTCAGAACATAACTGCATTAGATTTCTGGACATCTCTATATTTTCCTGATATGGAGATGTGATGGGGGGGGGGGATCCTCAGTTGTAAAACTAATACTATGAGACTACTGTTACAGGATCCAGTGTCAGTTTTTTAAAAGAGTAAAATTTAGAAACCTGCATACTCTATGCTCTAAACTGATATCTGTAAGAAAATTAAGAGGTCTTTTTTGGGGGGAGGGGGTTATTCTTAGGATGGTGGACTTAGATGGATAACATAAAGTCCAGGGGTAACTGCTCTCTGGTTTTAGTTTTTTTAAAAAAATTGGATATAACCCTCCTTTATTCTATGACTTCATCACAGGAAATTCTTTTTATTATTTTATGCATATATCAATATATTCAGGCTTATATTCATTTAATACACATTTAATTTATTCTGTATCTAGGAAACTTAATAGCGATACACTGAGGGTACAAATCCATTGTTATAGACCCATAGAAACCTAGAGTTGGAAGAGACCATTAGGACCATCCAGTCCAATCCCTTCCCAAGCAGGAATACACAATGAAAGCACTCCCAACAGATGGCCATTCAGCCTCTATTTAGAAATCTCCAAATAAGGAGACTCTACCACACACCTTGTGCTGGTCTATGACCTAATAAAGATTCTATTCTATTCTACCACACTCCATGACTGTGCAATCCACTATCAAACAGATCTGACCGTCAGTTAATGTTTAGGTGGAATCTCTATATATTTTGTTTTGTTTACTGAACAATAGAACAAAATGAATTTAAATTGAGATTGTTAACCATGGGGCTGGACAGACTGTCTTAAAAGGGCAGTCTGAAGCCATCCATTTCCCCCCCGGAGAGAGCCCACAGCAACCAAACCACATGGGCTCCCTCCACGCTAATAGCGGATTCTTTTTGGTGTATGCGGTTGCCACCATCAGTGCGCCATTAGCGTACTGTGCCATGTCAATGATGCAAGCGCAGCACCCTGACATGCAGACACGGTGCTGCACTTGAGTCATCATGGTGGCCTCCATATGGACTGGAGGCAACCATGATGGCGGCACTGCTCTGTACTAGGGTTCGGGAGCATGTTGTTGCTGTGCACTCCTGAACCTTCATTTTGGCTCGAGGACAAGCTTCCCACCCATCTGTCTCAGGCCCATAATTCCTTAATTGGAAAAATTTAAATATTCCAGTATGAAAATATTTTTTTAGAAATATGAAATTAAGTACCATTATTTGGTATTTTATCAGCAGATAAGGATCTAATAAATGCATTAAGAAAAACTGTACTTCTGTGTTAGAAAGAAAGGAATCTTTGATTATATATTGTATTCCTAGACTTTGCTACATTCTCACCATATATATCTAAGTGAACTAACCTATTAATAATGCCATATTATTAATTAATAAGATCCTAGAAATATTTTGTTCTGGCTGGCTGGCATACAATTACATCTGT
Source organism: Sceloporus occidentalis (assembly GCA_023333645.1). Lineage (NCBI taxonomy): Eukaryota > Metazoa > Chordata > Lepidosauria > Squamata > Phrynosomatidae > Sceloporus > Sceloporus occidentalis. Next base: position 109,510,331 of record JALMGF010000002.1, on the reverse strand, counting down.
AGACTATTTTCACTCCTCCCCCCCACATCGTCCGTGATCTAACATCCTGCTTATATTTTAAACTATTATTTTAAACTATGTGTTGGTGCTAATGGACTACTTCCCATATAACCTTACAACTCATATTTATAATCTCTAATGTCACTGGGGAGTGGGTTGTTTTTTGATTTGGTATGATTTAATCTGATCTCCATTTGTATTTATTTGTAAAATATAGGCCTGTTACAGACTGCCAAAATAAAGCTGCTTCGGGTCTCTTTGGAGGTATGCTATTTAAATGATGCATGGGTCCTAAGAGTCCGGAGGTCACGCCAAAGCCACACTCCATTCCTAAGGACTGGAGTGCAGCTTTGGTGCAGCTTCTGGATTCTTAGGATGCCTGCATCATTTAAACAGCATACCTCCAAAGAGACCCAAAGCAGCTTTATTTTGGCAGTCTGTAACAGACCATAATAATATCACTTTGACGTCAAATCCACTTAACTAGTTATTGCACATGGTTGACAGTAGACAAAGGATGTTTCTTCTTTGGCTTCAGCTAGACCCCTTTGTGTGTTTAAGCAATAAAGTAAAATAAAATAAATCTCTTATTTTCTTTATCACTCCCCTTTGTCATATTTTCCCTTTGGCTCATAATCCCAAATCTTACCAAACCTTTAACTTTCAAGGGTTAGTATTCTTGCAGCATCACCATCTTCTGTCCCGTGTCATTATTAAGGCCTGTCTTGTATGTCAGCATGCCTTGCCTTCTGAGTATCAAGCTTTCAAATAAGAGAGATGCTTCAGTGTTGCATCTCAATCATAGCTGTCCACCAACAGTTAAGAACATGCAGTGGCATCAACTTATAAACCTGAAGGTGCTTATTAACATACAGGTTATATGGAAGTACTTTGTTGCCCACTGGGGTGTCTATGGACTGCTACTTAGACATCTGTCTTTTAAAAATTATGAGGCAATTTTTAAAGCAATTCATGACCCAGCTGGATATCCTGGGGACAGCTCCAAGCTGACAAGTTTGCTCTATATCTAATCTACATGCAATGAGTGGAGCCTTAGGAAAATTAAAAGTTTGATGGATGGAGAAACCTGAGGATGTTGAGACAGAATTGCAGGATGCTCACTTGGCATTTTAACATGCTGGACAGAAGAAGAAATGAGCTAAATCTAAAAGAGTATAAGGCTTGGGTTGGGACTGTCAAAAATATGACCTTGACAAGTCATATTTGTAGAGCAAGTCACTCTTTATTGTTTCTCCTCAAGATGAGGCACTCATCTGTCAAGTTTAGTATAACAGTTGGAGAGGAAAATATTTGCCAGGGCTTGTTATTTGACATGCTGTTGACACAAAACCATTCTTGACTGGAGGGAATTCCCTGATTGCAGAGAAACCGAATGAAATACAGAAGAGTGAACAGAGACATCAAGGTGCATCTCACTCAGGTGTGGGAGAAGAGAGCCTCCAAATCCCTCATGTAGACTAAATATCTGCTTTACTGAAGGATGCACAGAGCCACACCCTCCTCCAGATATTTTGGTAATCTTATTGAGATCTGGCAGCTTATTGGCTTATTTTTGCTGATTTTTTACATACAGGTAGAAAATAACTTCCAAAGTCACAGAGCCATTGAAATATCCTGAAATGTGAAAATTCATCAGAATGGGGTAAAAACTCTCATAATCTCATCTGACAGTGAGAAAACCTTTTAAATCATTCATTCTTGCATACTAATATAAAATAAGCAGAGATCTACATCCCTGTTCTACACTGACTGCAACTTCCAGACCATCATACAAAGTTCAATAAATCCCAAAAGGAACCCAGCCCAGTTTATTTCCAGCTCTGGTGGCCCATACTGTGTGGGTGAGTGAGTGGCTGTGCCTATGCACAGGTTGAGTATACCTTATGTGGAAATCCAAAATCTGAAACACTCCAGAATCGAAAATGGGTAGCTGAGATTTCTGCTTCTTCCTAGTGGTTCAATGCACAGAAACTTTGTTTCATGCACAAAATATTAAAACACTGTATAAAATGATCTTCAGGCTTTGTTTAGAAGGTGTATATCAAACATAAATGAATGTTGTGTTTAGACTTGAGTCCTACCTCCAAGATATCTCATTAAGTATATGTAAATATCCCATTTTAAAAAAAAAAATCCAAAATCCTAAACATTTCTGGTTTCAGGCATTTCAGATAAGGGATACTCACTCAACCTTGTATATGATTTATGGAACCATGAGAAATGTGTTTTCATGTTATGATGATTACTGAGAACCAGTGTGGTACAAGGCTTTGAGTTATACTGATGGACAAGGATTTGGGGAAAACCACAATATTCACTGTGGTCCAAAACACACTGCAGAAATAATCCAGTCTGAGATGTCTTTAACTGCCCTGGCTCAATGCTAGGGAATCCTGGGAATTTGTAGTTTATTGTGACACCAGAGTTCTCTGACAGAGAAGACAGTGGCCCATTACAGATGGCATGAAAGCGCCGTGCTGGGGCCAAAACTAGGGTTGGGGAGCGCGCAGCAACCGCACGCTCCCCAGCCCTAGTACGTATGGACGGCATCATCTTGGCATGGCGCCGTCCATACGAAACACGTGACGATGGCGTCATGTGTGCGCCGCATCCAAATGGACCAGCGCAACGTGACACCATCGCTCCGCTACAGGGCGCTTAGAGCACCCTATTTGTGGCGCCGGAAGGAGCTCCTTTTCGGAGCTCCTTCCTGGGGAGCACCTTGTTCCCACAGCCACCAAACGGCTGCGGGAACAAAGCCAGGGGAAAGGGGCTGAGCAGCCCCTTTACCTCCTGGCTGTGGCTCCCGGGTGGCTCCTGGGGTGTCATGGGGCATGAAGCCCCAAGGACACCCCTTTTCAGGACCAGGGAGGAGCAGGATTTTGCTGCTCCTCCCTGGTCCCCAAAAGCACCATATTGGGGTATTTGGGCTGCTGCTGTGTCTGTCCTGGCCAAATATGTGCTTCTGTGGAGCGGCTGCAGGCCGCCCCAAGGGGTGGTCTGTATCCCACCTAAATGGCTCACAAGACTACAATTCCCAGAATTCTGTAGCATTGAGCCAGGCAATTAAACTGGTCTCAAACTATTTCTGTAGTGTGTATTGGACCTTGGTGACTTTGGGCTACAGGTTTTTTCTTCAGCCTTACCTACCCCATAGGGTTCTTGTGAGGATAAAAGAAAAGTGGAAAAGGCATATGACCTTTGCTCATTAGCAGATGGTGGATTACAAATGTAATGTCAGTACTACGACTGCCACCATTGTATTGCATAGATAATGCCCTTAACCAAGGAGAGGGGGAAGTCCACATGAAAGGGAAATATTTCTAAAAATATCACTTTATTCTTGTAGAGGGTAATAGCATCATTGGCTTTCTTCTATTAACAAACAACACATTCAGTTTCTCAGGAAATAATATAATGGATGCTTTTCTTTGACAGTAAGTGTCAGCATAGTTTATCCTTTCTGTCAAGACAACATTTTGGAACAGGATGCAACTGACATCCTGCTAACCTGAGGGTTTATGGCTGGAGAAATCCCTTTTCCGATGAACCAAGAAATTCAGATAAAGATAAAGAAAGTTTGAAATAATCTCACAGCTTTCTGTGTCTCATAGAAGGACAAACAACTTTGGATTTCTGATGTATCCGGGACCAATCCAAAAACATTTTTATAGTCTGAGGCATGCCTTGTGATCACCTCCAAGACTCTTAATGCTCCAGCATTGCAGTGGCATCTCGACACACCAAGGGTTCATTTGAGTTATGAAATGGTAATTTTCAGGAAAGAAGCTGAGAAGCATTTCTTGGAAGAATGACTCACACACCTGAAGAAGTTCTGGCAAATGTCTGATGCAACCACTCATAGAAATTGGCATTTCTGTGTAGTGGCTAAAAGCCTCGATAGAAAATGCTTCTAAAGAGGACACTTTTTTACACAACCAATTCAAATTGTCTCAAGGAGGGAGCAGATATAGGGGACTGCAGGATGTAATCTGTTAGCCCTGATTCCAAGGGGAATGCTGTGTAGTCCACAACACACTGCCTGCGTATTCACTGTGTACAAAGTACACAAAGAGTTAATGTACCAACCCTTCATTCCTGTACCAATCCATTCTAATATATCTGGGATCCTTCTTTACAAATATAAGTGATAATAAAAAAGACCTAAGTAATAAGGTGACTGTTAGTACCAGAGTTACTGAACAGATCAAATCTGCAAGGTACGGGGTGAGCCAGTTAAATCAATTTCTACTACTGGTCTGTAACATATCTGGGTAAGACAGTCCTGGATTCAGAGTGTGGTCTGAACCAACCAACTCAGCACCATGTCTTACTAGGTAAGCAAGGAGGTCTTCTCATAACACTGTCATGTTGCAGTGGACTGAGCTACCTCCCAGAGCAATCTGTTCCCTCTCCCCAAGTCCACAGCACTGTCTTACAAGTCTTGGAATGACCAGGGATCATGGTGCTGTTATGTTCCACATCTCTAGCCCATGGTACCTTCATCTGATCTAGGGCCTACATGCAATTTTTGCACATATCTGTCACAAGCATGGTTCAACACTTTGTTTTGTCTTAATGCTCAGGGTTAAAAATTAACTCCTTATCAAACATGCACAGGCTCAAACTGGGGACAGAGATATGGGAGACAAAATAAGGTTCATTTTAACTCATAAGATTTTTGTAACCACTTTCATCTGAATAAGATTATTGCTGATTGTGCTACTAACCTTCACAGACAAGGCATAGAGGTCTAACTGTCTTCCAGGAGCTTGTTGGGTATGTCAGTTAAACAAATCTCCAGTTTTAGCCTTGTGCATGAGTTATATTTTTTTAAAGAAAAGGTTGACATTATCTCATTGAAGCTGACTTCCCTTTGTGAAGTTTTTGAGGCCTGTTTGACATACTTTTTGTTGTTACTCTCTCTATTTGCACCTGCCACCTGGGAAAGAAAATATTCCTTTCAGACACATTTGCATGAAATTTGGCTGCTTTGACATCTCCTGAAAGACAGTTACAGTTCAAAAATGTTTCTTTGTTTGTTTGTAGTTGTCTTTATTTCTGATTCTTTTTTCCTGAGTCTGGGAGGGAAACTCTTGGGTTGTGCAAACTTTTTCAGTGGTGTTGGTGATGTTACTGAAGTTGTGATTTTGCCCCTTAGTTGAAGCACATTCAGGAAGAGCAAAGTGGAAATGACTGTATCCGTAAAAATAATGCAGAAACCATATCTTAGGATGCATCTACACTATAGAATTAATGCCATTTGCTCAATGGAATTATGTGATTTGTAGCTTTGCAAGATATTTAACCTCTGTCAGAGAGCTCTGGTGGCACAACAAACTACAAATTCCAGAATACCATAAAATGGAGTCCTGACAGTTAAAGAGATATCAAGCTGCATTAATCCTGCAGTGTGGCAGCAGCCAGAAAGATCTAGATGGGACAAAAACAATATGAGGCAAATATAATAAATTTAAAGCAAGATAAATATCAAAGTTATTTTGGGAGGAGTGAATGTAAGAATTGTATTTAGTTAGTAATCTAATAATGTCCTTGTTTGGTCTTGAGTGGTGATAGATTCATTCCCAGCAGCCTCATCTTTTTAAGACTGATGCATAAATCCAAGCTTTTGTAGCAACTACTTTATAGGGAGTGGATGAAGGATGAAAAATGTTGAAAGGAGATACATTTCTGCTGTACTTGTAGATGCATTCATTGGAAATAGATATCAGGAAGATAAAAGGCTTTATTGTACTTTGGGAAAAATACAAAGATAATCTCGAGGCAGAGTAATTTAGAATGGGCCCTCAATCAGAGCAAAACTTTGTATTGGAAAATGATTCCACAGACTGTAACTGGTTGAATATTGTGGTAATTTCTTTCTGTGGAACATTATGTTGAATAATTACACTTTTTCATGAAAAACAAGTTCCTGAGCAAATGATTTTTTTCATAAAAACAATTATAACGTGAAAAATCATTGAAATGGATAAAATATCTCATAACCTTGTCCAACAAGGAGAAAACTTTTGAAAGTTTTCCTCTTCTTTTTTTTTGTATGAGATAATGAAATAAGCAAAGATTTCCATCCCTGATTTGGGGCCTGTAGAGGAAGGAACTGACAAAACCACCTCTGAGTATTCCTTCCTTAAGAAAATCCTATGGAATTCATGGGTTGCCAGAAGGCACATATCTACATGCATTAAAGTATAAAGATTCCTGGTCTACACTGCACATGTTTATGTCCTTGCCTTTCTCAGTGGTATCCTTATTTGCTTATTGTTTTTGACAATCATTGTAAAAATGGTAAATTTCAAAGAAAATAAGATTGAGATGGGTACACAGAAGCTCATACTGGCACCAGACAGTGAGCAAAGAATCCAGACTCTTTGGGGATTGCTCACACAGCCACCAGATGAAGGAAGTGGGAGTGAAGGAGACAAAAACGTCTGCCTCTATCTCTAGTTTTGTTTAAAGAAAATGGGGTGTGAATTTGGAAACTGCTTTGTAAGACTGATCTTTTAAAAATAAAAGTTAATCCAAAATCTGTGTCTTATTTCTGTAATGGGTAGATAGAGACTTAAAATCTTCACCTTTCACTTGATATCGGCTCTCATGATGGCTGCATTATCACTGTTTACTTGGGTGGAAACAAGCAGGCCCTGTACCACATAGTCCTTCTTTTGCAAAATAAATTCAGTACAATGAGATACGAGGAATACTAGCACAATTAATTGCTAGCTTCATTCTTCTAGTACAGCTGCATCTGGAGTTTCTATATGAAAAATTATGCTAAAATAGGTTTAATAAAACCACAGTGGATTATTTTAAGATTAGCTTCTCAAGCAAATTAAAACCTGAGAACCCACATTCACCTGACCATAAAGAATTCAACTCAAACAAACTACAGGCTTTAAGGGTTCCAGTCCTAAACCAGTTTTGCATGGAGGCTTTCTCATTGTGTGCATTCAAGTTGTTTCTGATTTCTGCTGCCCTTAGATGAACCTATCATGATTTTTATTTTTGCTTGTGTTTTTTTGTGCTATTTGTTACACAGGCGGTTTGGCTTTGCTCTCCTCTGAGGCTAAGAAGATGTTACTTGCCTATGGATAAGTAAGGATTTGATCTCTGGTTTCCAAAGTTATAGTACAATGCTTGAATCTGTACACCACACTTAACTAGAACAAACGAATTCAGTGACAGGTATGTATTTTGTAAGCGTATATTTTGGGCTATGTAAGTATGAATATAAAGAGCGTTATTTTATGCATTAATTACAAGATTTGTTTCAGACCTTATTTGCAATATGGAGACTGCCTAACTTGTCTTGAATGCTACTCTAAACTACACTTCAAAAATCTAAATCTTTTCTCACATTGAGATGAATGGCTTGGATATGAAGAAAGAACAGAAGAGGCTGGAAAGAAATAGTATGTTCAGCATGTATGGTCTACGAAAAATAATAAGGTACAACTTTGCCCAGCAACTTGAATTTCCTTTTGTTCGATGTTCTGTCTTGTATGCAGCCTTTTAGGCAGGAACAAAACTCACAAGTTTTTCTGGGAATTTATTGCTCTGCTTAGAAGACAATCATAAGCATGACAGGAAATGCTGTTGAGTTATCGTGGTGGGCTGGCCACGCAGCAAGGGAGTGTTTAGTGTACAGCTGAGGGCAGAAAGATGTCACCATCTGATTCTCTTCACATCTATCTCCACACCACATCTCTTTTACCCCCCATTGGCTTTGGGGGGTACAGATGGTGAAGGATCGGCTGATGAATAATTTTAGTGATTTCTCCCAAGATAGGCTTGTTGTGACAGTCAGGTAATCACCAACTCTTTCTTTGGCTTCTCAAGACTGTCTGTCCAAGTTGGACATTTCTCTTCCCTTACCCGCTGCTGTGACTTTTTTAAAAAATGGAAGATACGCCATCTTCAACACTACTTCCCAAACTGTTACTACTGATTTAGGGGCAGGATGCAACAATGAATTTTCAGAGCAAAAACTCATGACAGTAACTCAACAGCATTCTCAAAGTCTGCCATAGCAGAATACTAAACCCCCACATTTCTGTTAGAGTATGTCTGTCTTGAGATGCCTGGCTTGCCAGGATCACAGGATACAATGCCAATTATGTGTTCAATGATGAAAGATAGGATTTTTGAGGTTTTAGTGATCTCTTGAATAATTGTCAAAACCTTCATATCCTACCATTTATGTGCTCTTTTCTAGTATCTAGAAAGTCTTTCTTTGCCCTTGGTTGTTCAAGAGTCAACTTAATGCTTCTCAATTCCTTTGTGCCATTAAAAAAGCAAACAAACAAAAAAACAACAAACCCAAATCCTTTACTGAATTTTAGGCCTGTTTCCTATCTGCTGCAAGTCTCTCTTCCATTCTCTAGGCTACATTAGAAGAAGAAGAAGAAGCAATTCCCAGAGCAGACAGGGTTGCAAAATAGTCTGGCAATTCATTTTTAAAGTGTTGGAAACTTTGAAGACCTGAAATGAGTGAGATTAAGAGAAAGAGAGAGAAAAGGTATTGGCATTATATGAGATGCTAAGGTAAAGAATGGAATGGAATGACTCCTTGCAAAATTAGCAATTAGACAATTAGGTAGCAGATTATTTAACTCAGGGGTGGAGCTGGGGGCAGAGTGAAGTAGTCACCCAAAATATGAGTCCAGATAGGTGTTTAGGAGAGATCTTTCTCACTTCTGCCATCCAAGATCTTGGGGACCAAATGGAATTGCCAACTAACCAGAAAAAGAAAAAAAATCAGGAGGTTCCTGTGTCTGAGAGATTGGTTTGATCTGCAAAGCTCTCAAAAAGCCATGGAACCAAACATCACAATCTGAAAAATTCTGCAGATCAAACTGCTACTCAAAGTTTAGCTATAGGTGGTAGTTTAAAAATAGATTTTTTGACCACTGCCTACCCTGAATAAATGCAAAAGAACACAAAAGTCTTGCACCCTTATTAATTGGGCAGAAAAAGGGTTTTGCATGGTGACGCACACCTACTGAAGTACCATCCTCTACACAAGTATTAAAGATGCAGGAAATATTATTTCTTTGGAATTATAAGATTTGCAATTCAATATACTGGACATCCCCCCTTTTCCCCCCTCCATATGATTCTTGGTGTTAACTAATTTTCTATCTAAGTGCCTGAACAGACAGGCCAAAATAAAGCTACTTCGGATCACTTTGGAGGTGTGCTGTTTAAATGCCACACACATCTTAAGAGACCAGAAGCTGCACCAAAACTACGCTCTGGTCCTTAAGACTGGAGCGTGGCTTTGGCATGGCTTCCGGCCTCTTAGGACGCATGCAGCATTTAAACCTCTTACCTCCCAAGTGATGAGAAGCAGCTTTATTTTGACCTGTCTGTTTGGACCCTAAGTTATTTTGGGCTAAATATATTACCTCTGGGTAAAGCAGTCACATGGAAATGAATGGGATTTTCTTGTAACTTATATCTGATTGATGCCTCTGAATTTAGCCCTCTGTCTTTTTCTCTCCTTGTCTTCTCTCTTTTGCAACCTTACCACCAACCCAGGAATTTCCTCTATGCAGAACGCTATGATTCCACTGAGCAACGGGGACCCTTCCCCACCACATATTCACCACTCTTTACAAAATGGATACACAAAGTGGTACCATATTATGGTATTTCAATTTGTCATAAACCCTAGCTAGTACAACCTATCCTGGAAGTTTCAGTTCAACAACATATGGAGGGCCACATTTGTTGTACTCCTGCTTCCCAATCTTGGTGTGAACTTTCTATAGCCTGAACTGTGGCTAGTTTGTGTGTCTAGCTTCTGATTATCTAAACTAGTTCACTAATTTCCTGTGAAGAGCTCTTGTCCATAATTTGGTGCATCTGGGGTTATTTGGGGGCAAGACAAGCTTTTATATCCTGGTTCACATCTTCATTTAGTAACATCTTGCCTCTATAAATTAGGTGGATGCGGTGAAATTGCTGTATTGATTGTTAGATGTAAGCCCAGCTATTAAGTGCAATTTATTCAGCATGTTTGGCACCTGGGCTTCTGGAAGGCGATGACCTCATTAATTTCCCGACTGTTGCTCTCAGCTCTATATGAAGAGACAAAGCAGAATGTAGATTGATTTGCAGAGACAACAATTAAAGCTCTGGGGGCTTCCTCAGTGTTTTGTCAAAATGTGTTGTCTGACTTCTTGCATTTCCTTATTCATTATACCTTTATTACATATATCTACCAAGATGATGGAGACCCTGGGTATGGGTGAAATGCCCACACCTACCATACAACTCAGGAACATCCATAGAACCAAGTATGTTTTTGCTGTAGGCTGGAGCAGGTGAGGTGCGACCCATCCAGATCTTGTTGCATTGCAACTTCCATTATCCCTCTTCCTTGGCTTTGCTGACTAGGACTGCTGGGGATCCCAGGACAACAATATCCAGAGGTATGAATTATGGGAAGAATTGCCAGCTGACCATGCACACCATGTAAGTGCTTTGATATCCTCATGATCCATTGTATTTTGACATCAAATTGCTGGAGGCCAGTATGCAGAGGCTGCTATGACATGAAACACGGGAAAAGGTAGTATTGTGACTATAGCAAGTAGACCCCAGACATGTGTTAGTTAAAAGAATGGAAGAAGGGGCTTGAAAGAACGAACACCCCCCCCCCAGCTCTGTATGCTTGGTGTTAGAATGAGTCTATCTCATATGTGTGTTCTTTTATAGTCTTCCTGTCATGACCAGCAACGAGGAGGACTCGGAGGAGGACTCGGAGGAACCTGAGAGTGTGCTAGACCCCAACCCTGCCTTGCCAGGTCCTAGTTTTGCCCTACCAGATCCTTGGGCTGTTGAGTCTCCTTCAGGGGACACTCTGGATCAGCAGCCTAGCCTTGTTTCAGCAGAGCTGCCAGGCCTGTGAGATGCAGAGCAACAGACAGGCATTGACGTTCCCAACTTCAGCCAAAGGAGGGCAGAAAGGGAGGGCCTGTAAAGGTGAAGAAGGATAGCTGAGAAGCATGCATTAATCACTCAACAGCTGCAATAAGGGAGCGGCTCTGTGATTTAAGACAGATGTGAGATGCTGACTCCCTTTGTCAGAGATTATCATGTTTTCCATTTAGTGAACACTGCTGACTCTGGCTCTCCTAGACCTTGTTCCTGGACTCTTGGCTCTCTAGACCTTTGGTTGCTCTTGTACCTACAACCTTGGAATGGACTCGGCAACCAAACCTTCTGGCATCCTTGACATCAGACAGGACTGTTTGTGTGGCTCTCTGAAATTCTGAACTTGGACTGCCTAGTGGCTTATTCTATCAGACAACTGTGGGGCCTTGAAAGAGGAACTGTTGCTGGCAGTTTGACTTCGTTATTGCTTATCAGCCGTGTAGGTATTTGTGTTGGCAGTGTTCCTGGACACTTCCCTTATAAAAGTTAATTAAGGGGCAGTACAGAACTGCACTTTGTGCCAGTCTGCATGTGTACTAGGGCTGAGCTAGGGCTGAGTGTTCACACACTCCAAGCCCTAGTTCTGCTGCTCAGCTGCCATTATGGCATGTGCCTATCCCCTTGCATGCACTGTGATTGATGTCTGTGCAGTGCAGTGCCCAAACGGCACTGTTCACAAGGGGCATCATCGTAGTGTGCAAGCACGTGTATGGCATCCCTGCTGGGACGCAAAAAAAACCCCACCCAGAAGCAGGTTCTTTTTGCTGCCTCCAGAGGCCACTGTGTGTGGTTGCTGCAGCCTCTTTCTGCAGCAAAAATGGGCGATGTGGATCCACCCATCTGTATAGGCCCTAGTTTACCTATGCCCGGAGTATTCATCAGTCAGTATTGGTATAGTTGGTGCTTCAGTTCTGACGTTATCCCCCTCTCACAAGGCCAAACCAAATTTCTCCAGCTTATTAAAGTTAGACTGCCATTAGTGTGGAGGATCTCCAAGCTTGTACATCTTTGTGGGTAACAAACAGCCTGGTCTCATCTTGAGCCATTAAGCAGAGGTCTGATCTGTAGTTAACTAGTTTGAGAGGCAATGTCAGTAGTGCATTTTGTGAGTGGGTGGGTGTGGAATCTGAATCCATTCCTTTTATTATTTGTGTTCAATATTTTTATGCCAGCTTTCCATTTAAAAAAAACAAAAACCTAAAGGCAAGATTTAAGAGAGCCATAAATTTTCCACCTTCTTCTCCATTTAGTAACAATGTGCAGACATGTGTGCTGTTGTCATATGTACAGATGTGTTGGTATGAGTTTGGGTGCTCTGCTTCCTGCAAGTGATGCCGATGGCCATAGTTTTTCCCTGACAAATGAATGAGTTGTCATAGACCTATCAAAGGAACTACAGTGTTCCTTGATGGCTGAGAATCTCTCTGCTTCCCTTCAGATGTGAATGCCCTTCAGAAGGACAGTTAATAGTGCAATCCTGTATTTGTTCCCTCTGAGGTGAACTCTACTGAGATCCATTGTGAATGAAGCTTAAAACAGCTAAAAGGCAGTCAAATCTGGAGAGAGGGAGAAGTCACAAAGGGTAACACTTGCTGTCCTAAAACGGCCTTGACAACTAAGAGGTGCAAAGCCAGATTTACCCAATATGGTCCCCTCCAGGTATGCCAAACTACCACAGGGATGTAGCTAATAGGGGGCAAAATGAGGCCATTGCCACTCAAAATAAGAATTCTGCCCACCATGACATTTTCCTTTAAAGCCCACATTTCTGGCATTGCATAAAATGATGGGAATTGTATGATAACACCTACCACTTGAGGAAAGCTGACCTAATCTTTCTAATATAAGTACAGCAATTTGGCTGCATGCTAACATGCTCCACATGTAAATTTGTCCATAAACAACAATAACAAAAACCAAAAGAAAGACATCCTAGGTCTTTTGTGATTTCTCATCTAAAAGCAAGTAAATGCTGTAGCAGTGACCCTGGACTTTTTACTGTTAATGAAAGAGGAGAGTGCTTAATGCTACCTGAAATAAAGAAGGTATGCCCTCAACTGTTTTGTCCTCGCATGCAAGGGTGAATAATAATAATAATAATAATAATAATAATAATAATAATAGGTTTTTTCCCCTGCTGTGGGGGAAAATAAATATTTCTCCATAGTATTCTCCTTGTAGATGAATGCCCTGAAGTGTTGTGGAAGAATTAATCTGAGTAAAAAATAATAATAATTAAAAATGTTTTTGTTTTGTTCGTTTGTTTGTTTGTTTGACACAAAAAACTACTTTCTCAAAAAAAGGGTTTCCTATGCAGGAAACATTTTATTTCTGCCCAGAAAACAAGCTTTATATCGTTATATGTTTGTCTGTTTTCGCCTTTGCCTAGGAATCCTCTTGTCTGTCTGGAAACAGGGTTTCCCATACCCTAACCCTCCCATATATTTTCCTACGAGAATAATTCTTCTGCAACGCTTGAGGATATTTGAATACTGGATGAAAATTTGCACTGGATTTATTGATCTATTTAGTGATGTATTTTTCTTCCCGACTGGGTTTCCTGTCTGTCAGGAAACCTGCGTTTCAACTAGAATAATAACAAATATTCTTTCCATCTCTAACCTGCAGCAATTTTTAGTTCCAGCTGGGAGCAAGATGAGGAAAGACCCCTAGGCTGCAACCACATGGCAGAAATAATCCAGTCTGAGACCACTTTAACTGTCACGGCTGAATGCAGTGAAATTTTGGGATTTGTTGTTTAGTGAAATATTTATCCTTCTCTGTCAGAGTGCTCTGGTGCCACAACAAACTACAAATCCAAGAATTCCATAGCATTGAACAATGGCAATTAAAGTGGTGTCAAATTGGATTATTTCTGAAGTGCAGAAGTAGCCCTAGCTTTGTCCATGACATACCAGATGTCATGTATATATACGGAATGTGTCTTCATCCAGACTAGAGCACTCAAGAGCTTGCCATATCTTTCAGGTGCATTACTAACCAGAGAAAAGACCTGAAGGAGTCTAATCTGGCTATCATAGCAACTGCTAAGTAGACCTCTGAGCTAGTAAGGATATTGCCAATAGCTAGATGAGAGTAGTCTTAGCCAAAGCTATGACTTCTCAAAGATAACAAGGTTCAGGGCTATAGAACTAAAATCGACTTTCAGTCCTAGGAGAGCCAGTGTGGTATAGTGGTTTGAGTGCTGGACTAGGACTCTAGGAGACAAGGGTTTGAATCCCCTTTCAAACATGGAAACCAACAAGCTGACCTTGGGAAAGCTATACTCTCTCAGCCTCAGAGAAAGGCAAAGGCAAACCCTCTCTGAACCAATCTTTCCAGGAAAGCTCTCTGATAGACTTCCCTTAGTTGAAATTAATTTAAAGGCAAGCAGAAACAACAATTTATATCTATTGGAGCACACTGAGAAACAATGGTTTTAGACTTCTGAAATAAAGCTATGTTTCAATTTCACAGATGCCCAAGTCAGACAATTTCCCTTTCAGATTGCCCCAGATGAAACAAATGATTAAACTGATTTGCATCTCATTTCCTCCCCTGATTATTCCAAATCAGTTCTTCCCTGTCAGTTACAATTAATTTATGGAGGGAAAAAAGACTGGTAGCTGTGTGTGTAAGTTGTGAAACACTTTCTTTCTCCCCGTCATCCTGCACACACCACAGGTAAACTTTGTACCAAAATGTATTTTGACAAAACACTAATTCAAAAGCAAGCCAAAAGTGAATAAAGGGGTTACTTGATTAGTTTTTGAATTTCTGCTCAGAATTTTAATCAACCCCCTTCAATTAATTTGTCTGTTCATCAATCATGATTATCTCCATAAATAGAAAGAATACTTTGCTTTACTATCAGTACTCCCACTTCACTCAAGTTTTCTTGTCTTGATGTTCAAGGTCTGTTTAGCTTCCTCCTCATGACCCTTCAGCCTCCTAATGTGAAGGCACCCTACTGCCACAGAAGGCTACTGCCACTTTGTCCCCTTGCAAACAGAGAAAAGAAAAAGAATGGACAGTCTTTCCAAGGAGAGGGTGAAAACAGTTAGTTTTCACAAGGATCTACAGTGGTATGCTGTTTAATACCTTCATTAAGGATCTGGTGTCAAAGGTGAGCAATGAGGTGCCCAAAGTAGATGTGACTCTGTAATGACTGGGCCGCCAGTCATTTGAAGACTTCTGTCAGGGAATAAAGAGTTATGCTGGGAGAGAGGTACATGCAAATGAGTAATGACATCACAGATGACGGAAGGCCCACTTGGCCAATCAGTGAACAGGAGTGAGAGTTTCTTTCAGAAGCTTCCAACAGAGGAATATAAAAGGCCTCTGAGTTCAGTTGGAGGAGCTTCTGCAGTGGGGAGTCTGGAGTGAGAGTATCTCCCTTGATGTGGGTCTTGCCAGTTAGGAAAAACTGCAGTGTTGAGGCTGTGTCAAGAAAGCATAGTTCAGGAAGGTAGTTTGTGCTAAACCAAGGCTAGTAACTATATCTCAAACCCATTTAGGCCAAAGATTTCATCTCTCTGTCAGTTACTTAGGAATGTGTCAGTTAGAACACTTATGCTTTATTAATTTTGTTTCTGTTGGCTTGCTTGAAATGGATATCTGATAATTATATGTATTGTACCTGCAAGATCAAAAGACCTTGTATGGTTTATATTATTTTTATTAATAGAATAAATGTTTTCTTTAAAAGTATCTACTATTCCTACACTTCTTTACATGTGCTTTAGTTCGGTTAGCGCTTGCTTAGTTTAGAAAGGGAAGGGAACTATGGCCCTGTCCAGATGGGCCTTTTAGCATATACTGAGTATGTGCTAGGGTTGCCTCGGAGCATCCTTTACAGATGCGCCCTAACCCTAGCATGTACTCACTACATCAAAATGGTGGCGCCCTGTCTACATGGGTGCCGCCATTTTGACATGATGGCTGTGTCGTGTCCAAACAGCCTGGCATGGCCGTTACGTGCTGCCACTGCTGCAGGGCGCTTGTGGCGCCCTTTCAGAGGCACCAAAAGGCACTCTGAAGCGGAGCTCCTTTCACTGCGGGTATCGCTGGTGCAGCCTTTACATGGCCGCACCAGTGATACAGAGGAGAAAGGGGCCGAGTGGCCCCTTTCTCTCTTTCCCTGCCGCTGTTGGGGTTTCCTTGGGGGCATGAAGCCCCAAGGACACCCCTTTCCAGGCCGTGGGGAAGTGATATTTTTCCACTTCCCTGAGGCCTGGAGAAGTGGTGGATTGGAGCCTCCGGGGCTGCCGCTGTGGTCGCTGAGACCCCGATTCATCGGGGAAAGGGGCAGGTGCAGGCCACCCCAAAGGGGCAGTCTATATCCCACTTAAAAATCCTTAACAAGTCACAGTGTGTGTTAAGGAAAGGTTATTATCTGGGTGATGGCAGCATGATTCGAAGTTCTCCAAGAGTCTCATTCAACTTCGCAGGGAGTGTGAAATAAGAACAGGAGATTCGGGGGGAAATAAAGAATCTGCTGGGACTAAGTGCCAAGACAGGGCCGCTGTTTGGGTTGCTTGGACCACAGGGATCATCACAGGCTCCAAACCATTTAGTGTGTTTAGAATCAATAAAAGGGATTGCAAAGAGGTCCATAAGGATTCTTTCAAATTAAAAGTGGACACTGGCATTGTAAAAGTGGTGCAGTGTAAATAAGAGACAAGGAACGTGTAGCCTGTGGGCTGCATATGGCTCCCAGAACCATTTTTGTGTGTTCCATGGTCCGTTTTTCCCAAAAATATTTTGCAATGAACAAACTAACAAATACAAAACTGAACATCCTCTAGAGGACATGAGGAAAATATTGCCCTACTTCTCCTCCCCACCCCACCTCTGCCACCCTTTTAAGTCCAGAATATTTTTTTTCCCCAAAGAGAAATAACATGAAAGTGACTTCTGGGTCACTTCCTTTTGCAAAAGGAAAGAGAAAAGAAAAAGAAAAAGGGGGAGGTCTCCTGAGGCTAGGATGGCCAAATTTGTAATGAAATTGCCCCCATTCTCTAGAGGACATTTGAGAACGATATAATAATAATAATAATAATAATAATAATAATTATTATTATTATTATTATTATTATTATTATTTATATTTTCCGCCTCTCCCTGCGGATTGAATATATAGTTTGTGTGTGACTGTGTAGTGTGGGTCCTGCACTCCTCCCAATTTCTCCCTTGGGACTAAGGCAGCCCCCAAATTCCCCATAGTTATCCACCTATATTGTTTCCAATTGTAGAATGACACAGCCTGGGGCAACCCTGCCCTCCAGACTCACAGAAATGCTGTTGTAGTCTGAACTGGTGCTTGACTAACAAGGACAGGAGTCTTGAAATTGTGAATAACTCAGTAAAAAATGTTGACACAGAGTATCGTGGCTATGACTAGGGGGGTTCCAAGCTGAGGGCCATTAGGGAAGGAGTTGAGAATAAAGTCCTCCTCATCGCAACACTTTTATAAAATGTGTGGTGCAACCAAATAGGGAATTCTGTACACAATTTTACTTGCCACTCCTGAAAATGAATATTGTGGAGTTGGAAAAGATGTAGAAAGCTGGAAAAAATAATCATGGAATGGGACCAATTGCTGTAGGAGAGAGACATTTGGGGATGTTTAGCATAGAGGGGAAATCACGGTGTGGAGAAAGTAGACAGGAAAGTTTTTTCTTCATTTCTCATGGTACAAAACTGTAGGGTCATCCATAGAAGTGGAACCATGGGAAATTCAGGGAATTTTTTTCTTTCCGCAGTGCATATGAAAGTAGTGGGATTTATTCCCTCAGGATGGGGAGATTTGACAAATTCATAGAGAACAGGGCTAACAGCGACTGCTAGTTGGGGCATTTATGTGCTTCCTCTGGGATCCGAGACAGTATTTCTGTCAAAACTGAAGAACTACTGGCAAGATGATAAAGAACATGAGGTGGACCCCAGGGATTTTATTTCACAGTTCACTCCCCTTCTCTGCACTACTTGTGGGCTTCTCAGAAGCATCTAGTTGAACATTGTGGGAATCACATATTAGACTAGATTAGCCATTGATCTGCTCCAGCATAGCTCTTTCTAAAAATGATTTGATGGTAGAGGCACAGGATCCAGCCAAGAGAGAGAAAAAAATCAACTTCCACTGCTGGCGTCTTTATTTTCTCATCTAATTAACTGCAGCACCAAGTTCAATTACCACTAGATGCTGAGGAGTTAGATGCAAAGCTCCTGTCTTCATTCCCCCTCTTATTTTGAACCTTTACTTTTTGCAGAGGTAATCCTGGGAGCAATGATATAGCTTAGATGTGCTGCTGAAAGTTAACATTTGAAAGCAAGTGCTCAGCAGGGAACTCCAGCATTCCTGGTTTGCAGCTAAATTATGTTCCTAAAATGTAAATGATCATTGACTCAGCTAAATAATAAATAAAGGCACATTATGGAATAAGCCTCTCATTATATGTTAAACAGAGAAAAGTAAACATCTTACTGATCTCACACGTCCATCATTCATTCTCAGTGAGAGACTGAAGTGGAAAGAAATGATGGTCCCAGTTCCTGTGGTTTTTCTATTTTATCTTATTTTCCTAACATCTGGGGGGAGGAAGTACAGATTTGCTGAGACAAGATTCAGTTCCAGCAGAGGAGCAAAGATATTGTGGGAGGAAGAATTTGTTACCTAAGTTCAAAGGTGGTTCTTTGACTTTGTTTTAGATTATCTATAAAAAGTAGTATGATTTCATTTGGTACTTTAATATGTTTCACTCATGAAAACCACATCAATAAGGCTTTTTAAAAAAATCATTAAAAAGGGCTCTTTTCTAAAAACGTGTGTTAAGATACACATAGTGTTTCCAGAACTCAGGGCCTGATCCCACTTCTCTAATCCTCAGGATGAAGGAAGAGAATCTCATTGCAAGGGAATTGACCCTGATCTCCAGACTTACAATCAACACTCAGACAAGTGAGGAACTGAACCCCGATCTCCAGACTTATAGTCAACACTCAAACCAGCACACCACACTGGAGTGTGTTAGAGAAATTCAAATGGGATGTAAATAAGGTATGTGTTCATGGCTAAATCATGCATCTCAAGGAACAGGCATCATTGGTGTACTACCTTCAAGTCCACCCCTGGTTACTACACAAATCTGGGCCTCCATGTTCAGTGCTGAGTCCAGAAACTGTGAATATGCATCTTCAGGGGGAATGCAATCCAATCCAACACAGGCTGAATCTCTATTCTGCAATGTGCCTTTTGATTGACCAGGAACATCTCTGTCTTGTTTGTATTAAGTTTCAATTTATTCACCCTCATCCAGTCCATTACTGATGCTAGACACTGGTTTCAAACTGAAACAGATTCCTTTCAGTTGGGTGGAAAGGAGAAATAGAATTGGGTGTCATCAGCAAACTGGTGACACTGAACTGCAAATCTCTGGACATTCCCTCCCAGAATTTACCAATTTGCAATCTTCTTTATATTCAGGATGGAAAGGGCTTGAAGTTTAAAATGTAGGGAAAAATGAACCTTGACAGATTTTTCATCCCCAACTAGATCTATAAAATAGGTTTTTGTACCACAGACAAATAAAGCTTTTGTGAGTGAAGAATCTGCAGTATGCTTCTTAAAGTGTGTGTAGAGACATGGAATCTCCTTCCAGGCCAATAATGCACATTTGTTTCCAAGATAAGCTTTCTGCTTCTACTTTGGAGTCCCACTGCATCCCTTTGGTACTGATTTCTACTACACAGTGAAGAGCACGTACAAATGTGTCTCTTAGTGCATCATTAAGCTGATCCTTAAAGGCACAATGTTCTGACAATCTCTTTAATTTGGTTGCAAATGAGAAAATAGATTAACCTTCAGACTGATTACATTTGTAGATCCTGAACTTTTCCATTAGAAGCACATATCAGAAGGATTTGGGGATGGCAATGGCTTTGTTCAAAAGCATTTTTCTGTTTAAAAGCCTTGATTATTGGACATTCTCTGCAGCAGTGAAATTGATGGTAGGCTATAGGTGCATTTTGTTGAATGAACCAAGAAGCACTCCTTCATGTTTCTTAAGAAGAATATCATTAATTTCAAAAATTCTACTCTAGTCTCTATGTAAAGATAAGCTAGTCTTCCACAGCCCCATCAAAGGGATCTGTGTGTTCACAGAGTTTCAATAAAACACAATTTTAAGCCACAGTTCTTTTATATTGATGGAGAATATGTGGCCCTCCAGATTTTCTTGGATTGCAGCTGCTGCTATCCCTCACCACTGGTCTTGTTGGGTAGGACAGATGAGAGTTGCAGTTCAACATCTGGAAGCCACATGTTCCCCACCCTACTGTATTGAATGCACTTGAATCCCATAGTAATTATTGAGTATGACTGTTAAAAAATTCATTAGACCATCTGTTACCAACTCAGCTTTTCAATCGGCTGCTCTTAGTAGCCAAAGGAGCTGGTATAGGCTGACCGTAACCCTCCCTTTGTCCCAATGGAAAATCATCTTCCTGCTCTGGGTCTGTTTTAAAATTAGTACCTTATTAAAACAGATAATAACTTCTATGAGATTAATTAGAAAAGAAGGAAAATATGTTGCCATTTCATAGATGACCGACGGAAAGCAGGATAATTTGTTACATTTCATTGATATGATAGAAATTCTAGGTGAGGTTAACCCAGGAGAGATTGTTTTGGTAATTAGGAAAATAACAGTGCATACCCTTCTGGGGTGGTTTCCACATTTGAGATATAGAACATTAGCAATAATTACAATAACAATAACAATAACTATTTTTACTCCACCTCTCCATCAGAATTGAACAATGCAGGCAATGATCATAGAGAAGCAGCAGAAAGACCGCTATGGTAACCTGAAATATCTACCCTAGATCGGGAAGTTCAAGTTGTATTTGCAGGACTTGTCAAAGATGTTTTGTAGCCTGATGTAAGCCAGCAAATGGCTTATGGTCAAGGTGCAAAATCTTGCAATCATCTCTCTTCTTTCAATCAGTAGAGCAATAAAAATGTTTTTTTTAATGTTTGCATTTTGTGACACACCGTGGACCCTTCAATAGAGCTGCTTCTTTACTTGGGGCTGTGATAGAACTGCTCAAGGATATTTATAAATACCCATATTAGCTCCAAGACACACAGACTCATTCAGGTTAGGAGAACTAAAACTGAGGATTCATGCATGCACATTGAGTCTGCTCATTTGTATTACAAGCACATATACACCATACAAATTCTGCAGCTACCTGTCCATCTTCATCTTTTCTCTCAGGTTTTGGCTATTGGCTGATAAATATTCTACTATTGGCTCAGCCTAAAGCATTATACCTCTTGAAAAGGAACATTCACCATCTTCTAAGAGTTGCCACAGGGAACTTCCAATTGATTACATCACAACGGGAGCTTCAGTGTATTAGGACTTCACGCTACAGCTTCCTTAGCATACTGCTTCATTTGACCTTGATGCATTTGCAGAGCATTTTGTTTGAAACTATGGAGTGAGGCAGCTTCTCTCTCAAGCATATCATTTATTATTGACAACTGTGGAATAGTCGAATCTATAGGGGTGTAAAATACAGTCACTTAAAAAAAAAATACACTATTCTACAAACTTAACCTATAACCTAAAAGATAATAAGAAAGGGACTGAAAGTTTTGAAGTTATCTGATTCTCATTTATTTCTACTTGTCATGCAAGCAAACCTACATCCACACAGATAAATTTATCGAAGGATATATTCAGTGTATGACATGCAGAAAATCACCTGAAAAAAAGGAATGAAGCCAAGAACTGAGATTTGTTGAATAAACTGCATTCACATTTAGTGATGGATTTATAGAGGAGGCTCCAGTTTCATAATAATGCCATGTTTTTTGATATTTTAAATTGTTTCCTTTTAATCTTTTTTTAAAAAAATGCATCATTTTCGTGTAATTTTTACTGGAACATTGCTACATTTAACACTGGCAAATTATATCAATTTAAATTTTTATTTTTTTAAAAAAAATACTCAACAACATCCTGAAATGTAATTCATATGTTTGCAGTTGTCAGTAAATGTGCCTATAAAATGTTTGAAACTGTTCATCTCAAAATCGCACTGGAATTGTAGAGACTGGAGTGCTTATCCTTTTTTCACCTCATCTTTCTGTCTCAACCAAAATGGAGACCAAGGTTTTAAGTTAAAGATAGGAATCATGCGACTGTCCAGATGTTGTTGGACTACAGCACAAAATTTAAATGTGGTACTTTCTGCATAGAAAACAGCATCTTCTGCATAGAAATATCAATAAGCATGTGAAAACTTGCTTCTTTTTTGCCTGTGGCTCTTAATATATGTTTTCCAGCTCCTGTTTGTGGAATATTCTTTCCATGCCTAGTATCCCTAAACCTGGTTATGCATAAGTGAAAAGGAAATAAAGAAGTACTAATAGCCAATCAAAGTAAACATAATAGAATGTCTATCAGTCTTGATAGTTCCTTTCCCCTGGATGGGGCTTCAGCAATCCTTGCCAATATGGGTGGTGATGCAGCCTGCCTTTCTGTTCTCTCTGCCCTTCTGCTTCTGTGATCCATAATACCTATTGCATTGTGACTCAGTGGGGCAATTTATAATACAGTGGACCTTTCATACTGGTGTGCTGGTGATCTGTGGATATGACTGCCCATGAATCACCACACCTCATATTATTCAGTGGTGGTGTATGCACACATGTGCCTGTACACATGTTGAGACATTGAATAATATGGTGCACAACTGTCCATGTTTTTTGGCATCTGCAGTGGGGGGCGGGGAGGGCAATCCTCATGGATGGAAAGAGTCCATTGTAGCATCTACTTGTTCCCATGTCAGTGAGAAGATGAATCTGCTCCAGGTTTTAGTGCAGGGGAGCTATTTCAGGTGCTGAATCTTTCAGTGATAGAGTTCAGCACCTTGAACAGCTCTTTTAAAGTTCAGGATAAACCCTGGGAAAAATCCACTTCCTCACTGACATGGAAATGACAAGCCATTATTGGCAACTGCATATTATGGGAAAGCCTACTCTTGATACTGGTTAGGGTCAAGGGAAATGCATCTCAAGGAGAACTTTAGGGAAAAGCCAAGCAACCCAAGCCACTGTGTTTTCAGATTTTTTAAAAAATAGGGCAAACACCTGAAACAAAGATTGTGACTGTCCCTCTTGATATCCCTATCTAAATGTTATTTCCACAAAATAGCAATGGGTCTACCCAATAATCGAACAGGAGCAGAAATAGTTTAAAGTGAATGCTGGGTTTGTTCCATTATTATGTCCTACGTTGTTTTACTCCTATGTAATGCGATGTGACAAAGCTAAATAAATGCAAGGAAATTTTTAAATGAAATGTACATAAACACAAGCATGCTGCACTGGTACATAGACTGGCTTCAAAAGCATTTTGCAATTGAAAGTAAAGGCAATAGGGTAGTGTAAACTTTGACATCCAAGAGCTTGTTGTGATAGTGCATGCAGCCACAACCTCAGAAAGTGGTTCTCTCCAAGAGTCAAACCAGAGCTGCTGGCCTAAACTTGTTTGGGACTTAATTCCAAAGAATAATGTGGGGCTAAATTTCAAAGGAAAGTAGTTCACCAGACAGTCTGCATATCAACCTGGGTTGGAAATGGTGCCATAAAGCAGTCTCCCAAGCTGCTCCACAGAGGAGGGAAATGCTGAGTGTGGTAGTCACTGGCTAGAGACAGTATAACCAGTAAGAATTGCTTCGCTAGCATGGGAGGCTTAAAGGTGAAACTTGACAAGGGTCTGCTGCCTCTACTGGTGTTTCAGGACACTTATTTGTGCTGCTATTTGTGCTATTTGAAGAGAGGGAATTGAAAGGTGATATCATGCCCCAGTGCACTTAAATCTCATAATGATGCCCATCCATCTTTTAAAATTTCCTTGGAAGTTACAGCTGAAGGAGAATAAATGAAATTATGACAGTTACCAGCTAATTGGGATAGCAACTTCTACAAATGATAAAGTGAGTTGAATTTCTGAGAGTTTCCATTTAGATTAAAGAAGATACAGCACAGATAATTCAAACTATGAAACATAGAAATTGAGGGGGGGGGGGGGATCAAGCACTGGTGGAAAAAAATAAGCTGGATTTTAGAGCAACCCTAAACCGTCGAATCTTAGAAATATAGAATTGGAAGAGAGTACAAGGACCATCCAGTTGAACCTCCCACTGTGCAGGAATACACAACCGAAGCACTATTAACAGATGGCCTTCCTGACTCTGTTTAAAAGCCTCCACAGAAGTCTCCATCACACTTTGAAACTGTGTATTCCATTTGCAAACAGCTCTTACCTCCAGGAAGTTTTTCTTAATGTTAAGGCGAAATCACTTTTCCTGTAGTTTAAATCCATTAATTTTAAATGGACTTCAGTTTGTGTTAAAAATGTCTTAAAATGGCAAATTAGAGACAGGAGAAAAGAACTTACTTTTTTTATATAGAAATAAAATCATGGCCGTCTTGCTGTATGGAGATGAAATACACTGTGCACTAATTTTTGAGGAACTGTAACCCAATATCCAGAAAATGCAATAAAGTTAAAGCTAGATGGTCAACTGTAAATGTGAAACAGTGACAGCTAGTGGTTAAGTAGATATATCACGGAAAAATAACTTTATTATTTACAAGTACACTTTGACAGCTGTCCAAATGCCTTTTGTTTATTCTGATCTACCATTTGACAAGATGGATGAAGACCAGATGTTTTTATATGAGATTAAAACAGGTTAAGATGGAGATGAAGCAGATGACCTTAGACTTGAAGAATATTAAACAGATAGTGAAAGAAGCATTCAAAGAAATTAATTGATCAACACACAAGATAATCATTGAAGTGGAACATTCAAATATAGAAAGAGCTGATACTGGAGAGCAGTGTGAGAAACCAGAGAAGTCAGTAGATAATAATGTCTACCATGATGAAGAAATTGAAACCAGATTGGAGAGTGGAGGAATTGCCAGAGATGTTCATCTGGAAGAGGACAAGGTTCTGCCGCCCTCCTTGTTCTGTCCTCCCTGCTAAATTAAGTCAGTACATTGGTCCCCAACTATCTGCTGGGTTTTGGTTCCAGGACCCTCCCGGATACCAAAATCCATGGATACTCAAGTCCCATTAAATACCATGTAATTAAATGATGTCCCTTATATAAAATACCATGTAATTATATGATGTCCCTTATATAAAATGGCAAAGTCAAGGTTGGCTTTTTAGTTTGTATGTGTATACAGACATGCGATTGTGCACACACACATACCAGGGACGTAGCCAAGGGGGGGGGGTTCTTGGGGTCCAGACCCCCCCTTCCGTTAGAAAAATGAATGGTGTGTCCTGCTGCGCCGCCACACTCAAGCCCCATTATAATGGTGGCACTTGGTCTGGACCCCCCCCCCCCCTTCCTAAAATCCTAGCTACGTCTCTGCACATGTACACTTTAACACACTTCAGTTACTTCTTTACCTACTTCTTTAACTTACTTCAGCTGCTGCAAACTGAGCTTAAAGTGAAGTAATAGTGTGCACAATTTACCCTCTGAATCCATGAATTCAATAGATATTGTGTGTATGTGTATTGAATTAATGGATACAGAGGGCATACTGTGAACACTATTCCTTCACTTTAACCTCACTCTGCAGCAACTGAAGTAAGTTAAATACAATGGGGGAAAGTGGAAGAGAGAGCATCTGGGACATTTTAAAAACAGCTGCAAAAGTGGGATGATTAATAAGGACTATCCCTGCCAGATTGGGACACTAGGATGGTATTGAAGTGTGAAGGGCAATTTTGCTATGTTTTAGGCCCACTTGAAGCAATTTTAAGCCACACACTATTGCAGGGAAAGCTTCTCCTAGGCTCAAAACAATCCAGAGAAGACCTTTAAAAGAGATGTAATTCCCTCCTTGTTTTTTTTTTTTTTTTTTTGGGTGGGGCACAGCAGGGAATATGACTTAAGGGTGACCCTCTAACCCTCTATAGTAGTCAATGCTTGGTGTAGACAGTGCAAACTGGATGATCCTGCTTTTAGAAAAGGAGACAGAGAGTCATACATGAACTTTTTGCACATCCTTTTCCACTTCTAGGATTGTATGAACCCATTCACAGAAGGAGCACTAAGATTTGTTTTATTTCACATTGGATTATAAAACTCTGTTCATGGAGTTTGGAAAAGCTAGACTGTTTTTTGTTTATCTGTAATCTGAAATGATAATCAAAACAAATTTCTGACATATGAACTCCTTCATTTGGAGGTCCTCAGCATGGTGTTTTTGTGTACCTTCAACTGCCTCCATGACAAATGGATCTGATCCAATTACATTGTCACAAACAGAAATGATTTTGCCCTTAATGTCTAGTGAGAAAATTGTAAAAATTGCCAAGATACAAAACTTATTTATATTAATTGTCAGGGAATGTTAACACCTCCTTAGGGAGAAGCGTGTAAAGATCTCATTTTGCAATGAGGTGGGTGGAAGACATGTGAAGTATTCCAGTTATAAAACACTATTTAACTCCACTATTTTCAATTATTGTATATATTTTCATTTGAAGGATGTAGTCCTATGAATATCACTGTGATGTGCCAA
Organism: Sceloporus occidentalis; assembly: GCA_023333645.1. Lineage (NCBI taxonomy): Eukaryota > Metazoa > Chordata > Lepidosauria > Squamata > Phrynosomatidae > Sceloporus > Sceloporus occidentalis. Next base: position 109,483,723 of record JALMGF010000002.1, on the reverse strand, counting down.
TGTGGTGTAGTGGTTAGCATGTTGGCCTCATACCTGAGAAAAGCAGGTTTTAGTTCCCAATAGCCAAAGTGGTATAATTGTTTGACCAGAGTTTGAATCTCCACAGAAGCCTACCGGGTGACTTTGGGAAGTCAAATTCTGTCTATCTTAGAAGAAGGCAAAAACATACCTCTGGATAAATCTTGTCAAGAAACCCTTGGATAAGGTCAATTTAAGCTAGAGTAGACTTAGAGGTACATACATAACAGCAACATTGCCATCAGTCTCTCTGTCAATTACTCTCTTTCTCTGTTAACCAGGAAAGGAGCTGTCTATGCCACCTTCTGTTCATTGAAGGAAAGGAGAGGTATTGCAAATAATGATAAATGCAGAATTACTTGAGAGTGTGCATGACTGAAATCAGTAGCTAAGTAGACATACATAGGTTCAATGCTACACTTTTGAATGCTTGTTTAATAAAAGAGGCATTCAGACTACCTTTTGTACCAAATTGTAACCTGGATTAAAAGTGGGAAGTTCCCACTGCACCGCTTTTTACACACCCAGATCAGGGTTTTGCACACCCGATCCAGGGCAAATCCCCCTTAGAGCGGATTTTCTGAAAGTGGGTTTTTTCCTCTTTCTTTTTGGAAAACCTGTTTCTTCCCCACTGCCAGCAAACATGAATTTGGCCCAGGTCATGATCGGGTCAACTTCAGGGGAGGGAAATAGGTCAGAGGGTGGGCAGTGGGCAGAACATGCCTCCCTCTCGCACCGGCTTTTTGCAAGCGTCTCTCTCTCTCTCTCTCTCTCTCTTTTTTGTAATTTTTATTTTGACAGATTATGCGGATGCTTGTGGTACAGATTGATACATATTGATAGAATGTGTTTGCTTGTGCTACATTTCCTTTTCGTTTGCTTGTTGCTGGCACGACAGCTAAAATAGAAGCAAAGGCTTCTTTGGGGGCAAATCAGGGGAAAAACCCTATGGAAAGAAAGGCTTCTTTGGGGACAGATCAGGGGAGAAACCCCAGGGCAAGGATACTTGTGGTTTGGGGCAGATCAGAGGATAAACCTCAGGGCAAGGATGCTTGTGGTTCGGGGAAGATTGGAGGAGAATTCCCATGGAAAGGAAGCTTGATTAAACACAATTGACAATTTGACAGAATATGCAAACCTTGCCGCGAGGGTTTTTTTTTTTAAAGGGGGGGGGCACTCATGCCATTGACGAATGTCTGCATGACACATCACCATTGACATCAGTTGATTGACAACAAGGAGGCTCCATCTTAAACTGCAATTTTGGTGAGTGTGAACATCTGGGGGGTAATTTAAACCGATTGGAGTAAAGGTAGTGGGAACTTCCTACCGGGGAGATTTGGTATGGGGATTACCGGATCTGCCCAGGTCTACCCAGGGCAAATGCTCCAGTGGGAATGGGGCCAAAGACTTTGTTCTTCAGCCACCTGAAACATATTATTTAAATCTCAATTATAAATGCAAGTAATCATACTATTTTTTAAATTATTGGTTTTTTTCTGATATAGAAATTTCTAGCCTAAAGCAAGAACCTCCCCCAAGGAAAGGAGACCAGTATTCCACTACTGTTGATTATTTGTTCCTTTTTCTCCTGTATCTCCATTTGTATATTCTTTTGTTCCTATGTTTATCTGTTGGAAAGTGTAATCTTGTCCTGCCTAAACCTTCTATAATCTTTATTGGCAAGGTTGTTTTAAGACAGGAACTGGGAACGTGGGGCCCTATATGCATTGTTAAGCTGCACTTCCAGTCAGCCACTGGTTATGTGAGTTGCAGTCTAATAATATATACAGGATGTCAGTACTTTACCGACAGGACAATGCTCACCCCAACCCTCCTATGCCTCAGCATTAAGTATTCCAATACTCACATTCAATGAGATATGAAAAGATCTCACTGTGATTTTTGTGTAACTAAGTGCAACAAAGCAAAACAATAACATGCATGTAACCTAATAACATAATAGGTGACACTTTGTTTAAGACCATTCTGTCAAATAAAGTTTTTTTTATTATTAAATTACAAGTTTGTCTGTGCCTAAAATAAGTAATGACGCTACTAGGTATTATAGGAGAGTAGGTTCTGGAAGAAAAGATAGAGCAGTTTTGGTGGTCATCGTGATAGTCATGGGTTTCCAAGAGTTCACTTTGTTTCCTTCTTTTTCAGGTGGTGTAGTGAATCTACAGTCAAATCTGGCCTCCAGAGTCATAGTCCAACAGTCAAACCACTACACCATGTTTGCTCTTTCCTCTGGGTACACTAACCATATACAAATAGTGATTAAGTCATATGTCATAGAAATTCTGTCCTTCCACACATACCCTTCCAGGTTTGGTGTTGATTCCCTCTTTACTGCCTATCCATGTTTGCAACTATGAAATATTTGTGGCTACCATAGCTTCTGGACAAAGAGCTGTTCCTCCGTAGGACTGCTGAATCCTTCTGAATGGTATCTGTGCTCTGCAGCAAAATATACAGAGAGCCCATAGAAGCTGCTGATTTTGTTGGAGCTGAATTAGTTGCAAATGATAATGAGAGCAGCTAACTTACTTTGATGTACTGGGATGAGACATTTATATTTTTCATATACAGAACACAGTTAAAATAGAATTTTGCTTTGCTTTGTTCTCAACCACTACAACTGTCTAGACTTTCTCATTTGCAGCAACTGATGAGAGAGAAGAATTGTCTTATTCTCTTCAGTTAACACATTTGGAAAAGATGACAAAAGCCTCTTTATTTGCTCAATTGAAAATCATTGGTTTGCTGTTCTTAAGGGAGAAACACTTTAAAGAATGATCAAGGGCTTGAAACATTGATTCCCTTCAAATGAACCACCAGAAACACCCAGGCGTTATGGGAGGGGGGGATACTTTTTAAAGACTGCAACTCCCAAAATGCGCCAGCCAGAAAAGTCCCTGAAAAATATGTTTTGATGACTGCTAGTGTTGTCAAAACAGGAAGGACTGGGGATGATGAAATATAGGGTGGGATGCTGCCTTGTATTCTCTATGATTTCGTACCCAGGCATTACAACATCAATGCTAGTCATCTGTATAAGGGACATCACTGCTTTCTCAGATGAAAGAAAGAAAGAAAGAAAGAAAGAAAGAAAGAAAGAAAGAAAGGGTAAATGGTGTGTACAGATCTGAAATAGAGTCAGGGCAGCCTTTGGAAAACAGTCCTTGATTTGTTGTCATTGTATACTCACAAACCTCATTACAAGCTGTTTTCAGTTTAAAGTGTGAAAAAAATAACAACTGTACCTTCACCCCCACCCCCACATTGTTCTCAGTTTGGAAACCTTCCAAATGAAAAGCATAATCATTAATATTCACATCCTTGAAGAAAGAAGGGGAGTCTTGACATTTGAGACACTCCGCTGAGTAAAAGACCAGCTGCAGGAAGCTTGACACTTTGAGACTTTACTGAGGAAAATTATTTTATACAAACATGTACATGGTTGTCCTGTGCAAAAAAAAAACATATTTGGGGGCAAAAAATTACTTTATGAAACATATTGTGACGGCTGCTGAGAAACACTAGGTTTTGTACAGTAAGCATATGCAGAAATGCTATCACCAAGATCCTACACTGTGTTGCTCAAAAAGCTGGGATCCTGAGAGGGCACCCACGAATAATAATTAATCAGGGAATTAGTTTAATTCAGCTAAATTATACCTTGCCCCTTGTCAATGTTCAGCCTGAAACCTTAACCCTTTTTATACTGGTTCCATATCATACAGAACTCCAGAAGCAATTCCAAATAGGTTTTGTCATTTTAGTAATAAAATAATATACACATTCACAGACACACTCATGTACACACACAAGAACTAATGAAGCAAAAGTGGGAGAAGAGGAAAAGAAGAGGTCTTGCTAATGGTAATATAGTACCAATCCTGAAGCATGGTTCCAATCACGGGGCATCCAGAACACACAGATTTGGAAGGGTCCTAGCTCAGTAGCTGCCTCAGCAAGTGGGGTGGCTGGCTTGTTGAGGAGTCTAGTAAACTGAACAGATTGTCTGCCCAATACCAAACTAGACCAAGTTGCCAGTGTGCAGGCAATGGTATATATAATCAAAATCATATCCCAGGGCAGTAATCTCAGAATGAATGGATTACCTTACTGCTAAATGGTTTTCCAAGAGAAAAGAATGCTTGGAAGATTGAGGAAATGGAAAAAAATATCTCAGACGAAGGCAAATCTTTTGCTACTAGAGAAACATCTTTTGTCTGTGTATGCACAGCCATCTTCTTCAGCCAGAATCCCATCATAGCCCCCCTAGACAAAATGGATTATGCTTATGTCTTTGGGTGATTTCATTGTGGTAGGTGCCCTTGCTTCCTCCTTTGCTAGAGCCAATCTGATTTCCAAATATGGTATGGCCAGGTTTTCACCTTGGGTTTTTCCCCCACAGGTCACCTACTCTACATCTTTTTAAATATTAAATTGATATTAAAATTGAGAGGGGTGATTCCTGGCCTTGGGATAACAATTGCCCAGAATAGTGTAAGAGTTTCATATGCAGAACTCTCCTTTGGGTCCCCTGGCACAAACTCCAGGATTCACTGTTTTACTACAATAACCATCTCCCAAGGTCATTCTATTGCTGGTGGAGGGTGGAGAAGTCAGAAAATCATCTGACTGTGTTCCTGTAGCCAGATGGAAACTGAGGGCATCTTTCTCTGAGATCTGCTGACATCCTCTGGATGTTTCAGTGGATGATGCAGCAGGTCTGGGTCTGGTTACAGGAATATATCAAGATGCTTTTTTGATCTTTCTCATCTTCTCATCATTCTTCACCAGCAACAAAATGGCAAGAGGGGGAGTGTTCAGAGTGGAACTGTGAGTTCTGGACACTGCTTTAAATGTTGAAAAAGGAGTAATGGAATAACAACTTCCAGAACAACCAAGGTGGACTTACACTTGCATATATCACTAATACGATGCTAACATGTTCCCTAAATCCTATTGTTAATCCCCAGTAAAGCAGAGCTATTGACTCAATTAGATTTACCTACATATTGTCTCACTATTCAACAATGATTGAATGGTCTATTCTATGTAGTTAGGGTAAACTAAATTCCAGCCTCTGTGTGGTTTCCCTGCTCAGGAACCTCTGTGTTTAAGCCAATTGCATGAACATAATTTGCATGAACACATGGATTCTTATACAGTGCAAAACCCCAATATATTTGTAATGGAATTAAGTACAATAGTGCTTGAACAATTCTGCAGAAATTCTGCTATTCTTGCAGAGTGGGGAGAAAGTTGATGAATTATTCATTCTTCTATGTGGGAACAACAACAACAAAAAGCAGAGATTTACCTTCCCACTTAAAATTGCATATCTTTCAGAAGAAAAACTATACTCATTAAGTTGTTTGCACATTTCCTGCTTCTTTCATTTGAAGGTTGGGTGGCAGTACAGTTTGGTGGTTTTGCAATATAATAATCATCTATTATCTGATACATAGAAAGTAATTTCAGACAGACAGTAGTAGCAATCTTCCAGTGGTTTGTTCACCTTAGCACCAAAAGTAGTTTAATCTCTGTTGGCTGAACTCTATACACTAACTGTATTGTCAGTGTAGAGCACAGAGGTTGCCTGCCTTCACTACATATCTCTTTCTATTCATATCTGCAGTTGCATTTTGATAAAATGCATTTATGCATATAGTGTACAAGTGCCACATACACCACACCAAAATTAAATTTCTGAAAGCAAAGTAGCCCTTTCTACCTAAACTTGGATTTCAATACAAGGTGAGGTGGGATTGGAAAATCCAATAACCCCCTTCTAGGTTATAGGGTCAAGAAAGGGCTACAACTTGTGTTTTATTGGAGGGTAGCAGCTATAATACTTTACTGTCATCACTGCCACCATTGCCATGTTGGCTCCTCTATCTCACCACTTGTCATCAACAACAGAACTACATTTTAGGAGAACTATATATTTACTTCTTGGAATAAGAAACTGAAAATCTTAATTAGAGAACTTGTGCTCTTTGCAATATCTATGGGACAGAAAGGTCCTCTTGCCCTAGATCAGAGGTTCCCAACCTTTTTGACTTGCCAAGCCCTTATTTCTATGGTGGAGCCCCTAAGAGCAAGTTAATGATGGTTAGGAGTATATATAAGAATATGTTCTTATTCTTTAATTTCATTCCATTTTTATTTCTTTCATTTTCCTGGACCAGCCACGGAGCACCTGGGAAATGTATGCAGAGCCCTAAGGGTTTCTTGGAGCACAGGTTAGGAACCCCTGCCCTAGATGAACTGGGAGGTATCCCAAAACAGGGAAAACAAAATCAAAATCTGAGTTGATTAAACCAGAAAAAGAGCTACAGCTTGTATATATATAATTTAAGGAAAGCAATGGTAAACAGATAATTGTGTCCTAGAAAAGACACCTGGGACCTTAAGGGACAAAATAATGTATTTTACAGTCCTCAGTTTCTGAGTATTTCCTTTACATCAGCAAATATGCAGCTTTGTTCCATCAAAGTGAACATGATGTCTGTAAGGAGTTCTGTCAGGGGACTCATCCACTGAAACATCTTATGCCCTTTTTTTTTTATGGGAGTGAGGTTTACCAGTTTCCTTAAATATTTTATATTAGACCAAAACAAAGAGAAGTAATGATGTCAATCTCTTTACTAGCCAGGTCTCACTAAAGGTAGAACGAGGCATGAAGTAGAAAACTGGAATACCACCAAAAAGTAGTACAGTGCCAAAATCTTTCCTCCAATCCCCCCCTCCCCCCCAAAAAAACCCTTATCTTCCCCTGTAAAAGAAGTTTTGATTTTTTTCAGCTTGGTTCTCAGGGTGTTTCAAAAGTTCCTTTGATTTTCATGGGTGCCTTTGAGCTTTCCTTATCTTTCAGAGATGGCTAAGGGTGCTGTGGGGTTTTTCCATTTTTCATTACATGTATTGCCATTGTTTCACAGCTTCATAGAATCATAAAGTTGGAAGAGGCCACAAGGGCCATCCAGTCCAACCCCCTGCCATGCAGGAACTCTCAATCAAAGCATCCCAAACAGATCGCCATCCAGCCTCTATTTAAAGACCTCCAGGGAAGGAGACTCCACCACACTCCACACACACACACTTGCTGCCTGTGCTTTCTGATCTAACTAAGCCTCACAGGAGAAGTGATCTCATGATGTCTTTTTCCTTGCCAAGGCTTTAATTGAGGTATGAGGAGGTGAGGAAACTGCAAACTTGCAGAAGGATGATTGTACAATGAATAACAGCACACTCAAACATGCTCCTTGGATGACTTCTAATGAAGGTATGCACAAAGCCCCACACGATGGATGTGAGAATCTATCAGTTGCATTCTTTTTGCATTCTTTTCTTTTCTTTCAGAATCCTACCATCAGTCACATCCCATCCTGATTCCATTTTGGGCTGTGAGATCTTTTCCCCTTTCTGTAAAGAGAAATTTATGCATATTTCTCTGCCCTTTTTTTAGGAAAAAAAATCTAATATAACCATGTTTTGTACTTCTAGATTACCCCCCACCCTCCGGCAATATATGTAGTATATGGGTTGATAAAAGTGTGTTGATGCAGATCTTCACATGTACACTTTGTTAGTGCTGAGCATTTTTCTATTTGTCAGTTGATTTGATATTGACATTGGATAGCTCCTTTAAAATTTGGGTTAAAGCCTGGAGTGGATTCAGTGCTCAATTGACATCCTGGGGAGCGACCAGTCAACACTGCACAGCATTATCATGGAATAAGAGAAAAGTGGAAAAGAGAAGAGAAAAAAAATAGTTAAAATTCACCGATTAAACTCCTTACAGGGATTCTTATTAATAGGGTATGGCACAGAGCAAAAGAGCATGAGGTGGAGGCTGTTATTTTTTTTTTTTTAAATCTTAAAATGTGATAATAGTTTTAGTTAGCCGGGTGCCCTCAAGCATACCCCAAACTAGAAGTCTCAGTTCTTCTCCACCGTGGTCCACTTGACTTAGATAATCTACTCATTAGGTGAAAAACTACTAGGCATCCTGTTGCTTCCCCCAGCAGTATGACCTGAGCTGTACTTCCTATACAGCTCCTAGCCAGAGATTCACTACTTCCATAAATACCTCCTGATGGTTGATTCACAGAGCGGCAGTGACACCTGCTTCAGAAGTCATTGTGCTCCTCCAGGCTTGAGGAATAATGTGACAACCATAGATGTTGTAGAAGAAAGAGAGAAAGGGAGCAAATATGTTATAGTATAAAAGGGACAGGGCTACAAATAGAACTGTCGTGTGTGGAAGAAAGAGGATGTCTTAAGGTGCAGCAGGAATAAAATGAGGGTAGTTGTGAAAGTGCAGGAGGAAAGGGAAAGGAAAGAAAATAAACCTCATGTGATATGGCTTCTATCAGCCTTTGAATGGAAAGAAATATGCTTTGCATTTGTAAATAGCTAAAAGGAGCTATGCATGATGGGCAGACTGTTTTGTGGCTATAGAAAATACTATATGTGTGTGTATGTGTCTCAACAATCATCTATTATATAATCATAGGGGGCGGGGTGAGTTCCAGGTGCCATTAACATCGGCATTGTAGTAACAGGTGATGTAAAGTGATCCCATTGTTTGCAATAGGGTGGCAGCAGCTGCTTGAATTATGCTGCCACTCTGGACAGTCATCTGTTGAGGTTCCTCTAGTGCTGGAATTCATTAATTCAAAGGAGGAGGAGGCAGGGGGAAAAGACTGGAGGAGATCTTACAAGCCTCTATTTGTCTCTCTGATTCTATCAGCACCACTCTCCCTCTGTGTTATCAGCAGCTTTGGAAGATCTGGGCTGGTTGTGATGCAAAACTCTCCATTTTAAACACTATTGGAAATGAAGTATTTGTTCCTCTTACACCACACAGTTTTGCCTTGCTAAATGACTGCAGTGGGGAGGCAGAAGGCTTGTTCAGCTGCCTGGGATGAGAGCTGTGCAAAACCACCCAGGGCCCTTCCACACTATACCATTATAGCACTATGATTCCACTATAATCCCTATGGTTATAAGCTATGGAATCTTGGGGGTTTATAGTTTGGATGTCTTCCTTTAGAATTCTTAGCCAAAGAATCATAAACCCTATGATTCCATAAAATGCAGTCAGGGAACCTAAAGAGGAACTATAGTGCTATAACTGTGTGGCGTGAAAGTCCCTCTTAGACACATTTCTCCAGTTTTATGAGAACTCTTTTAGTTTTGCTTGTTCCTTTTATTGGGATGGACAAAGTGTGGCTCTCCAGATGGGACCACAGCTCCTATCAGCCCATGCCACATGAACAGAAACATTAGAAATAATTATCTAGCAACATCCAGAGGGCTGGATGTTTTACATATGAAACTCAAAATTCTATGCAAATATTGCTCCTGGCATTTAGCAGTTATCTAAGCTACTGTGACACACATACACACATATTTACTTCAGCAGTTTTCTCAAAAGCCCCCCAGCCTTCCTCAAAACTCTTCAGATTTTTGCCCTGAGGAGGAAATTATGTGCATCACCTTTGAATTTTGCTTTTAGCAAGATCTGGGGGGAAATGCAGGTTTACCAAAATTGTTAAATTACCTGTTATTCAAACCACTCTCAGATATTCCCTGAAGTTCCTAAAAGGTTTCCATAGGGGGGAAGACACTTCCCCCTCCCAATTGACTTCAATTTGTTAGACAGAAAATCTTGACATGAATAGATGAATCCCTCAGCCTGGTTGCAGCTGGTAGGTTTTAGCCTGACTTTTACAGGAGCTATCCAAGGGGCTGATCCCATTTGGGAGATGAAGAGCAGTACCATAGTAAAACCCAAAGGAGATTTACCATCCCATAGCTGTGGGATACTCCAGCCACCATTTTCTTAGTCAGAACTTACCCAAACCAGGCATCCTACAAATATATTGACCTGCAACCTCTCACATTACAGGCCTTTGCTTGGGATGGCAGATGGCAGTGAAGATTATAGTCAAAAAGACCCAGAGGGCACTGGGTTGGGGAAATCTGCCTTAGCCTCTGCAGTCATAGAACTAGGCAGGTGAGAGAGGAGCTGTGAAAGGTGAAGGCTGAATGAACCCAGTTTAAATTTAGTTCAGCAAATATAACCTTGTACCTTTCCTTCCTTTACTGCTTGTTATCATTCATGGAAGCTACACTGTATGCCCCAACCAATATATCCCAATGTGAAGAAAAGCAAGTGGTCCTTCAGGTTTGATCAGGAAATGTGACATGAAAGTACTCTTACAGAGGCTGTGGCTGTGTGCTGTTGTTGTGTTCTTTTGGTGCTTCCATTTCCAACATCTTTTCCTGCGGTGGAATAATATCCTGTGTGATGTTATTCTGTGTGATGTCCCCAGACGTTGTCATTTCAGATGTTATAAATTCCTATAAACAAGAGAAGGGGCTGGGGGTAGTGTGGGTGAATGGTAAACACAAATAAAGTGAATTTTACCAAATGTTCACAGAAGTCAGCCTTTGTTTTGGTCTTGTTTTGTTTGCAGGTACTGCAAGCCTACTAATGGCTTCTCTGGAAAATGGACACAGGCAATGTATACATGTCTTCCAAACTGCTTGTATGATGGCTCTTAAAGGGTGGCACTGGGTACTAGAGCATGGCAAAGTTATATCTTTTAAACTATATATCCCAGAATGTCCAAGCCATCCTAGCTATTGGCTGGAGGAGTTGTAGCCTAACCACTGGTGGTTACTCAGGCTCGGAGGCATCCATACCACTTGATTTCTTGTAACAGGATTATTACCCAGTATTAAACCCTTTCTGAGGTGTTTTTTTTCCCACAGGGAGACAATGAGTACATGAATGAGAAGTGGGCTATTGGCCCTTCTTCCAGATGATGTGCATTCATTTAAAAGTGCAAAGAGTTAGTTATATGCCCAGGCGCTCTCCTACCTTCTAATGCAAATGTAGTAAATCTAGTGCTCTCCAGAAGTGTAGACCCCCACTTTCCCTGGCCAATAGTCATGATGTCTGGGGCTGATGGGAGTTGGGTTTCAGTAACATTGAAAACGTCTGGAAGGCACCAAGAGTGTTTCCCCTGTTCTAATGTTTAAATACCTGGAAAGAACCTTGAATACAGTCCGTCCTCGCCTTACGCGGGGGATCCGTTCCGGATCCCTCCATGTAAGGCGAATTCTGCCTATGCTCGAGCCCCATTGGAAACAATGGGGCTCGTGCACGGCGGCGCGGGCGCGGGGCCCAAGGGGCGCGCGTGCCCATTCAATTGAATGGGACGTGCCGCCCCTTCCGCCCCGCGCACGCGCTGCGGCTTGAGCGCGTATGCTCAAGGCCGCGTATGGCGTGCCCTCATATGGTGTGAACTAAATCCATGGACACATGATTGCTGGCTCATATATGCATTCTTTTATTTATATCTCCAGTCTGATATCTCATATTCCTCACCCCACAAATGGTCTCTGAATGTATCATCTGACTCCATTCAAATGGCACTGTAATTTCAGTGATGTCTATTCATCTAATCACTCTCTCTGCATTATTGAATCGATAACAACTTGTTTAGTTTTCAAAAAGTACCACAGGAACCCTAATAAAAGTCCTTTCAGATCTGACCAAAGATCTATTTTAGGGATGGGGCATTGTGACTTAGCTAGCCTGAGATATATGGTCTTCTTTTAATGGGACAGTCTTAATCAGTTTTCAATCACCCCAATTATGGGAGTTGTTGTTCAATAACCTCTGAAGGGCCATAGATTTCTCCCATCTCAGTGTAGCCCAACAACTTGATACAACTGTGGCTAAACAGAGGACTATGGTCAGGAATGACGTCTTGGCAGTGTGAGATAATTGTTTGCCACTAACTAACACTGTAATCCCAAAAAGATTTTATGTATAATAGAAAACAGAACAACCTCAATTGGATACAATTTTTTAAAATAACACTATTGTAATGGGAGAAGAGCCCTCTTGTGTTAAAATCCTTAATGGAGAATTGCATCTCTATTACTATATGAGATTTGTCTTTAGTCTTTGTTTTCCTAGTAATTTAGGTGTCAAAATATTTTCTCTCACTTCACATGCTTTGAAACTTCAGATTTTACTCAAGTAAATAGTATTATCTAATTTATATTGAGTTTACAGATTAGTATTTGGAATTTTATGTATGGGATTTATGCATTCCCTTGTTCTTCCATCCCTCTCCCTTTTCCCTGAAACTAAACTTACTTTATACAATTTCGGACATTTGATTGCATAGCTTTAAACTGGAATTTGCCACAAAAATCTCTCCCCATGTTCAAGACTTCATAGTTGGAAAACTACAACTTCTGTTCTTGCTATGTAACACAAGTTGTTTTTTTTTTTTAAAGGCTGGTGTCTACTGGGCTTTCGACATGGAATTTCAATTTGTCTGCTGTGCAATTCAATTCTAAATCTGGGCTTCAGAGAGTGAAATAAGTGAACATTCCCATCTCCAAGTGGCAGTCCATTAGTACTTCTTCTGTAGGGAGGATCTTTGTAAGTCCAGTAGGGAAACTCAGTCTCCCTCCCAGATCCTTAGCAAAAACATGTCAGAATAATAATAATAATAATAATAATAATAATAATAATAATAATAATAGGAGATGCTTTCTGATAGTACAAAAATAAACTTTTAAAAATCCACATGACTGAGAAATAATTACTCAACCAATTAAAACTAGATCCACAAATCTAACAATTAATTTGAAAAGAATGCATGAAAAACCTGTTCAAATAAAACACTTTCTTGCAAATGAACAAATCGATTTGCTGGTGTGGTTTGGCCTAAGACTTGGGCAATTGTTTTAATGTATAGATATGGTCACAGATGTATGCCAACATCCCCCCCAAATTAAAAACAAATCCCACCAACATAAATGTTACATTAGTCTTTGTGTGTGAACTGACATTCTAGATTCCTTCTTGCAGTATGGTTAGTATTTCCACAGATTCTTCTAAAATAGATTGACATTATCTCTGACTCACCAGATCAAAAATGATATACCACACATTTCTAGTGATTTTCTGGGATTTGATAAACCTGTTTGGGTTGCCTGTATGGAATAACAAAAACAAAGCTAGTTGGTGAAGTATTGGTACATGGATTGTAGGTATTGGTACAGGATTGGTACATGGATTGGAAATACATCAGTAGGAACAGGAGAGAAATTCATTTAGTTCATATTTTAATGCAAACATACCTAATTTTGCACTTCCAACCCAATTGATGAACAGAATTTCAAGTTACCCTTAGAAATTCACACTTCTCTAAAGTTTCTAAAGTTTTAGAGTTCAGTCAAAAATCTGTGTATAAAAATGAATATGTCAAGGGCAAGAGCATGCTAATTATATTAAAGAATAAGGAAATAGGAATACAGCTTGCAAAAATGTATATATTAGGCAAAATATGATAAAAATGTATTATGAAGAGATGTGTGCATCTCCCTTTTTGTAATTATTCTTTAAAAAGTCTCATTATTTGACATGCAGTGAAGTAAAGATCTAAAAATTCTGAAAATTTGAGATGAACTGTGCTTTCAATTGAATAAATGGAAAGCAGAAAAAGAGCAAAGCCTGTAGGTATGTCTACCTTTAGTCATATCTGCTCAGCAGTCTGCTGTTAAACAAATAAAATAGCAGTTTTGCACTCTCACCTCTCACCTGCCTTCCATTCAGACTGAGTTCTTTCTTTTTGTTTTGTTTTCTTTAAAGACATGGGAAATACCAAGGAATCTTATTTTATTATAAAGCAGCTTTAAATACATCCTGGGCTAATTTAATATTTTCCAGGATAGAACTGGTTAGGGACTGCTCTTATGTGCTGATGGTGCCATTATGCTCTGCATATTTTCCTGCTCCCTGTCCCAGTGTGTAATATGATGCTTGACTGTATATCTTTATCAACAAAAGTTTCTTCACAATGTTGTTGCTTTCAGCCACATGGGCTGGTGGCAAATGGACCCCAGTTATAGACCCATTAGAAAGCTATAAGGTTCCTAATTTATATTCCTAATCGGTGAGCAAGATGGTAATCCAGGGACTCTGCTCAAGATTTTCTTGAACTCATTCTTACATTCCTGGGATCTTTGTTACCCCGTGCACAATGTGTTTGTTTCCTTGGAAACCTGAGTACGATACCTGACAGATATGAATTTGCCTCTTTCAAATCATGTTTGTAGAGCTGAGATGCTTTAAGATCCTGATGGAAGTGAAATGTTGGCTCTTCACAGGGGAGGGAATATGACTGAGGGCTATTCATATAATCATTATATAGATTAGGGAACACTACTGGCAGCCCCACAGTGAAATATGGCAACCCAGAGAGCTCCTACTATACACTTAGCTGCCATCAGAAGCAATCTCAGAGAGTTATAGTGATGGCATGGTGGTTCTGGCAATGGTTCTTGTCACCAGTCCTTTACCATTGGTTATCAAGATTTGATCCTTCAAATGTTTGGCAGTTTTACTCCCAGAATTCCCAAGCATTGACCATATTGTCCAGGACACTTGGGAGCTGAACACCCAAACATCTGGAGAGTCAATATTTGAGGATTCTGTCATTGACAGAGTTAGCAACTTTCTTCTTGGTCACCAGTTCTGTGTTTTTATGAGCAACTCTAGCTACTGTCATTAATAAGTTGTGACATTTACCTTCTCACTTAAAGAGTTCATTTGGCTGACTTTTGTATATCAGGCTGCTGTTACAGGCACAAGAGGATAAGGGCATGATTTGCCCCTGCCATTAGTTTGGTTGTCAAGATTTCCTATTTGAGGGGCAATCTCATTTTGCCCAGCTGTACCTGTCCTCCTCTTCTTGTGCCACCCATGAAAACCTTTAGCAAAGACTTCATCTTGAGTTTACCAGTTGGTACAATCCTATGCCTGCATCTATTTGAAAAGAATCTCTGTTGAATCAAGGGAGCCATGCTCCCACATAACTAGGAATAGTACTGCAGGCTATGAAACTCATAGGAGTTGCCTCCAGGTAATCATGGTTAGTATTTCAGTGAAACTTTTTGTAGACAAGCTGTTTGGTCACTCACTGAAATTTAAAGTGTTCTTCAAAATGAAGATGTTTGGTTTTGGTAATAATAATAATAATAATAATAATAACATTTTTACCCCACCTCTCTCACCAGATCGAGGCAGCTTACAGTCAGAATAAAATACAATATAACATACATCATACTCTGTAAAAATATATCCCCTTTTTCCATCCCTCCCATCATACCATAAAATTACCAATTAAAACAATCAGACAATCAGACGACAAACAATCAAGACAATGATAAAGAGATGGGGCATTTTTGAGTATTCTGCACAATAGTCATCATCTATGAGATCAAGTGAGTTAATCTGGGAAGGCTTGTTGGAAGAGATCCGTCTTGACAGCCTTCTTAAAGGCATCATTAATCTCTGGTTCCATGACCTAAGCCAAGTATAATATGAAGTTTTTGGTATTATTTGCTGTAGTGTAATACAAAATCCACTGTATAGTAGTGAGTTTTTTCCCCCAAAGAGGAGCTATGCCCCAGAGCTTTAAAGACTTGGATCAGCATTAAAAGGTCATCTTCGTAGGATTTCTGAAATACAAACTCTATCTGTTCTGTTTTGTGCATGTGTCTGTATCTCTCTGTGTGTGTTGAACAGGAGGGGTGATGGGTGTGGATATATTATCACTTGTGCATGTAGTTCTCACGCTTCTGGGTGGTAGCATCTGTGTATATTGAGAAAATGTCTTTTTCATTGCTTGCCTTGCTGAAAAAGTCACCACACATGGCTGCTTTCAATTACTCAGCTTGCCCTTGCGGTGGACAAAAGGCGATAGAGTCCAGTGGAGCAACAGAGGGGGATTTTCCCACCTTGTAGGACTCTCCTGTTCCTCTGTACAATTCTTAAATGCCATTCAGGATATGCTGTATGATAGTAAAAGATTTTGTCTGGCAGTTACTTCTTTTTGTGGTCAAAACGAATGAATGGTAATAGAAGAGGCTGGATTGACAGTGCCAGAAAATGTCTGTCTTCCACCTCTCTCTTCATAGTAAAAGCATTGGCCAAGGATTGAGGCCTCAACAAAGCTAGTCTGGCAATAGTGATATAGCTTTGGGAGAGGAATGAGAGAACATTGCCCTCTAGATAAGAATTCTGTACCACCAAATGAAATGTTCCTTTTGTCCCCAAATATCTAGAATTGCTAAGTGTGGAAATCATTCATGCCTAGAACACTTTATTTGGGTTATTCTTATTCTCATGGTAAATTTGGGTGCCTATTTTCTTGGGATGCTTGTATTATATTTCTAAATAATCAACTGAAATTTTAAGTAACAGCTGTGATAGATTTTTTTTTGCAGGAGGGTTAGAATTCTTTGAAAGGTTTAGATCATAATTCCTATTTGAGGGCAACATCCTTATTTGGGGTAAAAATACCTATAGCCTTACATGGCAATATCTTGCTCAGACCAAATCTTTGATGGCTAGATTAAAGCTTTGGTTCTTTGTAATAATTATGTGAGTGTGTGTGTTGTATGTATGTGTGTGCATACGTGCACACATGCATACTTGGTTTACATTTTGGATGCTTGATTGACAGAAACTGTAGTGGTTTAGAATTTTTTATTTGGTTCATTTTTTAAAAAAGAACTTTCCTAATTTTGCCTTTCACTTCATAAATATGATGAAATTAATTTAAGATTTTTTTTTAAAAAAATGAGATGTTGAAGAAAGTGAAACTGACAAACTTGTCCACCCTGGCACAGAGAATTGCAGAGCACTCAGGAAAGTTAGTTTTCAATACAACTCTCACAGTCCCCTAGCTAGAATTGATATGTTGGCCTGGGATTTCTAGTAGTTGCCACCCAAAGTATTTTCTAAGTTCTGGCAATGAATGCTTAGTTCTCCAAATTCTGCCTTGAAATCTCTGGCTTGGTGCCTATTGGGGCACAAAACATCTACAGTCCACCAGCTTACAGCTGCTCACACAAGGGACATTCTGGATCTCCTGAGGGCCATCTAACAAAATAGTATGGGGGAAAATCTGATACTTAAGCACAGCTATGCCCTCCATAAGGTACCAATGAGAACTGGGACTGCTAGCTATGCTATCCAACCAGCTACTCCTTCTCTCGCCACCTGCCCCTAATGTTTCTGGTGCTCAGTTTGGATTGCTACCTCTTTTTCTGGCAAGGACCTCTCCTTTTACATCTGCATGGGTGATCTGTACAACACAGTCCTTTCTATAATGAAAATGTTTGTATTTATTGAGGTTGAGAAATTTCTTCTGTTTATTTTTGGTAAGGCTTATCAGATGGGGCACACATCTTCCTAAATGTGAGTGAAAGAATCTGGGAGTGTTGTTTTTTAAAAAACAAAATTTGAAACTGGAACGGACAGTATTTATTCACCTGTAGTTACAACAGGTAATGCCATTGTGACTGTTCTGTTAAACGCATCTAGATGGCAACTTTCTACCCAACTTACCTAGAAAGAAATCCCACTGAACTCACTAGACCTTACTTCTGAATAGACATGAATATGAATGCATGCCTTAGGATGACAGAGAGAGGAGAGAGAGAGACAGAGAGAAAATGATCCATGATCTTTCAGCTTCCAATGTGTAAACCAAATATTCACTATTGTGGTTCCAATGGATGCCAGGTCTGCAGATATTAGTATCTTCCATTTCTAAGAAAGTAACAAGCTTTTTCCATGCATAACATGGGCATGTATGTAGACGAAAGAAGTTGGCTAAAAGTTATGGATGTTTCTGCATCCAGAGTATTACTGGAGCCTCTGTAGATGTGATCAATTCCTAAGCGGGGAAGACAACACAAAACTCCAAAAAAGAACAGGAGATAATTTTTATTTTTTAAAAAAACAAATTGGCCAATGGACAAAAACCTCAGGTCTTATAAGTCACAGAGTTTGAATCACATATTAATCTTGCTTCTGTTGGTGATCAGGCTAGTAGAAATGTCTTTTCAAAGGGAGGGCAGACAGTTTATGTTATGCCAGTATTTTTTAAAAGGAGGGAAATCATGTACACAAAAGTGCCAAGCCATGGAAACAGCAGTCACAACAACCCCTCGTTTGCTTCCACTTCTCTTTGTATTAAGGATCTGAGTTGACTTTGTGGAATCACTGTGGCAGGCTGGGAATAATGATGTATGAGATTCGAAGCTCATGCCCAGAGCACTGCGTAAGTGAGAAGAAAGGCAAGGTTGCCTTCCTTAGTCTGTTTGCTCTGAGAAGCATTCATGGATGTGCACACACAGAGACACACAATGCCAATCAGACAGAAAGATATCTATCAAACCCAGTGGATTCAGGACCAAGGTAAGGAGAGATCATGAAGGAATATGGGAGAATATCTTATGAGATAACTCTTTTATTATTAGGAAGAAGATAGTTCTGCAGTACAATGTGGCCTTTCAAATGGATTCATTTAAAATGTAGAACATTAATTCAGCATTTTATTAGTTGAAAAATTCTGCTTTATGTCTAGGGATCAAAACAATGGCCTGTTACAGACTGCCAAAATAAAGCTGCTTCGGGTCTCTTTGGAGGTATGCTATTTGAATGATGCATGCATCTTAAGAATCCGGAAGCTGCACCAAAAGCTGCACTCTGGTGCTTAGGAATGGAGTGTGGCTTTGGTGCGACCTCCGGACTCTTAGGACCCATGCATCATTTAAATAGCATACCTCCAAAGAGACCCGAAGCAGCTTTATTTTGGCAGTCTGTAACAGGCCAATGTAACTAGTCTATGTGCCAGGAGATAGGACATCTTTGGATTTAGGACAAACAGCACATGCTAGCCTTCTTAGAGATTCTATAGAGCTCTGGAAAAAGGAAAGGGCATAGTTGCCATGTATCCAATGTCTCCACTTATAGCCTGTTCCATGGGCCTGTTACCCAAAACGCAAGGGTCCCCAGAAGGCAACCACAGTTAATATTTAAACAGAGGAATTTTATTAGCTCAAATGACAACAGCTGAGAGGGCTCAGACAACTAAAGCAGGGATCAAGCCTACGTATAATGGTTCTGAGAAACACAACACTCAAGTACAAGTTCAACATGATTTCATTTATAGGCAAAGCAAATAACCATTCATCACTCATGCACATATTCAGGAACTAATGATATAAAGGTTCCAGAACTGTAGCTCCAATAGAGAAAATATAGTGAGATGTAGAATGGCTTATTTGCACTAATGCCTCAGGAAAGTAGCATGGCCAGTTTATGGTGAAGAATCAGGTGAGGTATGGATAGAGTGTCTGTCTGACCTCAAACAATACTGAATTGGGGGGTGTTTTGGCAGGCATATTTATAAGCTGAAACATATCCTGGGGCAGTTCTCAGGATTTGAAAGTTTTTCCAGAAAGGAAGAAAATAGAAGGAAGTTGAGAATGGCTGGACTATCAATGCAAATGTGCTTGGACTAAAGAGCATCTGTGTTGGAGAGGCGTGTACCTGGATTTCTGTTCATGTATAAGCACCAGGTCTATCATTCGCCATGACTTGTATCAGTACAGGGATTATGCAGATTCCAGTCTTGATCACTCTACCCCATGTATGTGTTCTTGAGCTCCACCATACTGAACTTACCAAATGGCAATTTCCTGCACTGGAGTGCCCTCACAGGTATGTGCTTTAAACATCCCATTGATATCGACACGGAGGAGTTGTGCAGAGAGCTAGACATTGGAGTAACAGGCCTGTTGATCTGAATGGACTGCATGGATTCACAGCCTGGATCTAGGTATTTTGATGCCTGCGGCAAAGAATGAGATAGAGGCCCTATACAGACAGCCAAAATAAAGCTGCTTCGGGTCACTTTGGAGGTATGGTGTTTCAATGATGCATACGTCCTAAGAGTCTGGAAGTCGCACCAAAGCTGCACTCCAGTCCTTAGGACTGGATCGTGGTTTTGGTGCAGCTTCTGGACTCTTAGGACGCATGTATCATTGAAACACCATACCTCCAAAGTGACTCGAAGCAGCTTTATTTTGGCTGTCTGTATCAGGCCAGAGACTTTCTTTTATTCTATGCACAAAAACAAGCTGGACTAGGACATGAACCTTACTTCAGTCTTGATCCTAGGACACCATCCTGCACCACATTTGAAAGTAGTAGGCTAGCTTAGGGACTGTAGGCTTGTCAATGTAACATAATATCTCATTCATCTAATATTGTCCTGACAACATCTGCTGCTTGAGGTGACAATGTCACTTTGCCTAATGGTAAGGCCCACCTCTGCGGTATGATGCAATATAATAACAAACCCATGACAGTCTTGGACAATAGCACAGAAAGGTGGCAAAGGTATATCTAACCATAGGAACTACATCTTCAAAAAAGACACATGTTTCCTGTATGCCTTTCTTTAAAAAATGAAAAGCCTTGTTTTTTAGGGCTGTTCTTGTCAGTTGGAGATACATCCTCATGGACTGGAACCCTTAGAGGTTACCCATCCCTGATTAAAATGTATGAGACTTTGTGTACTTCAGACAATAGTTAGAACTCAGTGTTGGGTAAATGACTTTAGGACCAAATACTCAATCCCTATTGAATCAAAATCTAGACGCATATCTCTGAGGCCCAAATCCAGCATTACCTCCCAGACTGAATACCTGAAAATCCCTGAGAATTCTGGAAGAAAAAAGACAGAAAAGCATGTGCACTCATAGATTTATCTCCCCCCTCCCCAATAAAAAGCTATAAGGGAACAGAAGGTCATAGGTGAGGTGTAAAAGCAGGTACTATTCTTCCTTTCATGGTATTGTAGTGGCTGGATCTTTACATGTAGCCATTTACTTTTATGAATGTCACCTCAGGGCTCAGGTCTTTATGTCTAGACACTCCTGTCCAATTTGGTCTCCTCTCCTTTCCTAAGATATCATTCTCCTCAGCATATTGTCCTTTTTTCTAAAGGGACTGTATGTTTTATTCTTTCTCGCTTTCAGTTAAAAAAAAACATGCATCTAGGGAGAATGTTATTAAGAAGCCAAAAGCAGTTACTTCAGAAATCTGTACATCTGTATTCCTTTGGTCTGCCTTAGGGTTGCTAGCAAATTAAAGATGTTCAGTTGATTAATGACCTGGTTTTTAATTGATTTATGGATTGATTACATTAAAATGCATTTGTTTATTGCCAAATCTTCAATATAGGTGCCTTTCTGAAGACACAGAAGGCAGGAGATGCAATTATCATATAAGATAATTACACAATTGCCTCTGAAATTTTCTTTAAGGCAAAAAAGTTAATCTCTAGCCCTTTCTTTCTCTCCCTCATCTTTCTCTCACCACACACAAAGCTCTGTAGGATTTCCAGGCTTCTGAAAAAGCTTCAGTAAAACATGTGAAATTTCTTAGCTTGGTTATGAACACTCCTGGGTTGTTATTGGATTTTGCCTAAAGTGAAATTCAAAGGGAATGAAACATCTGAGGAATTTCACAGTGAGCCAAAGGAGTTTTGAATAACACTAGCGAAATTTCTCAAGAGAGTTTTGTACATTTCAACCTAACAATTTAATACACAAAAGTGACTGTCACTGTTAGAATGAGAGAATGTTGTTGCTACTTTCTTTCCTCATCAGTTTTACATCCCAAAGATGTTTTGAGCAAGAAATGGAAACCCTGACAAAAATGTGGAAATTTTAGATTTAAAAACTATATCAACTATGACGTCAGTTAAGCAGTCATCCTTTTGAGTCATCCATGGTTCTTCATACTAGAAGAAAACTTCAGGTTTTCTTCTGTGCCCTGTTAGTGCAGTGGTTAAATGCATGTATTGCAGCAATTCATATACAAATCACAAGGTTTTGAGTTCAATACCAACCAGAGGCTCCGGGTCAACTCAGCCTGGCATTTTTCTGTAGGTTGCTAAAATGAGTACCCAGCTTGTTGGGAGTAATTAGCTTACACTTTGTAAACTGCTTAGTATGTCGGTAAACAGTATAGAAAGTACTTGCTATTGATATTGCTATGTGTCTCAAAAAGACAATGCTGATGTGGATGCTAGGTTTTCCATTCATCCCCATTCCACATGGGTTGTAGTGATGGCTGATGCTGTCCATGTCATAGGATGGTAGATCCATTGTAAATTTTCTCTGAACCGTAAAGGAGCTATCTAAAGTGTTGAAACTATTCTGGGAATAGAGTTCAGAACCTTGGATAGCTCCTTTATAATTCAGACTAAAACTCAAAGCAGATTCACCAACCCGCTGACATGTCATCCTCTTGATACCACTGGTGAGTTATAATGTCTGGTACTATATCTCTAGGTAGAACTATTTTCGACTCCAAGCTCTCTTGGATATGCTACGGAAAGGCAGTGTTCAAGTGCTGCAAATTGTAAAAAAAAGCAAAGTGAAGAAGAAGCTCTGCTTATATGTCTCCATGACCAAAATGGTCAGGAATTCTATATTATTATTTATTTATTTATTTATTTATTTATTTATTTATATCCCGTCCTTCTCCCAAGGCTGAGACTCAGGGTGGCTTACAACATTAAAAAACACCATACAGTTTAAAACATACAAAAATAGTATATGAAAATTGGATTAAATTACTACAATATTTGACCTGTATAAAAATCAATCTAGGGTTTTAGGGTCAATTTCTGAGCATAAAATTTTTGACCTATAGTTGCATATATATGGCAAATTCAGAGAAACATTTAAGTGGCAAACAAAACCAGAATAAATCATACATAAGGGGAAATCACATACCTTTTGTTCATTTTGCATCATGTATACCAGCCTCAGATGAATCCAAGTTTTTCTCAGACCAAAATTGTAACTGTGAGGGCATAGAAAATTAACACTTCTATGCTAGCATAACCTTATACTTTATAAGCTCTTTACTGGATCTTGGCTAAGTCTTCCTGCAAATGGGTCTGCTCACTCTTTGCTCAAACTGGGTGATGGCAAGGATGAAGATGGTCCTCCTCACTACTTAGGAGCTGTCAAATATGTTATTATGTCTACTGGATCTTCTGCAGGGGTTTAAAATCCACTGTTAATTTTGCTACCATTCATCCCACAACTGCTCTTGAGTTAAATGGGATCTTTTATTACAGTGGACCTATCTCTTCAGAGGCTCTGCATCATTAGACCTGCCATACCACTTGGGAAAACTGAAGAAGGCATGAAAGTAAAATAAAGAGTAGATTTGTTTCTCCCACAACAGTAGATTGACTGGCTGCTGGTGTTCTCCAACCTGGCCTTGGGCCTTGAACACTACACATTTATAGCACTATGATCCTTCATGAAATGCAATGACAACATCCTATGGAATCTAGAAGATCATAGCTTGATGAGATATAAGAGGAGTTCACTGTTTGAGAATTCCAAATATCCCTACCTGAACTTCAGACCCAAGGTTTACATAGGATAGAGCCATGGCTGTCAATGTGGATCAATGTCAAAGGTTCCCATGTTTGGCCACAGGTAGAAGGAGAAGCTGATCTTCACTTCAACTGCTTTTCTTTCTCAGGAGACAGGAGTCTGCATAGGAAACACGCAAGCATAGAATCATAGAATCATAGTTGGAAGAGACCACAAGGGCCATCCAGTCCAACCCCCTGCTATGCAGGAAATCTCAATCAAAACATTCCTGACACATGGCCATCCAGCCTCTGTTTAAAGACCTCTAAGGAAGAAGACTCCACTACAGGTGTGATCCAAGATGTGAATTATAATCATGAGTGTAATACTATTCAGTTACTTGGAAGGCAGAAGGCAGTACAGCCTCAGCACCTTTTCTCACCTGAAGGAGAGGGTAGGGCAGCAAGAACCCATGACTATAGCTCTGTTGGTGCTGGTTTTTGAAGCAGGTAGTGGGTGTGGCACAGGTAGAGCAAGATATATATGGGGCTGCAGAGGAGGAGAAACAGCAACTCTAAATCCTGATATGTGTTTGTTCCTGTGACAGCTCTGGTCCTTGAACTGAACATATTGAGAGAAGGCACATATGCAAAATGTGGGAAGTGTAAGTGGCTCTACACTAGTCAACTAATGCAGTTGCATGGCATGAACCATGAATGAACCACAGTTAACTTGGAAAGTCATTTTGTTTCAAGTTGTATTATTTGATGGTATTATTCAAGTTGTGTAATCATTGTGAACTGCTATGGAAAGTATTAATGTGAAGAATGATGTGTAGATATGTTAAACCAAATGAAGAAACAACTTTTCTGAACAAGGTGAGCCCACATCTACCATTTTGTCCTATTAGCTCTCACTAGAGTTGCCACATGAAACATGAATTAATGGAGGGTTCCTCCTCAGGTAAAAATATGGGGACATGTAAGAGATAACTTGACATTTATTATTATTAACCTTTATTTATAAAGTGCTGTAAATTTACACAGCGCTGTACAGACAATCTTTTTAATTGGATGGTTCCCTGCCCTCGGGCTTACAATCTAGACTTTTGATAAGACAAATGAAAGTCTTGCACAATGATAGGTTGGGTTTTCCCTACAGTAGATTTTAAAACAAATTAATTTCTCCCAAACTCTGGTGAAACATTTTAAGTAATGTTGAAAGAAGCCGATCTGGTTCAAAACAATGAGGAAAAAAATATCAGAGAGGTTTTTGCACCTCCCATCTTGAAGACAAGAAGGAAGAAAGAAAGAAAGAAAGAAAGAAAGAAAGAAAGAAAGAAAGAGGAAATATTTATTATTGGGCTTTCTAACCAGGTCTCTGGGATCTAAAGAATCTGATAATATCTCGATATAGTTCTCCGGTCATTGGATAAATCAGTGTCTTTGTTGTTTAAATTTTAAATAGGCCCAGCGTCTAAGAAAGACAGACAGAATAGTAAAGCAAAAGACTGAAGGCAATCTTTCTTTTTTCTTCAATATCCACAAGCTGTCAGGCTGAGAGAAAATTCACTATGGAAAAGATGAAGCAACTTTTGCAAAGTTATTCTTGAAAATGTGGTGTGCCGAGTTCAACATGAAATACAGAGCTCACAAAAAAAGGGTGTGTTCTGCCCATGAAGAGCCAAATGAAGGGCTATGTCGCCAGCATATACCATGTAGTTTAAGATCATTTTTGAACTACAAAGTAGGCATGCACATCTCTAATCTTGAGAGGGAGGTAAACCTTTCCTGTGTCCTTTTTATTATTTAAAAATCCCCATGTGAAGTGAAAAAAGGGGGATAAATGGCTTCCAATGCCCCTTCAATTTTTAGATAAAAACAAGATGTGGGGAAAGAGTTGAATGTTCTGCACACATAAGCATGTGTTGAAAAGATAAATCTATAGCTGACCACTATTTATTTAACTCACAATGTCATTTGCCACTTGGTTTGCTACTGAAGAATACAAGAAGTCAGCATGGTCAAGGGAGCAGATTCAGAAGCCCAGTCATATTTGTCTAGAATGTCAGTTTGCAAAGGTATCATGTAACATATTTGAGATTAACAGAGTGAAAGAAGCTGTAGCATAAATGTTCATAGAAAGGGGGTGCAGCTACACTGTAGAAATAATGCAGTTTGACACCACTTTAAGTGTTGTAGTTCCATCCTATGGAATCCTGGGACATGTCATTTTACAAGGGCCTGTTACAGACTGCCAAAATAAAGCTGCTTCAGGTCTCTTTGGAGGTATGCTATTTAAATGATGCATGTACCCTAAGAATCCGGAAGCTACACCAAAGCTGCCCTCCAGTGCTTAGGAATGGAGTATGGCTTTGGCGCAACCTCCGGACTCTTAGGACACATGCATCATTTAAATAGCATACTTCCAAAGAGACCTGAAGCAGCTTTATTTTGGCAGTCTGTAACAGGCCAAGGTCTTTAGCCATCTCTGCCAAAGAGTGCTGGTAATTCACAAAACTACAAATCGCATGATTCTGTAGAATGGACACATGACAGTTAAAGTGGTGTTGAACTGCATTATTTCTACAGTGTAGATGTGCCTTTGTTCTACTTCCTGCAATGTATACAATCTTTGATTATTTTTTTTTAAAAAAACAGGATCTTTATATTTTCCCCTTTTCCACAATATATAAAACCTTTACAACCTTTAAAAACGGTTCTGGGATCTCTCTGACAGTCTCCTCCAAAAGTCCATTCCCCAACAGTTGCTTCCTTTGCAACATCCTTTAACTGAACATATTTCAGGCTTCTTGATTCAGAATCAAAGACTCTTCAGAAAACAAGGGGGAAGAAATGAAGATGGGGTAGGGAGATATTTGTAAAAAAATTGTACATGACTAGTTTCCCAATACAAGAATGGGAAGGAGGTCACATGGATCCTTGTATGAGCTTTCTGGGTGAACTCGCTCAGCATCAGATGTAGCTACAAGGAATCAAACATAACCTTTTCAAAGCATCAGGGATTATGAAAAGGATGCTCACTAAGCATTGTGCAGTCCAATACAAAGAGACAGGCTCCCTCTCCTATCTGCTATAGCAGAAAGCTAGGAAGCAAGATTCATAGAAGATTCCTAATTGATAATGGCTTGATTCGCCTTTTCCTTTTCACAGATACTTTCAGTCCTGGTTCCTGTCAAATTGGTGGCAAAGAACAGAGGGACAGGGACAATCCGTAGTTACCTGGGTAGCTCAAACAATAGCAATAGCGGAGTCTTCAAGTTGTTCAGTTCAGTAAGCAAGGGTTGTTTTTTTTTCATGTGAAATTTATGAGTTCTGGGGCCCTTTCACACTACACAGTTGTAGTACCTTGATTTCACTTCATCTGATATGGCTGCATCCTATGGACTCCTGAGGCTTGTCGTTTGGGGAGGCACTGGAGCTCACTGGCTGAGAAATCTAAATTTGTTGTTGTGTGCCTTCAAGTCCTTTCCAACTTATGGTGACCCTATCATGGGGCTTTCCTGACAAGTTTTTTTTAAGAGAGTGTCTGCCATTGCCATCCTCTGAGGCTGAGAAATTGTGACTTGCCCAAGGTCATCCAGTGGGTTTTCACAGCTGAGCCAGGATCCAAACCCCGGTTTCCTGAATTCCCGGCCCAACACTCAAACCACTATGCCATGCTAGCTCTCCCGAATTCTAAGTACCCCTCCATGAATTGCAAATCCCAAGATTTCATAGGGCATTGACATGATATTTTAGGCAGAATCATAGTGCTATGGCTGTGTAGCGTGAAATGAGCCTCCAATTTCCCAAACTCAAGTCTGCACCTGAGCTTTGCAAGTTTTCTTGACATCTCAAATTTAGGACTACATGATTCTGTAAATCTGGATTTCTCTCATGTTCTTGCTATCCTTAACTTGGGTTCATTTCACTCTAAAACAGAAACATAACCAGAAAAAAACTGTATACATTTACTAAACATTTTTCCTATTGTATGTGTAATTGTAGAGAGGGTTACTTGTTACTATACAATTTTTTCAATTATTTTTTTTTAAACGTAATGTTGTTTTCTGTATGTTTCCCACTAATACACAATTTTTCCACCATTCTCTGTAGTATAGGTCCTCCAAGTGCTGTTAAATTGTAAATTCAAGCATCCCTAACCAATGTTAAATAATGCGGGGAATCACAGTCCATGAACATCTGGAGGGCCACATAACTCCCACATCTATGTTAGTCTCACCTAAAATGGGTCTATGCAATAATAATAATAATAATAATAATAATAATAATAATAAACAATACACAATTAGTGACTTAATAGGTTCCATTCATTCACTATGTTTGCTCTAGTTTGAACTAGCAATTATATCTAGCCTTATGGTTTTTTGTTTTTTAATGTGAAGTTTCTATTTTGAATCTTTACTGTATTATGTTGATTGTTATATCACTTTGAGGATCCTTTTTTAAAATAAAAAGGTAGAATATAAGAGCCTCAATAGTTTATTTTTTAAAAAAAATCTTCTCCAAATATAAACACTATCAATCAAAAGTAAATTCCAGAAATTTTCAATTATTTCAGTTAAATGCCTCAGGAGAAAACATGTTCAGATTAATGAGCATTCGTGGAACTGCTGTTGTCTTACCTTTGGCAGCAGCTGCTGCTTTGTCTTTTTGGACTATGTCAGTGACAGGGAAAGTGTAGTTGGAGTTCAGAGCTCTTCATTCCAGCATCAGACATTTCCACATCAGAAAGCAAGATCAGTCCCAGGTCAGTTTATGAACTGAAAAGCCTTCTTTCTGTTCTCACTTCCCAGAATCTTGAGGTCACATAGCCCAAGGATATCAGAAAATACACCTGTCATTGTGTCATGCAAAGGTTAAGGCACACTAAAGCTAATCTTCTCTGTCTTGATTGAACAGAACAGCAGCAGCTACATATTTCTGACATTTTTAGTTGTTTGTTGCTATCTGAAATTTTCACAAATGGAAAACACACACACATACATGCACACACACGGATGTGCACACACATTCAATTGAGAAATAATGTAGTCCATAGTACCCCCCTTCCCACATGATGAATATAGCTTTAGGTTGGCCCTGCATAGTAAAAGGTTTTTAAAAGAGCAGGCCAAATCAAAGATACCTATCTGAATATGTCAGAAAAGAATCAGTTGAAGACAAGGCACACAGCGTATCAGACAAACAGCTACTGTCGGCTGTCTGAAGAGTTTTCTCCTCACACTCCACAAGACATCTGGATGATCAGAAATGTGATGAAAATTCATTTTATGAGACTTGGATGAAGCAGTGTTAGCATACACATAACAGTTCCAACCAAAGTAATATAAGGAGAGGGAGGGTGACAGAAAAACAAGTCAGGGTCTATGGAGGTAATAAAGGTAAGAGTGTTCTAGCAGCAATCTACTGGACATCTGTTCATTCATGAGTGGGGTTGTTCAGTGGTGTCACTAGGGTTGGCATCATCCTGTGAGATAACTCATCGTGTCACCCCACAGTGACCCCCTCATATACTACTCCATTCAGAAACCTTAGTAATTTTTTAAACTAATGTTATTCATAAAACATAATTCCCATAGATCCTTAAATGCAATGTTAATAGTTGTGACATAAACTACTAGAAAAAATAAAATTATACTTTTAAATTACAATATCATACAAACAGCCTAAATGTATTTACGTGTGAATGAATGAATGAATGAAGGTTTATTTATATACCGCCGTTCCAATGATCACGGCGGTTAACAATAATAACAAAAACAATAACAATACATTATATAACATAGGAACCCCCCAAGATAAAACCATACAACATCATAAAAGCCATCATTCATTCCTAACTTAAAACCAATAAAAACATCAATAAAACCCCCTAGCTAAAACACGATCAGACATCATTACAGGAGCAGATAACAATTCAAGACATGGTAGGGAAAGCTTGCCGAAACAAATGGGTCTTCAAATTCTTCTTAAAGGACTCAAGGGAGAGGGCTGAGTGGAGATCGATAGGGAGAGAGTTCCAGGACTGCGGGGCAGCGACCGAAAAAGCCCTCTGCGAAGTTATTACAAATCTCGTCACAGGAACTCGCAGAAGTTGTCTCCCTCCTGACCTGAGAGTGCGGGACAGATTATATGGGGAGAGGCGGTCCTCCAAGTACTCTGGGCCCAAGCCATTTAGGGCTTTATAGGTCGCGACCAACACCTTGTATTGCGCCCGGAAGCGAATAGGCAGCCAATGCAGATCTTTCAAGATAGGTGTTATATGGCTGACCCTGGAAGAACCAGTGACCAGCCTGGCTGCCATATTCTGAACCAACTGAAGCTTCCGGGTTTGGTACAAGGGTTGCCCCATGTAGAGCGCATTACAGAAATCAAGTCGAGAGGTTACCAGCGCGTGTACCACTGTTTCAAGGCTCCCCCGGTCCAGGTAGGGTCGCAGCTGGCATATCAGCCAAAGCTGGTAGCAGGTGCCCCTAACTGTCGCATCCACCTGAGGAGTCAAGTGGAGCGATGAGTCAAGAAGCACCCCCAAGCTGCGAACTGTGTCCTTCACGGGGAGCGTGACCCCGTTCAGGACAGTTGGACAAACCTCCTTCCTGGGACCAGGGGAACCTATCAGTAGTACTTCCGTTTTCCCTGGATTCAGGCTGAGTCTGTTTTCCCTCATCCAGCCCATTACTGACTCCAGACAGGCGTTGAGCGGAGAGATGCCATCCCTAGTCACTGCAGCAGTCGGAGACACAGAGAAAACTATTTGGGCGTCATCAGCATACTGATAACACTGTGCCCCGTGTCTCTGGATGATCTCTCCCAGCGGCTTCATGTAAATGTTAAATAGCATAGGGGACAAGATCACTCCCTGAGGGACCCCAGATGTAAGGGCCCTCTTGTCAGAGCGACAGTCCCCCAGCTACACCATCTGGAATAGACCCGAGAGGTAGGAACGGAACCACTGCAAAGCAGTGCCCCCGATACCCAACTCCCCCAGGCGCTCCAGAAGGATACCATGGTCGATGGTATCGAAGGCCGCTGAGATGTCCAAGAGCACTAACAGTGTGCTTTGTTGCATGTAGTTAAAGTGAACATTAGGTAAGATGTAATGTTTTAAATAATATTTAAATAAAAAATTATTTTAAAAACAAAACAAAATCCAGAAACCTTTCCTTTTCCTTCCCTCAGAGCCTTGCTGCAAAGGCAGATGCTTTTGCTGAAAAGGCAGATGTTTTGGGAGCAGTGGTGTCACCCACCTTTAGGGTGCCCCTGGTGCAGCATACACCCCCACCGTCTCATCGTGACACTCCTGGGGTTCCTTACTTGGCTTGTCCCCATGACTTTAACCTAAAACACACCAGTAAATATGAATTGTAGAATCACAAACTAACCCTATTAAAGTTGTGGGGCTGTCCACACCACTCCTGGTGGCAATATTCCTGCTCCCCCCACCCGTTTCATAGTCTTCCAGCACTGAACACTGAAATCTAATAATAAATAAATAAATAGTAAATAATAAATATAACTACTCATATCCTCCATGCAGTGTTGTAAACTGGCAATTAGAAGAGCAGAAGAGGGAGGGACTGAATTTGGGGAAAGGATGGCACATGCGCTGAGGTAGGACTGACACTTCCAGCCCTTGTGCCAAGAGAGTAATGATAGGAAGAATATTTTAAAATATTTGGAGAAAAATTGGTCCAAAATGTGTGGGTTTTTTTAGTGTCAAGAAGCCTTAATGAGAAGAATCCTG
The DNA here is from genome assembly GCA_023333645.1 of Sceloporus occidentalis. NCBI lineage: Eukaryota > Metazoa > Chordata > Lepidosauria > Squamata > Phrynosomatidae > Sceloporus > Sceloporus occidentalis. The sequence continues at coordinate 109,452,616 of JALMGF010000002.1, read as the reverse complement.
GACTGAGGGGAATTTTTGGAGTTTGGGATTCATTCTATGAATAATTTGCATGTGGTTTTGTTTTGTTTTGATTTTAATGCAAAATGCCACGTGTAAATGTTTTGCAGAATAAATCCAAACTCTGAATAGTTTTCAATACCTGCACAGTTTGGAAAGACTTTCTCCAAGCAAGATGAAAATTAGTTTTTTGTGGCCACATAGCCTGAAAAACCCACAAAAAAACTATGGATGCCATCCATGAAAGCTTTTGAATTCACAAGATGAAAATTGTTATAATTGTATGTTCCTTCTTTCAAGGAAAAAAAATCAAATAATTATATGCTTACTGGGAATACGACTAGCCTTCCATCCTGAATATAAATACATTTGGATAAATTATTCCAAATGAAACTGAAATGGAATTCTGCTCCAGTTACTCTTGCCACATTTATTGGATACAACGGTTTCCCAACATGGAGAGGACTATAATGTTTCTACCTGCTCTAGAGTTGTATTTGTCTGCTATAACCAACTGAAATGAAATTCACTTCTATCTGTGCCAATCAAATTGAACAGCTACAAGCTATTTGCCTTACGGTGAGGATCATGCTATAGTTGTTTGCTGTGTTAACTATTAAAGATAAGAAGTTTCTTAGAGAAAGAAGAAGATGATGAAGAAGAAGTCATTGTCAGCGGAAAAAGTAGTGTAGTGCTCATGTAGCTGGATTCAAAACCAGAATTTTAAGAGTTAAATATTCAAAGTCCTAGCCTTGGAGGGATGAATCTGTCAGTTTTGCTTTCTCCCACATTCATGGCTGTGTGTGTGTGTGTGTGTGTCAAGGTCTTTCTATCCCAAATGTGAAGAAATTGAGAATTTTGGTCAATTCTTATCAAGAATGCACTGAAATGAAATTCTCCCTGATCCCCACCCATGCCCCTCATATGCAATGTTTATAGTTGTTGAGACAGGACAAGAAGCTCTTTAGAATTACACATAGAAACTTCTTCTCTAATATTAGGAGCACAATACCAGGAAATCACAACACTTGAATTTTGCATCTCCAAGACTACTAGATGACCAGTTGGATTGCTGTATCTTGGGAGTTTATTGTACGGGGCTTGTAGAATGGGACCAGAGCGGAACAAAATGGGGAAAGAAGGGGAAAGAATGTTACCACACAGGAGAATGCCCTTGATGCCGGCTGAAGTCCCCAATCTGTTTTCCATCCATCCCCCAGCAGCCGATTTTCAAGGACGATTCCTGAACAGTTCTTGAAAACTGGCTGCTGTGGGATGGACAGGGAACGGATTGGAGACTTCCGGAGGCATCGATGGCATTCTCTCATATGGTAATATCTGTTCTTTCCCTGTTCTTTTCCCTTCCCAACCCCTTTCATTCCGCTTTTGAAACCAAGACCCAAAATGAAAGGACAAAATAAGGCAGATTGTGACTGCTTTAGGGGTGTGGCATTTAGATGAGGCACACCCCAAAGTGGCCAGAAGCCATGCTAAGGCTATTAGGGGGCTAAAAGCCGGTCCAAAAGGGAGCAGAGATAATCCACTCTTGGCAGTGCCAGCTAGGGACCTGTGATGGTGACTCACCTTGGAAGTGCACTGTGCTGTCACTGCAGTCCTGGTGCCATCGGGGCCAAAACAGCCAGAGGCCATTTATCCCGGGCCATGTGCTTCAGCTTCAAGTCACTGAAGCTTGATGTCTGTCTGACTTTATTTTATGGAATATAAGTGAATGCCTGGACTAGGTTCGAGGCAGCGGTGTGTGTGTGTGTGTGTGTGTGTGTGTGTGTGGTTGCTGTGTTGATCCCCATTTCCAAAGTTGACTGCAAGGGTTAATCACAGCCTGATTGCAAAGAACAACCAGCTTCCCTTAAGCAATGTGTAAAAATGACCATACATTATGGTCATTATTGAACTCCCCCCCCCCCAAAAAAAAATCCCTAAGCTGAAGAAGTTAGAACTTGGAAACATTGCTTTGCTCGACTGCAGCTCTCAGAACCTTCTATAGTGTAGAAGTCCAAAACAATAGTTTATCCAAATTCTGCTATAATCTGATCTGTTTCTGAAATATGAGATTGATATTTTTTTAACCTCACTATCCTGTTCTGTTCCATTTCTACACTATTCTATACATTTCATCCAAACTAAATACTCAAACACATATTTAAATGTTTATTTTTCTCTCAGAAAATGTGTTTCAGTTGCTGAGAATGGAGTCACAGCAATTTGGGAAGCATGGAATAGTGTGCATATCAAAGATCCAGTCTATATGGTAATCTGAGAGGTGCATATAGGGTAATTTTCTGATTGAATTAACAAAGATCAAATGTTCAAACTCTCCATAAAGTCAGACTATGGGATGATAGGGGAGGTTTAATAAAAAGGCTTAGGGCCCAGGTATTAAAGGAATCCCCCATCCCATTCTGCCTGGCTTTTAGAGAAAGTTCACCATTTCATGCCCTTCTCCAAATATAATCTCCATAAGAGGTCATTTAACAACAGGGATGGGTACCTATTGGGGATTGGGCTTTCCACTGGTACTGAAGAACCTTGGAGAACTACCCCTTATCTCCACATTTCCTCAATTAGCGGGGTGACAGGGGCCCTAGAGGAATGGTGCTTTCTTGGCAGTAGCATCTACTATTGTATGCACATTTGACAAAAAATGTCTACCTTTTAAACAATAGAGAACTCACTTCACCTAAAACATTCCCAGGCATTTTCTATCTTTTAAGATACTCAGACTATTAATCTTAGATGCAGTGTGATATAGTGGTTAAAGTGATGGATGGGGACTTGAGATACTGGTTCAAGAGTCCACTAAGCTGTGAAATTTACAGGGTGACCTTGGCCCAGTTTCTATCCCAGTCCTTCATTCAGCCTGGCCCATCTTGCAAGGATGTTATGAAGATGAAATGCAGAAAAAAGAGGCATGTGGGCTGGTTGTGCTTGTTGGAGAAAAGATAACATAGACTATTATCACACATTGACTCACCGTGAGTGAATTGCTGGGGAAATGTTAGGCAAGGGCGCATGTGTAATCATGAAACGCTTCCCAGCATTATGCAATCATGAGCAACCTCTAGCGTCCTGGAATCATTCAGGGAGAGTGACTTTCCTATTAACACTAATTTTCCATTAATAGGAAAGTCATTCTCCCTGAACGATTCCAGGATGCTAGAGGGAGCTCACGGTTGTATAATGCTGGGGCAGCTTTTCAGGGTTACACGCATGCGCGCTTGCCTAACGTTTCCCCAGTGATTCACTCACGGTGAGACCATGTGTGATAATCTTCATACAGTTGAACGTAATAAAAATATTTTTATATGCTCATGAGTTTTGAATGGATTTATTGTTGTTTTACTTGTTCTTGTAACTTTTTACAAATGGCTTTGAAATTATTGATTAAAAGTGGTTGACAAAATGTTCTAGATTAAAGAAGTATGCTCCAATGTTAGGCAGGAAATATTTGAGAAAGGGCAAAGTCAAAGAAAGTTAATGGGAGGGATTTACCGGCAGAATCTCTATCTTCACATACTGAATTTAAAACAGACACAGTTTAAGTGTTGCTTGCTTGTTTTATTTGTTTTTCTTCCCAAAAGCGTAAGGACACTGATCATATTGTGAGTGATTATTTAATCCAAACTGTTCTTTGGAAGTCTGTCTTCATTCACAGTGACACAGACTTTCTGTAAAATTTGCTACCAAATAGAGTTATAATGAAGTGGTGCTACCAGGGAAAGATTAGGCTGGAATTTACAGAAATGGAATCTAAGAAAACTCTGCCTCCAGTCCACTCCATTATTACTATTATTACATTTAATCAACAATGTTTCATGTCAATGAAAAAAAGAAAAATGAGGTGGCACAAGCAAATGCTTTCTAGAGTAGATATAAAAAGAACCTTGTCAACCACAAATGGATGGTTATATGATTTTTAAACTATGGAACTTCGCTTCTTAAATGAGACTTAGTGGAGGGAGACTAAACTAAATGAAAAGGGTTTTGTACAAATGAGAAAAATCTTTCCCTCCCTTTAGGACAGGGAAAGATTAATGCACCTTGTGCAACTGACATGTATTAACCACCTTTTCTCCTGCCAGAAGGTTTGCTAATCAGAAAGATGATGACAATGTCAATGGTGATGACTTTCTCTTTCTCCTATCTAACATAAGAAGGCCCCAAGGCTTTTGACAAATGTATTGCCAATAGTCTAGAATGGTTGGCTGATACTTCATCTACATAAGATACAATAGATCGGAAAATCTGTTCTGTTTCAAAATGATGGTCTGGTTTACACCTTGCGTTAAGATGTCTGACTTCCTCCAAAACCAAACAGTTTGCTCAATGGTGCACATAGGAGAAAAGTCATCCTTTGCCATTTTGAGCCAGTGTTGTTGTCAAATTTGTGACCTAAATAAGGGCTGCCTCATGACATCATCAGGACCCATCTTAGGATAGCACCATGCTCAGCCTCCTGAGTTTCAGACTTTAGGATGCTGGACACCTAGCATCCTTAGTAGATGTGACTATTACTAAATTCAACTTCATTTACCAAAAACAGTTCCATGTATAACTTGCCAGGGGGTGCATCTCATTGACTGGAACAGGACTAACTTGTAAGCAAATCTGCTGAGCTTTTAATTCAGTAGTAGATTACTTGGTCAGTGCTTTAGGTGAAAAATCAGCAGGGCTCGTTTTACAAAAAGGGGCTGATAGACACAAGCATAGTAATTTATGCATCTTGTAGCTATTTTGATACTATCAAGCTACTATTAAAATAGTTTATTTAAGGCATTGCTAACTATCACTAGTAAGTTGTTCTTGTTTTTTTCCCATTTTGTGATGGGCTAAGGTAAAATCTGTTGTTTCCTGAAAATTTTCTTCCTCACTGACAAAATCTCATGTTGGTTTGTTTTTACTTGAATCTCAGAATGCTTTATATTTTTGGTTAAATTTTTAAAATTCATTTCTATTACATGTGTCTCCATCACTGTAAAGACTCCCCAGGTGCCTGCCCTTCCATCCTTCTGCAAAGCCTATGGAAATAGTTACCTTATTACTTTACCCTTTGGTTTTTAATCGATGTGGAAGAAGCTGGGAAGGGTACAGACTTCCAGAGAGATGACTATAAAATGTAATAAGAGACATGAGCATACCATTTTGACCACCTCAAATCACCTTGGTAATTTCCCTCCCATAAGAATTACTTTTTCTTTTTAAAAGTTATTTCATTTTTAAAATGAAAATGAGTGAGGGTGGCCTAAAAGCATGTGAAAAATAGTCAGGATAGTATTATAAATTGTTAACTTTCTTCAATAAAAAACAGCTCTCCCCTTCAGAGGCAACAGTAAAACATCTTGATTGTAGTTAGGCAATTATATTTAATTGATCAAGTGATTTGGTTGAATACAGAGGATGGATCAACTAACCTATTTAACTGATGTACAAAATGCATTTTTCTTTACCTATCACTAGAAAAAGCATGTAAGAACTTGGGAAGCTGTTTATAGCAACCATTCTAGTAAAATCAGCACTTATTCTGTAACAGAATTAGTAGGCCTTGTTTTATGGGAAGATCTTACATGAACTACTTGCTAGTGCTATATGCTTGGTGCAGCACATCACATAGGCAGCACAATCCTAACTATAAAGAGTGCCAGATGTACAGGGTTAGGAATAGCATATTATGCCAAATGAAATGGCCTTCTAGCTAGCTGAACTGTCTTTATGCCAACATATCCCCCCACTCTTTGCAGTTGATCTGAAAGCTGATAAGCTATCAGAAGGATCTGCTGAGATCAGCTAGCAGAAGAGCAAAAAGGGGATAGAGAAGGGGTGGAGAAAGGAAGGAGCCAAGTTTCAATTCATACCTCCTCTACTCAGGACATAGACACAGTGCTGGCAGAAGGATAGGACAAAGTAGTTCCTATTATTCTTAAACTGAGAGAGTTTTGGATTCAATGCAGGCTCTCATGCTGGTGCCAGCTCTACTGGCCCTCATCCAACTTTATGAGCTAGCACTGTGCTCTTAGCTAGTGATGTTTCTACTCACACAGCCTTTTTCTTCCTGCACTTCATGTTCAGTGTGCTCTCAGAGCTTCAGCTGAATTACTGTTCCTGCTTGAAAATGCAGAACGTAGGTAGTACAGCCCCAAATTTAGTGTGGCATGCTATTTTTTTATTCACTTTTAAATAGGGACATGAAACACGTCTTCCCCTAATTCAGCTTTGACTGAAGAAGATTAACAGTACAAACCAGCAAATGCTAAGTACACTTAAAGCCCACAGAAATCAATAGGATGCAAAGGCTTAAGGGTGTGTTCCAGAGATTTCACTGGGCTTTTAGCTTGCTATAGATTGTGCCATAGAGATAACAGTGCAGAACAGTAGCTAACATTTTTTGTCCTATTTTGGAGGAGCTTATGGGCAGTTGGAAAGTTGCTGATACCAGCCCTAGAGATAACATCTAGACACTGTCTAATGTTATTGCTCATTTCTCTGAAATGATTGTGTGCATTATGTAGCCTAAATTTTCCTCCAAAGAGAAAACAAAGAGGCTGAAACTACTGCAGAAAAAGCTAAGAATAAATTCTGTAAAAAAATTGATATGTTGGCCTGCTACAACACTGTTACAATCAGACGTTATTCCCATCTATAAACTCCACCCAAAAGGACTGCTGTTTGAACAGGAAAGTTTTCCAACTTTCTTTTATGCAAAGGACTGACTGGAGTTCATAAAGGGTTAATTCATTTGTGCATTCATTCAGAAATTTATAGCTCACCCTACATGAGGTCAAAAGTTCTTGGGGAAGCAAACAACCAAAAATACTAAACCATTCAATAAGTTCAAAATGTTTAAACAGTGTGACGTAGTGGTTTGAGTGTTAGACTATGACTCTGGAGACCAGATTTCAATTCTCAGCTGAGCCATAAAACCCACTGTGTGGCCTTGGGAAAGTCACACACTCTCAGCCTCAGGAGAAGGCAATGGTAAACCTCCCCTGAACAAATCTTGCCAAAGAAACCCCATGATTGGGTCACATTAGGGTCACTATGGCCCAAAATACATGGGCCAAAAGATTTGGCTTCCAGGCACTTTGGAGTCATGGCATGCAGATGATGCACACCCCTGGATCAACTGGAAGCCATTCTGAGGCCACATAAGGCAGCCCGAAGCCACCAGCAAAATGAGTGGTAAAAAACTGCTCCTGTTTAGTGGCTCATTTGGGACTCCAGTAGTGGCCCACTTTCAGAGTGGGACATCCAATCAATGTGGTCTCTGACCAATCAGAAGCCAATTGGGGTTGGAGTGGCTAGAGGTTATTCCAAGCTGTGAATCTGAGTCACATGATTTAAACAGCCTAAACACTTATTGAATAATGTGATTTTTAAAGTGACAATATTTGAATAATATACCAATGCCACATGCAGCAACAGTCTAATAAAAAAGACTGTTGCTGCATGTGGCATAGCAAAAGAAAGAATATTCAAAAATATTTGGAAAAATGCCCCAAAAATATGTTTCCCAAATGACAGGGAACCTAGACAAGGGTAATCCTGGACTGATGAAAATCTTTGTCATTAGCTACTTATTCTGCACATATTCTGGAAAAAAAAATAGCATTTTCTTTGCAGAAAAATACATTGCGCCTTTTGCATCCCCTGGGGTTTGGTTCCAGGACCCCTTGTGGATACCAAACTCTGTGGATGCTCAAATCTCATTAAATACAATGGCATAGTGAAATGGGGTCCCTTATATAAAATGGCAAAATCAAGCTTTGCTTTTTGGAATACATATGATTTTAAAATATTTTCAAGCCATGGATGCTTGATAAAGAATCTGTGTATAGAGAAGGCTGACAGTAATAATAAAATGCTGTTTTTTGGTTCAGAAAATGATGCTTTCTGTTTAAATGTGCATGCACACACATGATTGCACACATAAACACAAAATTTGTGCAAAATAAGTCCCTAACTGCAGCAACTTTGGCACAGCAAACATCATCCCATGCACAAAACAGAAAACAACATTAAAAAAATAAAAATTCTGCACCAAAATATTATTTTCAGGACAGAAAATGTACAAAAGCCACATTTAAAAACTGCATAAGATTAATTCCAACCTGTAAAATTTTCAACGATTCTCTCACATCAGGAAGAATATTGCTAAAATCACACATTGGTTCCTCTGAGAATCCTTTTAGTGAATAATTATATATCTAATGTGGCCTGTGGGCTGCACTTATGCTACACCTGGTCTAGTTTCTTTCTCTCCCCCCGCCCCCACCTTCCCCTGCTCTGTTATTTGCTAGCAGGATATTTGATGAGAGTTTGGCCTGATTTATACAGACCTTTGCGGCGCCCCCATCACGTGCTACCAGTTGGCCGAGGATGTACCGTCCATATTGGCCTCACCCCTAGCACATGATGGGGGCATCAAAATGGCGGGGCCCTATACACATGGACGCTGCCATTTTGACGCGATGAATGCTTAGTCTCTGCACCTCCCGACGCCTTTGTGATGCTGCAAGTGTGCCATTGGCACATTGCAGAGTCACAAAGGTGCCACAAAAAGAACCCGCTTTTTGCGGTTTCTTTTTGTTCCATGACGAAGCCACACGATTTGTCCGCTGCGGCTCCCTCGCGGAGCAAACCAGGGTGGCAGGTGACCACCCTTTTTGGGTGGTATGTATCCCACCTGTGTTAGTGTATATGGAAGAATGTCAATTGGTTCCAGTTAGACCAAATTTGTCTGAATACACATTCAGACAGCCATGTGATTTCTTACCCTTAAATCTTATATATTTAAGACAGCTGGGTGGTGGCAAAACTCAGCAGTTTATTTGGTATACACTACTTTTATTTATTTCTAATATCTTTCAAATTAATCATAATTCAATTAAAAACTCTAGAAGAAGCAGAAGAAGCAGCCCAGGAATGACCAGTAGATGTCCAATAATGGAGAGGATGACTCTACTCTACTCCCCCCATAGGATTTTCATGAGGAATGGAAGGTCTCTTGGTGTCTCATGAGAACTGGGATAACTAACATTTGACATGGAGCAACTGCGTGAGGAGTCGTGATAAAATTAAGAATAGATTTGTCAACCCACAAAGGTGGAGCCAATTAACTGCCCTGAAACATCATTTGCTAGCCTTCCTTTCCTCAAGCAACAAATGTAAGGTACTACACTTATGCATAAAAAAATGAAATCCACATATATATGATGGGCGACACCTGGCTTGACAACAGTACATGTGAAAGGGATCAAGATGTTCTAGTAGACCAGTGGTTCCCAGCCTGTGGGTCGGGACCCCTTTGGGGGTCAAACGACCCTTTCTTGGGGGTCGCCTAAGACCATCGGAAAACACATATTTGCACGTAGCAATGAAAATAATTGTATGGTAGGGGGTCACCACAACATGAGGAACTGTATTAAAGGGTCGTGGCATTAGAAAGGTTGGGAACCACTGTAGTAGACCACACATTGAACATGAGTCAAAAGTGTGATGCAACATCTAAAAAAGCCAATGCAATTCTCAGCTTCATCAATGGCCCTTGAGATATCTTCCAACTTTATGATTCTTTGATTCTAAGTATCCACAAATTCACTTTCTCAAAAATTTCAGCCTTTCCCCTATTGATTCTGTCTGATGGTTTGTCTTGGGACATTGTGCAGGTTCCAGAGATCAACAGTGGCCTTAACACAGAGTCAAAGCTGGCACTGAGCAAAAACACCAGGATCGCAAACATTCCAAAGGTCAGCCAAGGAGCCGAAGCTGAATTCATCTTTATGCAGCAGCATCCAAATTCCCCACAATTATATTTCAAGAACTGAAATATAATTAATACCTACTGGATTTTTGTTTCCAGTTCTTTCCCCAAATAGGCTGCCAATGCTGCTGCTTTATGTTTTATTCATGTATCTTTTGTTTCCTTCCTGAAAGGCGAGCCACAATATCTATTGTCTTACATTTGGACATCATTAGACTTTCTGTAATCAAGTGCCTTGTCTGGGATTACAGGCTATACCAACAAAAGGTTCCTGTGTTTGTCTGCAAAGACAGGTGAAGGTGGATATTCTCATCATAAAGCAAAGATGCCTTTGGAAGAACAGACTGCATGATTAATTACATTTGTTGCATTTGTGGTCTTGCTGTATCTACTGGGATAATAAGAGCTGGCCAAAAGTAACTCCTAGCTTGAACTTTTTAGATACATTTTCTGCCTCTGCCTTTCTAGGTCCAGCCTGAGATTTTTGCTGCCTGAGGTGAAGCACATGATGATATTTTATTTTATTTTACTATATTTTTATCCTGCCTTTTTCCTGAATGAGATTCAAGGTGGCTTGCAACATGAATTGAAACAAGGTACACAAATTAAAACATAATAAAAAGTTTAAAGAAATTAAAAGAATTATCTTATTAAAACATCAATTCTTTAAAACAATATAAAATCATTTAATAACATGACAATAACAATAAAATACTTTTCTAAAAATGTATGTTCAAATGCATGTCAGCAGAAGGAAAGCAGGGAGGGGATCTGCCTAATTTCCTGTAGCAGAGAGTTCCTTAGCCTGGGGACAGTCACTGAGAAGTCTCTTTTCCATGTCCTCACCAAACCTGCCTGTGGAAGTGATAGAACCAAGAGAAAGCCCTCTTTCAAGGATCTTAAAACTCAAACAGGGTCAAATAGGGAGATGAGGTATTTCTGAACATCTAGACCTAAGCTGTATAGGGCTTTATGGGTCATAACTGATACTTTGGGCCAATGGAATTTTTAACTCATTTCCAAAGGTAGCCCCATGTACAGTGTATTACAGTAATCCAAACAGGATATACTCAAGATAGGTGGCATAGTATCCTGATCTCATTTTCATTTCATTTATTACGACACACAGCCAGCACAGTGATAAAATACAATACAATAATACAATACAGTCATAAAAACTCTAACATGTGTCAACTTGCAGGGTGTTTTAAAAGGTTATAAAAATGTTTAAAGGAATCATAATATCCTGATCTGGCATTTCCAGGAATGGGATTAACTGGTACTTAGTTTTATGTATGCAAATGCACTCCTGGCCACCACTGTAACCTAGGTGCGTTACAGACTGCCAGATTGCGGCGGTCTGCTGCCGCCGTCGCTTGCAGCTTCTGGGAGCTGCAGCTGCCACATCGTGGGGCTCCCAGACGCTCCGAGGAAGGAGCGTGGAAATCGTGCTCCTTCCTGGGCCCTGGATGTGGCACCACAATGCGCAAGGCGCACTTTTGTGGCATCACTTCCGCTGCAACACGTCTGGACGCTATGCGTCCAAGACGTCAAAATGGCGGCGGCCGTGTGGAACGGCCGCCGCCATTTTGTGCGTGCGGAGCGCGTACTAGGGTTAGGGGGTGCAGAAGCACTGCCCCTTCCTAATCCTAGTACGCGCTCTGCACGTACTTTATGGCGATCTGTAACCCGCCCTAGGCATACAGGATTAAGGCTGAGTCCAGAAGTATACACAATCTATGAATTTGTAATTTTGGAGGATGTGTATCCAGCATAGTCTGAATCCCTATTCCCCAATCTACCTTTCATTATACTAGGATAATCTCTGACTTCCTTGGATAAAGCTTCAGTTTCTTCACCTTTATTTCCTGCGACCTCAGGCACCTGTTTAGCACTCAGACAGTTCCCTCTCATTTCATGTCTGGAAATGTCTGAACTTGAACTGAAAATTAAATCTTATTTCAATAATAATGATAGGATACTTTCTTCCACTTCACCATCACATAAGGCTAGGGGGCAGATTGTAAAGCAGTTTGTATAGCATATACAGCTCTATCAGTAAGGAAGTATCAGTAGCTCCGGAGAAAGAGCTGAAATGATCCTGCTCAGGCTTCTAACTTTTTGTCTGACTTATATAAATGTGTGACATGGAGGGGCAGCAACATGTTTGCCTGCCCTGCATGTAGCCACCATAACTTCTGAGATAGGCTGTGTCCATAGAAATATAATGCCTTAGAGCTCCATTGTCAGGGGTAGTCAGCTGTAGCCCCATCCAGATTTTGTTGGACTACAATTATTAGAATCCATCACCATCAGCCATGCTGGATAGGACCAATGAGAGCTGCAGTCCAACAACATCTGAAGAACCACAATTGCCTGCGTATACTCTCCATTTTCATAAATGTATTTATTTATTTATTCTTTGCTTAATGTGTATGAGTTTAACATGAGTGAGAGGGAAACTTAAATCCTGTCCATTAGTCCTAATCAGACAAGACCTATTCAGTAAACAGGTCAACCTGTTAGTAAATCCAATGGTTTCAATGGCTCTATTTTTGATGGAACTAAAATAAGATTTAGGCCATGGTTTGCTTGTGCTTTTGTACCTCTATTGTTTTATGATGCACACTGGTCCACACCTCACTTCCCATGAGAATGTATTCCATATTTAACAGAATCATAGGGCTTGAGCAGATGGACAGGAAAAAAGTGGCTCAATCCTGCTTTTCCCAAAAGTGAGGCAAACCCCTGCTGTTCCCATGGCCCACTCCCAAGGTGGGCCGAATACCCACAGGCAGACTGCAGGTGAAGCATCAAGCTGAGCTGCTGAGTAATGTTTTTGTTGCCTTTCCACCATGCATGCACACCATCACAGAAACACACTGTCTGTGACCTCCAAGTGTCTCCATGTCTGCCTGGATGCAATCTCATGACATGACCGCTCCTTTGATTGGCCACACAGTTTCACGTGCTATGTTCCACAGGTACAGAACATGGGTGAATCAGAGGAAGAGACTGATGAACAGGCTGAAGAGGGGACCCAGGCAAATCTTCCAGACAGGGAACAGTCTGCAGGTCTACCTGTTGGAGAAAAACCTCAGCCAGCTCATCCTGTGGAAGTGTAGGCTCAGCCAATAGGACAAGGACAAGACTCAACTGCTGATGAGGCAGAGGACACAGCTGGGATCTTAAGTCCTCAGTCAAGGAGGAGGGACAAAATAATACAACAAAAGATGAAGTAAAGATGCTCAGCCATTCTGTGGGCCAAGCAGCAACAAACAAGCTTTGATTAGAACCAGATGGTTTCAGGCTATTTAAGAGCTGAGCTTGCCTAAGGAGAATGCTGTAAGCCACTTGTCTGTTTCCTGGTCAGCATTCCTGTTCTTGATACCTGTTTCCAGACTCCTGCATTTCATACTTTGGACTTCCTGGCTTTTTCGACACTTCGACCATATTGACTTTGATTTCTGTTTTCTCCTTTGACTCGTAGTGCTTCATGACACTTTTCTCATAAAGGACTTCCACAGGCAAGGACACTTTCTAGCTGATGGTAATTTGCTGTTTCTGCCTGCATTATCAGTTTGTGGTTCCTGCCCAGCCAGCCTGTATGGGTGTCTGGTGAACCAGGACAAGGCCTCATTCACCTCATGCCCCCACGTTGGACTATCTGGTTTGTGTATGTTGTAATGACTTCCACAGAAGTTGTTGCACATTAATTTCTTTGCTTTGCTGCAGCTCTGCACTGGTGTCAGGCTCAGGTTGTTAATATTCAGGTGCATTTTCCAAGCAAAGCCAGGGTATTCCAGCTTCTTTTTGCTCCAGTTATTAGCCCTGGAGCACAGCTTCATTTCGGTTTCCAGCCGCTTTGGAGGCACGCATCAAATAGACACCCTGCCTTCAAAATACCTGGAAGCCATTTTATTTTGCCCATCTGTTTCACCCCATAGAATCATAGAATCAAAGACTTGGAAGAGACCATAAGGGTCATGTGAGCTTACTTCTTTGATTATGTTAAGGTTTAGTGCGTCAACAGTTGCTACACAATTTCCTTTAGCAGCTCAGAGTGACTTCCACTAAAGAGTCCAGTTTGCATCAACACCTCAGGCTCAAAGAGCCTGGAAAATGATAAAGAATAAGTTTGAATGATATTTAATTTATTCACACACTTGGAAACCAACAGCAAAGATACACCAACAGGCCCTGCCGGTTATTATTTCTGCTTTCTTAGATCCAGATTGCAAGGGGCCTTGATGTATGTTAAACGTATGTGTAAATGTGTTTCTGCCTGTTTGACATCCAATACAAATCTCTCTGTGTCTCTCTGTCTTACTCTGTCTGTGTGTGTGCATGTGCTGTGGTAGGAAAGAGGCAGCTGCTATAGCATAGGCAACATTAATTAATTCTCAGTTTGATTATTAAAAGTGTCAGAAGTCTTATAACTCGGAGTAAAAACTATAATCATTTGCATTAACAATATGCTTCTCCTGAAAGAATCTGGCAGTGAATTTCACATATTAGTTATGCTTCCCAATATCTGTGAAGAAATACAGAAATCCGTTTTTAATTCCAGTAGGCATGAATGATTATAATGACTGAATATAAACACAGGGGGAAAATGGAAAAATAATTCTTAAAAAAGTTTCCAAAGTCGGCTGCTACTATGGGCAGGTCAAATGTTTAGCAAGGGCAGTGTTACAGCCCATGTATCCTAAACTCCAACTCTCTAGTTAACAAAACAAGTAATACTCTACTTGTTGCACCCTGATGGAACAGTGGTTAAATGCCGGTACTGCAGCCATTCACTCACAATCACAAGGTTGTAAATTCAATCCCAGCCAGGGGCTCCAGGGTTGACTCAGCCTGGCATCCTTCCAAGCTAAAATGAGTACCCAGCTTATTAGAGGCAATTAGCTTACACATTGGGCCCGAACAGACAGGCCAAAATAAAGCTGCTTCAGGTCACTTTGGAGGTATGCTGTTTAAATGATGCCAGTATCCTAAGGGGCTGGAAGCCGTGCCAAAGCCATGCTCCAGTTCTAAGGACTAGAATGCAGCTTTGGCACAGCTTCTGGCCTCTTAAGATGCATGTATCATTTAAACAGCATGCCTCCAAAGTGATCCGAAACAGCTTTATTTTGGCCTATCTGTTCGGGCCCATTGTAAACCACTTAGGGAGTGCTTAAGTGCCCTGATAAGTGGTATAGAAATGTACTTACAATTGCTATTGCTATTGTGCTGGACATTCAAAGGTGATGAAAACTGAGGTTCTATGATCTTTAGCAAAATGTAACAAAATCCAAAATCCACAAAACAGCAATATATTTATTGAGCCAACTTAAATGCATGAACTATATCATGCAAGATTTTTGAAGATTCCAGGAAGCAGATTCAAAGTTTTACTTTTGAGTTTGGATTTGACCATCTTAATTGACGATAAAAGTGATATCTGAGATCAAATGCAGGATTCTGACTCCAACATCATCTCTTTTCTTCTTTTGTATGATTTTTAACATCTTGTACATTTTGTGCATTTTGATTTGCCAATAAAGTATTGCTGTTTTGTGGGTTGTGAATTTTCTTGCATGGCTAAGGTGGCTACTCCTGAATATGTTTCTTAGATTTGAAGATACTGAATTTTACTGTGACGGAGGAGGTTTTTAGCTTCAACAAAGGTAAATTCTTTCATTTGGACTACCATTGGCAATTTTTACCTATACAACACCTGAATGTTTTTCCAGATGTAACAGTACAGAGACTTCTTGAGAAATTCAGTGTTCTCTGCCTAATAAAGGGCAGTTAGCTTCTCATAGGACAGGGACAGCCTGGATCTCAAGGGAAGTTCCTTTTCAGTTCCTAATGAACTTGAATTTTTATTACTGATGTTTTACTGTCCTTTGTCTCAGTCCCCATATATTTGAAAGCTGGCATGATGTATTTTGTGCATTTTGGTTGGTATTATTGTTTTGCATATTTTTTTATTTTGTTATGTTTTGATGCATAGGCAACACAGCTATCCCTGAATATGTTTTCTCTTCAGAACTTTGTTTGAGGAAATTCATTTGCACAAAAATATATGCAGTTTTTCTATGCCAAAAACATGTTTTCTGGGCAGTACAAACAGTCTTTGTTCAAAATAACCTGATTCCTGTTGGCTGACATCATGCTATAAATATATACATGGGTAACCCCCATCCCCTAAAAGCAGTTAGACAATTTTGTCCAGTGTGGAAATCCGTGTTCAGTGGGAGGTTGTGGAAGCAGAGTTCTGCATGTGCTGCCATGTGCTGCCACTGCATATCATACATGTGTGTGCTTATAGTTAATTATGTATTGCAAATAGAGATGTGCATCCCACATTGCAGCTGTGCATCCCACACATGTTTGCACATCCAGGTGTGCAGTTTCAGTTTACACAATTGTCACATAACCCTGTGAGTAAAAATGTACACTTAGAGAGAGAGAGAGAGAGAGAGAGAGAGAGAGAGAGAAACTGCTAGAAAGGAGGGAGGGATAAAGTGTTTTTAATTGTTATATTTTATATTTTACTGTTGTTAACCGCCCGGATTGGCTTGCCATAGGGCGGTATACAAATAAATATTATTATATTATTATTATTAAATCAGTACAGCCACCTATATTTTGCAGTCTGTCATGATGAGGATCTGCTCTTAAAAATTCTTGTTCCAATATAGGTTGATCTGTTTTGTTTTGTTTTGCCCCCCCCACACACACACACACACACACAAATAATAAGTGGGAGGTATAGCAGTTTTTGAAAGGCTGATGCATCACTACTTCTTTTGTATCTGGAGAAATCTACCCAAGTAAAGATTCTGGGAATCAATTTGTAATGGGATAAATTCTGGCTTGGTTATTTGGTGTCCCATTTTGTATACCAACTAATGGGATTCTTCTCTTAACAATTTTGTTCCAATACGTGACTGAGTATAACTAAGATTCTAATTATGTCTCATGTTTCCTTCTGAGCTTGAATTATTTTACATCTTTCAGCAAAGAAAGCCCATCCAATCTCTGAGGAACATGATTTATTCAGAGAGGCATAAGCTCAGCGTGTGGAAAACAGCTTGAAAATATGGCTAAAGGACAAAAAAGGGGGACACAAATGAGAAAATCCCAGCAACATGGATACGAGGTTAAGGACTCAAACAGAGTTCTGTGGAACTGGAGAAAATCTGGTGGAATTATGTCATTTGGAAGCAAAGTACATTACATTAGGTTCATACTGGAAGGTAGCTTAGTCCTTGCTTCTGAGAAAAATTGAAAACTTATTCTCATGACAATGCACTTTTAAGGCTGAACAAATTTATTTGGATGTTTGTGGACATGTAATATCAATTTTTTTAGAAAAAAGTTTCTCGGACTCCTGAATCTTTTCTGAATTTTTACTTCACTTTTTCCTGAGATTTATTTTAACAGCTTCTCCTTCCATAAAGAAATATTTTAACAGCTTCTCTTTCCAGAAGAAATAATGAAATATAATGCTACCGATAGTCTTGCTTAGCCCTGAAGCTCTGTAAGTGGCCTTGAGCAAGTCTGTATCTCTGAGCCTTCTGTACTTCAGAAGATTTGTCATGAGAATAAAATTATATAAGGATTTGAGAGGAAACAAAAGAAAGAAAAGAAAAGAAGGGAGTTTACACTTTTTACGACTAATTAAATTAAATTAAAACTTCATTCCCAGCGTTAAGCCTGTGACTTTCTGGAATGTTCAGGTTGTGGGGCAGCATTGATAACATTCACTCAGCAGACAAGCATTAACATCTACTCAGCACGGCTAGAGCCAATATTACTCACTGGGAAAATCTCACCCTGTTGAATGTCTGCCTGTCTAAATGCTATTAAATTAAGAGCAGACACGTATCCAGTAACCAATGATGAGGGATGATAAATATTAGTCTAGATGTTATTTGGGTTGCCATTTCCATCAGTCTTACTCAGCAAAGCCAATGGTGAGGGACAATGAAAGCAGCAGTCCAACAATATCTGGATGGCCATTAGTTGTCCACTCGCAAATTAAAGACCTACTAGGAAACAAAACAAATGTAGATCACCCTACTTAACATCTTTTTTCCTCCTGCATCAATTCTCTGCCTATTTTTTGCCTTTTCTTCCATGTAGTGATGGCTCATATTGACAGGATCTATTAGCCCCATGACATGTGGACACAACACATATTCATTGTGTATCATTTCTATTGTGTGTGATCAGTGAACACATTTAGTTTTTTATTCAATACATTTAGTTTTATTTTATTTTGCTTTTTTATTCAATTTATTCAATTTTATTCAATTTAAGTTTGCTTACAAAATGTGTAAGTGTTAGAATAAGACAATACAAGGCAGTCTAAAACTGTGCAAATCAAAACCATCCAGGCTCAGGGGGGTTTCCCTGCAGACAATGGATCACTGATTAAGTAGAAACCTTGAGGTCTTGCCATTCAACAACAGACCAACACACAGATTAACATGTAAATCATTTCCTCTCGACCAAGGGACACACAGTATATATACCCCTCTCACTTTCTTGCCAGCATTCTCTGAAGATGCCAGCTACAGATGCTGGCAAAACCTCAGGAATAAACTCTTCCATAACATGGCCAGATAGCCCCCCCCAAAAAAAAACCCCGCAAAAAATTATACATACAATATACTTTTTTTGTTTTATCAATAAAAAGCAAACAAGAGTTATCTGTATTTATTTATTTATTTATTTATTTATTTATGAATGAATTATTACTGTGGTAATCATCTACTGCCATCTCCATTCATTTGAATGACTAGGGAACTGAAGTTCAACAACTTCCAGAGTCCCATAGATTTCCCAGTGGCGACTGAGCACAAGATGGTCTCTGGGTTGCATTAGTCAAAAGAGGGTATGCACCAAGCATGAACAGATATGGAGCCATTTGGAAATGAACATACCTACCCCATTAATTTTTCCAACAGTGCTTTCTATTCTTTGTTGTTTCTGAGACAGAAACCCACCACTGAACATTCTCAGTTACCCAAGTGTTCCTTCAGCATTGAAATGTGTTATTTAACAGACAAATAGCCTTGTATTAACAAGTGAATAAGGTTAATGAAATCAGGGCATTGCTAGTCTCTAAAAACTCTGTTGTTCTGGGAAATTAATTGAAATATCTTTCTTACTCCCTGATTTCATGATGAGTTCTATATTTCCAGCTACTTTATCCTAGTTATTGTCTGGTAGATCCCGCAAGTTTTTCTTCTTATTTCATTCTCCTGAGCTTTCTGTCAATCTGACTCACCGTTCTAGAAAAGCAAACAGTTCAGAATGTTGTAACAATAGAAAACTATGGTATGCTCTGCTCTGGAAAGCAGGAGCATCTTTGTTGGAAGAATGTGCAATGAGAGTTTCATTTGATTAATTAGGAATGGCACAATATTTTATAGTGTCTCTCATCACATAAACATAAACATAGCATTTTTCACTATATGTTATCACACACACATAGGAGCTTATCACTATACACTCATCAAACGGGGCTAGGTTGCTTTAAATGTGGTCCCGGCCTCCTGTTATATTTTGGGGTTTGCAGTTTAGGAAGGGGCATTTAGAATATTCAGCCAGAGGGCTCTTAAGCCTCACTGAACTACAAATCCTAAAATGCAACAAGAGGCAGGGACCACATTTAAAACAGCCTCTTTTAACAGTGTAAAGTGATAAGCTCCATAGCCTTTCTCTAATTCAGCAAAAAAATTGGACAGACTATCAAGTGAAATGAAGTTGTGTGTAGTTTGTGAGGGATTATCTATTTATATAATTATATACTAAGGGGAGCAGACAGGAAAGCTTGCATTTATTCCATTCCTCCTTTTGTTTTCATTAATAAAAATTCCACTATCTTCTTCATCATTCCTTAGAGTTACATTTATTTAATTCCTTATTCAGAACTAGCACAGATATCCATTGCCATGACTCTTGTTTGTTTTCACTGGTCTTTGCTCTGAATAGGAGTCCAATCAGGCTTCTGTTGCCTGTAACCTCCGTGTTTTAATTCCAGTGCAGCCCATTAAATTATTTTTTAAAATGCTGCAAAATAGATAACTTTAGAAGTGCTACTTTTTTAATCTACGTGCGATAAAGGTTGAGTAGTCCCTATAAAACCAAAATAGATTTTCTGATAGAAAACCATGGATCTTTGCAGGATGCCTGAAGTGCAGATATCCAAGTGGCATAATAGTGTTTTGGTTTTCTTAAAGAAGAAGAAACGCCTATGCTAGAGGAAACAGAAAAGATAAGACATTCAAGATATGGAAGAAATAAATTCACTGCTAGTTAATGCTTGCGGGAAAGTAGTTTGTAATAGGAGGTGTTTTAAAGCAGGCATTTTTTATTTTATTTCATGAAGCAGTCAGTGAGACAAGGAATCTGAACAAATAAAGAATTAGCAGGATCGTGTGCACCTGAGTTGCAAAAGGTATAGATAACTGCTCTAGATAGATTTATGCAGACATGAAAAGATAATGAAAGCAGCTTTTCAAAAATGTGATATAAATTACCCAACAAACAAGAACAAACGGATATTGTTGCTAACATGAATCCCTTGTGAAGCTAGAGGAGCTTAGGAAATCCAGCTTTTACTCTCCCTCCCTCACACTCTTCTGGGAATATATGATAAATTATTATTAGCAGCTTCAATAATGCTTGTTCTCTGCTTATGTTTTTGTTTTCCCACCAGGAATTCTAAAAATTTGGACAACAGTGTCTGTTAGTAATTCAAATTGAATGCAGAAAGAAAATGTCAAGCTGATTTCCACAGGATTTCAAAGCGCTGGTTTGCAACCAAACAGATTCTGGGGCAGGCTGGGATGCCAATCTTCCTATATATCACAAAATAAGTATGCTGCGTGCCACTTAATTGCTAGAAAAGAAGTATTACGGAAAATGCAATCTTTCTAGTACTTTGACCATTCAAGCAAGATATAAACCTTGACTCCAAATTATGGGATGCTTCTTACAGCATCATTATTGCTTCCTGGGGACCATCCATGCCAGTATGTAATGAGTCCACATTATGCACATGCTTCATCGTTAAACATGGAGCTACTTAGTCTCCAAATTTCATGCCTGTGGTGTATTTGCGTTATATAAAGGTTTATAGGCCCCTCCATCTTATTCCTATTCTTTTGAGTTGTGAGAATTTTTGACCTTGACTATCATATGTCCTTCTAGCTCAATTGCATCTCAATTTCAGACTGTGATGCAGCAAGCTATATATAGGGTTGGTTCAATATATTTTGTTTCCTGAACCAAAAAGGGAAGATGTGTGAGCCCACACTTGGTACCATGTAGAGAAGCCAATTGGTCTGACAATTAAACCTTTTCTCTCCAAACTACCGGTGGCATAGTGTGTTCCTCCACACCTGAATGTAGCAAATAGATTTAAGGATTTAAGGACCAGCTGCATGGTACATAAGGCTGTGTTGATCACCAAGAGATAGGAAAAGATGGGAAAGGGCTGTCTTTGTTGTCACCCAGCATCTACCTGTACTGCCTTACTCTCTGTGGTGGCTGTTACAGCATGCATTCTTTTTGTATACACAAAAAGTTTTAAAAAGGAGTTTGCCTTCTAGTGTTTTAATTTTCTGGCCCTCTTACTGATGCATTTTTATCTCTGCCTTGAATTGTTACCTTGATGAAACTGTGGCTGTTGTACTTTGGACACATCATGTGAAGGCACAACTCATTAGAAAATACAATAATTCTAGGAAAGGTGGAGGGCAGTAGAAAGAGAGGAAGACCACAAGCTAGATGGATAGAGTCAATTAGGGAGCTCACAAGTGTGAATGTAAGGACCTTAATAGTACAATGGAGGACAGGAGGGCTTGGAGATGTCTTATCCACAGGATTGCCATGAGCTGGGGACAACTGGAGGGCAGTTAGCTACAACAAACCTTGTGACTTAACGATAGACATCTGCCCATGTAGCATTCTCCTACACTGTCAGATTTTATAACCTCCATTATGTTTACAGAAAAAAATGGCCACTATTCATGGAAACCACTATTATCAAGTGTCCTCATTCCTATACATACAAGAATTCATAGGTGGGCATACTGAGGCAATGGCATATCTTCCAAATATCCTGGTTTGACAGGGATGCACCTGGTTAATCATCCGACTTCCCACTTTCTCAACGACTTTTATAATGTGCCTGATTCTCTCTCCTTCTCTCACTTTCTCATTTTATTTTCAGTTCACTTCAGTTGCTTCAAACAGAATGCAACATGCAAAAGCCATTTGTACTCAACATAGCAGGAAGGACTGAAGAGGAGGGGACAGTGTTTTACCTTTTGCAATAGGCCCAGGCAAAAACTATCTGCCGCAGTCTCTCCTCACTTTGATACAAATATCTTGTGCTGACTAAGGGGCTCAATGGACCAACCTGAAGGATTGGGGCCATGGCAACCTCATGCCGCTGCCTTGATCTGGCCTTTCGATGGCCCTCAAAAGGGTGCCATAGCTGTGGTGGCGTGGCCATATGGTGCTCCTACGATGCTGCATTGTATGGACGCAACACCGGAGGAGCATCGTGATGCCATGTGGAATGGTATGTGGCATCATGGCACCTTGGGGTGGAGTCAGGGAATGCATCATCCAGACACGATGCCCTGACTCTGCCCCCAGGCCAGCCTTTCTGGCCAGTCTGTACAGGGCCTTAATTCCCTTTTGAGGTGGAAAGAAGGAATGAGGACTTCTTTTAAAAAGCAGGGGAAGAGGAGAGCCCTGCCAGTTGAGAGGGCCTTTCCTTGAAGAGATTCTCTTTGAACTGCAGCATCCCTGGAACTGTATATGTGTTGCTCTTTCAATCTCTCCTTTTCCATAGCACACAGATTTTACCCAACCTCTTATTTTCTTTAAAAAGGATCAATATTGCAAGAAAAAAAAGATTCCTGGCTTGAATACTTTCTTTCCTCCCGTTATGATTTTTGTTTGTATTAAGGCATTTGCATAAACCTTACACTACTTCTGTGTATTCTTCCTCATAAATAATTTTTGCCTTCTTGTTACCTAGACACACTTTTTTTTTTAACCATGTGCTGCTTGGCTGAATATGCCCCAGTTTTCATCTGTAGAGTACTCAAAGGCATTCAGTGAATCTGGAAACAGTGGGAAGTTTTGAAAGACCATGGTAACTTTTATACTGTGGTTCAAAAAGTGGAGAAATTAAGGTTAAAGTTAGGCAATTGCATGTAATTCTTGATTGGATGCCAACTTAACACTGGAGTGGCACAATCTTTCATTCATATGGCCCATCCTTGGCCACTGAAATTTGAAAGTTTCCCTTTTACTCTCTAGAGTTGCTGCCACACTGCAGAAATAATGCAGTTTGACATCACTTTAACTATCATGGCTCATTCTATGGAATCCTGGGATTTGTAGTTAGTTGTAGTACTAGAGCTCTCTGAGAGGGAAAACTAAATATCTCACAAAACTACAAATTATATAGCATTGAGCTATGACAGTTAAAGTGGTGTCAAACCATTAATTATGTAGTGTAGATGCAGTACAGATGTATGTCCTATCTTGCCATTTCAGTAGCACACTTTCTATACCTTCCCCACCTCTGTCTATTCTTCTTTTTAGAAATATTAAAAAGAAGCTTGGGAGTTTGGTTCCCCGTGGAAGATGCAGAAAAGATGCTAATGAAATGGCAAGACAGGGCTTAGAGAGCAATAGTGGATCCTCCAAAATGTGGTCCATCCAGGTGGACAGCAAGTAAGGAAGCTGGTAGTAGCACTAGAATATCTAATGTATGTTCCAGGCAGCCCCCATCCCCATGGATACTAAAATCTGTGGATACTCAAGTCCCATTATATACAATGGCATAGTAAAATGGTGACCCTTATATAAAATGGCAAAATCAATGTTTGGATTTTGGATTTTTTAAAAAAACTATTTTCAAGCCATGGTTGGTTGAGTTCATGGATAAAGAATCTGTGGATATGGAGGTCCAACTATACAAATATCAACCTTCTGCCTTGTTCTACCTTCAGTATTAGCTTTCATGCAGCATTCTAGTAATTTCATGAGACCATAAATCTGTTGCCTGAGACAGCTGCCTCACTCTGCCCAAGAGTAGGATTCGCCCTGTTAAGCACCACAATCACATTCTTATTCATTTCTACCTCTTTAATTTCTTTCCATAAATCTTTTGAGATAAAGAAAATATCGATTCTAGAGGCTGAATTATGTGGGGCTGAAAAAATGTATATTCTTTACTGTTTCCGTGTTTGTTTCTTCATGGGTCTATTAATGATAGGGTTTCTAATAACCCAAACAGTGTTTGAGGTAGTTTTCCTTGCTTTTCATCATTTTTTGTGGAAGATAGTCTATCCAAAAAGGGGTTTACCACCCCATTCCATTGGGTGATTGGAATGGAGTGGTAAACACATTCTTATTCTTTGAATCCTATTTCGATTACCTGCCATTTTCCAATTGTCTTTTCTTCCTCCCAAAGTATTGATGCCAAACACACATGTGCACCAACAGTGTTTTACCCACTCTGATGTCTCTTCCCAGAGTTTTTTTTAAAAAGGTGTTCGCTCAGCTCTGGTTGTGCATGTTTCCTGTTTTTTCTCCCATCAATTAAGAGAGTTTATACTAAATATTGCAATGTATTTTTTTATTTGATAACTGCAGCCAATTGATGTTAGTCAAGAAATGGAAAAGTGAGGAGGCACCACTCACAGAAGACTGGATGCTAAAAATAAATGAATTAAGAGAAGTGGGCAAACTAACATATATGATTAATAATAAATCAGTGGAAAGATTTGAAAGAGAATGGTCCTCAATCTTGGCCTCAGAGGGAGTCATCAGGCAGACCCAGCAACATCAGGGACTGTCTGAAGGAAGAGGCCCCTCCCTCCTAAACTGTCATCTTGGCCTCAGAGGGAGTCATCAGGCAGACCCAGCAACATCAGGGACTGCCTGAAGGAAGAGGCCCCTCCCTCTTTAACTGTCATCTCGGCCTCAGAGGGAGCGATCAGGCAGACCCAGCAACATCAGGGACTGTCTGAAGGAAGAGGCCCCTCCCTCCTAAACTGTCATCTCAGCCTCAGAGGGAGTCATCAGGCAGACCCAGCAACATCAGGGACTGTCTGAAGGAAGAGGCCCCTCCCTCCTAAACTGTCATCTCAGCCTCAGAGGGAGTCATCAGGCAGACCCAGCAACATCAGGGACTGTCTGAAGGAAGAGGCCCCTCCCTCCTCAACTGTCATCTCAGCCTCAGAGGGAGTCATCAGGCAGACCCAGCAACATCAGGGACTGCCTGAAGGAAGAGGCCCCTCCCTCTTTAACTGTCATCTCGGCCTCAGAGGGAGCGATCAGGCAGACCCAGCAACATCAGGGACTGTCTGAAGGAAGAGGCCCCTCCCTCCTAAACTGTCATCTCAGCCTCAGAGGGAGTCATCAGGCAGACCCAGCAACATCAGGGACTGTCTGAAGGAAGAGGCCCCTCCCTCCTAAACTGTCATCTCAGCCTCAGAGGGAGTCATCAGGCAGACCCAGCAACATCAGGGACTGTCTGAAGGAAGAGGCCCCTCCCTCCTCAACTGTCATCTCGGCCTCAGAGGGAGTCATCAGGCAGACCCAGCAACATCAGGGACTGTCTGAAGGAAGAGGCTCCTCCCTCCTAAACTGTCATCTCAGCCTCAGAGGGAGTCATCAGGCAGACCCAGCAACATCAGGGACTGCCTGAAGAAAGAGGCCCCTCCCTCTTTAACTGTCATCTCAGCCTCAGAGGGAGCGATCAGGCAGACCCAGCAACATCAGGGACTGCCTGAAGGAAGAGGCCCCTCCCTCTTTAACTGTCATCTCGGCCTCAGAGGGAGCGATCAGGCAGACCCAGCAACATCAGGGACTGCCTGAAGGAAGAGGCCCCTCCCTCCTAAACTGTCTTCTCGGCCTCAGAGGGAGCAATCAGGCAGACCCAGTAACATCAGGGACTGCCTGAAGGAAGAGGCCTCTCCCTCTTCAACTGTCATCTTGGCCTCAGAGGGAGTCATCAGGCAGACCCAGCAACATCAGGGACTGTCAGCAGGAAGAGGCCCCTCCCTCCTCAACTGTCATCTTGGCCTTAGAGGGAGCGATCAGGCAGACCCAGCAACATCAGGGACTGCCTGAAGGACGAGACTTCTCCCTCCTTTGTCACCTTGTATTTTGTATTGCATTAAGATTTTTACTGTACACCGCTATGATCATTGTGGAATAGCGGTCTATAAATAAAACATATTATTATTATTATTATTATTATACACTACAATGTTGGCTAACGAGAATTCATCATATACACACTCTCTCTCTCTCTCTCTATTTATATATATATATATATATATATATATATATATATATATATTATATAGATATAGATATAAATATAGATAGATACATACACAGTTTGCCCGCGCCATACGCAGGCACACTATACACTACTTTCAGCTTATGCTGAAGCCACATGACAAAGAAAGGAATGGCTTGCACAACCATGGTATGCGCGCTCTGCATTATATTGAATGGGGCTTGAGCATATGTGTTTTTTGGCTTATGCAGGGGGTCCAGAATGGATCCTCCACATAAGATAAGGGTCCACTCTGTGTGTGTGTGTGTGTGTGTGTGTGTGTATACGTATATGTGTGTGTGTATGCGTGTGTGTGTGTGTGGTGAATTAATGGAAAACTAAGTCAAAAGCAATTCTAATGCAGAGAGGTTCAGAAAGTGAGTCTCTATATGATTACTGGAAAAAAATTAGATGAACAAAGATATGTTTTGCAATAGAACAATTTAGATGTGAAAGAACTAAAAAAGGGTGTGAATTATTCCCATAATTCAAAAATGGGAAAGTAAAAATAACAGAAAGAAATATATACAGTAGAACTTTACTAATGGTAGTCAAAAGGAAATGAATGCAGCAACTAAATGTGGACACTGTGCTAGGGTTCTGTTCTTTATTATAATTCGATATTTAAAGTAACATTAATAAAAATATCTTATATATATATATATATATATATATATGAGAGAGAGAGAGAGTTTATGACTTGAGGAAAGAACAATACAGTGCCCTCTCCAATTCCATGTACAAATCTTACTACATTGTAAGTTGATTTTTTTTATCTTCAGTATGAAACAGCATCCTTCATTGCATATGAATGCAATAGGCTAGCCCTCCACCTCCTAACATCTAATGCCTGAGACAACTGCCCCACCCTACCTAATGTTAGGTCTAGCACTGCTCACAATACACTTCTAGCATGGCTGATATTGCAGGATATTTGCTCGACTGGATGAGATTTTCTTCAGTTATATCATATTCGTATTGACTGCTCAAGATAATTTCCTCCTGTGCATGTAACTTTGGCTTAATTTCAGCAGCCAATATAAAATTATGATTCTGGGCTAACATATCTGCTGGTGCTATTAGATGAACTTCTCTGAATGGTCTTCTTGCACAGAAATAGATTCAATCATTGCTGGACATGTTCCAATATCCAAGAAAAAGAGTGAAATTCTATAGTGTGGGGGAGGTAAAGGGCTGGGTAAACAGACGATCGTATAAATGCAATTATAAATGGGAAAAAGGTATGGCATTTGAATACAAAATTCATTTGAAACAGAAGTAGTATTGTTCTGAATGTAAAGATTGAATTCTTGAAGCTTCTTTCCTTGTCACCAATGGCTATTATTCTGCATAACTTTGATTGTTGTTGTAGCAGACTAAGGAGATTATCACATGGGGGTCGAAATGTCATTGTCCCATCCCTGTCCTGTCCTTCCTTCCCATTTGTGGGAAGGACTTTCACACCTAACCTATCATAGACCCATCCGGGAAGCACTAGTGAAAGTGTTCATGTGAAACACTTTTACATCACATCACTCTGATCCTGACATTCAGCCGTCTGGGAAGCATTAGTGAAAGTGATTGCACAAAAGGTTTTCACATCCCCTCGCACTGATCCTTTCATTCAGCCATGAGTGAAATGGAATTGTCCTGTCATTTGCTGTCATTTTGTATTAACCCAAAAACCTGTTAATACAATTGCACATCACTGACAGGATCAGCACAATGTTATGTGAAAGTGTTTCAGGCAAACACTTTCACTAGCACTTCCTGGAAGGGAGATTGGGATCACTGATGGAATAAGGATGGGGAAGTGATCCCATCCCTATCCCATCCCCCATGTGATAATCTCCTAAATCTAGTGCAACCACATTTAAGGCAGAGATCAGCTAGGTAACTTAAACAGGATCTTTATTTCTTAACATCAGGCACTAGGGTTTACAACATGGTTTCTTATAAATGTTAACTTATCTCTCACCAACATTCCAAATTTACATCATATTCCTCCACTCTCCTGGACTAGTCTTACATTTAGGAGAATTATGTCTACCACAAATTCCATGGCATCCTTTTTTCATCTTCCTCCTTTTCGTGGCAGGATTGAACACAGAGAGGGAAGAAATCTATGGATGCCTACTTTCTAGCAGTACCTATCCATTTATCTCCAAAGTCTAATTCCCCCAAATGCTTTAATGTAGGGTGTGTGTGTGTGTGTGTGTGTGTGTGTGTGTGTCCCCAGTCATATATTGATGTAGTATGTTACACCACTTTCTTTGTGAGCCTGTACTGTGATCCTGTCTGATTCTGGGAAGCTAAGTAGGGTCAACCCTGATTAGTATGTGGATGGGAGACTGCCAACAAATACCAGGTACTATAAATTATATTTCCAAGGAAGGAATTGGCAACCCCAATTCTGAGTATTCCTTGCCAAAGAAAACTCTTGAAATTGATGGGATTGCCATAAATGGACTAGTGATTTGAAGACACAGGCACACACACATATTTTGATAGCAGTCTCTACAGGCTACAAGCTTCCCAGGCTACTGTCTTCCCTTTAATTTCCTGCTTATCATGCAGAAAATTATCACAGAAGACTCTGATCATCTTTATGACAGACCAACTCTCTGCAGCATCTTTATTTTTATTACCTGTACCAAAATCATTTTCAAATGCAATAAAATCAGTGGCAAGTGACCTGAGAGAAGGCATAATGTATACCAGGCAGCCCAGTCCCTTCATTTCTCCTCACTCTCTCTAACAAGGTCTTTAGGAGAAAAACAGCCAAGCATTTCCTGATGCTGTTTGCTTCCTTGGCACTCACCATGAAAAGATGTGATTTTCCTGTTCCTTAAAGTACTGTTACTGATACAGATTGAGCTGTTGTTTTTCTTCTGACTGATTTATATGTTGTTGGTGATATGAGCCTTATTGCTTGTCTATTCTTTCTTAGATTGTTTGATCCGTGAATCATGAGTAACTTCACTGAGGTGTGGAAGAGGCTCAAGAGAGGACTATTTTGCAATCAATAACATATCAGAGATACACGCATGAATAAACCAGCTAACTAATATGTTTCCCCACATTTGGATGTCATTATTCTATTTTAAATTTCTGTTCAGGTGATTGTACTGCTGCTGTATGCATGTGTGTGATGCATACGTATTTACTTATTTATTTATACCCCGTTCTTCAGCCAAGTCTATCAAAGCGGCTTATAATTTGTTAATTAGACCATTTCCCTGCCCTCAGGCTTACAATCTAAATAAGACAAGACACAAAAGGAGAAGGGAAAGGCAGTAGGGAAGGGGAAAGTCCAGCAGATCTGCTCTCCTTTGGAGGCCTGTGGGATCTGGCTTCCCTTTCTCTCTCTCAAGATGGTGGATAGAAGGAGGGCTCTTCTTCTTTTCAGGCAAGGCCTGATGGAGCTGGCTTGCCTTCCTCTCCCTCAAGATAGTGGTTTTGTGGGTGAAAATCCATTGACTTTTGTGGACAGTTCTAAGGTTGTGTTTTTAAACAGCATATTATAAATACAATCTCCGTTTGGATTGATAGGCCTATTCCACTACTGCCCCTTCACAGATTACTACATTCATGCAGTGATACTATAATGCAATGATTTCTGTCATCAGAAACTCTTTCTATATCATGTATGTCTAAAATATCCTTGTACATCTACAATAGGATCTCTTACTTTTGTAGAACTCACTAGGAGATGCTCTAGGTTTTTAACCTGTTCAGGGTGTTATGCCACCAGAGACAAAGGCCAATGGTGCTTCCACATAATGCCACACATAGAAATAAAATCAGATTGGCTTTCAAATCTTCCTTTAATGTTGACTGCAAAACTGACTGCAGACTGCAGTACTGCAGTTTAGGGAGTAGCATTTAAAATTCCCAGTCCAAAAGCTCTAATACCTCATAGACATGCAGACTCTAGGATTCCATAGGATGGGACCCTGACAGTTAAAGTGGAATCATAATGCTATAATTATGGAGTTTGAAAGACCATAGAGGACCTCACCATTAACTCCATGTAAACTAACCCTCTCTATGAAGTACCTGAACTCCACCCAGGATATTTTCCCAAACCCCTAGATCTCTCTAAATTAAAGAAAGCAAGATTTTCTGTTTCCAAATCTCTCCTCCAAGATCCAGTGACATATTTATTCCATCAACACAAGGATCTAGTTGGATCGTGACCCTTGCCTGAGTATGGAAAGAATTTTCAAATACATATATTTCCCCAAAAAATGGCCAAAACTTTTATCTTAAGTGTCAGGAAACTCTGTCAAACTCTGTTAAGTAAAAAATCAAGTCTGGGCTTGACTTATAAGTACAGTGTGCGAATCCAGATGTAAAATATATATGCTTTCGACCAAGATCCTTGTGGTCAGTTGATGGAGACTACGGCAGAGAAATGGTGATGCTCCTGTTGAAATAACGAGTTCCTAAACCAGGGGCTGTACAGATGGCCATTAAGGCTGGCCTGGGGTCAGAATGAGGGTGTGACATCCACACAATACGTGTCCCAACATCACCCCCAGGCCAGCGTGACGCTGCACACCACACCACACAACATTCCTCTGGTGCTGCGTCTCCATGACACAGAGCCAAAAAAGTGCAGAAAAGCCATGGCACAGATGGCTATGCGGTTGCTGCAGCCCCAATCTGGCACTAAAAGGGGTAGCTGCAGGCTGCCTTTTAAATAATAATAATAATAATAATAATAATAATAATAATAATAATAATAATTTTATTTTTATCCCAATGAGGATCCGGGTGGCTAACAGTGGAAGTAGAATAAAAAATACAATAAAAACAAACGAATCCCTTCCAGCCCCCCAACCATATAAAACAGACAATAACAATAAACAATACCAATACAGTGGCAATCGATAGGAAACATAAGGATGTTACAAATCAAAGGTTGATAAAAAAAAGCCTTTCCCCAACCCCTCAGCACAAGTTCACATCAAAACAATATTAAGCAAATTAAATATAAACATAACATATTATCTGATAGAAAAAAACATAAAAATAATGTCAAAAACCATAATCTATATAACATAATAAACATCAAAAACTACAGTTTATCGCAATTAATTTTTTAAAAAAACAACACACAATTATAAAAGAACAAAGTTCAAAGGACACAAAAACAGGTGCGTCCTCTCCTCCTCTCCCAAGCGAGGGACCGATGGAGATAACTGATGTTATTAGGCAGGTGGCAGTTCCAGGAATCTGTGGTCCTCACAAATGCTGGCAGGCTAGGTGTTTGTACAGCCCCTCAGTCTGCAACTCCTTTTGTCAAGTATGACCAATCCAGATTTCTTCCATCACCTGCCAATTGCTGAAGCTCATGCTACATCATGTAATGTGCATGGCTCTAAGGTCTGAACCTACAGTCATTCATTGTTCAGTGGTCACGTACATGCTTCAGAGCACATGTTATCTGGTTCATAATTTCTCCTACCCTTCAGCTATCAAGAACTAAAGTATAAGACACAAATGTCACTGTTGTGGAGATCCCCTGAGTACCCTTTGTGACTGCAAATTTCATGAAAACACTTCAGTGGTGATACAGTAAGATGTATAAGAGGATGAACAAGAATGAAGGATTAGTCATGCTGATGTTGAGTTGGGAATAGCAGGCTTAAAATTAGGAAACTTTAATAGTTAGAAATAGGAGAAATAATTCATTGTTGTTATTGGTATGAATGATTCATTATGTTATTATTAATTTCTTAATTAAAACATTAATTCTTAAGGAATACATGAGAGAACAGTATATTTGGTTGTCAATGTCATCCTATGGTACATTTGTTATGGGTATCTTCAAAAATGTTTTCCAGATATGACACTAAAAATTGCATAAACTGAGGATGGTAGGATTTGTAATGGAACACACCTTGAATGTGCCAGATTGAGGGAGATGGTCTTAAAATATGGAATATAACCACAGTTTTAATCAAATAGCCTATTCATTTGGCACTTACCTGCATCTCTCTTCTCTTTTTTCATCACTAATCCCCCAGACAACATCTATACTATTTATTTTCCTTCACACACTATGGATCATTCATGGTGATTGAACAAAATGAATACGAAATACTCCATCTAATCTAGTTTGAGTCTGCCGTGCTTAAAGGTTGACAAGTTTTATTTTAACTATCCTTTTGGAGTGATCAGATGATGCCTCATCAGATACCAATAGCAAGTAATAGCAAGTACATTTCTATACAGCTTATCAGTGCACATAAACACTCCCTAAGTGGTTTACAATGTGTAAATTAATTGCCCCCAACAAGCTGGGTACTCTTTTTAGTGACCTATAGAAGGATGCAATGCTGAGTGGACCCTGGAGCCTTGCCTTGGATCGAGCTCACGATCTTGTGGCTGTGAATGGCTGCAGTACTGGCATTTAACCACTGCACCACAAGGGCTCCTCCGAAACCATGTGCCAAATAAAACTTGGTAGTTTTCAAGGTGCCACTTAATACTTTGTTTTATTTTATTTATAGGCCTTGAAATTCTAGTTGGTAATTTACCAAAAATATCAAGCAATTTGATTATTTATGTGTCTGTTTTGTTTGCTGTTGTGTGTCTTCAGGTCATTTTTGACTCTCAAGTGAATCTATGATGGAGTTTTCTTGGCAAGATTTGTTCAGAGTAGTTTGCCATTGGCATCCTCTGAATCTGAGAGCATGTAACTTGCCCAAGGTCATCCAGTGGATTTCTTGGCTGATTTGGGAATCAAACTCTGGTCTCCTGGGTTGTAGTCCAGCACTCGAACCACTACACCATGCTGGCCCTCTTAATCAGGGCATCTTTGTGCCATATACAAACAAAATCAATGTAAACAGTTTAAAATAATTTAAAATTTAAAACAAGCAAAAACAATAATTTAAACAATTTGCAAACTGTTAATTTCTTTGGAGGAAGGGAGAAATGGATTAGTAAATAACTCCTTTGATTTTATGCACCTTTCAGAGCTCTGTGATGAAGTTCAGTTCTTAAATGCAAGAAAAGGTGATTTTTAACATATGTGTGAGTGGGAATTGAGAGCACTCGCCTATTGCAACACTTACAATCTGTACTTCTAAATGTCAACATTATTCATGGTAGTAGTATAATTATGTTTCTCCTTTCAAGAGAGGGGTGTCTTTCTTTCCAAAGCACGGGAATGGGTGAGGGAAGGAAATCTATTCTGTCAGATTCATTCAGTAAACGTAACTTAAAATAAACAGTTAAAGCACTCATACATCCACAAAAAGATTTCAGATGTACTGTTTCAGACCGCTGCCAGAAAGTGACAAGTGTCTGTTTTCATTAAAATCCTCAAGCACAGTCATCTAATTGACAAGTTTCACAAAGTATAGTGAAACCACACAAGGCTTTTTTGTGTGCTACCATGACAACTGGGACCCCCAACAGCTTGAATGATGATGAGTTTAAATGACTTATATTCCAGGAAAGTGATTCAACTGTCTCTTCAATATACCAAAGTTCCCAGACCTCTCAGACTGAGTATAGTGTTGTGCTTTGAATCCTTCACCTTGTAAGATTTATTGAAGCAAGTTCTATTTTTTGCTGTGGATTGTATTAAAATAAATGGCATAGTAGAGTGCGGATCATGTATTAATGATGCTGTCCTTAGACCAGTGATCATTTCACAGTACACAACTGTGATTCAACTTTAACTGCCATGATGATGTTCTAAGAATCCTGGAGTTTGTACTTTTGTGAGGCACTAGATCTCCCTGGCTACAGATTCTAAACATTCCTCCTTAAACTGCAAATCCATCGATTCCATAGGATGATACCATAACACTTAAACCAGTGATTCGCAAAGTGGGTGGTAATCCCCCCCTCGGGTTGCTGGTGGAAGGTGAGCTAGAAAGGAGGCAGTGAGGGGGAAAGGGGGCAGCGGGGGGGGGGGGGGGGCTTCAGTCAAAGTATTGGAATACAAGAAAGACAAGGTGAACCAGTGGCCTTTAGGACCATGGTGGGAATGAGGACCTTCTTTTCAGGCTCCCCAGAAAACCACCACACAGCCTCAATGATCATTTTGTGTGGTGCTATCGCCCACTCTTTGCCTGTCCATGTGAGCTCACTCCCTTACTGGTGTCTTTGGCTAGTAGTGGCAATTGGGAAACTTGTGCTAGACTTGGGCACAGGGAATCACTTCTGTGGCTCTGAGCAGCATCATTTTGGGACAGACTGGATCAAAGCATTAGAGCACATGGTTGCAGGGAAGAAATGGCAGCAAAAAGGAGCTTTCGAATTTGGGATCCTGCTTAAGCTTTGTGAGCTTTGCTTCAATTTGGCTGACAGGTTGGAATTGCACTACTGCTCTTGCTTTCTTTCATCAGACAGGCTGGGAGAAGAGGTATCAGGAAAAAAATTGTGTGATAGTGGACACTTGAAACTGTGGGGAGAAGACTTGTGTCTGAGGAAGGAGTATCTGTACTTGATTATTGGAAAGAGTCCTTTGCCTTGGAGTGGCTCCTGTAGTTAAAATCTCTCCCTTTCTGGCCCACACCAGTCTCCATTCCAGAGCATGTGGCCTCTGTAAACACCATGCACACACAGCGGGTGTGCCTTTCTCTACCCCAATGAAGGACTAAGAGTCCCACCACTCTGGGTAGAAGCTTCTGTCTTGTACCTGGTCACTCTGGGAGCAACAACTGAGCACCTGTCTGAGCAGCAACCAAGAGACCTCTTGTTCTCACTGGCCTTTGCTGCAAGGCTGGCATGGGTGACAGGCTTCTCAGTCACTGCTCAGCTAGCTGCCCAGTTACTGCTCTCAGGATGACTGGGTGCAAAGGGAACAGCAACTGAGCAGCCAGTCAAGCACCAACCAAAAAGACTCTCACCTGCACCAGCTTTAGCTGTAAAGCTGCTTAATTGCTGCTCCCAAGGTGAATTGGGGTAAAGGGAGCAACAACTGAGATTGGCTATTTTGTATTTGCAGTAGAACAGTACACATAATATCAATACACACACACACACACGTACACACACACACACGAGGGATGCTAGGGATGTCACCCAAGAGGAAAGAGGGTCATAGCCCAGAAAATTTGGGGATGACTGACGTAAACAGTTAAAGTGGAACCATAGCACAATCTAGAATACTGCACTACACTATTATAGCATTATTATTCCAGTTTTACTACTATGGCTGCCTCCTATGGAATACTGGGATTTGCAGTTTAGGGAAGGGCATTTAGAATGTTCAGCCAGAGAGGTCTTAGGCCTAAACTACACAGCGTAGAATTTCCCAGGAGGCAGCCATAGCAATTAAAGTGAAATAGTAGTGCCATAACAGTGTAGTGTGGTATTCTTCACATTTTTGTAGTGTGAAAGCATTCCAGACCAACTTAATTTGTTACCTACTAAGCCAAATGCAGTCTGTCATCCATCATGGCACAATGATTCCATTTTATGTGCCATGGCTTCATCTTGTGAAATTCTGGAATTTGTAGTTTGATGAGCCACTAGAGCTGTCTGTCTGAGAATTCTAAATGTTCCTCCCTAAACTGCAAAGCCCCAAATCCTATAAGATGAAACTATGATGATTAAAGTGGAATCAAAGTGACATCACTGTGACATGACTGCCTTGCATCCCATTGCATTTTGCCATTTGCTATGCTAGCTGGGGCCATTGGAATTTGCAATCAACATCTGGTGGAACACATGGTCCCAACCTCTGATGCAGTATAGAACTGCCATTGTATATGGTGCAATTCTTTCTGTCATATGTTGAACAACAATAACAAGACATTCAGACAATTGCAGGGGAAGGCGAGACACCGCCAGAAGGAAACACCATGACACATAATTGGGCGAAAAAAGGCCACAAATTTATTGAATACAGCTGAACAGGTAAGGTTGCCCCAAATGCATGGGCCTTGACCAACTCACCTGTTACTCGAACCAAGTGGCCCAGTCACAGCTGGGCTGTGGGGTGACAGAAAGGGTAACCAACTGATCACATATTCGCATGTTTGCCCTTTTGTCACAGGGAGACACTGTACAGGAGTTGCCCTCACGAAGGCAATATCCCACAGTTCCAGCACTCCCAGGTCCCTGTGAGACTCCTGATTTTGTGCTCCGCAGTACAGGAAACCATGCCCACCATATCCAAGGCCCATGCTACCACCCCTTGAAAAGTTGTGACAACACCCTTTCAAACTGCACCCATAAGCTGATAACCCAACTAATAGATGGAAGAGTGCAAAGGGGCAGGCAAGAATGGCACCATCCACCCAAGCCACATGGCCTTAAATAGGCCCCTCAGCCAATCCTGGCTGGTGGTGGGTGGAAGTCCCACCTTTCTTGGCCTCCCAGCCAATCAGGGAAGCCACTGATTAGGACAAAGGGGCAAGGCTTCTGGCCACAATGGCCACTGGGACTTGTAGTCCTGAAGTGGCACCAGAAGCCCTGTCCCCCAGCAGCCTGGATAGCAAATCCAGACCTGGGAAGGCATTCCCAGTGCTTCCTGGGAGTTCATTGCCTCCTGCCTGTGCAGAGGAGTCACATCCACACCTCGACGCCTCTCTCTCCCTGGCAACTGGGCCAGTCCAGTGAGTTGGGTGGCCCCACTTTCAGGGGAAGGCAAAACATCAGCCATGGGCTTGGCCTGGTCAAAATACCATTGGACTTCAAAATGGAACCCAGGGAGGGAAAATAATCCTGGTGGATAGGCAGAAGCTGGAATGCTGACTGGATATCACACTAGCCCCGGAGCCCCCCCACCACCACCATGCATGCATGCACGAGCCAGACAGTATGGTCAAAGGAAGCGTAATGGACTGAGCAATGCTCTGGAGGGATAGCACCATTGACAGATGACTCTGGGGGGTAGGAAAGGTGGTGAAGGAGGTGGAACCTTCTTGGGCACCACTCCAGGGGGGAAACTCTAAGGTTGGGCAAGGGGGGAGCGAAGGGTCCCACCACCCTACCTGCCTTGTACTCCTTCATGATCTTGTTCTTGATGACTTATGGCATGTCCCATATTGAGTTGAGGTTAGGGCCATCAGAGGCCACCCGTGGGCCCACAGTGAGGATTCTGAAAACTTGTGTGAAGCCCACTGCCAAAAAGGTAGCTGCATTCTTGTCTGGATAGCATGTGAGGAGAGGCAGCATGGTGGAAAAGCACATGAGGTTGGGAGCAAGGCTAGAAAATGGCTGGGCAGCCTATGCAGCCTCATTATGGACCACCCCCCCCAACTGCCTAGTTCCAGAGCTAGAAGCTCCCATTTTCTTCCCAAAGACTGCTGTGTTAGGATGTCCCTGGTGAAAGGACTGCTTGGCACCAGCCAGTCATGAGCACACCAGATTAGCATGGTCCCCCAGCAAAGCTCACACCAATGCTCAAACTTGCAGTGGGCCTGGATACATTTTCCCAAGTTGAACTCCCAATATAAATGCCTGCGAGGGTCCTCTTTACCCACCCATTTGGAAGTCTGTGAGGACTTAACTTTCCCTCTGATATGGGGCCCCACCTCCACAAGCCAAATAGAGTTGTTGATGAGGTCCCACCTGGTGTTGCTGTTCAGGGATGCACGCTTATAGGTGGCAATGTTATACGTAGTGGCCGATGGCTCCTCAGTGATATCCCAGGCCCTGAGAACATTGATCTTATGGTTGTTGACATGCCAATCCCATTTTGGGTAAGCAAGCATGACCACCCCAATGAAAACCTGCCATCCAATTGTTGAAAGACTGCTCGACAGGGTCTATCTTGGTCTCCCACTTCCCCTTCTTGCTGGACCTGGGGAACAACCCTCCTCCCCTGCCAGTTTGAGTAAAGTGAACACATCCACATAATACCCTCTGATAATATGTTTCCTGATCTTAATGCACAAAAAAAGGCCCAGGGGCTTCTCATTGTCCTTGAAGTCAGGGAAAGCAGCCACTTGGGGGTCCTCCCACACTCTCTCAAAACCCAGACACCTGGCCCTGCATCTGATGGTTCATGAAGGCAGCCCTGGCACCAGGGTTATCCCTTCTGGTTGGATGATCACCAATTCTGTCCCTCCTGTTCAAAGACTTTTTGTGCCATGCCTCCACCTGTGCCTCCTATTCTTATCAGCAGAGGAACTGCTTGCTAAACCATGGCCGGATGACCTGCTGCCAATGATGTTGGTGGTGGCACT
Source organism: Sceloporus occidentalis (assembly GCA_023333645.1). Lineage (NCBI taxonomy): Eukaryota > Metazoa > Chordata > Lepidosauria > Squamata > Phrynosomatidae > Sceloporus > Sceloporus occidentalis. The sequence goes on along the minus strand of JALMGF010000002.1, from coordinate 109,414,296 downwards.
AGAGGCACTGCTTCTGGTGCTGCTGGGGGAAGACCCAGCGTGCTGCCTCTTGCCACATGAAAAATGTATGCAGAATAAATCCTGACCTGTGACCTCAAAAACTGAAGTTTTCAAAACTTGCCTACAGTAGGAGAAAAAAAATAGCCAAGAATTGCATTCTTAGGTTGGAACTGGCTTTGCTGTCCCTATAGTGTTATAATTCTAGGAGTACTATATCTGCAAAATGCTGGTACATGAGTAATAATACAGAGCAGGGCCAACTGCGTGAAAGAATATAATTCAGATGTTTAAGATGCTTTCCCTTGGTTTTGAGGTTTAGTGTTTTTAGCATTGGAATAACAACCACACCAGATTTGGGTCTCAAATACCACTGAGTAGTGTTAAAGTAGAAGCTAAGTTCATGAAATAGTTGTTTAGCGATGGAACTATTTAAAAAACCTGAGCCTCTCTGCAACAGATGGTTCTGAAATTTAGATTTTTACTTGTTAACCTAAGTAGCATGGCTTCCCAGAAAAGCTTAATCTGTACGCCAGGTCTAAATAAATAAATAAACTTTACAAAATAATAAATCAGAATAGAGTAGAATTGAACAATCTTTCTCATCCTTTCGTCGAAATAGGCCTGTGCGGACTGAATATTGCATTTGATTCTTTCATGTTATTTCAGAAACACTGTCAGAATCTTGGGAGGTATTTGCTGATCCTATCAAGGATGCAAAAGTAAATGGACAGTGACTGATTCAATTAACCGATAACATCTATTACCACCATGCCAAACAATCCACTTGGAGTAAGTAGCAAGATGAGCAAACAGGAAGATATACAAGTGCCATTTCTTCATAGAGTTTTCCTCCTTGATTTATGTGTTGGTCCAAGGTGAACACTTACAGATAGTGCCATGGGAGGAAGGAAATAGCTTTAAATATCTTAAATGAAAAAGGAGTCCATATTTCTTATCCTTTTATGAGGCTAGGATGTTCTGCAATAATTTCAAAAGATGCACAGCCCTCAAGGGAGAGATTCCCAAAATATCCCTTTCTTGTGAGGGAACAGTATCAATATTTACATTGGCTTTCAAGAGCCATTAGTTGCTGAGAGTCAGGACAAACTGCATTTTTTTTGCACTACATCCAGTATCCTCCTGTGAGCATGGAGTTTCTGGGATTCATAGTCCATAAGCAACTTTTCCAACTGTGCAATCACTTGGTGATCTCAGCAGCAGTTATATCATTCTCCATCTTTATCTCAAACCTGGCTGAATGCCCAAAAGAGACTGGCAAAATTGGAAGTTTTGACTGTAGGTTTAATGGGATTCCTTTCAAAAACTGCAAGAGTTTGGTAAAGTCAAAAAATGTCTCCCTCTCCATCCTTGACTCAAATTATAACTTCTGGGTGATCTGGAAAGAGAGAATTAATCTTAATACAGTTTAAACTTGTAATATAGGTATGTGTTCGCATGAGCAAATTCCATATAGCACTCACAATAGCACTAGCACTTATTTAAAAGAAGGAACCATCTCCTGGTGAAAAGCAAGAGTATAATCTATCCTGGAAGCACCAACCCCCCTCTACTCCTGCATACATCCAGTCTTAAGAGTAAGCACAAAGAGTTAGGTCTGCTGGAATTTTGTAAGTTCTTAGCATTGTTTTGCTTTGCTTAATCCTTTAGATTCTTTACTATTTGCTCCTAAATTTCACCCTCAACTTATCCAGGGGTCATATCAAAATCCCTAATTTTGGCCCCAAAATTTGCCCTCAACTAATATATGAGGTCAACTTATAGTCGATGCTTACTTCAGGAAAAACCTTTCCAAAATCCATTAGTTGTCAAAATAAAAAGAGCATCCAAATGAAACCTAAAAAGCACAGCAACTATCTTTTCACCCAAGCATCCAAATGGAGTTCTGTATTATACATATTTTGAGAATGCATCACTAAAGCGCAATTCTGATGAGTTCATATATCTCTTGGTAGACACTTATGCCTTTGTTTTTCAAAAAGATTTTTTCATTAAGCACCTTGACTGATAAATCAGGGGGGAAAGGAAACGATTGTGTGGATATTCACAGTACTTTAAAGAGACAGTTCCTTTAGCAAGGGTCTACAGTTCCAAAAACCACTAGCTGGAACAATTCATAGGTAAATATATATGTGCAGTGGTTGAAGTTGTCACCAAATGTCCCTAAAAGAGAAATTGGGGGGGGGGGGGTTGTAGAGTAGAACATACACAGAACTTTGAGGGGAGACAAAATAATATCAAGGAAAAAAGAGATATTTATTCTGGACAGCAGTACAGCTCACATAACAACAGTGAAGACTCACTGGGAATCTGGTAGACCACCTGTGCTTTTGCTGTTGTTGTGTGCCTTCAAGTCATTTAGATGATGAACTCCCTAAAGCAGCTGGAAGCCACTCTGAGGCCGTGCTCCAGTCCAAAGGACCAGATTAAAAAAGAGTCATTTTAGACTGAATCTTTGCTATGCAGCTTGGGACCTGTGGTGCAAGCCCACTTTGAGAGTGGGCAGTGTGGTCATTGCAGTCCTGGTTTGATCGCAGCTAGAGGCCACTCCTGGGCCATCTGCTTCAGCCCATAGTCCAACATTAAAACCACTACATAACACTGGCTCTAGGATACCTGTTACAGTTCTGTGTCAGAACACATTGGGACATGTTACACAACTAAATCACAATTGTGCTACAGGACATATTGTGATGTACCCTGTTGTGCTTTCTTACAATTTTAATACAGTTTAAACTTGTAATATAGGTATGTGTTCGCATGAGCAAATTCCATATAGCACTCACAATAGCACTAGGACTAAACATATTTTAACAGTAAACACTTGTGCCATCAAGTTCATATCACAACCCTATGAAGTAGAGACCTCCAAGAGATCTTGTTATTAACAGCACTGCTCGGCTCTTGCAGACTCAGGACTGGCTTTTTTATTTATTCACTCCATCTACAGTACAGTCTTCCTCTTTTCCTACTGCCTTCAATTTTCCCATCATGATCACCTTTTTCCAGTTATTGGTGTCCTTTCTTGATATGCCTGAAGTGTAACAGTGACTCCATTTGTTTCTCTTTTCCATTGGTAAAAATATCTTCCAGTACACATTTTGAAAGAAGGTATTTTTCCCCTATGAGCTTTATCATCCAGTATTCATATCTGTAAATAGAAATGGGAAATGCCATGCTATGGATGATGTTTATTTGGTATTCATTGGTAAATCTTTTCACCTGTGGGTTTAATCACATCCCCTCTTTTGATGGATTTCATAACAGACAATAGATGATGAATCGAATCACTGGTCCATGATCTCTCTTGGTATTTAACTACAGTGAAATAAGAGTCATGTGACCCTCTAAAGGTTGTTATATTGCAAGTCACAACATCTCTCATCAGTGGTTATGGTGGCTAGACATGCTGGGGGTTGCAGTGATTCAACATGATTCCCACCATTGATGTTCATTCACTGACTGGCAGTGGCTGTCTAAGATAACAATTTTTATGAGTCCTTCTTGAAGATGCCAAGAATTGGACCTTGGACATACTATACATAAAAGATGTGCTTTGCTACTGAATTTTATAATACTAGTAATAGCCTATTCCTTGTTCTCATGCCCATCAGCATTGCATAGTGATCCATGGCGTTTGTTTTTATGCATACCAATAACAGCCAGAGCTTGGTCCACACATGACCAAGGGTAAGCTGTACTCATCTTATTATATCCATAGCAATGAATATTACCTGCCTTTGGTGGTAATAATAATAATAATAATAATAATAATAATAATAATAATATGTTATATATCAGTTTGAAAAGGTATCTGATTAATCTTTCCCACTGCTTATTACTCAAAAGTAATTTATGACATAAATGATTAATAACTCATTGATTTTAGTCACTTTGGTGGCTTTCAGAAAAAAACACTTGGAAGATGCAAATGGGCTGCAAATCCCCCAATTGCCCCCCTGAATGTAAAGTTTTAAGAGTAGCAAGTAAGGCTTACTCATTACATTAAAATACATAATTGTTATTCCTTTATTACTTTTTAGAAAGTATGGATGTGAATAACATTGGTAATCAAACCCCAGCATTTTAAAAGTCATGTCTTTGGTTGCAATGCATTTCTTCCTGACTCTGAGTGGTTTAAGAGTCTTGCAGCCCTGCTATAGATCATAAATTTCTCACTGTGCCTGAAGGGGAAAATGCTTTTTACAGCAACTTACTATGACTAGAACATAGGATGTAGTAAAACCTCCCCGCCATACATCTCTTTTTTCCTAAGCTCTAGTCTCTCTCTCTTGTTATTTGTAACCTTTCCAGTTGTTAGAAAACATGGTTTAAAAACAAGAATAGATGACAGCACAAGCAGGGCATCGCTTATAACTCCCAGAGCTACAGAAAACAGCTGTACACAAGCATAAACGCAGAGAGCTGTCTGTCTGAAAACAGCTCTAGGTTACTCTCAGCCCAATTCTCAGCTGTAAATAAAGTCCCTGTCGTTCCAGGCTTCCTGAGCCCAGAGGCCATAATGCCAACTTTAACGAGTTATCTGGGAATTCCTTCAGCACAGGAACAATCTTTGCATGGTAGAAAGCTCACAGCATGCATCTTTGCAAATATCTTAGAGGGAGGCAAGGAGGATAAGAGAGAAAGTGAGATTGAGAGACAAAGAGACTTGACTGTTCCTAGCTCTTGGAGTGACCTCTTGGTTTCCTGGGAAGCCTGGTGTAAAAGAGATTAAGCAGTACTTGGCTGCCTCAGTGTTTCTGCAAGAATTCTGTATCTGCAAAAGAGAACATTCTATATTCTTCTACCAATAAAACTCTGGATGGTTTTGGATCACTGTTTCCAATGTATTTCTATGTGATCAGTTCCCACTTTCCTCAGGGGATGGACTGGAACTGCAAAAAACAGTCAAGGTACTCTGGATATACTGTATATACTCATGTATAAGTCTAGAAATTTAGGTCAAAAAAATTGACCAAGAAAACCTGAGTCGACTGATACACGAGTCAACGTAAATACTGTAGCTTAACTCTTATTTAAAAGAAGGAACCATCTCCTGGTGAAAAGCAAGAGTATAATCTATCCTGGAAGCACCAACCCCCCTCTACTCCTGCATACATCCAGTCTTAAGAGTAAGCACAAAGAGTTAGGTCTGCTGGAATTTTGTAAGTTCTTAGCATTGTTTTGCTTTGCTTAATCCTTTAGATTCTTTACTATTTGCTCCTAAATTTCACCCTCGACTTATCCAGGGGTCATATCAAAATCCCTAATTTTGGCCCCAAAATTTGCCCTCAACTAATATATGAGGTCAACTTATAGTCGAGTATATACAGTAGGTGATTTTCTGCTCACATGGTTAAGCAATCTTAGAACAGTGGAGCTTGGAATATCAATTATAAAAGTAAATTGTTATTAGTGTATAGGCCTCTACATAAATATTTATAGTGAGAGGTATTGTTGTTTTTAAATGGCCCTTTTGTTTCCAGTTTCTGAAAAATAAGTAAAACAGTTTCATATTGATTAGCCTCTTTAAAAATCTGAATGCTACAATCCACTGGCCTGCAACCCAAAATTGTTGTTTCATATATTTTGTTGTCTGCACACACACAACAAAGCATGAGGCAGAAGGAAGAGGCACTTGAATAATACAATATTTCTCCTCCATCATTGAGTGACCTATCATTCCAATGTCATTATAAAGTTATACCACAAAAAGAGGAGACTTGTTAATTTACAATCACAATGTAGTGTAGTTACTGAAAAGTGGCATTAGTTCCTATGAACTATTTGTTTGTCTGGATAAGCTCTCAGAGGGAAGGAGCTCACGCTCATGCTTGTCAATTGCATGCTTTGTATCCATGATGGATGCTGCTCTTTTATAAATATAAATAAAATAAATATACTTTATTTGTATACCGCTCTTCCAGAACAATCAAAGCGGTTCACAGAGTCTTTAAAAAACATACATCATAAAAACACATAACATATCTATACAGTTAAATACCAGTAAAAAACAAAGCAGCATATAAAACAAACACATACATGGAATCTATCGATCGTAGTTAGCCATTTCTGTCAGAGGAAACATTCTCTATAAAGAGTCCGGAGGATATGCTAACCTGAAAAGGTAGGTCTTTAAAGCCTTTTTGAAGGCATCCAATGTGGAATTCATCTGAAGCTCTTCTCGGAGTTTATTCCAGTACATTGGTGCAGCCGATGTAAATGCTCTCTGGTAAATTGCTGCCAATCTCACCTTAGGATGTACTAGTAAATTTTTCCCTGATGTTCTGAGAGTGCGGGGTGGATTATATGGGGAGAGGCGTTCCCTCAAGTAACTCGGGCCCAAGCCATATAGGGCTTTATAGGTGATGACCAACACTTTGTATTGAGCCCGGAAACTAATAGGTAGCCAGTGAAGAGATCTCAATACCAGTGTTATATGGTCTGATCTGGAAGTTCCAGCGACCAATCTGGCTGCAGCGTTTAGAACTAGCTGAAGCTTCTGAACCTGGTACCTAGTCTGTCTTATACAACAAGAAGAGGCGTTGTTGAGCTATAGAGCATGATGTTATCAACACAGGTTCAGGACAGGTTTTCATCCCTGCATGTTAGCATGTAATCTGAAAATGAATTAGAAACTAAATTCTAAATTGGCATTATAAAATAGAGTCTACTTTGTGCAAAATACAGTGCAGCCTCTCCTTACGCACCCCCCCCCTCACATAAGGCAAATTCCACGTAAGCACAAGCCCCATTCAATAGAATGGGGCTTGTGCTTGCTGTGACATGTGCCCCATTCAATGTTTGCAGCACAGCTTCCCCGTAAAGTGGAAGCCACGTATGGTGCACCCGCGTATGGAGCGGGCGCACTGTAATTTGCAATGCTTACATACTGGAGAATATCACATTGGGGTTAACCCATCTTTGTCCTGTTCCTGTCCCATCCTGCTCGCATAATCACAGGAAATACTTTCAGGTGATGTTGTGAAGATCCCATTATTAACCCATCTGAAAACCACGATTGACCATGATCACACAAAAGACTTCCAAATGATGTTTTGCAGATCCAGTCATTAACCCATCAGTAACCCATCATTAAAGCAACATTGACTGGCATTTTGGATTAACGAAAGTTTGGTTTATGGCAATGCTGCTTTAATGATGAGTTAATGGTGGGATCAGCACTACGATTTGAAAGCATTTTGCACTATCATAGTCACAGAAGGGTTAATGACAGGATAAGTCCCTATCCCTTCTATGTGTGATAATCTCCATAAGAGTTGGTAAAGTATCTTAAAGCTAAAGTAAGACTACAGGAAGCTAGCAGAGTGGGTATTTTCAAAATGCAAGTATTGATTTCATATAATTTTGAGACTATCCCCCAAATAAACACATACACTCTTCCAGATTTATAATGTATGATGGACTGTATACACCTGGGTAGTACATTTTGTGGAACATCTGTTACACACAAGCCGACTAGCATCGATGTCACTTTTGTAGAGAGTCACTATAATTTCAAAGAATTTACAAGTGTTCATGAAATGCATTTCAAATTGCATTTTGGATGCACAAAGAAAATGGCCCAATATTTCCTGTCTCCAACAAGGTCTGTTATACTTTATCATCCCAGAAGAGTAGGGCAAAGAGATTCCAATTGCAGTAGGCAAATCCTGTGCTTTTAACCAAGATTACATTGCAAGCTCCTGACAAATTTATGAGTACCTGCTTTTATGAATATTATCAACACTAGCAGGTCATGAACCTTTTATTAAATAAAAGCTGGAATCTACCTGGCAAGGTCAAGGCCTGTACCTCACACCCCTAAATGGGTCCATGGGTCCTCCTGTTTTCTCTCCCTCCTGTTAACCTCTCCCGTCTTTTAACTTGAGGAATCTTATGATTCATACCTGAGAAAGCCAGCTTCCATTTTCCCACTTCTCCCCCCCCCCCCCATTTCAAGAAACTTAGCAGTCCTCACCTGTTTTTTTGCCTCAAAAATCTCAACAGCAGCAGATAGACCTCTGCTGTTTTCTAGCCCTTTTTACAAATTATTCTCTTATAGCGGCCTCTCCAGCTGTTTCTAGCAAGCTTCCAGGTTTTTTATTTATTTATTTAAGGCTACCTACTGCAGCATGAGGAGAAATCAAAGACACTTTATTTAATTTGGATATTCCAGTAAGTAACAGCAGGTTCCACTTTTTAATTTCGTAGAAAACACACACACCCAACATTAAAATTTCAATTTGAAACTGGCTACTAGAGCCTGGATGATAACCAAAAATATATCTCAAATTTTGAGGTATCTGCCATGATTTCCTGATGACTTAGGGCTTACCTCTTTTTTGTTTACAGGAAAATCCTCCCGCTACAATTTGGAATTTCAAATTTCAGCTTGGAATTGTAAAGTACTGCAACTTGGAGAACAACCAAAAACACTTTGTCAAAATTTGAGACATCTCACGTGATGTCTTGATGAGTTATTACTGCCACAGTCATTTAGACTTTTTTTTTCTTTTTTATGTCCCTTTGGAATTTATATATACCACATTCAATTTCTTTTTTATACGATTTTGTCAGCATCTACAAATTTATTTGAGACTGGAAAAAATGAGATTAAAGAATTTGAAATATGGAAGAATTCAAAACTAACAACTATTCCAGTACAGGATTTGGAATAATTAACCTTTAAGATACCTGGCTTGGGAACCCTATATATTTTACCATGTTTGTAGACCTATCTAAGGGATGTGGTAGTCTAAGTTAAAACACTGACTCTGTTGTTTGCAAGATTGACAGGTTGGCAGTTCAAGGCTCAAGTGCCATGTGATGGGGTGAGTTCCCATCACTAGTCCCAACGTCTGCCAAATATGCAGTTCAAAATCATATACAGTCGGCCCTTTTTATACACTGATTTTTTATACACGGATTCAAGCATACACAGTTTGAAAATGTTCAAAAAAAGTATAAATTTCAAATATCAAACCTTGATTTTCCATTTTTTTATAAAGGACATCATTTTGCTATGTCATTATATTTAATGGAACTCGAGCATACACAGATTTTGTTATACATGGGGATCTTTGAACCAAACCCCAGCGTATAACAAGGATCCATTGTAAATGCAAGCAGATAAATAGATACCACTTTGGTGGGAAGGTAAACAACATTCTGTGCAGTCATGCTGGCCACATAATTACAGAGTAGTCTCTGACAATGCTGGCTATTTGGCTTAGTAACGAAGATGAACACTGCCCCCTATGGTCGAACACAACTTGACAACCTTTACCTTTACCTATATTAGCATTAACATACCTTTTTTTTCTGAGAAATTCCACATCTTTAACAACGATATGGAAAGGAAATACAATATGGCCCCTCTCCATGTTGCAAACAGCTATCCTTACTGAATTTGGCCAGTGCAAATGTGGAATTATTTTTTTTCCTGAGATTTTCTTTTAAGAAGTTTACCAAAAAATTACAAATTTGTTCATATTGGTAATGAAAACGTGAATTTTCAGTAAATGCAAGAGAAATTCTATGGCTGCATCTGCACTGCAGATATAATGCAATTTGACACCACTTTAACTGCCATGGCTCAATGCTATGGGATTCTGAGAATTGTATTCCTGTGAGATATTTAGCCTTCTCTGTCAGAGTATTCTGCTGCCACAACAAACTATAAATCTCAGGATCCTATAGGATGGAGTCATGACAGCCTACGTAAAGAATAGCATTTTTGCACAAAAAGACTAGCACTGGAATGCTACATCACTTTTCACTCACTGTAAATTTGCATGCACTTAACTATGTAGCAGAGGTAGTAAGAAACCGTGTTAGTGAATTGTAAAGATGAAGAACATGTTAAAATATATTTCCAATTTGTATTGAAAATGTTCAGATGTGTCAATGGTTAACTAAGGTCTAAAATGGTTCCTGTTGCAGGCCAGAAAGTCTAGGCCTGGAAGAACAAGTCTTCAAGGACATTTGCTGAGACATAACATAAACAAAATGTATTATTGTTATGCTCTTGTGTAGTATGGTGACTTCATGGGAAAGAGGTGTGTCCACTTGGTGGGAAAGTTGATCTTTTGAGAGAACAAAGACTGATGTCATATTTAAGTTTTTCTCCTAGCATGGACTCTGAAAGAGAATAGATGTATAGTAGCCTGCTGTGAAAGTGTAAATAGCAACAAAGTCAATAAACCCTCATTTGAGTGAAAAATCTGTGTTGAAGTTACTTTGTTCCTGAGTTCCAGAGAAGACTGCATCTGTTCCAATTGGTACCAGTTCAAACCACTGGCAACACGAGACATCACAAAGAGTTTTTTTCTAACAGAACAGGACACCAGTAAGAGTACCCAGTTGCATCAGTCCAGTTGTACATCTATCTCATGGTGCATCAGTCCCCTTTCTGGCTCTACTACATAGTTCCATAACAGCAGCTCTCTACTAGATATATACATTGCATGTCTTTACAATTTGAATTCCAACACACATAATTCCACTCCCATAAAGGATACTGGTCTCTGTTTTCGGCACAGAAACTCTGCTTATGTACACATTGCAATCTGTTGTTGTTAACTGCCCTGTTTGACCCACACTGAAATAGGAATGTTAAAACAATCACAGATTTTGCAACATAGGTAACAAAGAGACATCACAAAAGTGCTCAGTGATGAGAAGATGCTTTGCATTTGGGGGTTTAGGAGGGTTAGGGGTTTTGTTGGAATTATTATTGTAGATTATAATTGTATTGTTTATTGGTATTGATTTATTTTATCTGGTTGTAATCCCGCCTCCATTATTATTATTATTATGCAAAAATTCTGATTTCACAAGAACAATTATTTCAATGAACATTTGTAATAGTTCCCGTTAGACATTTTACTGCTTGAGGCAGAACAGCATATTTAGCCCCTGCCTCACTGCCATGTCTGATTAAAGGAAATATTATTTAAAAATGGTCAAGATATTTGGCTTCTGGGGAAGATATCCTGTAATTCTTTATCCTCTATAACAATACAAATATGATAATAATAAATGGAATAATTAACATTTTGCTTCCCTTTCACAACAAAAAGCCAGATGCCTGAGGCGACTGCCTAATATTAGGGTGAGTAGTGAGTCCACAGTATTGCTAATTATGCAAGCACTAACTGTTGAAATTCGACATAGCCGTTAAATGTGCAGGAACCCTGTTCTGTTTTTCTCCTGGCAATCTTATATCAGCAAACTCCTCAGACTTTTAACTTAATTGGTTGAATCAATTCTGTAGGCTAGAGGTTATACAATCTGTAAACTTCTACTCAGCCCAAGGAAAGCCTACATCTGGCTTACGTAAATTTATTTGCAAAATACTGGCTCACTTTGCGATGATTTTATTGCACTTTCTTTTAACAATGCACTTACCAGGATCTGCTGTTGTTAATGAAATATTATTTAGCAGGAAAGCCTATTGTCCCAGAAGATTGCCAAAGGGGTCATATGTACATTACCCCCCTGAGGATAAAGAGGAATATCCAACTTCAGAGTAAGAGATCCAGCCTCAGATACCTCTTCCAGCTATCCCAACTGTCATGGAAACTTCCATTAATGCTCCACTCCTGGGCTTAGAAGACTGCCCCTGGGAGTGTGAAGGGAGGCATATTTTGGATATGTGCGTGAAGAGAAAGAAAAACAACATCGAGGGAAATGAGATGCAAAAACATGAATCTGTCCTCATCACTGCTTTGGTAGCAAGAGCCTTTAGGATAGATTGGAGGCTACAATACGAGAGTGTTAATTCTGTATGCGTGGAATTTCACCCACGGGACTAAATCCACTTGTTAATTTTGACTAACATGGGCCAATTGAATTAATGGGAAATTGCTACAATTAATTCCTATGTGCATTCCTTCAATTCAACTCTAGTTGGAACCAAGAATTGGATTTAGGCCTTACTGAGTGAGTGGTTTGCTTTGCTTTGCTTTTTGTTATGCTTTGAGAGAGTATAACTTTATTGTAGTGTTTTACTAATGGCTTTGCAATTTGTCTTCAGAAAGTGTATGCCTTAAAAAACCGGACGAAAATCAATACGTTTTTGTCTAAAACACATCAAAACAAAACAAAAACTCACTGTTGTCCATTACTGATCTCCAGGTTGTTGGTTGTGTTTTGAGATGGGCCCCATTGCCTCTCCTATAACTTTACAGTTGGTTGCATCCTGCTTGGTCACAATACAGGGCAGGGCTCATAGGTCTTTGTTAGGCAATCATCTACTATTGTGTTCTGTTGTAATCTAAGCATAGAAAGAAGATGTTTCTCTAGTTGCCTAGCAACTCTTTATGCTACTATCCATTCTACCTTCTCTTTCTATGACTAGAACACTACCTGAAACAAACTGTATATTGATAGTAACAATGGCAGTTGCTCCCTTCTGCTGGACTCACGTGAAACAGCTACTAAGTTCAAACTAGTGTCTTTAACTGCAATCTTCACCACATCCTCAATAAGGTGAATAGTCAATAGAAAAAATGTGATAAAGTACCTGAGAGGTGGGAAGGGAAACAGAGTTAGGGAAATCCAAAGAATGGGGGGTGCCAAGCAGAAGAGGTTTAGTGGTGTTAAAGAAACAGGGGCCACAGTGGAAAGGGGCAGAAGAACAAGATGTAGTCATGGCAGTTGGTCAAAATAATGAGGGAGATTTCATTTGAGGGCAGAGGCCAGATTCTAAGAGTTCAAGATAAGTTTTTGAAGGTCAAAGCATCACTTATAAATACCAGAAATTGTACTCCGACCCATCATTATATATCTAGTTTTTCCTGTGCCTGAAAGCAATAATAATCTCTTCCTTTTAATAACATATACAAAGCTAGTAATTTTCAGCACACTCTGGCCCTGTGGGTTTTACCTTCTCCCTTCAGTGCCCTTCCTTACCTAGCATGGAGTGAATGTTCCTGTTGCTGACTTCAAAGGAAACAATACTAGTGAAAAATGCAAAGTTGGAGGTAAGGAGATATACAATTATAAGCCTCTCCTGCCAAGTGCATTATGCCTCAAGCGTTGTAAATGTGCCTTTTAACTTCTTAGTTTTAATCACTGGTCTGAAATGGCCAGAAATAGGCAGGTTACTTGTGCCAAAAAATGCAATCGCATTTGTTTCCAAAATATATGTAAGCATGACCTCAACATCCTGATATTTTTTTCCAAAGCAAGAGGTGATAAATGTAATTAATCTTGAATTAATTGATAGATAGTGTGGGGAAGAGGAAACTAATGAATGGCTTCATAGACACCCCCCCCCCCACTTAGACCCCCACTTCCACAAAAGAGGAAGAGGTAAGGATTCTACAAATGTGAGTTTTATTGTGCTGAAGGAGAGTATTTACTGTCCCCTTTATCACCAGGCTACCCGAACAGATGTTTCTCTGTTCCATGTACAAAAACTTATTCATTGGGTTAGTTTAGTGCAGGCCGTGTGACATATACAAGAAATGGGGGGGCTCAGGAGTAACAGCGACTATTGACACTACTTCCTTACAAAATGCTACTTGAAGTGATTATTATCTTATTCTTTTCAGGCCAGAATACTCTGGGAGCAGCCTGGATTATCCTGACCTCAAAGCTGCCTAAAGTCCCTTTATTATCCAGCCACCCCAGAGCAATGTCTGTTCACATGTCCATCCCATATGCCACCTGCTGGTGCTGGTGTGAGTCACTTCCTCTGAGATCAGAAGAAGGCAGCCAGTGATGGGCACCTCATGCATTGTAAACAGCCAGTGGGTATTGCTCCAGAGGGCTCCAGATCCTCTGGGAAGAGGCAAACCAATTATGACCTTTTAAAATCCATGTTAAAGGAATTGGACATATTGCCATGAAGATTGGGGGGGGGGTGTTATTTGGCCCATGCAGACATGGTCACTGCTGAATTATATGCCCAGTCCTGCAAAATCAAAATCTGCATTTACTTTATAGACCATAGTGCTGGTCCCAAGCACTCAGTAAATCTTGCCCTACGTATTGGGGTTTCTGGAGCCCATTCACACTACACAATTATAGTACTATTTTGCACCTTAACTGTCATGGTTCCATCCTATGGAATCCTGGGGTTTGTTTTTGGGTGAGGCAATGGAGGGTTCTGGAAGAGAATTCTCAATGCTTCCCACTAAACTGCCAAGCCCATGATTCTATAGGACAGAAGCATTGTGGTTAAAGTTGAATAATAGTGTTATAATTGGGTAATGTGAATGGCCCATGGTTTTCCTCACATCTATTATATTAGATCTCTGGTGACAGGATGGCCTGGCATATGACTCATTGGTTTTTCAGAAGTTAGATTTGGGTTCTGTATTTATGCATTTATCAGTTACATCCAAAGCTGGACCAATTTCTATGAGCATCAGAACCGCACAATGAGAAATTAGTACTAACAAAAAACATGTTTTACAGAATTGAGACCCTCCAGTACCTTTAGCTGGTATAAATTTAAGGCAGTGGCCTTTGATTAACTTTACTTTTTATGACTTGAGGAAACCACTTATTTATTTTTTTAAAAATCCTCAATAATGTACAAATATTAAAATGTAAAAACTTTTTTTAATATATTGAAGTCATAAAAGAATAGTTACCAAATCATTCTTTGAAAAACCTGTAATGAATAAGGATCAGCAATATTATTATTTTCATCCATTTGATTAGTTTTCTTACATATTCCACTTGATGGAAGAAAATATATTTAATTGAGCTTGCTCTATTTTTGAGAGCAGCATGTTCCTCACGGTTGGTAGCACAACTGAACAGACTCTGGTTTGTGGCCATGTACAGGGCCATCGCAAAATATTTGGATGCCTGAGCCAATGTAGGCAAAGTTTTTCCCTTCCCATAACATATTAAGAGACAAGGGATCCCACAGGCACCTTCACCTCTCCCTGGAAAGAAAAATATACTGTAACAGCAACAATTTAAATAGCTAGCAATTTGTTGACTTTTCATGACACTCTAAAGCTCCCTCTACACAGTGGTAGGGATGGTATGAAGAGAGAACCATCTCTCTATATCTATCTCTGTGTGTGTGTGGAGAAGAGGTCTTACTTAAAATGGTCAAAGCCCAGAATGTTAAAGTGAGACCCAGTGGCATAACTCAGCACTATATTGTTTTGCAAGCTGAAAGCAGTTTGAGAAAGCAGCCTTTCTACCAGAAGCATTCAAACATACGGCCCAGGTGTGACTATGCGTATATAGTTACATATGGAGAAATAAAAAGGGAAGCAAAAAACAAAAACTGGAGAGAGCATTTCCTGGCTGTATTAACCTGCCAAATCTTCAGAATCGATTCTTCTCATCTATGCAACACCTGGGAGCACAGACAATTACTGTTAATTCAAATTAGACCCGCAATACTCCTGCAACCAGAGGTGTGTTTTTAACTAAAGCAAACACTGGCCTGAAGCTTCATTATTGATTGCAGTTATTAGTGACTCATCCCATGGTGAGGGTGCATCATTTAAACCTTGCCATTAAGGCACCATGGACCTTTTCTTTTTCTCTGTCTATTCCAAAGAAGGGCATCCATGCAATTATTGCACCAAGTGGGAGGCAGAAATGTAATTATGTGAGCCAGGTAAATTAAGAAGCTTGCATGGTTCATTATTATGTAGTTGTGGTTGGGTTTGTTTGTTTTTGGTCGACATATTGGACCAGCATCTGGTGAAAATGTTCTTTTCTATTAAAAGACATTGATTGTATTTGAGAAGGCAGATCAGTCCAAGTGCTGGTTAAAAACTCACATCTTCCCTCTGGAATGCTTATAGGGAAGTAAATCTTCATGTCTTTTGGTCTTACAAGCAAGAGTGTATAATTTCAAATATTTGCCTTCTGCTTGATGAGGTTGGGAGAAATTGTGTATTTTTAGATGATTTTTGATACATTGGGACCTTTTTGCAGATAATAATAATATTTGCACACACAAAAGATGCGCAGAAAATAGTGTTTTGTGAAAAATACACTGTTTCTGCCCCAAATGTTGTTTTCTCAGAAAGTATCACTTTATGAAAATTATGAAGGCTGTTAAACGGTTTACTCCAAAAAGTGTCTTGATGCATCAAGACTGCATTTTTGATTGTGGATGGGAAAACTGATGCATATCTTCCCCACACTGTAACTGGCCTTCCTTGCAAAATCACTTTCTTTCATGCTTTCCTCCTTCCTTCTGTGTGTAAGCAGCTACACTGTTAAGTCTAAGATGTGGCCTATGGATTTTCTTTTGTTTTATGTACAATGTTTAATATTTGCTCTAGGTCAGCCTTTTCTAACCTTGTTTCGGACGTATTTTCTAGTCAACAATGCCTACCAACCCCAGACAAACATGTGTATGTATGTGTACCTTCAAAATACATGCCAATTTATGGCAACACATGAATTTCATTGGGTTGTCTTAGGTAATGAATACCCAGAAGGGGTTTTGCCTGTTCTTTCCTCTGAAATATAGCCTACAACCGCTGGTCTTCACTGGTGGTCTCCCATGTGCAGCTGCACTCACTTTGCCCACCCTGGACTTCATGTAAGAGTTAGTTGTATATTTATGGGAACTTAACTTCAAAATTCAAGGGTTGTGTAAACTGTTTTAGACCCATCCCTCCAGAGGAACGCATAGGATTGTTGAAGCTATCCTTACTCTGGCACTGATATTAGCACTGCTCCTGAAACCAGTCTGGATCAGGGGTACCTTTACTGAATAGTTTGCGACTCAGAAAGCCCCCACACTGTAAAACTGAGGGCAAAATGATATCAAGAAACATGAATGAACCATAGCTTCCAAGCCACAATATGTTTAGTTGGGAGGGTTCTTCTATATCCCTCCCAAATTAAGGGTACCTACCCTTGTCTTATGCTATAGTTCTGTGGTGATGTATGTAAATGGAGTGCAGCAAATTGTAGCATGTACAATGGCGGGTTCTGTATCTGGATTGAAAGAACAAAAGCAGATAACAAATCTGTATGCTGTTACCACATCTTAATCTGTGAGAAATGCTAGTTGTTTATTATATCCTTGACCTGGGGATGAAGACCATCACGTTAATCCTGTCAACAAGTCTAAGAGCCCCTCTCTCATAAAGATACTTCTTATGTTTTATTGTATGCACTATTTACAATGGGAAAGACTTTTTCCTCCTGATGAAATGTAATTATGCTGAGAAAGGTTTCCATGAGTTTCTTCTGCTTGGTCACCCAGAATACATGCGTACACACACCGAGTAAGATGCTTACTTCAGGAAAAACCTTTCCAAAATCCATTAGTTGTTAAAATAAAAAGAGCATCCAAATGAAACCTAAAAAGCACAGCAACTATCTTTTCACCCAAGCATCCAAATGGAGTTCTGTATTATACATATTTTGAGAATGCATCACTAAAGCGCAATTCTGATGAGTTCATATATCTCTTGGTAGACACTTATGCCTTTGTTTTTCAAAAAGATTTTTTCATTAAGCACCTTGACTGATAAATCAGGGGGGAAAAGAAACGATTGTGTGGATATTCACAGTACTTTAAAGAGACAGTTCCTTTAGCAAGGGTCTACAGTTCCAAAAACCACTAGCTGGAACAATTCATAGGTAAATATATATGTGCAGTGGTTGAAGTTGTCACCAAATGTCCCTAAAAGAGAAATTTGGGGGGGGGGGAGGTTTGTAGAGTAGAACATACACAGAACTTTGAGGGGAGACAAAATAATATCAAGGAAAAAAGAGATATTTATTCTGGGCAGCAGTAGAGCTCACATAACAACAGTGAAGACTCACTGGGAATCTGGTAGACCACCTGTGCTTTTGCTGTTGTTGTGTGCCTTCAAGTCATTTAGATGATGAACTCCCTAAAGCAGCTGGAAGCCACTCTGAGGCCGTGCTCCAGTCCAAAGGACCAGATTAAAAAAGAGTCATTTTAGACTGAATCTTTGCTATGCAGCTTGGGACCTGTGGTGCAAGCCCACTTTGAGAGTGGGCAGTGTGGTCATTGCAGTTCTGGTTTGATCGCAGCTAGAGGCCACTCCTGGGCCATCTGCTTCAGCCCATAGTCCAACATTAAAACCACTACATAACACTGGCTCTAGGATACCTGTTACAGTTCTGTGTCAGAACACATTGGGACATGTTGCACAACTAAATCACAATTGTGCTACAGCACATATTGTGATGTACCCTGTTGTGCTTTCTTACAATTTATTAGCATGGTTGCATATCATGGCAGCAGCCTAGCTCCATCATCATAAAGTTAAAAATGCTAGCCTGTCATGCAGGACCTTGGCCAACTTCTTTATTCATTGGTGCATTTGATTTCTTAAGGGTTTTGTTGCTAAAGAAGGAAAAATATCTTCATTTCAGTATTGTAACTTCTGGCTGTAATTGAAATGGAAATTTGCTCCTTATTTTTCTCTTTATTTCCTTGATACATGGTCAAATTTCAAGGATTTCTCCTTTTGTCGCATATTAAATTGTATCTCCAGCTCCATACCTCTAGCCCAAAGTGACTATTTGGTCTAAGTTTCTGGTAGCAAAATATAATACACTGTTCAGTAGCAAATAATGAATGGAACCTGTAGGTACAATGTGGAATTGATTGAAAGAATAAAAATTCGAGAGCAGTCTGTCGAGGGTTCTTTCTTGGAAGAAATTTGATTTGATTTTGCTACTATAGACACACATGCTACCCTTGTAGATGTTTCTATAATATTTAGGCTGGAGTTTAAGATACCAAACTGCAGACCAATGCCAACATGACATGACGTGATGGGAGGACATGAGGACATGGACATACATAGACACACATAAACTTCATAATTAATGCAGTTTGACACCACTTTAACTGTCATGGCCCCATTTTATGGAACCCTGGGGTTTATAGTTTGTTGTGGAAACAGACGGTTTTGTGAGAGCTCACAAAACTATAGATTGCAGAATTTTGTTTCACAATGAATGTGATACCTCACAAATCGAACTTTTGTGATATCTCACAAAACTATAAGCCCCATAATTCCATAGCACTGAGCCAAGGCAGTTAAAGTGGTATCAAACTGCATTAATGCAGCCACACAGAGACATTCAGCCCAATGTACTGAATTAAATAGAACTTGTTAGTAGTCAAATATGAATAAAGGCTTTCCTGACAAAATGCCTTTTGACTGACACTAAAGAGATCACAGAGAATGGGTCAACCTAATCTCCATGAGGAAGGAGAAGAGTCACTGAGAAGGCCCTTTCTTCTGTCTCACTAGGCATGTGGCAGGACAAGAGGAGCTTGAAAAACAGTTTGGATTATGCATGCTATCCTGATCTTGGGATAGAAGCTACTTAGGGGGAGTGGGAAGAAAACTGCTTAGTAAATGTTTCAGTCTTTTCCACCCATAATAGAAGTATATATATACATGCTGTAATATTTGAAGACATGTCTGAGAAAGATAATGGGATTTAATTTTCACTGGGGGATTGAGTTTTCTCTGCTAACAAGCTGGGTTTATTCACTATCATCGCTATCCTTCTGATACGAGGAAGGAAGGCATATTTGTAAATTTGCAAATGGCAGTTCTTTGTCTAAAGCTACCACATATATTGACTATCATTAATTTGGAAAAGCCATTTGAAACTTAGATATGAGCCGCCTGAGAGTTACTGGCAGGGTTACCAGGTCTGAGGTGCCAGCTGAAATTTAAGGTAACTGCAGTGTTCTCCTAACTCTCCAGGGTGAGGGACAAATCTCAGGAGAAGCTGCACAGTAGGAGGGAGAATTTCATTTTTTGGGTACATGAGGTGGTTTTAAAGTCTTGGGACTCATCTGTCATTATTCTCACCTGATTTCAGATCTCTCTACTTCAGTGTAATGGTTTCTTTTATTTGTGGTGTGCAACAGCAAAGAACTTGGGGAAATTACCCAAATGTCATGTGCACTATAGCTCAAACCATGTGGAATGTGAAATGCCAGCCTTAGTGAGAATGGTAGCAACTGCTATAGCTATATGCGGCATGGTTTGCCCACCTGCCCAGTCATAAAACATGCTTTGTTTCTTTATTGGCTCTTGCTTATCATTAGTGATGTCATTACTGGCTAATTTTCTTAAAGGAAGCAACAAGTAACTTTATCCATTTTCTTCATGCTGTGAAAAGGCGGTTTTGAAAGCTATTCATAGTTTGGAACTTGATCTATCCAAAATTTGTATGGGATTGTTTTTCAAAGAAAACTGCATTTTCTGTGCTGGAAACAGAAATGTATGTTTGTTATTGTTGCTGTGTGCCTTCAAGTAATTTC
Source organism: Sceloporus occidentalis (assembly GCA_023333645.1). Classification (NCBI taxonomy): domain Eukaryota; kingdom Metazoa; phylum Chordata; class Lepidosauria; order Squamata; family Phrynosomatidae; genus Sceloporus; species Sceloporus occidentalis. Next base: position 109,394,003 of record JALMGF010000002.1, on the reverse strand, counting down.
CAGCTTAGGTTGACTCTTTCTTGGCAGGATTTGTTCAGAGGGAGTTTGCTGTTGTCTTCCCATGAGAGTATGTGACTTGCTCAAAGTCACACAATAGGTTTCATGACTGAGCTGGGAATCGAACCCTAGTCTCCACAGTCATAGTCCAACTGTCAAGCCACTATGCCGCATTCTGTGGAAAAAAATATTTTCTTTCTAAAATGCTGTTTTCTATCTAAAATGCTGTTTTCTGTAAGGAATAACTGTTTGCAAGTTTATGTAGCATAAGTCTTCAGCTACAAAGATTCCAAGTGGCACACGTTTTGAGTGTTTACAGTGTGTGTGTGTGTGTGTGTGTGTAATGTTGTACAAATGAAAGGCACCACAAGCCTTACAAATGTGTACATTTCATAAACAAGGTATATTTTGTCTCACAATGAGTTTCAAGTTTTGTAAAATTAGTAAACTGGGTGAGAAAGGCAAAAAAGCAAGTTCTTTGCTAGCCATCTTCTAATGTGACAAGTGATACTTGTATCACAGGTGGCATAGTAAGATCCTTAAGGCTACACAGACACAGCCCCTTGGATGGTTTGAACCTTTTTCTGTAACACTTTTTCCTACCTACCTGAACTTTCGTACATTTGTTCTCAGCTCCCCCTTTTTCTTAGTTTCCACCCCTCAACTTCGTGCTATCATCTTATGCTTGTGTAACTGAAAAGTGGTGAAAGACTCTACTGTCTTTCTTCCCTCATGTTAGAAAATTCTTAAAGTGTTATATTTGCTCTTGGATAACTCAGAAATAGATTCTTTTTAGACTTCAAACTTCCCATGATCTTGTCCTCAAGGAAGACAAGTGCCTTTGACATGTTTGAAGAACTTTGTTTCAGAAGAAAGCAAAGCTGTCTGTTAAAAAGGAAGCACAGTGGATAATTTCTCATAACTTTACAAATAATATTAGGAACTACAACTGCACTGTTGAAACTTTCGGGTTGCTCCTAATGTTTCCCATTGCAGTTTTCATATTAAAAGTTATGCTCTTGAAGAGTATGTGGGAAAAATATTTCCAAGGATTTGTGTTTTTTAACATTTTCAGATATTCACCTTAAAAAAAGAAAGACAAAGATATGTACACAACAATTTTCCCTAGATTTAGAGTAATAGAATCATAGAATCATAGAGTTGGAAGAGACCACAAGGGCCATCCAGTCCAACCTTCTGCCATGCAGGAACTCTCAATCAAAGCATCCCCGACAGATGGCCATCTAGCCTCTGTTTAAAGACCTCTAAAGAAGGAGACTGCATTACACTCTGAGGGAGTGTGTTCCACTGTCAGACAGCCCTTACAGTCAGGACGTTCCTCCTAATGTTGAGGTGGAATCTCTTCTCCTGCAGTTTGCATCCATTGTTCTGCATTCTAGTCTCTGGAGCAGCAGAAAATAAGCTTGCTTCCTCCTCAATATGACACCCCTTCAAATATTTAAACAGGGCTATCATATCACCTCTTAACCTTCTCTTCTCCAGACTAAACATACCAAGTTCCCTGAGTGGTTCCTCATAGATTTCCAGTGGCTTCACTATTTTTGTTCCCCTCCTTTGGACATGCTCCAGTTTCTCAACATCCTTTTTGAATTGTGGTGCCAAAAACTGGACACAGTATTCTAGGTGGGGCCTGACCAAAGCAGAATAGAGTGGCACTATTACTTCTCTTGATCTAGACACTATACTTTTATTGATGCAGCCTAAAATTGCATTGGCCTTTTCAGCTGCTGCATCACACTGTTGACTCATGTTCAACTTGTGGTCTACTTGCACTCCTAAATCCCCTTCACACGTAGTCTCATTAAGCCAGGTCTTTCCCATCCTATATCTATGCATATCATATTATTATTATTATTATTATTATTATTATTATTATTATTATTTGCCCTTAGTGCTGTACCTTACATTTCTCTGTGTTGAAGTTCATTTTGTTAGCTTTGGCGCAGCTTTCTAGTCTATTCAGGTCATTTTGAATTTTGATCCTGTATCTGGGGTATTAGCTACTCCTCCTCATTTGCTGTCATCTGAAAATTTGATAAATATGCCCCTAATTCATTCATCCAGGTCTTTGATAAAAATGTTGAATAGCACTGCTGTTGTTCTAGCAGAAGAATAATTTCTTCATCACACATGTACTTGTTGGGGTTGAATTTTTTTTTTGGGGGGGGGGTACATCTCTTAAAAGACAAAGCTGGCCATGGGATTCTGGCAGTTGTCATTCAGAAATAACTTTTCTTTATTATTATTATTATTAAAATATTCATTACAATATATGTACAGCAAAAAAAAAAAGGGGGGATTGGCTTATTACATACATAGATTGCTGAATCTTGATACTTTCTCTTCCAGCTATTCCCCCCTCCCCCCCGCAAAAAAAAGGACTTCCGGTACAATTCCTCCTTCATTCAACTTTCTCCATTATGTTCTGTTCTTCAGCATTTCTTATACCACTATTCCTCGGTTCGTGATTTTATTATCTTCCTCATCTCTCTAAAATTCTCAATGAATGTTAACATTTCAATGAACAAGACTGCAACATATCTCTTCCATATATTACTTTCTTATCATTTGATATCCATCATTAAGGAAATTTATCCTAACTTCACTCATACGTATCTCAAAGAGGTGTCTTTTCCATATTTTGTTGTCTATCTCTCTTAACTTTCATTAATTATATAACATATCCTTTGTTTTTCCTCTACAACTGCTATAAATTCAATTTCCTGTAACATTTTCACCACATATTATTTTACATTTGCCCACCTCTTTTCACAGTATCTTATCAATGGTTTCCACATTCTTTCCACATTATTGTCATCATACATTTCTTTGTCTCTAAGTTGCATTGTAATAATGTCCATGTCTATCACTTCCACAGCCATAATAACTTTTCTGAGTTCTGTGTTATCCAAGACAGTTGTTGTTTCCCCTAGCTTTTTAACAGCTATGCATCCAAGTAAGGGGCCAACAGATGGGCAGCTAAATGCCACCCCTGTTTGCAATGGATCATTGCCGTGGCAACTGCACACCATGGCAACGATCCGCTCCCTCTCAGAAAGGAGTGCCATGGTGACACCCTTTCCGGGCCGGCACCATTTGGACATTGCACCACCTGTGCGTTATCATGGCGTGCCCAGTGTAAACAAGCGTGCACCATGATGGTGCCTGGACAGTGGACTAGGGGTCTCGGCTGTGTGGCCACCAAACCCTAGTCTGTGTACAGGACAGTGTAAAGTGCTGGTCTGTATGGGGCCTAAGTTCCTAAGGAGACAAGGTTTGTATGGGGCCTAAGTACCTAAGAATCCCTTTAATTTGGAGAAAGATGGAATAATAACAGCAGCAGCAACAGCAGCAATAGTAATAATAATAGTGGGAGCATAGTTGGCCAGTCTTGGGGTAAGATCGCTAGCAGCTCATGAACACCAAGTTCTTCTCATCTACTGAGTTAAGGCTAGTACACTGCAGCCTGGACTCCAGAGACTATACAGAGTCAAAATCTGACAGCTTCTAAAGTTTACTTCTTTCAGACTGACACAGTCCTATTTGGAGGAGTTTTCCCTGGTGGCCTTCTTCCCAGTGCACTGGTGCCTGATATTGGTGGGGCAGTGAATCCACTCCAACTTTTAGTCCAAACTTTAAAGGAATTATTCAATGGTGCCCAACCACCTGCAAAGGTTCAGCAGCTGTATAGCTCCTTTAAACTACAGACTTAAAAAGCAAAGCAAATTCACTGCCTCATTGCCATAAACCTCCAGTGTCTCATTGTTTAGGAATTAATGGAGGTATTTGAAAGGGATTTTCTTGGGAAGGTCAGGAAGAGAGCTTGCTGCAATTTAACCACCATACTGCAGATCAATGCAGGTTGACACTGATTTAACTGTCATGGATCCATCCTATGAAATCTTGGGATTTGTAGCTTGTTGTGGCACCAGAGCTCTCTGACAGAGAAGACTAAGTATCTCACCAAACTACAAATCTCAGAATTCCATAGCATTGTGGAATGGCAATTAAAGCAGTCTCAAACTGCATTAGTTCTTCAGTGTAGATGTAGCCTTACTCTAAAGATAGTTTTTGTAAAGTCTCCCTAAAAATGGAGAAATTCAATTACTGGTACACAACCAAGTTTTCATCTGAGAGTCCTGTATGGACTAATGGTCTGATTATTGATCAGAAGCTACCTTTGTGTAAGTGCATCTGTACTAATGGTGTACCATGCATCTATTTTATCATATTGTCACCTAGAAATTGTAATGTGGTAGGTTTCACATTTGTGAACCTCCCCCTGCCCCCGTAGCACAAGAAACTGAGGGGAAACGAAACCACCTCTTTCCCTCCTCCTTCCCTTCCCATCAACAAACATCTTCAGGAGCAAGACAGGTGTTCAAATCTAGGTGCGTACAAAACCCTCACAAAATATTACCAGGAAAAATTGAGAAAACAATTTATTGATGTAGAGTAAGCTCCCCAAATTTGGTCGGGTGGCCTGGTGTCTGAATCATTCTGAGAACTGTAGTACAAAAACAAACATTTCCAAGCTTTGGGGAATCCTAATAGAAGTAACCATCCAAGGATAATGGGGCCTATGGGCATGTGTTCACTGTTTGTCACAACTGCTGAAAACCATTTAGCACTTTCATGCTAAATGTTGCTGAAAACCAGTTAACTAATGCAACACAGTCCCATTAACCTCTGTCAAACTGATGTCATTAATCTGCAAAGACTGATCCAACCTCTTTGACAGATCTTCTAGAGTTGTCTCATTGAAAATCTTGCAGCACATGCCATGCCCAAAGCTGAAATGATGTGGTAAACAAGGTGCTTTTATTTTGTCATCTTGCTCCAGGTGTTTCTTGACAAACATTAAAATGGTCTTGCAGTGGTCCCTAACTGGGCATTCCAATATTTTTAACACAATTGATTTACAATTGCTAAGCTCTTGGAAAAACTGAAATTGGTTGGGCACATGTCCAATTTCTGATATTATTCCAAGCCTCTGGAAATGATAACAGCTTACAGAAAAGCAAACAGGTGGAGTCAAAATGAATTTTAAAAAGAGATGACTTTGCCATGCAGAGTCATGTGTGGCTGTTAAAGTTATTTGAAATGTCTGTTAATTTATGCTTTCTGAAAATGGGTAATAGAATTGGAAAGAATGGATCCTTACCACTCAAGTTTAAAGCTACATCAAGGAGTAATGCCATATGTAAATTTAAAGAGAACTGCTGAATAAAAATAGATTATGAAAGCAGAGTCAAACTAAGACTCTGGGAACTGACTGCTTAATACAGCTAGTTTTCAAATAAGACAGAAGCACAGTGCTATATTCATTTTGGTACTTTTGGGGAGCTATCATAAAGGCCTCTTAAAAAGAGTTCCATTGCAGAAAGAGAAATAAATTGTTGTAAGTAAATGGTTGAATGGCATTACATTTGCGGAAAGCTTCAACAGGAGTGCAAGAAATTAGATCCATCAGATTAGCTTTTCTAGCTAGTCAGGCAGCATGTTCTCAGGATGAGAACTATGTCCTATGATATACTTGTCCATGTGAATACGAAGGTCTTCCGGAGTCATGCCTTGAGCCACCCAACAGGAGATCTACACAAGTAATATGACATGCTATCCACAGTGGTGGGAGATGTGGTTTCTAGTCTCCACTAATCCATTAAACTTGAGAGTTGTCCTTAGCCAGCCATTCAGTCTCAGCCTGAACTATCCCACAGGGTTGTGGTTGTGAACATAAAGTAGAGAAGAGACCATGTGTATAACCTTGACCTCACTGGGAAAAAAGCAACAAATCAAAGCTACAGCTTAAAGAGCCTTTTCTAGGACAATACAGGCACCATTCCCCCCCCCCGCCCCCTATTAAGTCTGGATAGAGCTGGCCAGTGGAGCTGTTTTGTGTAGTCAGAGCCTGAGTAGGTAGACAAAGTAGTCAGTGCTTTACTAAAACAGTTTCATTAGGTCTAAAGGAGGGGGTTGTAAGACCACTGCTAAAGGACAAAAAGAAAAAAGAAAAGATGCTCGCAAAACGTCAGGAATAAACTCTTCTAGAACATGGCCACATAGCCCCCAAACCCACAAAAAACTATGCATGCCAGCCATGGAAGCCTTTGACTTCACAAAAAAGAAAAGCTCTTCCTAGAATCCACAGTATTGGACAACTGTTGACCAGTTTCCAGCATTCAATTTCTGGGCCAGGTGTTGGAGTGTGTGGTGGCCTCCCAGCTCCAGGGATTTCTGAATAAGATTGATTATTTAGACCTACTTAAATATGATTTCAGGTCTGAATATGGAACAGAGACAGCCTTGGTCACCTTGGTGGATGCCCTACTGGACGGAGGGGGGGTTAGTTCTGCTGGATTATTTAGTGGCTTTCAGTAACATTGATCATGGTATCCTTTTTGACCACCAAGTGGGATGGGATTCAGGGGTATTGTTTTACAGTGGTTCTCACCCTTCCTGGAGGGGTGAACTCAAACAGAGGCATTGGGGTAAACCTGTTCAAACCCTTGGCCACTGGCCTGTGGGGGACTCATTCAATTTATCATATACATAAAACTGCTGGGAAAGGCTGAGCAGAATTTTAGGGCACAGTGCTATCACTATGCAGAAAACACCCAGATATATTATTCCTTTTGACCTCAATCCAAGGATGTTGTCTTAGTTCTAAACTGGTATCTGTCATCAGTTATGGAATAGATGAGGGCTAACAAATTGAAACTTAATCCAGACAACATAAAGGTGCTCTTGGTCAAATCAAGGAATAAGGATTCCAAGTGTTGAATGAGGTTACATTCTCTCTGAAGACATAGATTTGCACCTTGGGTATACTCCTGGATTCAGATAATGGAAGCTCAGGTCTCAGTAGTGGGCAGGAGTGCCTTTGCACAGTTGTTTGAACACCAGCTGAATATGTTCCTTGAGACATCAGATCTTGCCACAGTGACATACACCTTAGTTATATCCTGTTTGGAGTGCTGTAATGTGTTCTACATGGGGATGCCTTTTAAGAGTGTTCAGAAACTTCAGCTGGTCCAAAGAGGTGCATCTACATTGCTATCTGGTTCTGTTTACAGGGAGTACATAGTTCCCTAGTTGCAATGGCTCCACTGACTGCTGGTTCATTTCTGGGCCCAATTTACAGTGATGGCTGTGACATTTAAAACCCTACACAGCTCAGTCCGGGTTATCTAAAAGAACTTATTTTCCCTAACAACATTCTCTTTTGAGATTTGCTGGGGAGACCTCTCTCTGTCCAACCACTTTCACAGGTACACCTGGGGGGAACATGGCAGAAGGCATTCTCAATGGCTGCCTCCAGGCCCTGGAACCTTCATCTAAGAGAGGTCAGAGGGGCACCCTCCCTGTTTTCTTTTCTTCAAGCAGACTGACTTTTTATTTATTTATTTCAGCAGTCCTTTGAAGACTGCCTGATCAAGGGGGCTGGAACTGGCAAGTGGGCTATCTGTGTCTTGTTTGTAATTTTTTAAAAGTTATAGTTTTAACTGGTTTGAATTTTATGCATAGTTTAATTATATATTTAATTTATCAGTTGGGTATATTTTTTAGCTATAGGCACATCCAGACTGGTTTTAAAAGACGAGAAATGCTCAGGTTTTGTTCTTGTTCTTTCTTATTTTATTTTGGAGAGCCATATATATATATATATATATATATATATATATATATATAATGTATCCCAGAATATTTCCTTTCACCTTCCAGTATGAATAACAACTTTTTATACCAGCTCCCCAGAGTAGCTTATATTAACCCAATATGCATTAAAAAGAGCAACAAAATCTGGCACTTTCTAATTAGCCTGGATATGCCTTTTGCCTCTTTTAACTGCTGTAAGTCATCCTGAGTCTTAACTGGAAAAAAGCAGGGTGATGATGATGATGATGATGATGATGATGATGCAGCAGAGAAACAATATCTCAAGTCACCATTGCCTGTGAATGTCTAGATTCACACAGTCTTGCAAAATGAGGACCTTGCCCTGCAACTAACTAAAATCAGGGCCTGTCAGCTGTACAATCAAGATCTGTGGAAGGGAGTCTATCAAACCACTGGAGAAAGGTAGATACTTAGAGGCTTTATGGCATTTGTATGGACTACAGGAAATGAAAAAGATACCTCCTCTCTCTCTTTGCTAATTAGCAGATATTATTTCTATGGCCTCTGAAGTAGATGGGACCCCTTAGGTATGGCATACCTTCTTGTAGGATGGGGGCCAGCATCAATTAGATCAGCCATAACCAGAAATTATATCAGACAAGCAATAAAATCTGCATACTGTAAAACATTCCAGCATATATTTGCAAGGGGTTAAACAGATTTCAGTTGTAGCTCGCTGTACTTGGGGGAGCTGATTAATTGTTAATGTCTTGTTTTCCAAATAAAAATCTGAACGGCAAATCCAGGCAGCCAATATTTCTAATTATTCACCAAGCAGCTATTATTCACAATGCCAAACAAGAAGCCAACAACTCACAGCCTCAATTGTCTATTTCATTCAGGATATATATATATATATATATATATACCCAAGTTGACTTCTTCCAAAGTTGCACAGATAAGAAAATAAGTGCTCTCTTCTGGAGGCATCAAGTAACCATAGCAACCTGATCTAACACACATTAAAAGCAAGCTGCTTCATGAGGAGTCTGTCTGGGAACTCAAGCAATGAATGATAAATAATAATGTTCAAAAATCACGCATCCCAGAAAAACAGGAAAAAAAAAATACAAAATGATGACAGGATGATGGGAAATAAGCAAGATGAACTCGAACTCCTAGTACAACAAAGCAAATATGATATAACAGGCATCACTGAAACCTGGTGGGATGAGTCTCATGATTGGAATGTGGAAATAGAGGGGTATAACCTTATTAAGAGAAATAGGCCAAACAAGAAAGGAGGAGGAATAGCACTATATGTCAGAGATATTTACACCAGTGAAGAGATCCTGGACATCAATCATGGAAGCCAGGTGGAGAGCATCTGGATAAGAATCAAAGGGGAGGGAAACAACAAGGGTGTTACGGTGGGAGTCTACTACAGACCCCCAAGTCAGACTGAGGAATTGGATGATATCTTTCTAGAACAGATGACCACACAGTCAGAAAAGAGAGATGTAGTAGTGATGGGCGACTTCAACTATCCTGATATTTGCTGGAAGTCAAACTCAGCAAAATCCTCAAGGTCTAGCAAATTCCTCACTTGCCTGGAAGACAATTTCATGGTCCAAAAGGTGGAAGAGGCAACAAGGGGGTCAGCTATTTTAGATCTGATCCTAACCAACAAGGATGACTTGGTTAATGGGGTGCAAGTGGTGGGATCATTAGGTGGAAGTGACCATGTTCTCCTGGAGTTTGTTATACTGTACAATGGAGAGGAGAAGCCAGGCAGAGTCAGACACGCATCCTAGACTTTAGGAGAGCGGATTTCAGTAAACTTAGAGAAGTATTGAGGGCGATTCCATGGTCAGAAATACTAAAAGATAAAGGAGTTCAGGACGGATGGGACTTTCTCAAAAGGGAGATACTGAAGGCACAATTTCAAACAGTTCCAGTGAGAAAGAAAAACGGGAGGTGTCTCAAGAAACCAGGATGGATGACTAAGGAACTTTCAACCGAGCTAAGTTTGAAACGGAACATGTATAAGAAATGGAAAAAGGGGGAAATCACGAAAAAGGAATTCAAAGAAATAGCAGGCATTTGTAGGGGTAAAGTCAGAAAAGCTAAAGCGCAGAATGAACTCAGGCTTGCTAGAGAGGTTAAGAACAATAAAAAGGGCTTTTTTGGATATGTCCGCAGCAAGAGGAAGAAGAAGGAAACGGTAGGGCCACTGCGTGGAGAAGATGGCAAAATGCTAACAGGAGATAGAGAAAAGGCAGAATTACTCAACACCTTCTTTGCCTCAGTCTTCTCAGAAAAGGCAAAGGGTGCTCAACCTGAGGATAATGGAGCAGAGGACAGAATAGGGGAATTTCAGCACAGAATAAGTAAAGAGATAGTAGAGGAACACCTTGTTAATCTAAATGAATTTAAGTCTCCGGGACCAGATGAACTCCATCCAAGGGTATTAAAAGAACTGGCAAAAGTAATATCGGAGCCATTGGCAATCATATTTGAAAACTCCTGGAGAACAGGAGAGATCCCAGCAGACTGGAGGAGGGCAAACGTTGTCCCCATCTTCAAAAAGGGGAAAAAAGAGGATCCCAACAATTATCGTCCAGTTAGTCTGACATCAGTTCTAGGAAAGATTCTGGAGCAGATCATTAAACAGAGAGTTTGTGAACATCTAGAAGGCAATGCCATAATCACAAAAAGTCAACATGGGTTTCAGAGAAACAAGTCATGCCAGACAAATCTAATCTCTTTCTTTGACAAAATTACCAGCTTGGTAGATCAAGGGAATGCTGTGGATATAGTATATCTTGATTTCAGTAAGGCCTTTGACAAGGTTTCCCATGACATTCTTGCAAACAAGCTTGTAAAATGTGGGCTAGACAAAGGAACTGTTAAATGGATCTGTAATTGGTTGACCGGCCGAACCCAAAGGGTGCTCAACAATGGCTCCTTTTCATCCTGGAGAGAAGTGACCAGTGGGGTCCCACAGGGCTCTGTCCTGGGCCCAGTGCTATTCAACATCTTTATCAATGACCTGGATGACAGAATTGGGAGCATACTTATCAAATTTGCAGATGACACCAAATTAGGGGGAATAGCTAATACCCCAGAGGACAGGATCAAGATTCAAAATGACCTGAATAGACTAGAAAGCTGGGCCAAAGCTAACAAAATGAAATTCAACACAGAGAAATGTAAGGTATTGCACTTAGGGCGGAAAAATAAAATGCACAGATATAGGATGGGTGACACCTGGCTGAATGAAACTACGTGTGAAAGGGATCTAGGAGTCCAAGTAGACCACAAGTTGAACATGAGTGAACAGTGTGATGCGGCAGCTAAAAAGGCCAATGCTATTTTAGGCTGCATCAATAGAAGTATAGTGTCTAGATCAAGAGAAGTAATAGTGCCACTGTATTCTGCTTTGGTCAGGCCCCACCTAGAATATTGTGTCCAGTTCTGGGCGCCACAATTCAAAAAGGACATTGAGAAACTGGAGCGTATCCAAAGGAGGGCGACAAAAATGGTGAAGGGTCTGGAGACCATGCCCTATGAGGAACGACTTAGGGAGCTGGGGATGTTTAGCCTGGAGAAAAGAAGGTTAAGAGGTGATATGATAGCCCTGTTTAAGTATTTGAAAGGATGTCATATTGAGGAGGGAGCAAGCTTGTTTTCTGCTGCTCTAGAGAACAGGACCTGGAACAATGGATGCAAGCTACAGGAAAAGAGATTCCACCTGAACATTAGGAGGAACTTCCTGACAGTAAGGGCTGTTAGGCAGTGGAATGCACTTCCTCGGAAGGTGATAGAGTCTCCTTCCTTGGAGGTCTTTAAACAGAGGCTGGATGGCCATCTGTCAGGGATGCTTTGATTTGGATTTCCTGCATGGCAGGGGGTTGGACTGGATGGCCCTAGTGGTCTCTTCCAACTCTACGATTCTATGATTCTATGATTCTATGATTAATCATTTATATAGTAGGAATATAAAGAAAACAAGAAAGCAACAAGAGAAGACAACAGGAAAAACATTGAGACACTTCTAAAGGGGGGAATGGCCAATTATCACAAGATCTTTTGAATTTTAGAGCACTTTTTTTGCAAAAACAATGTAAACAAATCGATTTGGTTGTGGGGATGTGAGTTTGTGAGTTTGCCTTAAAACGCATTGTGTTTTCAACAGATGTTTGGTTTGGGGTGTGTGCAAAAAAATATATTTTGTGCATATGAAATTTTCATAAAATGCCCACAAATGTGAAAAATCATTGGAAAAAAATCCCTCTTGTAATCCTGCCTGGAAGGGAGTAAACATTTAAAACTCTGTATACTTGCATGCAAGAATAAAATCATTAAAGATTTATACATTTCTATTCTATAGCACAGTGCACAAGACTTTAGAAATGCCTTGCAATAGTCAAGACTAGTGATCCCAAGCCTAGCTGACGCATAGAATTAGAATATAGGCAACACCTCCCTTTGAATTTGTATTCTATGTACCTTTCTACATCATTGTTCTCTCTGGGTTCAGGACTCTTTACAAGCTTAAGTTCTAACTAACAGCCGAATCAAACATACATCTATTTTATTCAGACAAAAAAAAGATGAGGAGAGATTTATTATGTTTCTTCTCAGTATGAGTTTGATGCTAATTTTTCTTTCATGCACCATAATTATAAGAAGCTGGAGATCCAATAATTTCCTACAGCTCTTTAGGAGAAACAAGATGGTAAACAGATGCAGGCCTGCGGGACTTCATAAATCTTATTCTCAAAACTTGCATGCTCAGGTTCCTGCTTTGCACTTGGCTTGTTTTGTGGGAGGTGGGTAGACACAGATTAGCATAATGCCATCAAAGCTTTGCCAATAATACACCTGTCAGCTACTCTGAACAGCAGTGGAGACTTGCCATCACGCCCAGTTTTCATACAGGGAGCAAACTGTGACTCATGATGAAAGTCATGTACAAATGTTGCAAATGTTGGAAAATTTATATCAGCAATGAATTCAAGCAATAACTTTACTCATCCTGAGGAGTCAGAAAAATTTATGAATTTTGGAAAAATTCTGACCAAAGACAAACTATAATATTATTACATAGGAAGGGATACTTGTGGATTTCATTAAAAAACAACTGACTAACATATGGATTAATATGTGGATGAGAATACAGGTATCTTTTAGACTGTGCGCTTCTCTAAATTGCACAGAAACACATTAATATTAGCGTGTAAAATGCCTATGGTGAAATGAGTACCATACAGAAATGCACATATCAAAGAAAGCTCTCTCTCTTGCTCTGTGTGTGTGTGTGTGTTTATAAACATACATATGACACTTTGTGTGTTCAAATCACAGGCTGATGGGGAACTGGACAGAATAGAATTATGCAAACCCAACATGGACAGAAACAACATTGCTTTGTCCATGGAGTCCTGGTAGTGCAGTGGTTAAATGCTGCTGCAGCCACAACATTGTAAGTTCAATCCTAGATGAGCACTCCAAACTTCATTCAGTCTTCCATTCTTTTGTAGGTCAATAAAATGAGTACCCAGCTTGTTGGAGACATTGTCAACTGCTTAGGGAGTGCTAGTTCACTGATAGGGGTATAGAAATGTACTTGCTATTGCTATTGCTATTCCTCCACATGCGAACCTGGGAGCTGACATTCTATAAGGGGCATGCCAGTTAATGATATGGGATTTTCAGCACTGCTACAGCCTTGCAATTTCCAATTTGGGAAAAAGTTTTGTCAGTTCCATGAAAGGGTGTCAAATTGATTTAAATTTGCATTTTTGGCTTTGACTAGATGACTCCAGAATCCCTCAGTGACTGCCACTAGAAAAGAATTAGGGTCAAAAAGAGAATCAATTATAATACAAGAAGTATCCAGGATCAGTGATTCTTCTCTATAGCAAAGTAGAGGGCCTTGGGTAATCAAAAGGTTAGACTTTGAATTTCTTCTGATGAAAAAGAAGTTTCTTTGCTTGAATTTAAAAAGAAAAGAAAAGGAAGAAGAAAGAAGAAACGGATGACATTTTTTGTGAGTCTTGGAGAGGGTCCGACAATTTTCCATGAATTCATTGCTCTTGCTGGTCCAAAACCAGTTCAATTATGTGTTTAATTTGATCTAACACTATGGTCAACATCCTTCACTTTCCTTATATCATGCTCCAAAGGTGGAACAATGGAGGAGCTGAGAATCAAAATGACTGAAGCTGAACACTAAGGTAATGACTTGTTAAAATTTTTAACCACACTCTTCTTTCAAGAAAGTCATACTAGACAAGAAAATGAATATTGTGAACCTAACAGCTTTGAGCTTAGAAAATGAAAAACCAAGGGGGAAAAGAAGGGCATGCTTTCCTGGTATATGTGGAAAAGGGAGTAAATAATCATGGGAAATGAGATGGGATTCAGTCCAATTAACTTGAATGAAATGCCTGCCTCCCCGCACTTCTCCGTGGGATTGTTTTTCCTTTGCAACCATGGACCACAGTGAATTGTAACCCTCTGTGGACCACAAATGAAAATTAATTCTTTATAATGGCAAAGGAAGGATGGAAAGAATATTTGAAAATATGGGGGGAAATGGTTTTAAGATATGTTTCTCAGGTTTCAGGAAACCCCGAGGGGGAGAATCCTAGGTGGAAGAGGATCTTTGCGTTTTGAGACAGATTTTGTTTTTTGTTTTGTTCTGTTTTTCTGTTTTCTTTTGTTTTTACAAAATTCACAGATGGCATTTTTGTACAAAAGCTGCATTTCAGGAAAATGATGTTTCTCCATAAAAATACTATTTTCAGAAAAGGCTTTCTGTTCAAAACAAACAAACAAACAAAAAACCATGCAATTTTGCACAGAATAGGTTCCAAAATGAGAATAGTCTTTGAAAACGGCACAATTTTTGAAGCCTTTCTTGCAGCGAAAAGAGAATCCTCTAATTATTAACTGCTTCTTTCAAAAACAAAATGACATCTTTATGACAAAGCAAAGTCCTTTTGGGATTTCTTCTTAATCATGTGTAGCCAGATGACGATGAAGGCTTACAAGTCTCCACAATGGTCCAGCTGAAAATAACAGCTTTGTAGATTTGAGAAATGTGTTCATCTTATTGAAAGTGAAGAAATTTGTACTCTGAAGAGGGAGATGGTTTTTTCTCCTTCTCTGTTTTTTTTTAAACTATCAATAAAAATAGAGAGAAAAATGAAGAGGGTTTCCACAAATCAGTAGGCTGTCACTAGAGCTTCTTCAGTGCAGAGGCAGAAAGCTCATCTGGAAGTTTTCTCTTATATAAAATATGTGAAAAATTTTAAGGGAAGTTGAAATATAAGGAACTGGAGAAGAAAGAAGGCAATTTCTGAGGAGCTTTCTGTGAAGTTCCAGTATAATACAGATCAAAATTAGTGCACCATTATACAATTATTGCTAATGAAATAGCAACCACTGCACAAGAGAGAAAAGATGTGGTTTCCTATGTTCTCAGGCACAGTTTTGTTTTTTTTGTTGTTGTTGTTGCTTTTAATAAGAAGAACTATGTCAGGCTGTTGATGAAATGGATCCACAGGATAGACACAGCAACACTACTTGGCTTGATATGGTGTCACAGCAATTTGGAGTTATGACAGGTTTGAAATCACAACAAAACTTCATATTTTGACACCACCTGGTGAGTCAAGATTCAGTCAGAACAACTTCACTTATAGCTCATCACGTCTCAAGTTAAATTAGTTCCTACCCATTACTTTCTGTTCAGTAAGTCGAGCGTCTGAAAGAACATTCCCTGCAAAGGTAAAGATAATACTCTGAAAAACAAAATACCCAGATGAGTCTAATACTTGAACTATAAGAATGCACATAATTTACTTATGGAATTTATATAATCCACAAGTAATGACAGACACTGGCATAGAAGATAGGCCTGTTACAGACTGCCAAAATAAAGCTGCTTCGGGTCTCTTTGGAGGTATGCTATTTAAATGATGCATGGGTCCTAAGAGTCCGGAGGTCGCGCCAAAGCCACACTCCATTCCTAAGCACTGGAGTGCAGCTTTGGTGCAGCTTCCGGATTCTTAGGATGCATGCATCATTTAAACAGCATAC
Source organism: Sceloporus occidentalis (assembly GCA_023333645.1). Classification (NCBI taxonomy): domain Eukaryota; kingdom Metazoa; phylum Chordata; class Lepidosauria; order Squamata; family Phrynosomatidae; genus Sceloporus; species Sceloporus occidentalis. The sequence continues at coordinate 109,378,253 of JALMGF010000002.1, read as the reverse complement.
CTCCAAAGAGACCCCAAGCAGCTTTATTTTGGCAGTCTGTAACAGGCCATAGTTGTTTAAGAAACAATTAGACAAATTAATGAAATACGGACTTATTAATAGCTATTAAGTATATGTTGAACTTCCCTGAACAGCCTGGGAAATTTGTGTTTTGTTAATTTCCATGTCAACTGACCAGGTGAGAACCTTTCAAATTAATGTGAAGGTTGAAACATAATTCTCTTTCACATTTTACATTTCTCTGAATTTCAATGTACATCTCGCCACTGATGGATGTACTAACATGAATGTCAAAAATTCTACTTTTTGTTAGGCTCTGTTCAGAAATGTGTATATTTTAATGCACTCTTTCGAAATATATGAAAATTTAGAAATGCTTAGAGATTCAGGGAGAAAATATGGATACAGATAACACAGTTCAACAAGCATAATAGTAAAAACATTTAAAATGAAGGACATATCCTATTAAGAACAGCACTAATATATAACAGTTTAAAAGCATTTTCATACGTATGTTACAAAAATCTAAATATATACTTTCATTTTCATATTGATTTGGGGGAGGGGCCATCTTTCTATCTATCTATCTTTACTCATTAAAATATTTCTATCGCACCCTATATTCACCCAAAGGTTTTAATTAAAAAGGAAAACAAGGCTTGGTTTGGCAATAAATGATTCCAATACTGGTGCCAATTTGGCTTCCAGGGGAGAGAATCCCAGCCTGGGATGCAACTGCAAAGAAAGCCCTTGTTTTTGCCTTTCTGTCAAAAACAAGAGCTCAAAGCATATAGAATAGTAAATTCAGACTGTTTGTTAGAACTCATAATTATACCTTAAAATTAATGAAAAAGAGCATAAAAGCTTCACGGTAAAAGACCTAAATCTTATTGTTGTCCTGCTTGAGTAAATGCATCGAATCAATAGGATTTACAGAAGTGTTGATTCATCATTCAACAACTGACTCAATTGAATTAATTAATAGAATTGCAACCATAGCTAGTACCCAGTTAGTTGGATCTCCCCCATGAGGATTGGTGCTTTATGGTATTTTACTGATATTTATGTATTTAAATATTTTTATTTAATTTTTTATTAATATTTGTTATTTTATGTTGTTTTGCATTGGTATATTTGGGGTTAATGTTTAATAAGCTAAGTGGAAATTCTTACAAAATACAAAGAGGTTTGCAGAAAATAGAAAGTGAAAGCAAAACTGTGTATTTAAGTGAGCCAAGCCTAGGAGTGGGTTTTTTGGAGGTTGGGAATATGAAAGCTGGAAGAAAATTAAAAGTGGAAGCTGAGCTGAAGATATGGAAAGAGCTGGAAGTACAGTTGACATGAAGGAAAAGTGAAGAAGGCTGAGCTGAAGATGTTAGGCATGAACTTTGGGAGAACAGTTGGGCAGAAAACCTTGCCACTGGTCCTCAGCAAAGAACTGTTGGCTTGGAACTTGAGAGAAAGGAAACCAGGGATGTGTCTTTGTTTCCTGTTGCTCAACTGAGACTAACAGTGCTGTATCTGCACTGCAGAGTTAATATAGTTTGACACTGCTTTAACTGTCATGGCTCAATGCTATGGAATTCTGGGATTTATGGTTTTGTGAGCTATTTAATCTTCTCCGGAGACCTCTGATGCCACAGCAAACTATAAATCCCAGGATTACATAAAATGGAACCATGACAGTTTAAGTGGTGTCAAACTGCATTAATTTTGCAGTGTCGCAGCAACCTGATTGTAAACTGAAACATTTTTTGTCTATTAAAGCTATTTTAGGTTATAATTGTGAGTTCATGGTTTTCTAATTAGATTAAAAAGTCATTATTATTGTGGCTTGCAGTTATGGGTTGCTCATCCCATGCCTACAACTTTATCATTCTACTGCACATAATTTGTGTAATAAAAAGTTTAGGGCTTTATTGTTGGAAACAGCATTGCAAATAAAGACATCCACATGGTGGCAGTAGACAAGTTTGTGGGGCAGCAAGTAAGGGCCCCATTACAAAGAACCATGTACACACTTTGGGGCCAGTTTCACTTTCCCTTGTATGACAAGCCTAGGCCAGTCCATGACACTCTGTTCATGGCTTACAAGCCAAAGCCCTGCATGATTAAAAATAATGAACACTGACTGGAGGTGGGATAGAACAGAATTATTAATATCATTATGTAACCTTGAACAGGAAACAGCTGTATCTGTCCATCCAAAATACAAAACCCAAATACTCTTTAGAAGCGAGATACTTAAGCCAAAAATCAGGGAGAGTAGACCTTCATTTTCCTTATATTCTTCTTACTTTAAAGATGTATTGGACTACTGCCTTTGACAACAGAATGCTGGACAACATTGGCTTTGATGTGCCTCAGCAGAACATGTTCTAAGTTTCTTAAGAGGAAGAAGGAAAATACCTTTTGTTCTTCTTTGCCATCTTACTTGCTTTGGGAGGCCAAAGTCTATGGATACTTACACTTTGAAGTGTCTATATTGATGGTACTGTGTGCATGAAAACAACAACAAAAAGACTTTTAGCACTTTGAAGACTGAAGAACTTTCTTTGGCATCTCATTTCATGGACTGCAGACTAGTTTATCAGCTGTATTGTGTTTGGCAGCTGACAAATGATTCAACACATACTTCAAGCTTGTTGCTTTTAAAGTATGCTATTGTATATTATTTGCGAAGGTTCAGAAATAGTGTAATTATCTCAAATATTTTGGATCTCTTTTTAAAAAGTAATTTGCTGGTGTCAAAGGCAAGAAATACCAACATAGAGAATTTCAACCAAAGGTCCACCAAACAGTGATACCTTTATTGGCCAGTCGAAATGCATAATGTACTTGTTGCAAGCTTTCGAAGCTCCACTGGCTTCTTCATCAGGCAAGATGTTACAAACCAAACAGGAGAACAATCAGAGGACTTTGGCCTCACCGGCCTCTACAAGGAGGCCTGTGGCTTCACAGGAATGGTGACATGTTGGATTGCAAGAGAGGAATACTTGTTGAGATGCAAATGGACTTTGAAGATCTCCCAATTGCCACATGGCCAGAAGGAGGAGGAGCCAGCCTGCAAAATACCCTCCCCATATCATAACTAAAGACAGAAACCAGAGAATTCAGGCATCTTACTAACATGTTTAATTTTTCTCCTATTTGGTTTGTAACATCTTCCCTGATGAAGAAGCCAGTGGAGCTTCAAAAGATTGCAACAAGTATATTGTGCATTTCAGTTGTCCAATAAAGGTATCACTGTTTGGTGGGTTTTTGTTTGAATTTACTAAACGGTCAACACAGCTCCCCTGCATGTTTACAGAGGATTTCAGATAAAGATAGGGATGGGATGATTTTTCATATCTGTTGGCATGATTCTCATTTTCCCACCTCCACGTCTGTTATATGTTAGTTTTCTATGTCTTTGTATTCTGTGTTTTGCATGCATTTTTCAGATGGATGCATTGATGGATCCATGCTAAAGAATGTTGCCATTGACCAAAGTTCACTTTAAAAATGTGCAGTGTTTTTTCCCCTAAAACAATAAATAAAAATAAAATGTGCACATTTTATATTTCACTTTTCTCCTGATAGGGACATCTGCACGGTGCCATATGGTGCTTGTGTTACCAGTGCGCCAGTGGCACACTGGTTACACCACTACCACGGCTTGAAAAGAACCCACTTTTCATGGGTTCTTTTTTCATTGGTGGGAAGCCGTGTGGTCTGGTGGCTGCGGCTTCCCTCTGGCAGAAAAATAGGCACCAGGAGGCCCCCCTTTTTGGGGGTCTGTACCATGTCATAATTTAAGACAATTTTAAAAATTGATCCTATTCACTAAATTTAAAAAACAGTTTAAAAGGATTCAAAATGTAATAATGGAGATAAAAATATAGCACACACAAACACCCCATTAAAAGACTTCTCTACAGTAACCAATTAATAAACAATGGACTAATTAAATAAGAAGGTTTTTGCAGGCTGGTAGAAAGACATCATGGATGGGTCTGAAGGGGGAGGGTATCAAGCCCTCCCAACCTATGCCGGAAGGGTCCTTGGAGCACCCAGCAACAAAGAGAGTCAAGAGTCCGAACTGTGGTTCAAAATAAGCACACCTTTATTTTCCGTACGGGGTGACAGCCGCCTAGATGGCAATTCCAAGACTGTCACACCCAATTGTCTTTCTTCAAACCTTTTATAGATTCTAAAAATGCAAGCATAGCTTTAAGCAACATTTTCTTCAAGTTACCTTTTAACATTTCTCAATAATTCCCAGAACCAGTTTATTGGCTCATTCCTGTCTTCCTGCCTTCCTGGCAAGTTTCCACAGTTCTGGTTAATCTTTCACAATCCCCATTGTTCCTCTCTATCTCTAGTTCAGATTGCTTGGCCATGCTATGCTGTAATCATTAAACTGTTCAACTGTCCTTTAGACTTTCTAGGTGGCTGTCCCTCTCAGGTCCAGTCAAGCCTACCACAGGAAAGATTTCCATACCCTGGGAGTAGCCACCAAGAAGACCATCCCCGATGTTCTTACTAAATATGCCTGTGGTGGAAAGGAAATTAATAGAATACACTTTCTTTCTTTCTTTCCTTTCTTTCATGAAATGCAAAACAAGTCTTGAAATGTAGACACTGTCAGTTGCATGTTGTGTTCATTTCTGGGTTCAATTTAGGTGAACCAGAATAAGGTAAACTCATTTTTAAAATGATGGAACACATTTTCCATACCGTTCTTGGTGCAAGACAAACATCCTGTAACAAAATAACACTTCTTAATGACACCTCCATCAGAAAATAAGTGGCCAAAATGAAAAACACTGCTTGCCAAGTTAATAAACAACTGTTTCTTTTAAAAGTTTATAAGCAATAGGGACAAATTGGGCAAAGTCTTACTAAATAAGGAGGGTTCCTTAACAGGGGAAATAAAAGATTGGAAAGCTTTCAAACTGATCATTGGAGGAGCTGACTAAAACTGAATGTTATATATGTATTTTCCTGCAGTTTCCATTGTAGGAATTTGCTTTCTGTGTAGCTCTTCCTATCAAGTTTAACATAGAATTTGAAGGAAGAATCATAGTAATAGTGAGAGCCTATCGGTTTGACTCAAGATATAATCTTCACTGGGGCATGGGGGAACATAAGGTACTTTGTGGCAGCCTCAAATCGAAAAGTAATTCCAGCTGTAGCTGATTTTGTTGTATTTTAAGTGAGGTTGGCAGCTCAAGAGCTGAATCCCAGCACAGTAGGAGAGGCAACAAATTAAACCTGCAGAGTTTAAGATGCAGAGTTGCCCTCTCTGTTTTGGTGAATAGCCGGAGCCTTCAGCTAAGTAATGGAAATGACACAGTGCTGAAACATCTATGCCTTTCCATGACAATATTATTTTATTTATCCAAAAAACAGATGGATATACTTACAACATCTGATAATCTTGGTGAAGAAAGGGATAATAAAGATTACACAGGCAATCTTGAAGGATGACATCTTGTACACAATTCAGCAGGCCTTCAAAGGAATCAAGACACTGAGTAACAGGAGATTAACTTCATGGCATCTAAGCATTTGTTTTTATTGCTTCTTTCAAAGTTTGTGCCTGTTGCACAGTCATTTTGAAACTGCACCAGAGAAGTGCTAGACCCTGCAAAGTTACTTTTAAAAATTAGCTATAAATAAAGTTCCAAGGACAACAAAATGTGTTAATGACTCTATTGAGTTATTATGGTTGTGAGAAGAACTCTACTGGATCAAAACAGTGTTCCATCCACTGTTATATCCAGTGTCCGAAACTGGACAGTGGGAGACAATAATAAATAAATGTCTTGAACAAAAAGAAGTTGGAAATTCCAGCTGAGCCGATGCAAATTGACTTACAGAATTCTACCAGATCTAACTTCTTCTCAGCACTGGACTGCAAGAATGAACATATTTAAAATGGTGAGAATGGAAGAGTTTATATTTAAAGGGTATTTTAAAAAAGCAATTATTGGTGGGGTACAGACCGCCAGAAAGAGGTGGCCGGGAGCCGCCTCTTTTCCGCATAGTCACGCCACAGCAACCAAATTGCGCAGCATGGTTGCATGAAAAAAGGAGTGTTGAAAAGCAGCTCCTTTTTGCACCATCACAAACTGCTGGTGGTGGCGCAAGGAGGTCGCTGCTGTGCTGGTCCATCTGGAGGGCATGCAGCAGTGACATCATAGCTGTGCATGCCATCTGGATGGTGCTGCACAGCTATGGCAGTGTGGCGATGTGGTAGGGTTGTGGGGCGTATGCACACGCCACCCCAGGGCAACCCTAGCATGTTGCCATGATGCTGCAAAGGGCCCATCTGTACAGGGCCATTATTACACTTCCAAGGCTCCAAAGTAGTTACCATTATATGTAAAATTTTAAATGACATTTTAGTTTTATATTTCTCAAAAATAACTGAAACAGATGTTTTGCATTGTTACAACTGAATGCTGCAACACTATGTTATAGCATTCAGATTTTCCTATTTACCTTGTTGTCACTATAACAATAGGTGTGAATAGAACAAGGCAGCAGCTCAGTGCATAACACAAGGCAGCACTTGAATAATGTGATATCCTACCTCCACTATTTTGCTTGGGTACATGACTTCTCTAACTTGTGTTAGTAGTGGCTGCTACTCTGCTGACCTGCAGCCTTCTATATCCCATCTTACAATATGCTCTAGAAGACACTGGATGTGGTTTCTTTGCTATATATAGGTTGCTGCTGAACCACTTTGGGCAATCACTGTTCAGCAGATGCCTGAAAAGAAATAGCTCCTTCCCACCACCTTTCCTTTTACCCACTGCCACTTGCATACTAAGCCCATGCCCATGTGCTCACCCCAGTTAAAAAGATGATATATGTTCCAGGGAGGGAGAGGTATGTTTGTATGTTGATCCTGGCTTATTGGCAAGTGTGATGATATAGCCTGACACATTATGATTGCATGCTGATGCTGCTTTGTCTATAAAGAGAGGTATTATAATAATATAAGACTTATTTCTTATCTACCTCTCCCCATGGATTAAGGCAGGAAACAACTACAGATCAGTACACAATACCTAACATCTGTTAAAAATCATAACATCAGCTAAAAACACATAAACCATTTAAAACACTTAACATTAATTTAAAAGAATAAGGCCAGTACCTATCAAAACAATTAGTCCACGGTTTCAAATTTCACAGTGTAAAATTTACAAGGTAAAAATCATCCAGGTAGGCCCATCTGTTATGACACCATGCTGATGCTACTTACCTGGAGATGAGAGACTGTACATTTGTGCCTTTGTGTTGATGACACCTGCCTAAAAAGGCAGAATCTGGGATTATGGGCTCATGCCAGTGCTCTATGTCTAGGGCATTATCTCAGGCTGATCTTCCCTGCTAGCTAAAGAGAAACTGGCTATTGTGGCCTCATGTGGGTGCATCTTGCCTGAAGAAATTAAACTGGGCATTGTGATGTCATACTGATGGTGATGCTGCCTGCCTAAAGGAGATACTGATTGTTATGCTTTCATGTTGATGGAAATACAGTTGGCCCTCCATATTCATGGCTTTGACACTCATGGTTTCGATTATTCAGGAGGTCAAAGCTGCTAGCCCAGGCATTCCTCCTCCCCCTTCCTCCTGGGCTTTACCCCTCAAGAGAAAAAGCCCAAGAGTCAACTCCCGTATTTTTCCTGGTGGGCCAGACAACAATCCATCCAGCAAAAGGAGGAGGAACCTCCATCCCTCCAGGATCCATTCCCTGTCCCCTCACTCCCTGGGCTGTCCAGGGGCGATGAGGCAGGGAAAGGAGTAGGAGCCTCCTTGCCCCAGGACCCTTTGCCTGCCCCTTCGCTTCCTGGGCTGTCCAGGAGGCAATGAGGCACAGGACCCTTTGCCTGCCCCATCACTCCCTGGGCTGTCCAGGGGGCAATGGAGCTGGCAAATGGAGGGGAAGCCTCCACCCCCTCCCCAGACTACTTGCTAGCTGTATCGCTGTCTGAACAGCCCAGTCAGTGATCTGGCTGGGAAAGGGAATTGGGGGGATGATTGAGGCTCCTCTTCCCTTTCCCTGCCTGATCGCCCCCTGGGGAAGGAAGCAATCGGGCTGAGAAAAGGACAGTGTGAAGACACACCCAACTAAAGGTGGTGGCAGGTTTGGGTGTGCAACGCCGGTACCCTGGTGAGATCAAACTCTTCTGCCCAAAAAAGGCTCTGAAGCTGAATGTAAAGTTCAGAAGGGAGGAAATTTAATTTAATAATAATAATAATAATTTTTATTTATATCCCGCCTTTCCAATTGCATGATCAAGGCGGCTTACAAGACAAGAAACGATAAAATACAAGTAAAACATCACAATATAAAAAGTTTAAAAACATCATTACTAGGGGTAGGAATGGGAATCTATACAAATCACAATTCACTAGGGGCAAGAAAAAGACAATATATTGCACTAATCCGGGGTCGAAAAACAGAGGGCAAGGAGCAGAGAAAAAACACTATTACCTAAAGTGAAAAAGCCAACTGGAATAGATGCGTTTTTAATTGTTTCTTAAAAGAAACTAAAGATGCAGAGGAACGGAGCTCTACAGGGAGCTTATTCCACAATGAGGGGGCGGCGATAGTGAAAGCCCTCTGTGAGGTCCTCACCAAATGGGATTTAGGGACCTCTAACAAATTGGTCCCAGATGTTCTGAGTGTGCGGGGCGGATTGTATGGGGAGAGGCGGTCCTCCAAGTACCCTGGGCCCAAGCCATTTAGGGCTTTATAGGTCAAAACCAACACCTTGTATTGAGCTCGGAAGCGAATGGGTAGCCAGTGGAGATCTTTTAAAATAGGTGTTATGTGGTCTGTCCTGGAACTACCAGCGACCAGTCTGGCTGCCATATTCTGCACCAATTGAAGCTTCCGGGTTTGGTACAAGGGTTGCCCTATGTAGAGCGCATTGCAGAAATCCAATCGAGAGGTTACCAAAGCATGTACAACAGTTTCAAGGTCCCGACGGCCCAGGTAGGGGCGCAGCTGGCGTATCAGCCGAAGCTGATAACAAGCACTCCTGATCGTCGCGTCCACCTGAGATGTCAGATGTCAGATTTAAAGGACAAAATAAAGAGTTTTCTCCTCCCCAGCTCTAAACAAAAGGTACTTTACAGTTTCAGCAATCTTCCGGATGTCATCTTTCTGGGTCTGATGTTAGTTTGCTCTCACTCAATGGAGCTGGTGCAGGGTCTTTCAGCTCCTGAATTCTTTATTCACTTGTTGTTGGTAACTAATTTGGCTGAGTCCTGGTAACTGAAATGGCTAAATTGGTAACTAAAATGGCTAAAGTGTAAGAAATGCCCTTTCCGGCTGTCTGGGCCTGTTTGCCACCAAAAGACAGCTCTATGCCTGCTCACAGCAAAGACTGCTCCAAACTAAAAGCTTCCAGCTACAGCCGAGCATGTTGGGAAAGGGCAAACCAAACCTGGAAATAATGCAGGGGAATCCTACAGCTCCTCCCACAAACTAATACAAAGAACTTTTCCTACACTAAACATACTATGGCCTGAACCAACACGAAAGAAAATGCAGGGGGAAATTCAATCAGTCCTGGCAGGACATCACAGACAGTGAGCCACTTAAAGAGATGGGAGGGTGGGGGAAAAGTAGCATGGGCCCCTGCTCCTCTTCCCCTGCCCACCCCTCTCTTTAATTGGCTTCTAAATTGGGAGCAGAGTTATTTACAAATGACACCTATTTGCAGGGGTCTCATTGCCCTAACTCCCACGATTATGGAGGGACTATTGTATAAACCCTGGTGACACTGCCTGCCTGAGGGTGAGAGATCATCCTTTGCTGTCATGGGTTGCTATTGTGCATGGCTATCATGACCTCATGCTGAAGCTGTCTACTGAGAAGACTAGCCAATGTCCCCTCATTAAGATGTCACCCTCCTGAGATAGACCCTGGCCCTCTTTGTATAAAAAAAGGTAATTTCTTAAAGTTCTTTCTTACTTTCTATTCCTCTTAAAAGCAAGTTTAAGTTCTCTTCAGCAGGGGGAAAACTGTCTCCATTCCACTGCTACCATTGCTCAGCAATGATTTTTAGGGCATGAGATGATTTCCCTCTGGCCCTTACTGGCTGTATGGGGCTGTATGGCTCTGATTTCTCTAACTTCCACCAGCCAAAGATCGCTTAAGTCAGTGGATGCAAAGCTTGGGAAGCGACTTGTTAAAGGTAATTTGTTACAATTATAGTTCCAAAGTAGTTTGTTACCATTAAAACTGTCATTTAATATAGCTACTCTTTCCTGTTTCTCAGCAGTAATTATACTGTATTTACTTAAAAATCTGAATGTGATAAGCCATTCAGTAGTGCAAAACGCATTTTTCTCCTATCCACCTTGTTGCCTCTACACCCACAACCTCCTTTTAGTAAGTCTCCACTCCTGCAATTCTCAAGAAGCTTTTGGAAGTTACTTATATACCACAAATGGAGCAATACTGCCCATAACTATGCTAAAACAGTAATTTGAGTTCATTATTCCCAAAAGGAGTTAATTTCAAGTAACTCTTCATTTGCAATGGCTTACTTTGAAGCTCTGAGTAAACATGTTTTTAAGACATATAATACTCACATGGGGAAATATGGGGAACTATTTCAGGTATTATTACTATTATGTTTATTTATATCCCGCCTTCCTCTCAGTACAGGGACTCAAGGTGTCTTACAAACCTAAAACAGTTCAATTAAAACACTATAAAACATGCAAAATACAAGTTTTTTTTAAAAAACAATTAAACAATTCAAATAATTAAAAACATTACATTATTAAAATTTAAAGTTGAAAACTCTTTAAAACAAACACAAAACAGCATCCCTGCCATGCAAAAGCCTGGTGGCATAGAAAAATCCATATCTGCCACCAGAAGGAAAGCAGGAATGGAGCCATCCTGGCCTCCTTAGGGAGGGAGTTCCAGAGCTTGGGAGCAGCCACTGAAAAGGCTCTTTCTCTTGTTCCCACCAAACATGCCTGAGAGGGTAGTGGGACAGAGAGAATGGCCTGTCTCAATCACCTCAATGTTCTCGGGGGCTCATTCAGGGATATACGGCCCTCCAAATAGCCTGGACCCAAGCCACATAGCACTTTATAGGTCATGACCAGCACATAAAATTGTGCCCAGAAACAAACTGGCAGCCAGTGAACTTGTGTCAATGGAGATGTTATTTGTTGCCTTCATCCAGACTGTTCCCAGTCAGCAAACTGGCCATATCATATACTTATTCCCTTATTCCTCCTTCAGAGAAAGAGACTGTCAGTTTGCCATAAGAACACTAAGAATTATTATATAATGTGGCTTTGTATTGCACTGTTTCTATTCAATTGCACTGCAATTTCTTATAGTGTTTCTGCTAGTATATCATAGGCTGAAGTTGCTTTCCAGTGTTCCATTTAAACCAGTGGTGTGTATCATGTGGCTCTCCAGATGTTGTTGGACTTCCTCATCCATCAACCCTAGTTGGTATAGGCTACAGTGAGGAATGCTGGGAGGTACAGTCAAACAACTTCTGGACAGCCACATGAGTCACACCTGTGATTTAAAAACATGAATATAATTTTCCAAGGCTCGTTATAAACGGGCACCCTAGGACAGACTCAGTCCGTGCTAGGCTTAGAAAGGGGTATCTCTTCCAGACACCCCTAACCCTAGCACGGATTGAGTCCGTAACAAATGGCGGCGGCCGTTCCACACAGCCGCCGCCATCATGACGTAGCAGATGCTCTTTGTCCGCATGTCGCGCTCCGGAAATGATGCCGTGAGTGCGCGACTAGCGCCTTGTGGTGTCTCTTCCGGGGAGCAAGAAGGAGCGCGATTTTCTCTCTCCTCCTTGGCAGCGTCCGAGAACCGTGCCGTTTGGCTGCTGCGGTTCCCGGACGCTGCAACCGGCGGCAGCGCGAGATGGCCCCTTCTGGGCCGTCTGTAACGCGCCCAAATGTCCTGCCAAGATAGCAAAGGAGGAGGAAAGCAACATAGAAAAGAGGATGATATTGAAACATAAATGTGTTTCCAATGAGAGACCAAGCCACTTTAAATGGTTGGCTCTTTTGAATGCACATCAACACAATATGAGGTAAATAATTTCAGCTCTGTCCTAATTGGATTTTAAAAAAAAGACAGTGTACTTTTTCTTCCCTAAACAAATGTTTATAATCTGACATAATTAGGCCATGCTTCTGTATTTGAAATGTGCATCTTCTTTTTTAAATTAAGTTTATTAAATTAAATTAATACAATTCAATCAACTTTAGCAAGAACAGGACAGAAAAGGAAAATAACATTTTAAAACATCGTATTAACACAGCATGCCATTTAAAGCATAACAGGGTTCCGCTAAAATATTGTTAAATTAATCATGAAGAAATGCTGTTCCCTGCTTTCTCATGAGGTCTTTTAAAGAATTTTGGAAGAGGAATACATTCAGGTTGTATATTTGAATAATAATGGTGATGATGAAAATGGCACTCTTTTCAGCGGATTAATTTTATGAATGATATGAACAAAGAATGATGATTTTATAAATGGCCAGTACAATCCCACACCATTTACACTTCCTGGTTTGGTTGAGGGAGGTGGGAATCACACCATGAACCATATTGTTCCACTTAGTCAGAATTATTCTTTTCTAAGGTTCAAGGTGTTTTAGGGGGGACCCTTGTGCATCCATTCTTGTTAGCAGAACCTTAGAGGACTGGAGAAGGACACATGCAGGGGGTGTGGATGGCTGGAGACCCATTTGGGTCAACCTGTTCTCCAGGCTTTCTATCCAGTTGACCGTGTTTGCACCTCCAAAAATGAGGCCAGAGGCCCTGTTCAGAGCTGCCTTCTTAACTGCATTCTTTGGGGCTTTGAGGGTAGATGAGCTCGTCCTCTCTTCCAAATTGGATGGCTCTAAATGGGCTTTACAGAGGGAGGATGTTTCTTTTGTTCAAAACACTGTTTGCTTAGTTCTTCTCAGGTCTAAGTGTGACTATTATGACAGGGGATCCTCCATTGTGCTGCGAAGGATCCACGGCTCCCACCTGTGCCCGATTCAAACTTTATGCAAATACATGGCATCCCACCTTAGGAGCGAAAGCCCTTTGTTCGCTCACACCTATGGCTTTCTGCTGACATGCTTCCAGGTGGTGTCAGTGCTTCGCTTGGTCTTGCAGTATGCAAGACTGCCTCCAGAGGACTTTGGGAGACACTCCTTCCACTTCGGAGCTGCTACTGCTACTGCAAGATGCAGCTTGTTGATGGACTCTATAAAAAGACTGGGCAAGGAGAAATCCGAGGCCTACATGGGCTACATACGCCCAGGAATGGATTCTTGTTCAGGACCCTCTTAGAGATCAGCTTCATGGGGTTGGCAGAGGCCATCCCCTAAGGGGGGGCACAGCCTTCAGTGGTGGTAGGATAGGTCTTGGATCTGGTGGGTGTAGTTTCCAGGGCTGCATAGCATAGATTGGGAGTCCAAAGCTTTTCCATTGCAGGGGCAATGCTGATTCAGCATCCCCCGGTGACAAGGGGTAGATATACCCACATGCGACCAGCTGGTTACCAGAGATGCAAATGGGCGATTAACCAGTTACCCCTTTTGTCATCCTGAAGCTTGACTGTGACCAAGCAAACTGGTTCATCGATCAATTTCGGATTGGTCGATGACAGATCCAGACCTCATGCTTTGTGGGCCTACCCTACATTTCAGGTGTTGTCAATAAAGTTGTGGCCTTTTCCTTCCAAATGGGCATAGTGTGGTCTTTCTTGCGGTGCCTCCCCTCCATGGTAATTGCTTATGCTCCAACAGTTCACAGATGGAACTAAGGACACATGTGGTCAGACAATTTTAGAGAGTGGCCAGGACATCCAAAAGTTATTAAGGAAGAAAAGGCTGTAGCAGTTTGCTTTTGTTTGAGCCTATTAGCAAGGAGAAGCTTCCACCCATTCCTCTTCTTCTACCCACATTGAGCTATTATTGTTGTTATATTTATATCCCATTTAAGCCCTAAGAAAAGATGGAACACAAAGCATCTCACAGTTTAAAAGAATTATGCAATTGAAAATATACAAAAAATATTAAATATTATTATTGTTATCATCATCATTTATTTATAGAGCACTGTAAAGTATGCACAGCACTTTACATAGTAAGGGTCAAATAAAATAAGAAACAGAATAAAAACTTGCCAAGCAGACTACAATCTAAAACATTACATGATTAAAACATCTCTAAAATAATACTAACTAGTATACAATAAAGACAAAGTAAGCAGCAGATTAGAATTGAATTATTTGAAGTATCAAAACAAGTTAACTTCATTGAAACCATAAAATGAAATTTCAAAGAAAAAAAGCTCTTTAAAAGTGCTTAAGTTAACCGTGCAAACTGCTTTTGCACTCTGAACACACATTGCAGTAAATGAATAAGCTGAGGCTATATGGAGAAATTGGGAGGAGAAACTGGGACATTTTTGAAGCAATTGAAAAAGTGGGATGACAGAGGATTAACCACGACCATCCTGACCAAATCAGAAAGTTGGTGGATATATAACGATCGTATCATACTCACTGGAATTAGTTACTAATTTTATTCCATATATTTTGAAGCCATGTCTGCTTGTTTCAGGAGCTGCTAAAGATTCTCAATTAGTGAAGAGAAAGCTTGTCTTATTTTAAGAGGCTTTCGATTGTATGTTATTTACAGGTGAGCATAGTTTTGATACTTTCTCGAGTTCACATACCAGAAACGATACCCATCATGTCATCATTAATGAGAATGACTCAAAGGACATGGGTATGTACGAACACGTCTATTTTCCTCGAAAGATTATCTTTGTCTTGGATTCTACTAAAAATGTCTTTCTGTCTTTGAGGCCATTCACTGTAACAGTGATACATGCTGTTTTCCTTCCCCTCTTTCTTTTCTTTTCTTTTTAAACATATGTTTGGTTTGGAGTCAAAGTAGGCAACTGTAGATGAGCAAAAGATTAATCAGGACTCTTCCTCTAAAACCAGGCCAGTTGGCTTCCACCAAAATAGAGACAAGTGGATAAGCCAACACAAAACTTTGCTTACAAAGATGTTCTTGATTACATTTTGGCACCTCAGGCGGGTTACAAACCACCATAAAGTACGCGCTATGCACCTACTAGGGTTAGGAAGGGCCGTATTAGGGTTAGGAAGGTTCTTACCTTCCTCACAGCCCTTCCTCCCAGGACACGCGGAGCGCGTCGTAAATGGCGGCGCCCATCCACATGGACGCTGCCATTTTGACGTCTTGGACGCTGTGCATCCAGACATGTCGCGGTGGAAGTGACGCCGCGCAGGCACGCTCTGCCCCTCATGGTGCCACTTCCGCGTTTTGAAAAGAAGCGCCATTTCGGCGCTCCTTTTTCACTGCACAGGGAAGCATTGCGGTCTGGCTGCTGGGGCTTCCCTACGCAGCTAATGGCAGCGGCAGGAAAATGGCCCCTTGCTTAAAAAGATGAGAAATATCCTACAAATTGACTCTAGTGACATTTCAGTGACAAACCTGGACTTGGATGGCCATGGTGATCCTGACAAATATCCAGAAGCATAATCTGTCTTGCTGCTGTTGGTCATCAATTGCTGGGCTAAGATGAACATTTGGCATCATCAAGTAAGACCATTTTTATGACTCATTTCAAGGCTTTTGGAAGTGCCTCTCAGTGGACTCCTGGTTCTGGGTTCATGGATAATCTGTCACAAAATTAGATTTACTGCTTTCAACATGGGCTGAAATGGAACACTGCAAGCTTTACACTTGAATTACTAGCTTCTCCTTCCAGGCCTGTCATTCAGACTTGGTTTCCTCATCACTAAACTGTCCTAGGGCCATGTGCTCCCTTTTGCGTATATATATATATTTGTAATGTCTTGTGAACCACATAAATAACAGTATTCCCAAAGGGTTTGTGCTTTTACCTTTAAGCCTTGGCCTTCATTTACAGGACACGGGGACTGACTTGTTGCAAGACAAAACTAAAGGAAGGAATGCATTTAAAGAAATTAGATTTTAGCCTACAGTTTTCACTCAGTGCAAAGGGAATGTGTCCAATTATTCATTCACTAAGGGGAAAGTAACATACATATTTCATATTCCATTTGCCTTTCAATTACTATAGAACTTCATTGCTTCTCAGATTTGTTCCCCAAACTTTTCATGTGTCAGAAAGCAAAGAGATGCTAGCACTGTATTTCCTCTGGATACCAATAAAGTGCTGAGTTAATTCTGCTTTCGCTGCGTCTCCTTAGACTGTTCCAGCTTTCCTTCATTTATTATGTTTCTTTGTGAGCTATAGGCTAGGCTCCTACTGAGTCAAATACAACATAATGAAAGGATTTTTGACTTTGCTGCATAAGTGGAAGTTGTGTCTTCTGAATGGGAATTGCCATGTGTGTAAGAGCAAGCAACAACAGCCCTGTGTTACAAAACCAGAAGAGCTTTTCACTCAACAGGATCTGAGTCTCAATATATTATAGCATTATATTCTGTTGAAAGAAACAATACAATTTAAAATCTAGATTATAGATTTTCAATATTTCCAGAAAAATGGTACCACTACTTTTTCTTTCCCCCCCCCTTTCTTTTCTTTCTTCTTCATTTTATTTATTTATTTATTTATTTATTTATGGAAACATGGAAATTCATGAGGAAAACATGAAATATATTGGGACACTTACTTTCATATCAAACTAACACTTCTTGCTCTAGCAATATATAATGCCTCATTCACAGATTAGGTACCCTAGAAAATTGTATTATTTTGTATATTTATAATGTTTTAAAATGTAAAAGTCTTAGCCGAGATCCCGCATCATCTACATAACTATAATATGGAGCTCCTTCATATCATAGGTTTGTCTGATCATGTCACCCTCAAATCTACCTTTCCAGCCTGGCTAGAAACTGATGAACAGATGCTAGCCATTGTTATCTACAACCAAAACTGTGAACATATAATACTGCTATATGCAGAATTGCAAATTGTGCTCTGCATTAGCAAACACATTTTAACTTTTGCATCTCCTTCAAAACAAAATCAGAAACCACAAGTGTTGTAATAATGTGTATTATTTGACAGAAACAGGTTCGTGTTTAACATATTTAACATTTTATGGAATAGGCAAGCAACTTATCTGGACCCAAAGTTTAGTTCAACATTGAAAGTACTGAACTTTCTTCAGATGTTTGCCAGAATCTCCAAATTTATTTGAAATGACTAGACAAAATTCAGTGGCAGTTCTAGGACTCAATTCAGATTTGAGTCCTGAAATCAACATCCTTTTCATTGGGGTGACAAAGTTCAGGCCATGCCATGTCATGTCAACTTTATATTTCATAGCCATAAGCTGTCACAGTTTTGTACATAACCAATATTTATCAAATAGCAAGAATTTCTAAAAGAGCTAAAATTACAAAAAATAACTGGAAATAAAATTTAAACTAAGACATTTTCTTCTGCTTTTAATTTACTGCAGAAATAATGCTGTTTGACACCACTTTAAGTGTTGTAGCTCCAGCCTATGGAATATTGGAATCTGTAGTTTTACAAGGTCTTTATCCTTCTCTGACAAAGAGTGCTGGTGCCTCAAAAAACTAGAAATCCCAGGATTCTGTAGGTTGAGGCCATAGCAGTTAAAGTGTTGTCAAACTACATTATTTCTATAACTTAGGAGAATATACAACTAACATGACATCACATGAATGATATCTTAGGACAATCATGGCTACTCTGATCTACAACATCTTAAGGATGGAAAAATCTATTGCCTTCAGTATCTCCCAAATTACCCCCCCCCCCAAAAAAAAACCCTTTCAAATTCTTCCCTAGATATGTGCAAAATTGCACATTTTATTAAGTGCTTCAAAGCCAAAGTGAAATAAAGTTGTTTCATTGCTTTTTTGGCAAAATGTGGTACATTTTCCAGCATGGAGTGAATCATGTTCCATCTGCTTGCCATATAAGTGTTAAAGATGAGAAGCCTAACTAAAACAAGTGACAACTGTAATACAGTGCATTAAACATGGATGGAAAGCTAGGCTTCTAAGGGTTATGTACACAAAACCTTGAGTCTGGAGGACAAATCTATCCATTCAATTTTTCCCACATTTGAATGTTTTAAATTTCAAATTCTTTTTATCACCCATAATGAGGAAAATTGCAAACCTTGCTAAATTCTTATCAAAACCAAACACAATTGAAATCTTTAGCCATCCCTACACCATGCAAAGGGCATTATTCCATGACTGAATCAGACATGATTCATTTTCCAATGTGTCAAAATAGTTACATATTGTGATATTTGCTAAGAAAAACTTGAAAACTCCTTTTACTTATAAGATAATTAAGCTTTTCTGATCAGATCTCAGTCACATAGAGGATACAGTAAGGCTCCATATGCAAAATGTAAACTGTTTTGTCTGCCACTTGTCAAGGTAATTTTAGCACCTGGTGGGACTAAACAACATAAGGGCTAACTGTATTGTCTTGCCAGAAAGACCCAAGGTTTGGTATTCCTTCCAGCATGTATAGTGACAGGAAACCCAGGAGGAAATACCATATGTTCTCTCTGAATGGAAAATGCTCCCATTTAACAGATTTTGTGCGCCAAAATAAAACAAGCAGATAGTGCGGCACAGTTTTCTCATCCTGAATTACTGATTTAATTCAATTGAAAAGTACTTCCTTCAGTAGCAATGGTATACATTAATGACTCTGAGTTTGTTAGAAGGGAAGATTAGTCGCAGTGCTGCAAATGCTTTCAATCAAAGCAATCTCAAGCCACCAAGTGATTGTGCAAATTCCATTTTGCTGGAGTCAGAATGGAGCTGTCACTCACGGACAAAAGACTGAAAGTGATTTGTACATGCCTCTGCTGACAAAATTCAAGTCAATGCCATGTCACTTTACACCCTTAGTGAGTCAATACCATGTGAAAATAACATTTTTCAAGGGGGGCAAAGCCTCAGATTCCCCCTTTCAGTGACCAAAAACAAAAAGAAAAAACAAAAACGTGGAAGGGCATAACAAGGCATAGCTAATTTAATTTTGTTTTGTGAGTATTTAAAATGTGAGATAAACATCAAAGCTAAATGAAATTTTATGCATATTAACTTATTTTGGGGCTGTGGGCCTGTGTTCCATGACAAATTGTTTTGGGATAGGTGTTTTCCTACCATATGTCTTTATATTAGTGATGGAAATCATGTAAACCTCTAGAAGTTGTTGAATTGGAACTTCCAGCATTCTTCAACATGGCTATATTGGCAAAGACTGCTGTGAGTTGTAGTCCAAGAAAATCTAGAAGTCTTCATGACCCCACTACCGGTTTATTTACTAGCTGATTTATTTATTTATTTACATATTTATTTACTCTTGGTATGATTTCATTTATTATGATCTGTCAAACATCCTTCTGCCTTTAAATAAACTAAAAGCACCACTCAATAATTCCAAATGCTAGTCTAGTAAGAACTAGGGATATAGCTATTTACTAATTTTATCTTGTAGAGAAGCAGAGAGTAAATTTAGCAATTTTTTTCTTCCATAACTTACAGCCTGTGCAGACTGTCCAATAATAATAATAATAATAATAATAATAATAATAATACATTTTATTTGTATTTCCCGCATCTCCCTGTGGATCAAGGTGGGATTACAACAGAGAATAAAATCAACAATAAAATACAAGATACAGTATTATCTAAAAATACAATCAATAGAATGAACAACAAAACTATTACCAGTCACTAATAGAGGATTCTCATTATTTCAGGATTCTGTTCAGAAGGGTTTCCCAACACATGAGAAGCATGTATTTTGACCATTTTCTTTAAAATATTTGCATTTTTTCATCTCTAGCCAGAACCAATGGACTCCGAAGAAAAAAGGAAATTGTTTCTTTTAGAAGTGAAAAAAAATATATTGGTTTTTTTTTTTAATCTGGTTACAGATAGCAACTGTGTGAACGGAAATGCTTCTGATCTGGTTTCCAAGGGGACAAAAATACAGTTATCTCTCCAAATTCATAGACTCAGCATTCACAGATTCAACCAACCTCAGTTTTAAAATATTCCCACACACAAGAATTCCAAAAAGCAAACCTTAATTTTGCTGTTTGATATAAGGGATACCATTTTAGTACACAATTGTATATAATGGGCCTATACATCTACAGAGTTTTGTATCCATGGGGGGAGGAGTCCTGGTACCAAACCCTAGAGGATACTGAGGACCCACTTTACCACCCTTTTTCTGGCCAAAAGAGAGCAAGGCAAAGAAATAGAAGATTACAACAAAAAAGGAAAAACAAGTGACTTCTCTCACAAAATCTGAGAAATCAAATGGAAATTTAAACCAAGAGTGGAGATGCTACATGACCAATGGAGGACCACATTGCTTGACCAAGTACAAATAAAAATATAATGAAAGCAATGCACTGAGAAGCTATATAAAAGAGATGGAAGGATGACAGATTAATTCAAGAAAAAAAAAACATTTGAAGATGGACCTGCTGTTTTAGAAGGTGAAGTGGAAGCTACAGGAAGAGCACTTGGGAGAAATAAATCAACAGAAACACATGTTATACCAACAAAGCTCCTTCAAGTTACAGAGACAAAGATCTGCTCTAGTTCTAACTAAAAACTGTCAAAAATATGGAAAAAAATAATGGTCCACAGAATGAAAATGCTCAATATATATTCCAGTTTCAAAAAGGGAAAGGGAAAGGGAAAGGGAAAGGGAAAGGGAAAGGGAAAGAAAGAAAGAAAGGAAGAAAGAAAGAAAGAAAGAAAGAAAGAAAGAAAGAAAGAAAGAAAGAAAAGGAGGACCGGATGTCAGGGATTCTAATAACCACAGGATCATTGCATGAATTTCCTATGCAAACCAAGTGATGCTCAAAATTCTAAAACAAAAACTTTTACCATATCTTGAGTGAGAAATGCCAGGTGTCCAAGCTGGATTCAGAAAAGGGAGAGGCCTTAAAGCTCATCAACCAGTTTGAGACCACTGCCCTGGCCCAATGTTAGAGAATTCTGGGAACTGTAGTTCTGTGAGACATTTAGCCTTCTCTGTCAGAGAGCTCTGGTGTCACATTCAACTACAATTCCCAGGTTTTGAGAATGAGCCAGGGCAGTTAAAGTAGTCTCAAACTTCATTATTTCTGCAGTGTGTTTTGGATCATAGTTGGATAATGGAGCATGCCAAATAATTTCAAAATAAAATTATCTTGTGATTTATAGATTAAAGCAAAGCCTTTGAATTAACTATGGGTCACTCTTAAGGAAACGAGTGTGCAACCATATTTGATTTGCCCTAATACCCATTTTTTTTGTCTTTTTAGCAGTCCAAATTATCCACAGAAGTCTTCTCTATACCACATTTTGAAATGAGTTTATTCTCTTCTTATCAACTTTTTCACTCTCTAGGTTTCAGTGTACTGCTTTCCCTATCAAGCTTCCACACATATAATCATGATGACATAGACAATCCTGACTTTAGTATTCAACAATCTATCATTACACATGAGGATCTTGTCTAGTTCCTTCGTAGCTGCCTAGTGTTCCAAGTACTAATCTTCCAGTTTCATGACTGCAGTCTCCATTCTGATTAATTTATTCAGACTAATGTCACTAATTTATCCATCCCTGTAAAATTGTAAATGTGAAGGAATGTGGAGAGGGCTGGAATTTTGAGAAGTGCTGGAGAGAGTGATAGCTTTCACATTCACTGTATAACTGGATTTCATATGAATAAGGGACTCATAACATAGTAATTAGCCATTCACTAGTTAATCAAGCAGGCTTATAATGATACACCTTCTCAGTAGTTACAGTTTCTCTAGTAGTTTGTACAAGGTCAGTTCATGCCATAGAATGCTGCTATCCTAGAATGCCCAGTAAACTGCTTTTTGGTTAGAATGGGGTGTTCTTCTTTCCCATTCAGCCCTTTCCAGAACAAAATAGACAGATTTGTTAAAGGTCAAGAAAAGTCAGGTTTTGGTCTGTTCCTGAAAGGATTGTTCTTGGCCATAATCCAGAAGAGGAACTTGGTCCATTGGAGCAGCATTTAGTTCACTGCGCATATCACAGTGCATGGCAGCTGTGATTACAGTTTTGAACAACTGAAAGGAGATTAACCGACTTTGCCTTTTCTTTTACTTTAGATATTATTGTCACATCCTACTTAACAACTTTAAATAATCAATAAACTATCATTTTGATCCACCTTTGATTTCATTTCATTTTGACAAATCCTCAAGCTTCAGTTAACCTGGGCACTGAGTGGATCAGACCCTAGACTCCAGGACAATATGTTCTGGGGGTGCATAATGAGGATACTGAACCTCAAATAAGAATTCTACCCCACAAACAATTTTTTCCCTTCATTGAGTTGAGCATTTAAAATACAATCCAGGCATCCAAAGAAAAGGGGTACGCAAAGTTATCCAGGAATGCAAACAGGAGAAGATGTGAATGAATTCTACATAGGTGTGAGCAATTTTCAGTGTCTCACTTTCTGCAATGGTAGAGATTCAAAGAATGAAGAGAAATTTCATTTGTGGGAGAAGAATTCCTATTTGAATGTGCAATGCTCTCATTTTGTTGCTCCTCCCCACAGATGCACCCCTACAGTTGTTACAGCAACCAATCAAAGTAATCATATAGAATCATAGAATCATAGAGTTGGAAGAGACCACTAGGGCCATCCAGTCCAACCCCCTATCATGCAGGAAATCCAGATCAAAGCATCCCGGACAGATGGCCATCCAGCCTCTGTTTAAAGACCTCCAAGGAAGGAGACTCTATCACCCTCCGAGGGAGTGCATTCCACTGTCGAACAGCCCTTACTGTCAGGAAGTTCCTCCAAATGTTCAGGTGGAATCTCTTTTCCTGTAGCTTGCATCCATTGCTCCGGGTCCTGTTCTCTGGAGCAGCAGAAAACAAGCTTACTCCCTCCTCAACATGACATCCTTTCAAATATTTAAACAGAGCTATCATATCACCTCTTAACCTGCTTTTCTCCAGGCTAAACATCCCCAGCTCTCTAAGTCGTTCCTCATATGACATGGTTTCCAGACCCTTCACCATTTTTGTTGCCCTCCTTTGGACACGCTCCAGTTTCTCAATGTCCTTTCTGAATTGTGGCGCCCAGAACTGGACACAATATTCTAGGTGGGGCCTGACCAAAGCAGAATACAGTGGCACTATTACTTCTCTTCATCTAGACACTATACTTCTATTGATGCAGCCTAAAATTGCATTGGACTTTTTAGCTGCCGCATCACACTGTTCACTCATGTTCAACTTGTGGTCTACTTGGACTCCTAGATCCCTTTCACACGTAGTTTCATTCAGCCAGATGTCACCCATCCTATATCTGTGCATTTTATTATTCTGCCCTAAGTGCAATACCTTACATTTCTCTGTGTTGAATTTCATTTTGTTAGCTTTGGCCCAGCTTTCTAGTCTATTCAGGTCATTTTGAATGTTGATCCTGTCCTCTGGAGTATTAGCTATTCCTCCTAATTTGGTGTCATCTGCAAATTTGATAAGTATGCTCCCAATTCTGTCATCCAGGTCATTGATAAAGATGTTGAATAGTACTGGGCCCAGGACAGAGCCCTGTGGAACCCCACTTGTCACTTCTCTCCAGGATGAAAAGGAGCCATTGTTGAGCACCCTTTGGCTTCGGCCGGTCAACCAGTTACAAATCCATGTAACAGTTATCTTGTCTAGTCCACATTTTACAAGCTTGTTTGCAAGAATGTCATGGGAAACTTTGTCAAAGGCCTTACTGAAATCAAGATATACTATATCCACAGCATTCCCTTCATCTACCAAGCTGGTAATTTTATCAAAGAAAGAGATTAGATTTGTCTGGCATGACTTGTTTCTCTGAAACCCATGTTGACTTTTTGTGATTATGGCATTGCCTTCTAGATGTTCACAGACTCTCTGTTTAATGATCTGCTCCAGAATCTTTCCTGGTATTGATGTCAGACTAACTGGACGATAATTGTAGGAATCCTCTTTTTTCCCCTTTTTGAAGAGGGGGACAAAGTTTGCCCTCCTCCAGTCTGCTGGGACTTCTCCTGTTCTCCAGGAGTTTTCAAAGATTATTGCCAATGGCTCCGATATTACTTTTGCCAGTTCTTTTAATACCCTTGGATGGAGTTCATCTGGTCCCGGAGACTTAAATTCATTTAGATTAACAAGGTATTCCTCTACTATCTCTTTACTTATTCTGTGCTGAAATTCCCCTATTCTGTCCTCTGCTCCATTATCCTCAGGTTGAGCACCCTTTTCCTTTTCTGAGAAGACTGAGGCAAAGAAGGTGTTGAGTAATTCTGCCTTTTCTCTGTCCCCTGTTAACATTTTGCCATCCTCTCGACGCAGTGGCCCTACCATTTCCTTCTTCTTACTTTTGCTGCGGACATATCCAAAAAAGCCCTTTTTGTTGTCTTTAACCTCTCTAGCAAGTCTGAGTTCATTCTGCGCTTTAGCTTTTCTGACTTTACCCCTGCACATGCCTGCTATTTCTTTGAATTCCTTTTTTGTGATTTCCCCCTTTTTCCATTTCTTATACATGTTCCGTTTCAAACTTAGCTCGGTTGAAAGTTCTTTAGTCATCCATCCTGGTTTCTTGAGACACTTCCCATTTTTCTTTTTCACCGGAACTGTTTGAAATTGTGCCTTCAGTATCTCTCTTTTGAGAAACTCCCATCCGCCCTGAACTCCTTTATCTTTTAGTATTTCTGACCATGGAATCACCCTCAATACTTCTCTAGGGCGGGATACAGACCGCCATATAGTACGTCTTCTATACGTACTAGGGTTAGGAAGGGGCGGTGCTTCCGCACCCCCCTAACCCTAGTACGTATAGAATACGTACAACATGGCGGCGCCCCTTCCACATGGGGGCCGCCATGTTTACGTATCGGACGCTGAGCATCCGTACGTGTCGCGGCGCCTATGACGTCGCAAAAAGAAGCTCCGAAATGGAGCTTCTTTATTGCTCCGCGCGGGAGCCGCACGGTTTGGCTGCTGCGGCTCCCTCGCGGAGCAAATGGCACCGGCGGGAGACCGCCGCAAAGCGGCGGTCTGTATCCCGCCTAAGTTTACTGAAATCTGCTCTCCTAAAATCTAGAATGTGTGTTTGACTATGCCTGGCTTCTCCTTTCCACTGTATTACAAACTCCAGGAGAATATGGTCACTTCCACCTAATGATCCCACCATTTGCACCCCATTAACCAAGTCATCCTTGTTGGTTAGGATCAGATCTAAAATAGCTGACCCCCTTGTTGCCTCTTCCACCTTTTGGACCATGAAATTGTCCTCCAGGCAAGTGAGGAATTTGCTAGACCTTGAGGATTTTGCTGAGTTTGACTTCCAGCAAATATCAGGATAGTTGAAGTCACCCATCACTACTACATCTCTCCTTTCTGACTGTGTGGTCATCTGTTCTAGAAAGATATCATCCAATTCCTCAGTCTGACTTGGGGGTCTGTAGTAGACTCCCACCGTAACATCCTTGTTGTTTCCCTCCCCTTTAATTTTTATCCAGATGCTCTCCACCTGGTTTCCATGATTGATGTCCTGGATCTCTTCACTGGTGTAAATATCTCTGACATATAGTGCTATTCCTCCTCCTTTCCTGTTTGGCCTATTTCTCTTAAAAAGGTTATACCCCTCTATTTCCACATTCCAATCATGAGACTCATCCCACCAGGTTTCAGTGTGATGCCTATTATATCATATTTGCTTTGTTGTACTAGGAGTTCGAGTTCATCTTGCTTATTTTCCATGCTCTGTGCATTAGTGTAGAGACATCGCAGATCACAGGTCCCATTTACTTGCTGCCTGTGCAAGTTTTTTTTCCTACCACTGTTGGGTCCTTGCACTTTTTTTCTCGTTTCCTCTTTGTCAGTTTGACTATTTTCTCCATCCCTTTCGCCTTCCTTAATATTGTCTCCCTTCCCCTCGGAACTCAGTTTAAAGCCGTCCTGATCAAGTTCTTGAGACTGTTGGCAAAAACATTTCTTCCAACTGGCGTGAGATGCAACCCATCCGTTGCAAGAAGTCCCTCCTCATGGAACCGCAGCCCATGATCGAAGAATCCAAATCCTTCTCGGCGGCACCATCTGCGGAGCCAGTTGTTCACATCTGCTATTTTCCTCTCCCTTCCTGGACCATGCCCTTCAACTGGCAGAAGAGAGGAGATGACAACCTGTACATCCATTCCTTTCAGCTTCCTACCAAGCGCCTCATAATCCCTTTTGATGTCCTGAAGGCTGTGTCTTGCAGTATCATTAGTTCCCACGTGGACCAAAAGGAAGGGGTATTGGTCAGTAGGCTTGACCAGTCTTGTCAGTCTCTCTGTCACATCACAGATCTTTGCACCTGGAAGACAACACACCTCTCGAGACATCTTGTCAGGTCTACAAATCACTACTTCTGTACCCCTAAGCAAGGTGTCCCCCACTACGACACACGCCTCCTCCGAGGCTTAGCAGTGACTGTTCCCTCGGGTGCGACTCTCAGGCTCCCCTGCTCTGTCCCTAAACATTAATTTTCATATGAACCAAGTTTGACTGAATTAACCTAGTCAGTAATGGCACTGAACTGTAGAGCAAATCAAATTAAACCAAATCAGTGTAATAAAGAAAGTAAACCCTTGTCCAATGAACCACTGCTTGCTACTACATTCAGTATGACAGAGACAAAAAGACTTTTGGTCTTAACGAATAAAGACCAAAAATTCTACTTAGTTATGTAGCAACCAAAACAAATGATGGGTAGGTAGACACCAGAAATCCAGAAAAGAGACAGTGGCAGGAAAGATACTAAGGGCCCGAACAGACAGGCCAAAATAAAGCTGATTTGGGTCATTTTGGAGGTATGCTGATTAAATGCTGCATGTGTCCTAAAAGGCTGAAAGCCGTGCCAAAGTCACGCTCCAGTCCTAAGGACTGCTTTGGCCTCTTAAGATGTGTGTGTCATTTAAACAGCATACCTCCAAAGTGACCCAAAGCAGCTTTATTTTGGCCTGTCTGTTCTAGCCCTAAGACTTTGACTACAGCAATCATCACTGTTTCAGGATATGTGCATGTGCATATGCTTCCTTCTCTCTGCCTACAGATAGTAGTCACCATCACGCTACTGAACTTGCTATGTAGTAATCTGCAAACCATTTAGAGCAATTTGATCCCATTTTAACTGCTTTGGCAATGTTTTATGAAATCCTGGGATGTGCAGTTTGTCAAGGTACTTGAACTCAATGCTAGAGCTCTCTAGTGCTATAATTCACTAGGAAGACTCTCTAGCAGAGAAGTCTAAGTAGCTCACCAAACTATAAATCTCAACATTCTATACAGCCCAAACATGGCAGTTCGTGAGAACAGAGTGCCTTAACTGTACAGTGTGGATACATCCTCAGTCTATTCTCAAAGGAAACTGACCATAAGGTTATGCTCTTTTTGACATTTGATAGAACCTTCTTTATTTCCCCAGACAGGATGAAAAGTGGTTTTAGTGCTTTTAGAGCATTGCACTATTTTCTTTTACTAGTGGTCTTACTTTGCATCTTTTTCCTTCCTTTTTTCTTTTTTTTTACTTCGTACTGCTAGTTTTTACCTTGGACATATTTTGGCTATTTTATTGACTTTTAAAATATGTTTTGGTTTTAATTTACGTCTACACTGGCCTTGAAATTCCAGTAACTTGACAGTCTGAAAGTATAATAAATAAAATCAAATCAAGTTGTTCAGGAAAATTCAGCTGCTTTGGAGAACTGGGGAGTAGAACCCAGTATATTAAAAGAGTAAATCCAAAAAACAAGAAGTCACACACTGACTGTAAATGAACAATGTGTAGTTTCTCCTTATAATGTAATTGGAACTTATTTTAGATCTCCATTGTGATAAGGACTAGAGTTGCCCCAGCTCCCACCTTGCATTTCCTTGGCACTTCAATGAGATGTCTTTCAAATGTAAAGTGATGCTTAACTGTGGCAAAGTTGTCTAAGGACAAATAGGAAAGTTTCTGTGCTTCACCCCCCAATGGAGGCATATACATCTATTACATATGTAGAGACATCTCTGATGTTATAACATTGCTTGCCCCTGTAAGGAAAGGCGGACGGTGCCTCCACCCAGGGTCCCTAGACTGCACATTTATTCTTGAAATGACAGCACTTTTCTGGATCACTGGACACAGCAGCTGATAGCAGGTTAGTTCTGGGCTGTTGGATCGCCCTTCCCAGCTGCTGCCAAGTGGCTTCCTTCAACTTGCACCAACTGCTGAGCTGGTATCAGTGCAGCAGAAACTTGTTTCAAGCACAGTAGACACAAGGCAAGCTCAACAGCTGGTGGAACTCGTAAGCAGCAATGAAGTCCCCTGCAGGGTTGATTTCCTATTAAGTCCTTCAGAAATAACTTTCAAGCCATGGAAAAAATGCACTTAATATTGTACTAATCACCATCCTATTCTCATCCAAGCATCACTCGGTATTACTGAGATTCCAGAACATTCTTCTCTTGTTAGCTTTTATCATTTCAGTTAACTCATTCAGCACTTTTTGCCCAACTTATGTGTTGAAGAAAGCCTCATTCCTCAGGATGAACAGTACAGGTCACACAAACTTATTTAAAAATAATAATAATCAATGGCTTAATTTTACTTGGTACTTTCAATTAGAGAAAACCCACTGAATCAATGGGATTTACCTAAGTGATGACTTGTGTTTCCCTGGGTCTACATTAGTTGAGATTAGCAATTGGATTTAGATTAAGGCCATGAATGATGCAGCTCCCTAGATATGGTTGGATTTTAACTCTCAGCACTATTCATCACTGATTATGGCCCGTTACAGACTGCCCAAAGGGGCGGCCTGTATCCAGCCCTTTCCCTGCCGGATCAGGGCCTCAGCTGCCACAGCGGCAGCCTCTGAGGCCCCGATCCGCTGCTTTCCAGGCCATGGGGAAGCGGCAAAAGGCCACTTCCCCGCGGCCTGGAATTGGGTGTCCTTGGGGCTTCATGCCCCAAGGACATGCAACGGCAGTGGGGATGCTGAGAAAGGGGCAACTCAGCCCCTTTTTCATTTGAGAGGAAGGAGACTCTGCCCTCCATAACTTCCATCTGCCGTCCTGAGAGGGAATTCACCAGGCAGGTCCAGCTCCATCAGGGCCAGCCTGGAAGAAGGAAGAGCCCTCCCTCCAATCCATCTGCCTTGGTCTTCTCTCCTCAGAGGGAGAGAAGAACCACTGGACCTCATGTCCTTTCCCTCCACCATTCCCTTCTCCTTTTGTTTCGTGTCTTTTAGATTGTAAGCCTGAGGGCAGGGAACTGTCTAATTGTAAGCCACCCTGAGAGCCATTAGGGCTGAAGGGTGGGATATAAATACCTAAATAAATAAATAAATAAATAAAATGTAAAGGCTGCACCAGCGACGCAAATCCTGGAAGGAGCTCCGAAAAGGAGCTCCTTCCGGCACTGCGGAAAGAGTGCCCCAGGCACCCTCACGTGGTGCCGGGATGTCACTTCCGCGCCGCCCCATTTGGAGGCGGCGCAGTGGTGATGTCCCCATGGCGGCGCCCATGTGTATAGGGCGCCACCATTTTGTACATCTCCAGGACGTACTAGGGTTAGGGTGTCCGGAATGGATGCCCTTTCCTAACCCTAGTACATCCTGGGGATGTACTTTACACCCATTTGTAATGTGCCTATGCTGACCAAATACAATAACAATCAAAAAAATAAAAACATTACAAACTAATGAAATTCATACTTAAACCCTTTCCCAGTCCCTCAACACAAGTTCAAATGGCAAATAAATAAATAAAAATACATAGTAATTATAACAACAATAAAGTTAACAAAGCAAAATACAAACAAGTAATAGAGTAAAAACAAGTGAAAGAAAATAATCCCCCATTCTCAACCCCCATCTCAATCCTAAAATCCAATATAAACTATACAAAAGAAAAAAAGGAGGGGTAGGAGGGAGACAAGACTTAAGTCCTGGAGCCAAGGCATAGGTGGAGCCCAGGTGAAAGGAAGGCAGCAAACACTCCCTCAGCCCAGTGTTCACTTGCAGATCGTGAAGAGGAGGAAAAGAGGACCAGCCTTCCTCCTTAAGTCCAGGAGCCAAGGCATAGGTGGACTCCAGGTGGAAGGAAGACAGCAAACACTCCCTCAGCCCACCGTTCACTGGCAGATGGTGAAGAGGAGGAAAAGAGGGCCAGTCTTCCTCCTTAAGTCCAGGAGCCAAGGCATAGGTGGAGCCCAGGTGGAAGGAAGGCAGCAAACACACACTCAGCCCAGCATTCACTGTCAGATGGTGATGCCCCATACTCGAATTAGGCCATATCTTCAGAGAGAAGATGGTTATTTATTAAAGAGATTTCTTTGTTTTCATATTGGACCATTTGAAATGTGTC
Organism: Sceloporus occidentalis; assembly: GCA_023333645.1. Taxonomy (NCBI): domain Eukaryota; kingdom Metazoa; phylum Chordata; class Lepidosauria; order Squamata; family Phrynosomatidae; genus Sceloporus; species Sceloporus occidentalis. The sequence continues at coordinate 109,347,777 of JALMGF010000002.1, read as the reverse complement.
TATCTTTAAATAGGCTAAATGTGTTAATGAAGTAATCCTCAGGGAGGTCTTCCTATAATGGAAACAAAGCTGAACAAATCTAATTCTCTCTAGCATTGCCTATCTAGCTGGGAGAGGCCAAGGGTCTTGTCATTTAATAAAGGATGTGACATTTGAAGTTTGTCTTCGTATAGATCAGTCCATTTCAAGAAAACAACACATTTTAGGTCTCATGATGTTAGGCTCATGTGTATTCATTAAGTGTAAATAGCAAGTCAAGGTTTTCCAGATGTCAGAGAAGCTACTGGGCATTTATACAATATAGTTCTTGAGTATCTGAAAAGCAGGAGAAAAAAAGCTTTCATTAGCACTGACCAAGCACAGGGTCTTTAAAGTACAGGTTGAGCCTCCCATGTGTAAACTGTTTGGGACCAGAAGTGTTTTCGGTTTCACATCCGCCCCCCCCCAAAAAAAAAAAAATTGGAATATTTGTATATACATCATGAGATCTTGGAGATGGGACCTATGCTTATACATGAAATTCATTTATGTTGCGTATACACCTTTATGCATAACAATGTAACATAAAGCATAATATTTTTAATAATTTTGTGCATGACACAAAGTTTGTGTACACTGAACGAACAGAAAGCAAAGATGTCACTATCTCAGCCCCCCTGTGGACAATGTTAGATTTTGGAGTATTTTAGTTTTTGGGATTCCAGATAAGGGATATTCATCTTGCACCACTCACTGAAATTCACTGCAATAAATAGACAGATCTTGTATTAATGGCTGTTACTGTGAAACAACTAGAGAGTAAAAATTTAATAGACGTGCTGGATTTTGGTAGACTTTCAAGTTTTGAACAGTTCAAAATTGGACGTTGACAGGATGGCTCTCCCACTTTGTTATTCATAGGAAAACTTGCTCTCCTGGGCTGCCATGGTCATAGGTGTAGCTGGTGAATGTGAGGAGAGGGCCTTCTTAGTAGCTGCACCCACATTACAAAATTCCCACCCTGGATAGATTTATTTGGCTTCCTTCTTATGGGCATACAGTAAGTGGGGATGTCCATAGGAATTATCAGGGAACCCTTGTTTAGATGTCCCTATCAGACTTTGGAAGTAAATCTATATAGTAACAATCATTACCAGTTACGATCTACTTTTGGAATTTATGGGAGACTAGTGATTTTTTTCCTTTTCTTTTTCAAAATTTTATAATAACTGCCTAAAGTTGTTCCTTTTTAGCAGAATACTACATTTTGCTTCTTTGTGATGGGTGGAGGGGGATTACCTCTTTTCTGGGATTAAAACAGTCCCTGAAATACTGGCTCATAAGCTTGAAACATACCAACAATAAACTTGGCCCAGATAAGAATGTATTCATCATAGAAACAGATAATTTGAGACAAGGCCCTAGGGGGCTGGATATTCCCCCTCCATTTTAAAAGCTTTTAACCATGGCCCTCCACCACCCAAAGAAGCACAGGACCATATTGCTTACTTCCTGTTGAAACTAAGCAACAGCTACCACCACACTTCCTGGAATGTCTAGATCACCACATTACTCCAACTGTAGTTTGACATCCTGAAGTATACCAGTAGAGAATTCTTTAGACTCAGTGAGAAGCAATGCTTTTGTTATTATTTTGTGCATTCGAGTCATTTTCGACTTATAGCTACCCTACAGTGAATCTGCCATGGGGTTTTCTTAGAAAGATTTGCTCAGAGAGTGTTTGCGTTTGCCTTTCTCTGAGGCAGAGAGAGCATGACTTGCCCAAGGTCTCCCAGGGAATTGTCATGGCTGAGTGGGGATTCAAGTCCAACTACCAATAACTACAACCATTGTAATCCAATGCTCAAACCCCTACAGCTCTAAAAGGAAACGGGTCAGAAAGGATGGAAATAGTGCCCCACAATCCCCATGAATGAAGTCATACAAGGTGTGATGATCTCCTGTGATCCAAGCAGCCAAACAGCAGTCCTGTCTTGGTCTTTAGTCCCAGCAGACCCTTAAATTCCCTCAAATCACACTGCCACCACCCAGTGAATTTTTAATGGATTTCCCTTAACAACCACTGGGACTTGTTAAGGACTTCAGTTTTCCTCCTTCAAACATCGACCAAGATAACATGTGTGTCAAGGAGTGTCAAGTAGCAGATACTTTTTAAGGAATTATTTATTATATGTAACAAAATAGACCCAAAAGATATAATTCATGCAAGATCTTAAGGGTCTTGCAGGTTCAATATTTGTAATTATAGAATATTCATTTGATACTAGCTATCATATACATCATTTAAAAAAAAACCTAAACATTCTACTCTGATATATTCCTACTTCAAAACCCACTAACTCCTAAGACTCACTCTCTAACTGTTCCTCTCCATCTCTGACACTCTCTCCAACCGTCACTTTCCAACTGTTGGACTCAGAGGCCTTATATAACCTTCTGATGGAAGCTTCCAGAAAAAGCCCTGAAACTGCTCACTGATTGGCCATGTGAGCCTTCCATAAACTGTGATGTCACTCTTTATTTGCATATACTGTATGTCCCCCCCCCCGGCTTAACCCTTTACTGTCTGAAGAAGTCCTCAAAAGACTGTCATTACACAAGGATGGTAGAATTCAAAGATATAACTGTATTAGTCTGTAGAATCAGTACGTAGAGAGATCTTGCAGCACCTCTGAGACTAGTTGAAAGAAAGAAGTTGGCATCATGAGTTTTTGTAGACTTGAGTACTTTACTTCTACAAAGTCTACAAAAACTCATGCTACCAACTTCTTTCTTTCAGTAATACAAGGGTGGTGTGGGAACCACTTGTTTAAATGAGCCAGCTATTTCTTTTCTGAAAGATTAGTTTGGAAACCTGAATATTGAAACTAAAGCCTTTCTGTTAAATTATACAAAAATATATTGTTAAAATTAATTGTTTTAGTGAATTCTTTTTAGTATTTTAGTAACTGTTTTGTAAAATAATTTCAGTAAAAATTTAAACTGTAAAATTAATTTGCTAAATTAATTTTGTTTACCTACATTTTCATTCCAGCAATTTTGTATTTTTTTCACAATGGCCCTATACAGACAGGCCAAAATAAAGCTGCTTCAGGCCACTTTGGAGGTATGCAGTTTCAATGATGCATGCGTCCTAAGAGTCTGGAAGCTGCACCAAAGCTGCATTCCAGTCCTTAGGACGGGAGTGTGGCTTTGGTGCAGCTTCTGGACTCTTAAGATGCATGTATCATTTAAACAGCATACCTCCAAAGTGACTCGAAGCAGCTTTATTTTGGCCTGTCTGTATCAGGCCAATGATTGATTAATAGTGGACTTGAAGAATACTTACAAGAGGACAATCAGTGACACTGAAAATGTAGAAAGGAAGGATGCAGAATGAGAATTCACCTGACAATGTGGGTCTACAGATATTCAGTGCTCATTGGCCAAAGTCATAGCATGAATTACCCTACTGTCAATGCCATTAGTAGCTTCATGTTTAGCACATGCATGAACACAGAGGACTTTTCCTTGCAGTTGGGATCCTGAAAGTCCAGGTTGCTCAAATATGCAGAAGAGTCATAGACAAGGGGAATATTTTCACACTAACGTCTATGTACATTGTACTGTTTAGAGGATATAGCTAGTGGGCATGATCCTACCCATCTCGTATATTCAGTGCAAACATGAAGGTGTGTGACTAGAGTCTGGAAGTAATAAATTCCAAGTAACATGATTACCTGCAAGTAGACATTCTGGGTGGTGGCAATGACAATATACTGTCGATACTTCATTTCCATGGAGGTTCCATTCTGGATTCCCCCCTCCCCCCACTGGCAGATGCCAAAACCTCTGAGACCTCAAGTCCTGTTGGTCTTAATGCCAGTGTACCATGTGTGCATCTGTGGTGGCATGGCTGTGTGCATGCACTACCATTTGGGTGAATGGGGCAAGGCCATCTGCAGATGCCAATCCAGTGGTTGGGGCGAGTGGACTGTAACAGTCACATTTCAAACATAATATAATGAATATAAGAGTAGTTCCTTTATTGGTATAATAAACCATGTTACCTAGCTACCGTTAAAGGGAATGTTTTAAGGGGACCTTTATTTTTATAAGCCTTTTGCCAGGAATTGGCCACATTTTACGTCATTCTTTTTTATATCCCAAGTTATTTTCTTTTTTAAAAAAAAGTAATGGAAAATGATAGAAAAATAATGAGCAGTACAATAAGTTATGCAGGTTAAATAATGATTTCAACATTGTAATGAGCAAGGACAGTAGGTTATTTTTCAAACACTAGAAGGACAAACGGGGAACAGATTCTAACAAACCATTTTTCAAGTTGTGAATGGGCTAGATGAACACCTTTAATATGTCACCAAGGATCTCTAGTTTGCTTATTTGAAACCCTTGTTTGCATCACTGCATGAGTATGATGAAGGGATGATATATCAGGGCTATACAATTAGAAGCCCACATGCTCATTTCAACCTTCTAGCTTTCTAACATGGCTGATTGTTAGCCAGTTATTCACTATCTCCTATTATTTTATCAATGGTTAATTGGACTTCTTTCTCAAGCCAAAATTTTATTCTTACTAAGTGAAGCGTCATGCTCAAAATATTGAATTTTTTTTAATATACAGGTAGCATATTTACATGGATTCTCTACAGAAACACGTTAGATGTGTAATGAAGACTTGGACCTGGCAACCCATGATCTCTGTTGAGCATCTTCAGAGAACTATGAGGAGAAACAAGGTGGGACCAGAGAATGGGAAGTTATTTTTTGAACAACAGCTTCCAGAATTGACTTGATACTAGAGAAACTGATCCCAGAACTGAGGAATTCTGGGATCTGTAGTCCAAAAATGTCATATTTCCAAGCCATAAGTAAGGCAGTTAGGCATGAATGGTGTGCTTAACACTGTACATTTTTCAATCATCTTTCCCTATCCATAGATTTCCAAACATGTGTGACCTACAGCTAGCTGAGAGAACCCCACTGGGGAACTGGCATAAGAAGCAGGAAACACTTCCCACCCTCTCATTTCTTCTTGGCTCCCTTCCCTGGCTGTTTTTCTATGATAGTGGAGAGTACTGAAAATGCTGAAAAGTAGAAAACAGTGATGAGACAAGCTTCACATGCTCTAAGATGATCAACTGTATATTCAGTATTTTTTAAAAAGCCCAACATGGTTTGGCCTCATTGAGAAAAGCTTTTCTTCAGGGACTAGAAACAAACACAAATACACATATAAGTATTAAAAAGATTGAACAACTCTCAATTAATTATAACCCATAAAAACATAGAAATACAGTGAGCCCTCCTTTTGTATGGGCTTGCCAACCGCGGATTTGAGTATCTGCGGATGGCAAGCCCATATTGTCCCCAATGGTAGCACAGACGCAGCTGCACTGCCATTTGGTAAAAAAGTCCCTCCCCCTCCACAAAGACCCACAAAGATCTGGACAACTTCAACAGAAAAGAAGAAACCCTGAAAGTAAACAAAGTTTGGCTACCAGTCCTGAAAAACACTAAAACCAAGACCCAGCACAGGCAAATGAACATTACCCAGGGTCAGGAGATTTCCCAGCAAACAATGGATTGGTAATTAAATAGACACAAATCCTCCCTGCATATCCTCCCAAGCTGAGGCCTTGCCATTCATCAATAGGCCAACACACAGATCAATATGTAGATCACTTCCTCTCAACCAAGGGTTGCACAGTATATATACCTCACACACCTCCATGACACCATTCTCTGAAGATGCCAGCCACCGATGTAAGTGAAACTTCAGGAATAAATTCTTCCAGAACACAGCCACATAACTTGAAAAACCCACAAAAAACTATGGATGCTGTCTGTGAAAGCCTTCGACTTCACGTTTTCAGAACTGTTTAGTCAACTTCACTCTCTTACAGTTCATTCTGTGAACATTGCTTGCTATTATCCTAGTTTTACAGGAATCAATGGGATGACGTGTTTGTCCAGTTTTCTGCCACATGGGCTGCATTTTCTCTTTCCTTTTTTGGTTTTGGATATTATACGATTTGTCTTGTGTGTCTCTTTACCAGAGAGGGGCATCATCTGCTGATCTATCTTGGGTGGCAAAACATCATGAGCAGGCCCTGACTGGATTCCCACACTTTCCCTTTGTTAGCTTCATTTTTCTTTTTTTGGAAAGCAGAGCTAATTTTGCTAAATTATTTAGGTTTGCCTTTAGAACAGAATGTTTTCCTTTCTCCTTCATTCCCTATTCCTCCTTACCAAACTGGACAGTCACTTATTTAATTGCATGTTCTACAAGACATGGGAGTAGGACCCAAACCTTTGTCTTAATTCCCACTGGAAGTATTTCTAAACTAAACTTACAAGAGCAGCATTAGCCTCAAATCTTGTTCTTTCGAGGGGGATGTGTCAGGATTCAATTGATCCCTATTAGACTCACTTAGATCTCCCTGAAGAAGAGGCTATTGTTACCTTAATCTATTGCTCTTGGGGTTGATTATATGACAGCATCAGAGCAAGCGCAGTCCTAAGGAACACTGTTAATTAGCTCCTGTGGGAAAGGATGCTTCAGTCTCCATTATATGCCCCAAAATGTTTGTGCTTCTGAAGCTAGAACAGTCATCACCAGTAAATCCATCTTTTCCCCTGAATGTCAAGAGGAATTTTTACTGAGTATACTGGAGTTATGATTGCACCTGGTGTCCTCTCAATGGCCTGTGCTTAATGTAGTGCTACTTCTTTTCAGACATTGCAGGGCCTTAGAGCATGCTACAGAAAAATCTTTCATTGGTCACCAACACTACAGATAGTAGCTCCCTATGGAATGGATTGCAAGATGGAGCTGGGCTGACACAAGAGGTGAGAATTCAACTTTGCTTCATTTAATGGTGAAGAATCCCCCCCCCCCAAAAAAAAATTGAAAGCACTTCCATAATTCAATGGAAAGAACTACAATGAAAAATATTCAGATGTGTGAGAAAGATTGGCAGATTTACCTATACTACTGGCTAGAAGCTGTGTGGCACTTAGGCACTGTGGGTATCTGGCAACTTTCCCAGGGCTGCTGCAGTGATACAGGAATTGAGGCACTACTGAAACTTGTGGTTTGAACCTCCTGTGTTTCATTGTTTTGTGTGTGCTGGAGTCCTTGCAGTCACGCAAATGTCATCAGAGTGTGAACAACTTGACCTTCCGTTGTGGACTCATGTGCTCAGACATGGCAATGCCCTAAGATGAACTAAATTCTTATGAACATTGAATCTAATGTGTGATCATAGGCATTCAGTTCTCTGAGGATTTCTTTTCATGCCATCTGAAACAGAGGTGGGTATAACCTTTTCACTCACAAGTGACACCACTAAGTATGAAGCTGTTCAGATCTTCTGTTTGTGGCTGTGATCTTTCTTTTAAAGCATATTGCAAATGGTCATCAGGTTAGCCACAAACCATGTAAAAGGTTTTTGTATTACACATTCCAAGTGGTCATCAGGTTAGCCACAAACCTTGCAAGAGGTTTGGCCTCTGGCCCCATTTCAGCCATTAAAAGGGGTCCAGTAAATCTAGAAAGTAGAGAGCACTCTGTGCAAAGGATACAAGACATTTCTGGTGAAATCTCTCTCTCTCTCTCTCTCTCTCTCTCTCTGTGTGTGTGTGTGTGTGTGTGTGTGTGTGTGTGTGTGTGTGCCTTCATACTGCCTGTTGATTTATGCAGTCCCATGAATTTCATAGGATTTTCTTAGGCAAAGAATACATAGAGATGGTTTTACCATTTCCTTCCTCTAAAATATAACCTATAACACCTAGTGTTTATTGACAGGCTCCCATCCAAGTACTAACCAGGGTTCATCCTACTTAGAAATAGTAATAGCAAGTACATTTCTATACATCTTATCAGTGAACTAGCACCCCTAAGAGGTTCACAATGTGCAAACCAGTACAAGCTGGCTATTAATTTTTCTGAACTACGATGGGATGGCAGGCTGCTTAGCTTCCAAGATCAGATGAGATCTGGTGCCTTTAGGGTATTTAGGCTTGAGGAAAGGCACTAGAAATCAAATATGAAGGTGAGACTGAGGCCTGAACAGAACAGCTGAAAAAGTTGGCTTCTGAGCAGCTTGGGGGGGGGGCGTTTTGACAGCGCATGCCTCAAAGATGCCTGGAAGATGCCCAGCTGATCAGATGGGGGTGGCTGCAAGACGCTTTAGGGGTTTGGCATTTTGACAATGCACACCTCCAGAGTACCTCCAGGGGTTGCGCCGGGGCCACCTAAGGCAGCCCAAACCCGACTCAAATGGGAGCTAATGTTTTCCGTTCCTATATGGGCCAGCGGCAGAGGGCAACTTTGGGACCAAACTGTTTGTTTGCCGTGGCCCTGAGACATCTTCAGTGGGGGCAGCTTCAACTTGCCCCTTCGTGGCCATCTGTTTCAGTCTCATGAATGTATATAAAAAGGATTTTATTCCACAGAACAGTCAGATGCATTTTGTCCAATAATTACATGGACATTTTCAGAAGCTGTTAAATGGGGAGAGAATACACATGCATTAATAATTATAGGTATTATAGACTGAAAGAGGACAGCATCTGTCTTTAGGCACAGGAAGCAGCATTTTCATGCAATTTTGGTCATAGGTTTTATAAAATGACAGGGTGAATGCCTTAACTATCTTGTAATGAATTATTCTATTTCAAATCCATGTCACTTTTGTATGTAGAGATATATACATACCTCAGTACACAGTAGACACCTTCCAGATATTCAGCTTTTATTCTGGCAGCTCAAACTGGACATAAAAGAAACATAGACAGTTTTAACTGAAAAGTGTTCCTGTTGTGTCGGCTCAGGACTGTTCTGGCCTCAAAGAGATTATGGATGCCCAAATATCCACACAGAAATCTGCTCCAAAAGTTAAAAAAAAAAAAAATCCCATTCACCCACATGGCCTATAGAAGGCCTCTTGAACAGATAATACACAGCCTGGGTACATCATGCACCTGTCATTCTTATTTATCCCATTTCTTGTCTACGAGCATTTCCTATTTCCTGTTCTTCTCAGCAGCTTTGGAGGCTGACTGAAGGGCTCAACGGATCGTCCTAAGGGGCAGCCTTCAGCCACTCCCTTTAATGCCAGATCAGGGACACAGCAAGTACATGCCACAGCCCCAGTCTCTCCTTTTCAAGGTGCTTTTCCATGCTCCTTTGGTGATGTGTCATGTAGCCACAGTGCCAGAGGAGTACCGTGACACTACATGCCATGTGGAGTGGCACACAGCATCATGCCAGCTTGAGGGCAGAGCTGGTGCATGTGTCATGTGGATGCCACACCCTGACTCCACCCTCAGGCCAGCCTTACTGGCCAGTCTGCCAGCCCCTGAGACTGTGCAACAATTCTTATAGGCTTGTAGCCTCCCTCACTATCAAAACCACCTCTGCAGTGGTCAGCTTCTTTAGTGATTTTATTTCCTCAGCATTGGAGTTCTAGAGTGCTTCAGGCTATGGGGCAGAATGAATTTGTTCCAGCAGGGAATTGAAATAAATCTTTTACTAGAAGACTTTAAGGATTGCTTGCTGGAGTTAACAGGTCCTGTGAGCACATTTCCTTTCCGTTGGGATTTGGTCATCATGTACAATCAGTTGAGTTAAGAGAACACAGGCTGTACCTAAGTGTTGATGTTTTAGAGGCTTAAAGCTTTTTCATTGCCATGTTTACTGTTGGTGATGATGGCTGAGCTCCCCTAGATTTTAATGATTATATATAACCCACCTTTCTTCCCATGTGAGATCCAAGGTGGCATAGACTTGATTCAAAATTGGGCTCATCAAATTCAACTACTTTTTAATGGAAACTGGCCTCCCCCTGCAGCTCAGTCCTGAATTGGGATTCCAATTATATTCATGATTATATCCTTCCAAAACACAGGGTAGCATTCACTTTAGCAAAATTCATTGTTCTACCTTCAGCCTTACTGGAAGGGAGATATAATAATATTCCCTATGATGCACGCATATGCTCCTGTGGAAATGATACAGTCTGGAGACTATAGGTCATGTATTGTTGTACTGTCCTTTCTATTATGGCTATCGCCATATTTTTATTCATCCAATTCTTAGTCATTTTCCTGGAAGAACTGAGGAATTTTATTATCTTATTTGCTGGCAGACCAGTGCCCTGCAATAACAACAAGGGCGGCCAGTTTTTGTGCAGTGGCAATGGTCTGTCGACATAAGATGGTTTCTTAAAATTTCATAATATTTTTAGTCTGTTAAATTTTTATAATAATTTCATACATTTATAATGATTATATACTTCTAAATTTTATTTTTTTCTTGTAAATATATAATATTTTATTTTTTCTTATGAATATAATATAATTTTATAAGTGAAATCTTAACCATTACCTACTTTTACAATTTGATGATCTATTGTGATGTTTGTTGATTGATGTTTGTTGATGTTTGATCAGTTGATCGTAATAAATAAATATATACATGATTATATCACTTAGAGTTTCTACCCCAGCAGCCATCCGGGATGCTATTCTAGAAGCACACTCGCATGGAACTTGGTGATAACCATCACATGCCCATATTAATATCCATTTCACATATGTTTTGCCGATGGGCTGAGAATAATTTGAAAACCTTTGTACTTTTGTGAGCTCCACAAGCAACTCACTCATTTGCACAAGAACGCATGAATTATGCAATTGGGAAGGGTAAAAGGTAACCTCCCCCGCCCCCCCAAAAAATATTGATTGGTTGATGCAATCACAAGTTCACTCATGTAAAGCCACAGCAGAGTTTTGCACACAAACAAAACAAGTCAAGATATTGGTGTACAGGGCTCCTGGTGATGGACCATCCTGTCAGTTTTGACCTCTGCACATTAAAATTTGATGAATTTTCATGATTCAGATGGAAAAAAAGATAACAATATTGCTCCAACTCACCCTCACCATCATACCAATATATGAGGATTAGAAACTTGATAGAATTTTAAAAGTCAACAGGAAACAGTCTCCACTGTATTCATATTCTTTCTGCTCATCACCCGGGGATCTTTCTTAGAATGAATTTATCTCACTTCCACCAAGGCTGCTAGAGAAAGAAGAGAATGGAAGTGTACAAATCTATGCTGAGTGAATTAAACCAGCAAAATGATGTAGTCATTTCATGCCCTGGTAGGTCCATCTCTGGTATGTCTTATTACTGGAATATATCAGAACAAAGCTACCAGTGAATAATGCAGATATGTGAATAGAGTGAATGTTTAATAAATCCAATCTGGTTTACATAAGTTGTGCTGTTTATAACACCTCATCTTGCTTAATTTTTTTAAACAGTATTCATATTCTCAAGCCAGTGTGGTGTAGTGCTTTGAACACCGGACTACGGATATGTAGACCAGGGTTCAAATTTCCACTTCAGCCATGGAAACCCACTGGGTGACCTTGGGCAAGTCACACTCTCTCAGCCACAGAGGACAGCAAAGGCAAAACTTCTCTGAACAAACTTCCCAAGAAAACACTGTGATACATTTGTCTTAGGGTTACCATAGGTTGAAAATGAATTGAAGGCACACAACAACAGCCAAAAGGGGAAAAACCCTCATATATTTATTGCCTATGTATTGCTCCACCTGAAGGATAGAAAATAAAATATGTCTGTGTGCTCACTAGGGCTGTGTGCTCATCAAAATCTTCCAACTTTTATTTTTGGGGTTATGGGGGATTTTTGTAGTCTAGAAGTATCCCTTCAAACACTGTTGTTGTGTGCCTCCAAGTGATTTTTTAATTTATGGCAATCCTAAGGCAAACCTTTCTTAGGATTTCCTTCAAACATAGTATGCATAGATTTCTGTTCTTAAAAAACCTGCCCTGTTGGTACTTGCAATGCTGTCATTATGGCAGCTGCTTCTTTTCAAAATTCCTCTAAAGATTTTCCCTTCCAGTCCAAGATCCAGTAATGAATGGAATGACCTCACAATGCTACACAGACGATGAGCTTTAATTATCTCTGAGGGCAAGTGATGGTAATTGATAACAAGGGCAACTAAAATAAATTGGTTCATATTTAGAAGAGAAATGCCAAGCAATCACCAAGAAGGATGTATAGGTTTTTTAGCACTATCAAAAACATTTCCAAAAAATAGGAAGCGGCATAGGTTTGGGACCATTTAGCCACAGTTTTAAGTTAACCGTTTTACCAACCTGTATCCTTTTAGTCTGAATCCCAGGCAAAGCATTGGTCCAAAGAGCTTATCTAAGTGTCTCTTTTCATATAATGGAAACTAATTATCTCCAGTTTAACTGTCTATTCATAAGAAACTACATTTTCCCCTTCTGCATAACTGAACTTTCCCTGACCTTTTTATCACATGCCTTGCACATTTCCCATTAGAAACACTTTCTGTGCTCATTGGTGATGATAGGGGAGGAAGTGGAAGTGTTTCCCAGGTGTATATTAAGGCAAGCATTGCTAAAAGCTTCACTGAGAGGGCAGATGAATATCAGGTAGAGGATTACAGCACTCAAAATTGCTGATTATGCTACTCTTTGTGAAACGGGTGTTAGGAAGTCTTTCAGCTGTGCAGAGATTTGCAGGCTTCCCTCCAGAGCTCAGCCATGCTCTCTGACTCTGTAGGGCAGTGAAAGAGTAATTGCTGGTGCACAACACTTGCAGATTCTTTCTCATGCACATTGCTTAACCGAGATGTATGATCATCGTTATCTTTATTTATACACCAATTTTTACTCCAAATTGGGATTAAAGGTTCAAATAAATGAGAGTTCCCCCAAGGAGTGATGTCATCACTGGTAGTGTAGATGGCAGTTAGAAAAGAACCCCTGGAGAGAGACCATTAAGGCAGTTGACAATAAGGAAGCCTGAAGGAAAGAAAAGTGTCAGCTCTTGGCCTTTTCCATAGATCGGGATGCAGGTTTGGCTGGCATGATTATCATTTTGTAACTCATACTTTAGGTTTGTGCCCAGAGAACCAGTTGTCCTCCATGTTGTTTTCTTTCTTTAATGTTCTTACTTTAGAATAAAATCTTTTCCTTCAATATTCTGCCTCTTTCTTCATTCCTTTTAACGGCCTTAGCTCAGCTAGTGCTTACTGATTGTCGGTTACTAGTAGAAGGCCCAGCAATGTCCCAGTGCATTACTGGGGTGTAACAGGCTAATCATTGGATGGTGTCAGCAAGTTGTTTTTGGGATTAAGGTGGTCTCAAAGGGTCCCATCCAGCTCAGCAGGAATGGAGTGGGACCATAGAGGGCCTTCTCATGTGGACATTGGGTTGCTCTGTTTCTGTCTTATTTCATGGGGGAAAATTTAAAACAGGGTAGGAAGCAGACAAAATCCTCACAAAAGCATCTTACAGATTATAATGATTAATATTTATGTCTGTGAATTTTAACATCTTTTTACTTTTAACATTTTTCTTTTATAATAAAATAAATACAATATAGTTAAAAACATGCAAAAGAATCAACCTTAACTAAACTATTAGCAAGATTAAAACAATTTAAAAATATACTTCTTTTTGTTGTGTGCCTTCAAGTCTTTTCTGACCTAAGGTGATCCTAAGACCACAGGGTTTTCTTGCCAAGTTTCCCCAGACAGGGTTTGCCATTACCATTCACTGCGGCTGAGAGCATGTGACTTGCATAAGATCACCCAATGGGTTTACATAGTGGAGCTTGGGTCCGAACCCTCTTTTATAGTGTCATAGTCCAGTGCTGATCTCACTATACCACAATGGGTCTCTAAAATGTACTTAACAATAATAAAAAGATTAAAAACAAATCAAAGCAACTTAAAACAATTGCATCCTCTTAAATTCCTTTTCTTTAAACACTTTCAGTTCTAAAAGCCCTTGCACTGTATACTTTTCTTTAGGATTTTGGCTTTAAATAAATACAATATTTGAAATAGAAGTACAATAAAATATGACGTATAATATTTCTATATTTCAAATACAAATACACCTAGGAGGGGGAGAAGACTGTGTCTAAGAAACAGGTTTGCCCACTCAGCCTGCTATGCAAGTCCTAATTCTTGATGGGCTGTTACAGATATTAAGAAATCAGGATATAGGCAGGGTACAGACCGCCCAAAAAGGGCGGCCTGCCAGTGCCTGGTTTTCTGCCGGAGGGAAGCCTCAGCCACCAAATGGCGAGGCTTCCCACCAGTGGAAAAAGAACCCACAAAAGCGGGTTCTTTCTATGCTGGTGTGGCGGCGTAACAAGTACGCCACAATGTGCCACTGGCACACTCGTTACACAAGTGCCGTGCAGCACCATGCGGATGTCACACGGCACTTGCTTAACAATGGCGGTGCCCGTGTATACAGGTCGCCGCCATTTTGACACCCTCGTCATGTGCTAGGGTGCAGGGCATCTGGAAACGGCGCCGCAAAGCAACTCTAGCACATCATCAGGATGTGCCAAAGGGCCTGTCTGTTCCAGGCCATAGGAGCCCTGGTGGCACAGTTGTTAAATACTAGTACTGCAGTACAACATTGTGGGTTCGATCCTGATGGGCTCCAAGGTTGACTTAGCCTCCTATTCTTTCATAGGTCGGTAAAGTGAATACCCAGTTGGGACAACTGGCTTATATGTTATAAACTGCTGAGAGACTGTTTAATTCAATATGAAATGCTATAGAAATGCAAATGCCATTGCTATTGCTATGTGGAGAATCCTAGATGGGTAAGAATCTTTATAGTTTGCAACTTACCCTACACTTTTTTGGAACAAAAAGCTACTCCCCACCAATGACACTTCCTTTTCATGGTGGCCCCTATCCAGCCAGCTTCTGTCCCAAATGTGAGCAAAAACAAAACAAAACAAAACAAAAAATCCCCTCCTATTTGGGCCAGAAAAAAGCCACCCCTTTGTCTCTAGAGCAGGCTTTTTGCTTGCTCTGGGGCAAGTGTTGTCGAAACGCCACACCCCCAAGCCAGCTAGAAGCTGGCTTTACTGGACTGTCTCTTTTGGTTCTAAGTCTAAACAAATTTATCAGGAGGATTTACACATCACTTATCCCAGTGCATTTCTAAAAGGAAAAGACAAAAAGTGTACTAGTATGTGAACACTTAGTAGAAGTATATGAGCACAATATACAATAGTTAAGTACAATAATTAAGACTAATGAAATGTCCAGCCCTTCCACCCCAGGACCCTTGTTCTCTTTGTAGATCTTCAAAGAGTGCAGGCCTATGCGCACCTCACAGCCAATTTTATGAGATCCAGCAGAAGATGCACCTCTGCAGTATAACACAGAGTCCTACTTTATATCACAACAAGAATTCTTAAGTGGAAAAGTTGGCTCCAGTTAACACCATTAATGTTTCATGAAAACTACTCACATCTTTCTTACAACTGACAAGATAAAAAAGATACAGGCATTAAAATTCAGATAACAGAGGTAGTACTGTCTTTGTAGTGGCTGCATTAGAATTCATGGCAAAACAATTGCTTTGTAGGAATAGGAGGGCTGCATTTTTTCCCCTCCCAGCAGCTTTGGAAAGGAAAAGACAAAAACACCTTAAAACTGTACATTCGACTTCAGCATCCATAACTGACTTTGTCTCCCTTATAGTACTGTTTGTTGACATCGACGTCTTGTTTTTTTAATTTTTTTCTTGTTCTTGCACAGGGTCTTCTTTTATAAAAATAGCAATCTTTGGGGGAAAGTAATGGTTATTCGCTTAGAATTCTCGTCTTTCTTTCTTTACTTGTTTTATTTTCACTTACTACAGTTTACACAAAAATTCCTTAGAGATTCAATTTAATGGGAAATAGAAAAAAGCATAGCAAAAAAAAAAAAGAAGCTCTTTTGTTTAGAAGGGATTTGAGGGGGGGGGGGAGAAATAGGCAGTGAGTTTGAGAAGTTTATAAATTTCATTTGTGTTTCAACATTTCTTTTAAAAACTAAAATGTTTTTAGCCTTACAGTGTACCTGTAAGGTAGGTTAGTCAGAGAGCTACATAGGCAATGTGCTTTGTCTCTGCAAATTGATTTAAATATTTATTTTTCTGCAGCATTGCTTTATGGCAGATAGTCTATGTACATCAGGAATGGGATACATGCAATCCTCTGATGTTGTTAGGCTGCATCTCCCAGAATTCATCACCATTGCCTGGCCATTCCTGATGGAATTTGCAATCTAAATAACATCTAGAGTGCTGTGTGACTCCCATCCATGATTTATAGTTGTTGAGCTATAACTCCCAGCATTCCTCAACATTGACTATGTTGTTTTTTGTGGGTTCTTCAGGCTATGTGGCCATGTTCTAGCAGAGTTTCTTTCCGACATTTCACCAGCATCTGTGGCTGGCATGTTCTCTGAAGATGCCAGCCACAGATGCTGGCGAAACGTCAGAAAGAAAATCTTCTAGAACATGGCCACATAGCCCGAAAAACCCACAAAAAACTATGGATGCCAGCCATGAAAGTCTTCGACTTTACATTGACTATGTTGGCTATGACTGATAGAATTTGCAATCTAACAATGTCTGGTAGGCTGTGTGACTCACAGCCCTGATGTACACTTTACCACAGCTTTGTTACTCTTGGACTCTAAATAGGCATAAGGAGCACTTAGAGAAATATTCACACATTGGAGTGGAAGCAGGGGGGGGGGGTTGTTGGTACACACAATAGAATGCTTCCATGTAACAGATAATCCTGGGCAAATTGGGATGTTCCCTTGCCTGGGATGGAAAGAATATTCAACAAGATTTGAAAAATGACAGGTAGGCCTGTTTCGTTTTCCGGCACTGAACTCTCAAGGAGGGTCATGACAATATGGTTGTGTATCATGACAGTGACATAGTTTTGTCATTGTACACAATATAGCCTGTACTGTGGGATCTTGACCACATTTGTTTTCTACTCAAATAAATAAATAAGAAGGAACATTAATTAGTGACCACTGAATATCCCCAGACCTCTCCTCCCATCTTCATTTCTGTATAAAGGTCAAATGAAACTGTTTTCAGGGTATGGTCACATTGAATTCAGTGCTTGAACTTCTGAGCTGAATCTAGAAATTTGAAATTTAATGCAACTGTGCATAAATGCATTTGCACACATTGTTTTTTAAGCATGTTGTAGGCTGGAATGAGCTTAGTTTGTCCTATGGCTGAAATGTAAATCATAATTTCAATAGCAAAAGTATGCAAAGTAGGATATTAATATATTAGTGTTATTTCTGACTGAAGGGGAAGGTTTTCTGAATTGCTATTGATATTTCTTACAGACATGTATTCTCCTATTTTACAGAGAGGTGCTGGTTTATAAATAGTATCTCTCCCACATAAAGGCCACTGCTCACCAATGATGTACCATGTGAATATGAAGTTATGTACCAAGTTCAACTTCAGAATGCTTTACTGCAACCTTCAGAATCTGAAGTTCAATTAACAATTTATGTCTCAGGCAATTTTAGTGATTTTTTTTACTGGTATTTGCAAGAGCATACAACATTACATGAAGCACCAACTTGGTTTCTGGGTAGGGCTATTTTTATTCATATGAACGCTCTTCTGTGAAATACAGAGAGTTTGAAGCTTGTTAGTTACAAATAATTAATACCTTCTCTGGTTACAAATGTATAACTATGGGACGATACCAACTGGTCCGAAAGGCCAGCCTGTGGACAGAGTCAAGGTACAGCATCCTGACAATGTTGCCCTAACTCTGCCCCCAGGGTGCCATGATGGCGTTTGCTAATCTAGATGGCATGTGCCATCATGACATACCTCCAGTGCTGCTTTCAAATGATGCAGCGCTGAAGGGCTGCCATAGAGCTGTGCTAGTGATTTATATAACAAATTTGAGATGAACACTCCTTGTCTCCCTCTCTCTCTCATACCTATATATTACAGAAGTGATCTAACAATGTAAATATATTGACTGTAAACAGCTGGCCATATTGCTAGTGCAACCACTACCCCACCTAGGGTTTGTCTGCACAGGCCAAAAGGTCCACCTACCCACCCATTTTTGTGCCATCTGGTTTAGATGACACATGTACCATATCCTGGTTATGGAAAAGAAATCCTTACTTGTTGCTTATTTGTTGTTCTGGAAAGTCCGGAGCCCTCTGCCCACATGACATGGTGGCTGGCTACACAGGCATCTTGCTGGGCTACCTGGCATGTCTGCTGCCACCATGGGTCATCCATTCTGAGGTCAGAATGTGGCACCCAGCTTGGATCTCTGCTGCCAGTTACTCACTACTGACATCAGAATGAGGATTCTGATGTCAGAAGTGAGCCACTGGCAGTGGATGTGCCCAGCAACCCAGTGGAACCCTATGTAGACAAGTACCATGCATGGAGATGGAGTTCAAGGTAATGGGAGAGTGGGGAAGCAAGGCAACTACGGGGCCAGGATACTCTGCGCTGCCCCTAAAATATCATGGCGAGTGCAGACAAGGCCTTAGTGCCTGCTATGCTTTGTGGTCTTGTTCATGGCCCCTATCACAGGATGCTGTTCTGGTAGCTAGCAAATCTTTCAGATACTGTTCTTTTTCACACTACAAGAACAGACTTTCCTTATCAGCTTTCCTCAGTCCTGCTCTCTTAGCTGACAGGTTCTTATAATTTAACTCTAGTCCTGTGAAAACGGTGGTCCCTTCATCCATAGGTTGCATCCTTGCTGTGCATATCAAACAGTACTATATCTTTTATGAAGCTTTCTCCTCTGATGGGCCTTTCAGAATAACAGAGGCAGCCACCATTCAGATTTCCATATTCTTTTCCACTATGTGAAGATAAATATAGGAGTGCACTCTCCCACCCCATACCTCTAAGCTCTGCCCCATCCCCATGGCTTCATCCTATGATAGCTATCACAACCTGGAAGACTTGCAGCCCGATATGCTAAATAACCAACTGAACAACAAACTTATTTTGCAAAACTAGTAGAAACTTGGAAAACGTTATTCTATAAGGACCACTTCAAAAACAAACTGGTGAAATCCCTGAGTGGATTGCATATTCCAGAGATCTGGCATATGATTTCTTGGCCTCCTCAGCAATTCTATCAGTGTCGGAGATATCCATTTGGTATTAGATACAGGGAAGACAAGTTCTTATTTTATCCTCCACCCCTTGGCTTATTTGCTAGGACCTTACTGCATATTTATAAATGAAAACAAAGCTGTCTAAACTGTGAACTATGCTACTCAAATGCTCTCTCCATCATTATGCATTTTAAAAACAAAAACAACAAAACTGGACATGCTGGTAGTTTGTGGGACTGATGAGGGTAAATGGCAACCTCCTGCTGCATTCATCTTAGCCAAGAGTGATTGGATAAATATCTATGTTCCAGCTATTTATCACTGTTGGCAAAGATGATAGAGTCTTCTCCACAGTCCCTTTCTGTGACCCTGCACTCATTAAACTGAATGGGGAGCTCAGCTGCCTAGACAGAGCCTGACTGTTCTAAATTTATTTCCCTCTGTTATGAATTGTGCAATCTAGCATTCGGGCTGTGCTAACAGAACTGGAATAATAAAAAGCACCTCAGTTTCCTGAAGATCAGTATATTGCTGTCCGAACTCTTTATATGTGATTTAAAGATTCCCTAAGGACTATTGCATTTTGTTTTCTGTCTTTAAATATTTAGCATAGTTTTTCAAAGAAATAACAGGCAGGGGGAATGGACATTGCTAAATTTTGTTTACCTACATAAATTTATCCTTTCAACCACTACAGGGATGTATTCTAGTAATATGGGACCTTCCAAAATACAATTTAGAATGCATGCTTAGGTTAGGTTTACACATTACGGCTGTGTAGCCATTGCTTAAGAACACCAACCCTCTATTACTCTCTTACCCTAGTGATGTTCAACAATACATTTCTAATCATAGTCAGAGGAGGAAGGAGTAGAAAACATAGGACTGCTTCTTTCATTTGGTGGCTGGTTATCAAAATGGATAATTCTAGCCTTAAAGACTAAATGCTGCTGATAGTTCCATCTAAAGTAGACTTTTGAATTACTTGTCTATTTCCACCCTACCTTTCTCTGCACATCCTCAGATGGGATTTAAAGTTTCTCTACTACATTTTTATCAGTTCATGTTAGTTCATTAAGAGGCTAGTATTGCCTTGAGGAAAGTTGAGCAATTACTAATCTGGGTGTCCACTTTTTAAAAACTGAAGAGATGAAGTAAATTTATGCCCCAAGGGCTGTTAATCTAAAACTGCTCTCTGACATTAAAGTCTATTAAACATAACAAGCTAAGAAATCAGGCCTGACATTTAGGGTAGAAACTGACTGTATATATTTTGTTTTCACAATATGTGTAAAAGACTATGCTGAGTTTTAGGTGGGCACATACGGATGCTAAAAATGAGGGCTTTACCTCCCCTTCTATTCTCAGTTATAGAAGTTGCATTGTTCTATGTACAGTTTTACTTCCTTCCAGATGAGCTAAGCTGCCTCTCCATCCCATCCCTCTGCTCCCAACTGTGCCCAAAATACAAACTGTGCCCAGGAACCATTTAGACCATTCCATGTAATGCTCAATTTAGCTAATAGCTCCATTTGATTTCTGGCTATCTCAGGGATGTGTAACAATGTGCATTTACTTCAGAGCTCTCCTAATCAACTGTCATCAGTGGCCCAGCAGCAAGCAAATTATTATTTCTCTTTCCTCTCCTCTTACCCCCACCCCCAGCCTGTAATTTCTCCATCTGCTAGCTGGAATAGGTTCCAGGAATGAGATGTGAAGTTGTATTTTAGCCCCATACATAATTCTGGCTAATCTACATGTCCCACTGATTCACATGGCAAAGCCTTTTTTTTAATGCATGATTCTTACAGCTATGCAGCAGAGTAAAAACTACTTCCCTGTATAGTCTAATCCTATAGACAATATCAGATAGGCGGGCAGCTGAAATTGTCAACACCAGCAGTGGGGCAACATCTTCTACCATCCTTGAAATCTGCAGGCTAGTTTAGGGAACTTAGGGCTGGACGCTTAGAATATAGAGTGTCTCCTCCCACACCATTCTGTTCCTTCCTAGCAAGTCAGGGTGAAACAACTTAGGGGCTATACAGACTGTCCCTTTGGGGCACTCTACTGCCACCTCTTTACTGGCCATATCGGCCACAGCAACCTCATGCAGTGGCCCTGATCTGGCATCCGGACAGCGCAAAAAGGAGCCACAGAAAGCAAATCCTTTTTGTGCCCTCTAAGAGGTGCCATAGCCGCAGCAGCGTGGCTTTATGACGCCTCTCCAATGCTGAATCATGTGAATGCAGTATTGAAGGGGCATCATCATGATGCATGACGTGTGGACCAGCGTGCACCAAAATGGCACCCGGGGGTGGGGTTAGGGAACACAGCATGCTGACACTGCACTCTAACTTCGCTCACAGACTGGCACAAAGTGCCGGTCTGTCGAGCCTCTCACTTCCATATAATATAACACTGACCCTGATAAAGTGCTTGAGGTAGGTACAGCTGGCCTGTGTAAAACATGAGGAATCTGTTCCAAGACTGGTCACATAGAATGACTTTCACGTATAATCTGAAACCTCCTCTTATTTATTTATTTTTTTAGCTAAGATGAATGATAAAGTGTTCTCTCTAGGCATTTTTTTAGTTTCCAGTGAGATTCTAAAGTATGCTTCCACCAGAAACTGACCATAGAGTCATGCTAGAGGAGCTAGAAAATTCCTGGAGAGAACATATTGTTTTCAGTCATGTAGAACTGAAACTGTGTAATGCGCATTTGTGTAACATGCAGGCATACCTCATTCTCTTTACCAAATTGTACTTTTTAAGGTCAATCAAGACACATGACTTTCAATGCATCATTAACATACTGGAATATATTTAGATATACATGCTGGTGAAAAGGCTTATCCAAATGACTACAGTCAGATTCCATTAAGAGAAATCCTTAAGTGAAACTTGTTTTGTATATAATTGGTTGTAATCATATTAGGAGAAATCTCACACAAGCACAGACCACTCATACAGTTAGAGATCAAAGGAGAAACCTTACAGCAGCACCTCATACTAACATTGAAAGATCCAGTGTGTGTGTAGCACCTGTCAACAAAAGAACAAAATAAATATTTTGAAATTGTCTTATTATAGCCAGTGGCATCACTAGGGTTGGAGTCACCCAGTGTGGTAACTCACACTGTGTTACCACCACCCCCAACCTACTCCCATTTCACAACATACAGAATCCTTAGTACAGTAATGCCTTTTTGCACTAATATTACTCATAAATCATAATTCCCATATATCACTGAATGCAATGCTAATAGTTGTGACACAAACAACTAGCAAAATTAAAGTTATATCTTCAAATTACAATATCATACGCACACTCTAAATGAATTTACATATACATAGTGAAGATTTGTTTAAAATGTGATGTTTATAAAGAAACTTTTAATAGAATAAAAAAATTCAAATTCAAAAATATATTTTTTAAAAAAATAAAATTTTGAAATTTGAAATTTCAATTTTAAAAAAATCTGGGGCTTTTCCTTTGTCCTCCCACTGAGTTTCACCCCACTCCCACCTCACTCAGATTTTAAAAGGAAATAGATGATTGCCACTTCCCATTTCTGCCAAAATGTTAGTGTTTGAGGAGAAGAGGTGTCTCGCCCCCTTAGGGTGTCACCTAGTGTGGTCCGCACCTCCTGCACCCTCCTAGTGACACCACTGTTAGTAGCCTGCATCAACAGCAATTTTGGGGTTCTAAAAATTATGGAAAAACTTATGTAAGAACATAAGAATATCCATGTTGGCTCATACCAAGGGTATTTTCAGTCCAGTATTCTGACCCCATAGTGGCCCACCAGATGCCTATGGAAAGCTCACAGGAAGGTCATTAATGCAACAGAGGCACAGTGTCACTTGTACTGGAAGTAGCATATTGTCACCATGATGAGTAGCTAATGAGAACTTTATTCTGCATTACTTTGATTAATCCCTTTTACAGCTGTCCTAGATGATGGCTTCCTTTGTATCTTTCATGTACTATCTGGGAAAAGATACTACCATTTTAAAGTCCTACAAGTGCAGACATCAGGCCTGTTCAGAGCAGGACCAACTCAAGACATTTTATTATCTCAACTGGAACAGACCGTGGTGCAAGAGCGGCCAGAGGATATCCCCCCCCCCCCCATTGCTCTCCATTCAGCATGGGACTGCAGGGACCAGCTGCTGCTGTGGTCTGCAATGGACCACCAGCAAGAGCTGCTTTTTTGCACTCTTTTTTGTGCTGGGTTTGGGACACCTTAGGTGGCCATAGCACAGCTTTGGACTGTGTGTCATCTGAATACCACACCCCTGGATTGACCCAAAGGTGGCACTTTTGGCCTGCCTGTTTCAGGCAAAGTTAATCTGAAAGTCCTACAAACACCTACTTACATTTCTGGCAGGAAAAAAAGAAATCCAACAATCAAAAAGAACTTGCCATTTGCTGCACTTTTCTGCCATTCAACTTTTATTGCCTGAGGTGGCCACCTCCCCCAATTAGGGTTGCCATATCCCACCGGGGGGCGGGACAATCCCGGTTTGGGCGGTGCTGTCCCGGTCCCAGTCCGGTTTGGCGCCCAAACCAAGACGGCCCCGCCCACCGCGGTCACCTCAGCCCCCGCGGCGGCTCCAAGGCCTTGCTGAGGCCTGGGAGGGCTCTCCGCGGTTGGAGCTCCAGCTGCGGAGACGCTCCCTCCCGGGCCCCAGTGAAGCCTTGGAGGCGGCTCCATGAGGCCAGGGAGGAGGAGGAGGCCACTTCCCACCGCGGCGATTGCCGCGATGAGGAGCGGCCCCCGCCTCTTTCCCGGCCTGGGAGCCGGCCGAGGCTTCCTCCCAGACCGGGAGGAGGAGGAGGCCGCTTCCCACCATGGCGATCGCCGCGATGCCAAGCGGCCCCGCACCCTTCCTGGCCTGGGAGCAGGCCTAGGCTTCCTCCCAGACCGGGAGGAGGAGGAGGACGCTTGGCACCGCGGCGATCACCGCGATGCCAAGCGGCCCCGCGCCCCTTCCCGGCCTGGGAGCAGGCCTAGGCTTCCTCCCAGACTGGGAGGGGGAGGAGGACGCTTCCCACCGCGGCGATCGCCTCGTTGAGGAGCAGCCTCCGCCTTCTTCCCAGCCTGGGAGCTGGCCCAGGCTTGCTCCAAAGCCGGGGAGGAAGCGGAGACTGCTCCCATCGCGGTGATCGCCTCGATGGGAGCCGGCCTCCGCCTCCTTCCTGGCCTGGGAGGAAGCCTGGGCCGGCAATCGCGGAGCCCTGGAAGGCCTCACCGGGGGCTTGGGAGACACTGTCTCCCAAGGCCCCAGCGAAGCCTTCAAGTGGCTCCGCGATCATGGAGTCCTCCAAGGCCTTGCTGGGGCCTGCGAGACGCTGTCTCCCAGGCCCCAGCGAGGCATTGGACAATGTTTTAAAATGTAGGACCTTTTTTTTTTTAATTTCCTGGCCAGGAATTTTTTTTTTAAAAAGGTCCTACATTTTAAAACATTGTCCTACATTTGTCCCGGTTTGGAGGTCCTCGGGGATGGCAACCCTACCCCCAATCCTAGTGGACAGATCAGCCCTAGTGAATAGGCATCAGGGATATTTAATGTGGCATATTGGTATAGGTATAAGCAACCTTTATCCTGGAACCTAATTCCTCTTATCTCAGAGGTTCGGAAGGGCAAGGGTAATCTCTTTGTATATTCTGAAAAGCAATGTTTTCTTTGTCAGTTATCTAGGGACAAAATGGTACTAGAACTCACTGACCATCAAGTTAATCAAGTATTCATAAGCCTTTAGCATTAAACATTTGTCCTGAAAATACAGCTTGAGTATCCCTTATCGGAAATGCTTGTGGCTGGAAGTGTTTTGGATTTCAGAGACCCCACCCCAGGTTTTGGAATACTTGCATTTGCAAAATGAGATATTTTGGAGATTGTACTCAAGTCTAAACATGGAATTCATGTATGTTTTATATATATCTTATACACGTAGCCTGAAGGTAATTTTATACACAATATTTTTAAATAATTTTGTGCATGAAAAAATGTTTGCATACACTGAACTATCAGAAAGCAAAGGTGCCATTATCTCAGCCACCCACATGGACAGTTTTGGATTTTGGAATATTTCCGATTTGGATTCAAGATGTGGTCTCTCCTCCTACATTTTATATCCACCGTATTTGTTTTTTTAATTCCCAGTAACTTCTGTACATGAGTAACAGTTCTGCAGCACTGCACTTTCATGAAAATGGAGAAGCAGTCATAATCTATCAAGGAGTAGGAGTAAACAGAGGGTTTTTTTTAAAGTCATAGCACTAGTTTCCAAACCAGCCCCCCAACCAAAGAAAAACAACAACAGTAGGCGTAAATGTGCACAACTTCTCTAATCCCTGAAGACAATATGACACTATAACACTTTTTGAACATATCTTCTGTACCAAGCTATCTAATTTACTTTGCATAGAATAAGACTGCATCTTGAAAATCCCATAAAAATTTGACTTTGAAAATTAAATACATTATTCTTAGTATCTTTAATAAGAATATGCAATAGAATCCTGGTACTAATTTGAATTTGAACTCATTTGCTCCAGCTGTTCAGTTCAGAGCTTTTATATACACTTGATGAGTTCAGTGTATGGATCAAATCACGCTGGTTTTAAGTGATGGAAATTTAATGAACAAAATCTTTTCACAAGGTAGATATATTTTCTATTATCATTTATTTGTTGACAATCTAGCTATTTTAGTTATACTTTGTAGGCTATTGAATCACCAATAGCACAGTCTTGAACATCTCTTACTGAATTCAGTGGGCCTTATTCCAGTGGATAAGCAAGTATAAAACTATAGCCTTAGTTTGTGAGGAGCTGATATCTGGAAAGAGGATTCTCCTCACATCTCTAATCTCATAACCATTTGCATTAAATTGATAATTACAAAATTATTTTGAAGATGTACCACTTATGTGGTACGTCTTAAATAACCTATTGATGACCAAGAATATGACTAAGACTTCATCCATGATATTACAGAAATAGACTGAAGATAAATCAAAGTCCATGATTTATCACAAATATTTCACTTTCATGAACTGTTTTTCAGGAACATTATCAATGGTGTCGAGAAAAGCTAATCTCTTCAGCAGTTTTGAGCACAGTCCATTACAGTCTTTGCCTCTTGTCTTAAATCATCCTCACTTTTCCAGTTGCCCTCTATTCTTCTCAGTGGAGCCATTAGATTGTGACATTTAATCCATTGTGTCAAGTGATGGGGTTTTATTTACTGATAAGTGTGATCTCAGTATCTCACAAATAGTGTTCTCCTGAGATCATGCTGTTCACTGTGTGAACCCTAATCCAGTGGAATTACCAATATGACTAAATATAGGATGACAAAAGGTAAAAGCCAGGGAAACAGGATTAGTAAACAGCATCAAATAAAAGTTAAGAGTCATACAAAAAAAACTTTCCTTTAAAGTTTTTTTAAAAATCAACAGTTCTTTGAGGGCTTGTTTTATGGATCTGGAGTCCAAAGACTTGCACACAGAAGCTAAGGAACCAGTGATGGAGACCCAGGTACCACTGTTGAATTGAAGAACCTCAGGCCTGAGTGGCTTGAGGTCCCCGAGCCAGAGCATTTCAAACCCAGGCCACAGTTATGCCTTTGGGGAACCCAAGCTAATACATCCACGACCAAGTTTTTCAAAACCCAAGGAGTGAATGCTTCTACACAGCTCATAAACAGAACATGAGCTTTTGAAAAGACTAGAGTGCTAAACTCCAGGCCAGATGCCCGCCATTTAAAGCTTTCTGCCTACAGGGAAAGAATAGATCCTTCAAAGAAAAGATATCAGTGTGATGTCACACCATCTTGGGGCAAGTTACTCATTTGGATCTCTCCCTGGTACTGGAATACAAAGACCCCCTTGTTGCATTAATCCCCATGAGCCGCTTCTTTTGGGAGAAGAAAACAGCAGCCTGAAGGTAAATTTGGCAAAAAAATATTCTTTATAGCTGTAGTTTTCTCTCTGCACAATTATTTCCTAGAGACAGTTCTCGATAACTGGGGTCAAGCACTAACTCAGAAGGTCAGTAATCTTTGTGGAACCCTCCTCCCCTTCCTTCTTTGTTATTTGTTTGTGGAAGGCAAATTGATTCTGGAAAGATATTTACTCATGCAGATGGATAAATGGATGTGCTTCCATGCCAACAAAGAAACACAACATGTTTGTTTACTTAGAAAAATACAGTCTCTAAAACATGCAAAAGCAATGAGCTTCTGCCTCTGCTGTAGTACCTTAATATTTAGCAATTGGGATATTTACCATGGCAAGATGGAGAAAACCAGTGGACTCTTAATATGTATAGTGAATTTAGTGTTCCGAGAAATATATTCACCCAGAGAATGTAAACACTTACCAATATTTTACTGAAGACAGCAAAACTGTGTTTCCTTGTACACGTATCCCTCTTTATTTGTACTTCTTATTTATTTGCCTTTTGAAAGGAAAAAAAAAAAAGATTGACTTCCTGACCTCTCAAAGTAAGAAAGTAGTTTCGAATTTGAAGAATATAAAGCCCTAAAATCCCTGGCCTTATGTACTACAGCAAAAACCTTTGTCCTCTCTGTCCTTTCCTAATTTCTAGTTACCTAAAACCAATCTTGTCATAGTTTAATTATGAATATCAGTTAAACTGATCAAGGTAGAGAGAAAAGTGGGTTCAGTGCTTGCTCACTAGGCCCACTTGTGGTCTTCCAGATGTTTCTAGGCAATTCATTCTATTATTCTTCACCACTGGCTATGCAAGATATGACTGTCCAACAATATCTGGAAGACTGCAAGTTGCCCTTTTGTGTTATAAAATATTGTCCCTCCAGCATAAAGACACGAGTCATAATGCTGGATGAAAAAAGTCATAACTTTATGGTATAGTATCATGAGCCAGCAATGGAAACAAATCTAGAGTATGTGCAGATTTCCTTAGGATGTACTCACTCTGCAACAATAAAGCAGACTGACACCACTTTAACTGTTATGGATCCGTCCTATGAAATCCTGGGATTTGTAGTTCAGTGAGGTATTCAGCCTGATCTGTCAGAACTTTCCGGTGCCTCACCAAATTTCAAATCCCAGGATTCTGTGAGATAGAGTTCTGGAAGTTAAAGTGCTTTCAAACCTCTGTATTTCTGCTGTTACATTACTACATAGCAGAGACGCATTGTTCAACAACTGTTGAACAATGGACTTATGCACATTGGGATGCTCATCACATTGGTGAGATGTGCACTGAATCATTTCTGATGCACATGGAGCACTCTTACTGGTGTCCTGTTAACACACCTTCACAATTCACTGACAGGGTTTCTGAGCTTTTTTGCTATGTAGCTAAGTATATGTAAAGTTACATAACATAAATGGTGATATAGGATTCCAGTAATAGTTTGGAATGTAATCTTAAAACATATCCAGAAGTAGGTCATTGAACCTAAATTTTACTTTCTGAAACAATGCTTTTGTTGGTCCTGGAAGATGATTCTACTGTTACTATTTATTTTCGTACAGTTTCATCATCTTCCTTTCATAGTGATATTTTATATCAACAGGATTTTCTGAAATTGTATTATTTCATTTTAATTTTATTGTTTTTATTATTAATTTTTTTGCATCCTTAGTGAAAACCAGACAGAAAAGGGAACAACCTCCATCTCCTTTCTGATTCACTTGAGAATTCAGAATCTTGTCACAACGCATGAAAGAATTTCCTGGGACAAGTGCATTTAACTGTCTCATGCTGTTTTGCTCAGCTGAGTAAAAATGTATTCTAGGTGAGGCCACAGATGGGAGTTTTGAAGGGCACAATGAGTCAGTCCACCACCAAGAATCCAGCTACTTTATATGCTCCATTTCTGAGCAAAATGCACATGGAGATCTTATATTACATTCAATAGGTGTATGGCAAATAATAGTTTGTGTGAGGTTCAATTATTTATAACTGGTTGTTTGTGTTGAACTTTGCTATAAACAAATCAGGGACATGTTTAATGGTGATTCAGAAAAAAATGTTTTGGTTGGCTATTAGTTAGATGGCTTTATGAAAGGTGACATGCATAATAAATTAACAATATTTTATCACTGCTCTTAACATTTCTCCCTAGCAAGGACATATATCCCAGGTGGATCTCAACTACCTTTCAAAGAAATGAAGAACTGAGTTTATAACTGGAACAATTTAGGCCAGGAATGACCAACCTTTTCATATTAATCGTGTAATAATCTTTTGGTGACACACACTAGCAGCAGATGAGTACAAAGCAGAAGTAGAGGAACCTACCCACCCCTCTTTTCCTGTCACTTACCTTCTTTCTCCTCACTTAGCAGGTGACTCCAAAAGGAATAGATCAATCTGAGCAGATTGTTTCCTGAGTGGTGTTGAAATTGGAACAAGGACTACATGAGTTCAGGCTGATGGCTATATATAGCCTTAAAGCTTTAGGTTGTCCACCTCTGGTTTGGGGTAAATTTTTGAAATGTGCTCTCAGTTGCATATGGCTCTCAAAGATTTTTACTGTAGCCACCAAGACTATCATAAGGCTATCATTCAGAGACAGTACATGCTGACAAATGATTCTCTCTGGCCTCTGATAGAGAGATGAGCAGTCAGGTGTAGTTTCATTGTGCCCTGGCCCACTGACTGGTGAGAGCCCATCCCTCCATGTTCCAACTGTCTCTTCTAATATTGCCTTTAAGGGAGAGAAGAACAGCCAGCCACAGTTCCATCATGCTTTGGTTCCAGTGACTAGTGAGAAGCCCACCCTCTATTCCAAATGCCCCTGTGTGGCCTCTGAGGGGGAGTAGATAAGTGATAAAAGGGGAACCATGTCATGACCGTGCCATGACTTAGACTGGAGAAGGACTCTCTTTGGACCATGAGTGTATGGCAAAGTGATGGGATTTGAGATATTGAGACCCATTAAGAAAGAACCCATCAACACCTAAAGATGCAGGAAAGGGCTAGGGACAAACATTTGAGATGTAATTATGTTGAGAAATGGATCATGCTTGCCCTGATTACTAATTGTAACTATTCAGCATGCAGCACTGAAGACTTGTTAAGTCCAAATTGTGGCTTTATACACTCCATATCTAGCTACATTAGTTCTAGGGATCTGATCACAACATTAATAGATAAAGATCTTAGACTGTCATCTTGAGAACCAAGAAAGAAAAAGAAATCCAAGAGGGAGGGGAAAAAACAAAAGAAAACAAAAAGAAATAATGAAAAAGAAGAGGAAAAAGAAATGAAGAAGTACATATGATCAAACAACAAAAACTTTGTCTTCACCACTAAAAATATATATCCCCCCCCCCCCTTTATTCATGTATGTTTCTCTGCTGCCTTTTCCTTCACTGGGCTCAATGGGTTCTCCTCCTTCTCCTCCTACCATCACAACAATATTGTGAGATTAATTAGTCTGAGAGAGTATGGCTACTCCAAGGTCATCAAGTGAGTTTTCATGGCTCACTGGGGACATGAGCATGAATCTTTCACTTCACAGTCACACTTCACCAGCCACTAAATGATAGTGGCTCCCTTGTGAAAAATAAGATGACCAGAGTTGCTTTTACTGTTGGTTCATCTAGAAGATAATTTCCTTTGCATAAGATAGCATTTGATTGCCTTCGTTCAACTATACACATCAGAGCATAAACAAGTAAGAATATCTGAAGAATTCTAGGAGGAGGAAGGGATGCCAGGGAAATTTTATTTTTAGGATGAACTGAGCTGTTCTCCACCTCTCAAATTAATATATCTGTGACTAGCTAATCATCTGATTTCATCAGTGCAAGTAGTTTTTTTCTATCTAAAGAAGATTACAACTATTCCACACCATGGTTGTGTTTACAATTGCTGTGGCAAATTCATCACCTTGTGGTCAACCTTCTGGTGGGTCTCAGACAGCAAAGATGTAATCTGTCTAAATGAAGCCTAAATACCTTGATAGAACCTTCCAGAGCTTGTGTTCCATTGACATAGGAGTTTATCACACAGGGCACTTACCGCTGCCCAAACGCTGCCCAAGTGTTTCCCAAACGTTTCAGAAGCTCCAGAGGTGGGATCATCCATCGCACTTCTGAAACATCATAGAGGCTTCCTGCTTTCCTTCCATCCTCTCCATGGGGATTCATGGAGAATCCTCAGAAAAGCTACTTTTATTAATGGGATCTTTCATTAATAAAAATGGCTTTTCTAAGGCTTCCCCACAAACACTTCCATGACAGAAGGAAAGGAGGAAGCCTCTATAATGTTTCAGAAGTGTGACGCTTGATCCCACCTCCGGCATTTCTGAAGTGTTTGGGAAACACTTGGGCAGAGTTTCAGCAGTAGTAGGTGCCCTGTGCGATAAACTCCATAGTCTTCAATAATGCAATAATCCAAATCACAATGGGGCAACAGAGTGGGAATCTATGGAATGCAAAAGTGAAAAGGTGAAATAGAGTGACTGACCCATTTTTACGGGAAAGAAAAGCCTTTTCTCAAAACCCAATAGGTATTGTGTGTGTGTATGTGTGTGTGTGTGTGTGTGTGTGTGTGTTTGTGTAGGGGGGCAGGGAGAGTATCAGATTTCTTCTATGTCCGATATGGTTATGGAACAGGAAGGGGTATAATACACCTTTAGAAACAATTGGGTTTTGCACTTTACCATTTTCTGCTTCTCTTTGTACGCTTCACTACTGGAGACATCTGAATGAAAGGGGACAGTTTCTTTCTTCAGAACTCATCCATTCTCATTCATCCCCTTCATTGAAAGCATAAATACAACTGTTAGACAATGTATTAGAGAAATGTAATCTCCCCTGTCCCTTTGCAACCTGTTCATTCACATCTTATAAGTTTTCTGCATCCTGCTTGTTTAAAATTATTCCCCAAATATTTTGCATCAGTAAGTTTCTCTCCCCAAGTGTTTGCAAAAATGTCATGATAAAATATTGAGCTGTATTTTATGGTCAGGACTGGGAACAAGATCAGATGTGGTGGTGGTGGTGGGGGGGGGGGGGTTGGGGGGATGGAGACCTTAGCAACATCTACCATGGGGAGTCAATGAATTCATAACTGTTGAGTACACTACCTCTTTTCAGTTGTTTCCAAAGCTTGTTGAGTAAGTAATAGCAATTATCCATACACACAGACCCATCCAGTTTCATTATCCTCCTACATATCTTTGGTTAGAGACTCACAAATGTATCAGGAAGGCTTTAAATACTACAGGGGATGAACCACAAGCAGGGTACCACACAGTTGGCTCATGGTATCCTGCCCATATGTTCAGACTCATTACACAAAGACATGGACAAGAAAGATCAACAGATGATCAAGCTATTGAACAAAACAATGAGACATTAAGCAAAGACTCAGTGAAAATGAAGAAGTGGTGGTGGTGGGATACTAACTGTAATTTTGATGAACTCAAATAATTTCCCCCATAAGTACTGTCTCGGAGCCTCAGAGAATGGCAATGGCAAATCTCCTCTGAAGAAACTTGCCAAGAAAACCCCATGATACAGTCGCCTTAGGGTGAAAAATACATTGGAAATGACTTGAATGTACTCAACAACAATGACAATAGCTGCACAGTTGATTTGATTTTTCCATAAACAATGTTCATAGCTGTTCATAACAATGCAAGAGAGAGTGATGATGATGAAGAAGAATTCCTATTGGGGGGAAATCAGGACAGTTTCATAACAAGTGCCTTTATATATCCATCAATAAGGCTGTATATCTTCTCTAGTATCAGAGAAAGAGGCTATATATCAGTTCTGTTATTAGAGGCAGAATGTATCGATTGCAGAGAAAAGTGAGATGGAGGCTACAGATACACTCATGTCCTGTTCAGGGCTTCCCATGGACAACTGGTTAGTTGGTTGGCTTGTGCATAGAAAGAAAATTGGACTATCTTTGATCTGGTATAGTTCATCTTTTATACATAATAAAGCATCAATAATAAAACAACTAATGATTTATTAGTAACAGAAGTGGAAATGAATATCCTTATATTTTTCTAGCTAGCAGGAGGGAGAGAATGCAGCCCTTCAAAAAGTTTTCGAGTGAAGGAGGTCTGGCTGTCATGTGATGTACTGATATGGAGAGAGTAAATTATCTTATACTTGTGGTACACCAACCACAAAACTCAAACAAAATCTATTTTTGCATCACAGTTCCAGCTGTGCTTTTGTTTCTGCCAAAGGCTATTCACCTGAGAAAAGTAAAGGGAAGGATAAGGAATTTGGAGACTCAAAGGAAGGCAATTTTCAGGAGAATTTTTTAAAAAAAATAAAAATAAAGCAATATCCTTTTTGAGTTCTGATCCATCATGTTTTGTTTTCACTTACAAGCAACAAGAGAAAAATGCTGCATTTGTATTGTGAGAAGAGAAGGTGTCAATAGAAATCAAAGGCTTTCTACAACATTGTCACAACCCTTTTTTTGGTGAGTCACCTCTTCTCCCGACTAGTCTCTTCATTTGGATATTTTTTTTTAACTGTATCAGACTCATGGAAAAGTTTTGAAAGTTGGCTCATTTTTATTATGGTCAGACATGTGTCGGGATGGGGAAGCTGTTTTCAAAGCAGTTGAGGCTATAACACAGTATATTTTTTTCTTCCTTTTTGAGAAGAAACTGAGAGACAAACACACACCTAAGTTCTAGAGCCTTGAACTGAGTACAGAGAAGACTAAATGGTAATAATTAGCCATTAAAAGTAGCTGTTAATAATGAAGAACAATAAGTTTTTTTTAAGGTACAAGTGGATCATCTGCCAGAACCCCCTATTAAAAATATCTATACCCTTGAAGAAAAAGCCTAAAGAACCAAAAAAAGTAGCTTGGCTTTTCGTTGTGCAGTGTGGTCTAGTTTGTGTGCCTTGAGGTGTGTTCGCATAGGTCAGGTGGGATGTGTTTGCTGTACTCATACCATAGCTAGTACCTGCAAGTTTTATGTATTTGAGGGCAGCCTTCCCCATCCTAGTACCACCTTAGCCATGCCCAAATGCAAGTATAGGGAATGAGATGTTAGTAAATTAAAACATTTTGGGCTCAGGAAAATGTAGCTCAACAATAGCTGGAGAGCTACCAGTTCTTCATCACTGGTTTAGAGAGATCTGTCTGGACTGATTCCTCATTTTTCTGTGTTGCAATATCCAGTAATACAATACAACATACTCTTCTTCCACAAAGGAGTACTATATCATTAAACAGAGAGTCTGTGAACATCTAGAAGGCAATGCCATAATCACAAAAAGTCAACATGGGTTTCAGAGAAACAAGTCATGCCAGACAAATCTAATCTCTTTCTTTGATAAAATTACCAGCTTGGTAGATGAAGGGAATGCTGTGGATATAGTATATCTTGATTTCAGTAAGGCCTTTGACAGGGTTCCCCATGACATTCTCACAAACAAGCTTGTAAAATGTGGGCTAGACAAGGCAACTGTTACGTGGATTTATAATTGGTTGACCGGACGAACCCAAAGGGTGCTCAACAATGGCACCTTTTCATCCTGGAGAGAAGTGACCAGTGGAGTCCCACAGGGCTCTGTCCTGGGCCCAGTACTGTTCAACATCTTTATCAATGACTTGGAGGAAAAAATTGGGGGAATACTTATCAAATTTGCAGATGACACCAAATTAGGA
Organism: Sceloporus occidentalis; assembly: GCA_023333645.1. NCBI lineage: Eukaryota > Metazoa > Chordata > Lepidosauria > Squamata > Phrynosomatidae > Sceloporus > Sceloporus occidentalis. The sequence goes on along the minus strand of JALMGF010000002.1, from coordinate 109,313,072 downwards.
GGAATAGCTACTACTCCAGAGGACAGGATCAAAATTCAAAATGACCTGAATAGACTAGAAAGCTGGGCCAGAGCTAACAGAATGAACTTCAACAGGGAGAAATGTAAGGTACTGCACTTAGGGCGAAAAAATGAAATGCACAGATATAGGATGGGGGACACCTGGCTTAAGGAGACAACATGTGAAAGGGATCTAGGAGTCCAAGTAGACGACAAGCTGAACATGAGTCAACAGTGCGATGCGGCAGCTAACAAGGCCAATGCGATTTTAGGCTGCATCAATAGAAGTATCGTATCTAGATCCAGGGAAGTAATAGTGCCACTATATTCTGCTCTGGTCAGGCCCCACCTGGAATATTGTGTCCAGTTCTGGGCGCCACAATTCAAAAAGGACATTGAGAAACTGGAGCGTGTCCAAAGGAGGGTGACTAAAATGGTGAAAGGTCTGGAAACCTTGCCCTATGAGGAACGACTCAGGGAGCTGGGGATGTTTAGCCTGGAGAAGAGAAGGTTAAGAGGTGATATGATATTTAAATACTTGAAGGGATGTCATATTGAGCAGGGAGCAAGCTTGTTTTCTGCTGCTCCAGAGACTAGGACCCGGAGCAATGGATGCAAGCTGCAGGAAAAGAGATTCCACCTCAACATTAGGAGGAATTTCCTGACAGTAAGGGCTGTTCGACAGTGGAACATACTTCCTCGGAGTGTAGTGGAGTCTCCCTCCTTGGAGGTCTTCAAACGGAGGATGGATGGCCATCTGTCGGGGATGCTTTGATCTGGATTTCCTGCATGGCAGGGGGTTGGACTGGATGGCCCTTGCGGTCTCTTCCAACTCTATGATTCTATGAAATCACAGCAGACCTGAGGGGTCAATCCTTCTCTCCACTGCAGCTTCCTCTGCTCACCAAAAACTGTCTATGGAAGCCTAGGAAGCTATAAGTGCCAGTGCTGTGTGGTGGGAAATGGACATGGAGAGCAGAAATATTCTACAGCAGTCACCAGGTTGACATTAGATCTACCCCATGGACTACATTGTCCACACAATGTAAGATAGCGGCTGTGAACCATCTTTGTCTCCCCCTTTTTCTTGCCCAAGTCTCTTCAGCAATTTATCTTGTGGCAGGAAGAATATAGAAATGAAAAGGTACAATATGATTCTTAGCAAAGGAGAGCATCCCCCTGACCCCACTGTGAGAATCACCATCCTCCACCAGTTCCATCCTGTATGAAGCAGGAGGTTGGACTTAATGGCCAATGAGGCTCCTTCCAACTTTGTGGCTTTGTCTGCATTGCCCAGGATACTCTGGTGCAGCCAGAGTATCCTGGCCTGGAAGCTACCCTGACCTGCCTTCATTATCTTGGTCACCATTTCTGTGCCACAGTGGTTGTCTGCATGGGTGTCCTACTGAGTCATGTAGCATGTTATGCTGTCACTTTTAAGGTCAGAATGAGGTGTCCAGTGATAGTCACATGTTGGGTGTCTCATTCTGACCTCAGAATGAGCAACCCATGGTGGCAGCAGAGGCACTGGGCAGGCCAGTGGGACACTTGTGTAACCCATCACCACAGTATGGGAACAGAGGGCTCCAGGTCTTCCTGGAAGATTTGGAACAACAGGTAAGTTTTAAAAATCATTTTGACCATGTTATGTCCCAATTCTGGTGAAGGACATGCCAGACATCATCTGGACTGCTCTGTCATGTGCCTGCTTGAGAGTCCAGCTTCTGAGAACCACCCATTAGGCAATTCCTTGAGAGTCCAGCTTCTAAAGCCCCCTGAGTGATCCAAAGGAGGAGGTGGCAGAAGAGATAACAGCTCAAGAAAGGAGAAGGCAGCATCATCTGGAACAGCTCTACTCCCTCTCTCATAGGTAAAGTAAGAGAATGTGTGCACTCAGCAGGAACAAACCTCCCTGAATTATAGTCTGCAAGTAGGAAGGGGCTAAGTCAGCATGCTTTATAAGACAGGGATTTTTCCTCTTGTACAGTTCATTTGTGCAGTTTCCTAAGAACTTCTTAGATGTTGTTTATGCTGGATGCTGGAAACAAACTGAATTTCTTTGTAAATTCTGCAGTTACAGTGAGACCTGAACTCTGAGATTTATGACCCTGGACTGTTTCTTGATTTTGTTACCTGCTACTGTGGCCTGTGTGTGTTTAGGATTTACAGCTTTGGACCTTGGACTGTTTGATGTTGAATTCTGCTTGCTCATTTGGTTTCTAAACTCCTGGTACCCTGCCTCCCAATGCAGTGTGAAGACAGTATATAGCCACATCAGAGCCAGGTTTGGGCTGTGTGTTGTCCGAACAGGTTGACACCAGAATGGGGGTGGGGGGAAACCAGCCTTTGACCCATTCAGATAACACCTAAGATTCTATGAATGGAGTATCAGCAATTGTGGATTGGAGAGAATAATTCCTTTAAAGCTGGGGTGAGGGATGTGTGGCCCTCCAGATATTATTGGACCGCAAATCCTACAAATCTTCAAAATTGGCTATCCTGGCCAGGGATGATGAAGATTACAGTCCCACAAAATCTCAAAGAGGGCACATCCTCTAGTCAATTTCAAAGATTACAGCTTCAGGACTGAAGAGGACTACTGAGAAGCCATGGTATCTATACAAATCCTAAAATATCCATCTCCTAACTTCTCCCTTCATAGTATTTGCAAAGGTAGCATTCTGGAAATTTTAGAAACAGAGCCTCTCTTTTTCTATTTCTGCATTCCCTTTGCCATAAAATGTATAAAACCTCTGCCAAAACACAGTAATACACAAACAAACCCCGACTTCTTCTTCTCCCCACCCCTAGCTCTAATAAAAATAAATGCCAAAGAAGTCATTCTCCCCTCCTTGTGCCTCAAAAGTTCACCCCTGGAAACAATATCTAAGAAGTTCTTAGGAAACTGCACAAATCAGCAGATTGCTAATGGGATACAGAACATAGCTCAGCACAGACAGAATGCAGAATAATTGCAGTAAGAAAGCTTTCTAGAAGGATACCTTCTGTCTAACAATAGTCTTCTAATTTCCTTTCGGGGGACATTTAGGTCAAAATTATTCACATAAATACTAGGCTTACTCAAACTTGCTAGTAGAATTTTTTTCCCTTGAAATCTCCCCCATCAAAAAAGTAGGTGGAAATAATGGTGGGTCAGGGTATTACCAATGTTAACACTGAGGCTCTTCCCAGCCAGCACTGGTGAATGGCTGCATTCTATTCCACTGGGAACAAAACAATCTCATTACTGGTATCTGTAGCATTGTCAACTGGGGAATTATGAGAAATTGTGGTGGTAATTACCAGTAGCTGCTGCATGCAGGAAAAGAGATCTATTTCAACTGCTCAATGGAATTGGTGTTGATGGTGATTTTTTTTTTTTGGGAGGGGGGAGGAGGAAATACAAGAAAAAAGGAAACACTTCATGGTGTGTAGTATTGTTCCAGGTATCTAATAGCCAGAGGCCACCTTCTGACTCCAAAACCAACAAATGTAATATGTTGGGATAGCATTGTTAAAATAGGACCTTTTGGTTATGAAGTAGATGTCCCCAATGCTCAGTAGGGGGACAAGAAGATCTCTGTGACAGTTCAGCATGGTGGAACTATATAATGGCATTTTTGCAAGCACTCATGTGTTCAGATGAAATTTTTAGCCAAGTGCTGGGAGAGGGGGAAAAAAATCACTATATTACAGCCAGTGAGCTGTAATATCCCAATCCTCAGAATGTGTGGGATTTTCTTCCCTATCTCTGCTGAACTCTGGTCTGCAGTTCTGCAAATCTCCTTTGTGAATTACAGTCCAGCCCTCTTTATTAGTGTCTATGCATCAGTCATTGTTTGGAATCTGAGGCGGATTACAGACCGCCGCCGCTGTTTGCTCCGTGAGGGAGCCGTAGCAGCCACACCACGCTGCTCCCTCTATGACGTCGCGAGGCGCATCTGGCAGATTCGCGATGTCATAGGCGCCGCGACACATCTGGACGCTATGCGTCCAAGATGTAAAGATGGCAGCGCCTGTATGAACAGGGAGCCGCCATTTTGTACGTATTCCATACGTACTAGGGTTAGGGGTGTGCGGAAGCACCGCCCCTTCCTAACCCTAATACGTATGGAATACGTATTTTTTGGCGGTTGGTGCAGCTCTGTTGATCATATAGAATGTAATTATATTAAATTTCTAGATTTTTTATTTTTACAGGATGAATTGGCAACCGTCTATTGGGTAAAGAGGGGTGTGTATCTTACCTTCTCTCTGTGGAAATGAGAATGAGAGTGGGGGATGAATGAAAGATCTTAAAAACTTATCTGCATTTGAATTCTTTGAAATAGGTTCATGCTTTGTATCAAAGTCACTTAAAAGCTATTGAGGAAAACCATTGATCAAAACACATTCAGTTAGTGTACAGCTTAACTTCAAGATGTAATAGTGTCATGGAAGACTTTGAAAGAGACCTCTTTTATGTCATGGATAAACCCAAGTTTTGGAACATTCTTCCTAAGGATGTTTGACTGATGCTTACAATGAAAACTAATTAGTGCCAGGTTAAGACATTTTGTTGTTTCTTCTGGCATTTTATATAGCTTGGTCCCCACATACTCTTTAGTTGCAACATTTTGTTAGCTCTCAGCGCTACTGTTTGAACATATATATATATATATATATATATATATATATATATATATGATTTACACTAGCCCGATATCCATTTGTATGAAGAATGGCTTTGATTTAAAATACATGTAATAAATATGAGAATTTTTATTGCTTTTGGAAGGTATTGTGTGAATAAATTGTTATTCTTGTAAGAGTTACCACTAATCTTAGCTCTGAGTTTCTTTCAGTCTTTCCTCTTCTTCTCATACTGAGAGAGATATCTATAACAGAAAATGTCACCAAAAGCCAAGGGAATAGAGCACAGAAAATCCGTTCTCATCCATTAAAGCTATCTCTCCATATCAAGCACAACGTTCTTGCATCTGCCACTCAATCCACTCTTGTAGTTCTTTGATGAGTAAGAGAAATGCAACTACTGGTGCTGTTACAGCAAAGCACCATTAATAAGGTACTGCATTCACTATGGGATAGGGAAGGGGAAGGAGGGCAAAAGTCAGTAAAAACCAATCCATCCCATACATGAAAAGACAAAGAAAGCATTTCAAGGAAACATTTAACATGGAGCAACCTGTAGAGTGTTCTCTGCTCCAATAGTACGTATGGTATACAAAAAAGAAATTCCATTTGATATGTTGACCTGGAGGGAGGTAAAGGTCACATCCACAGTAAATAAGCCTATTTTCATGGAATATATATCATGAAGACTCTGTGCAGAAGAGAAGTGTATTATGCACAAACCAAAAATCATCCAGCAAAAAGAAAAGAAAGGAAATTCAAGTAACATCAAAGGGAAGAGTGACAGGATGTGCCAAGGATAGGCATGAAGGCAATAAACTAGAGAAATCAAAACTGAAATATAATCAAAAGTTGTCATACTAATGTTAGCATTCAAAAAATGCCAGTCACCTGAAAACCACAGGGATTTCTGTGGCTAGATACTAAACCCAGAACAGCCTTCTATGCGTGAGGACAGCCAAAATTAACTTTACAGTCGCAGATAGCATTTTAGGTCCTAAGAAAAGCTTGAGAGGGAAAATACATGCAAAAATTTTATTATTATTATTATTATTATTATTATTATTATTATTAACCTTTATTTAAGAAGCGCTGTAAATTTACACAGCGCTGTACATACTTTAGTACTTTTAGTACTTTAAAGAAGTACTTTAGATTGCTGTGTGTGAACTAAAGATGTACAAGTCTATGTTATTATTATATCACAGAGTTGGGGAAAATAAACTGACTAGAGTAACCTCTGTCTTGAAAGAAGAGATAAATGAGAAATTGGATTCACCATCCCATCTCCCATATTTACCCAGTTTGCACCTTCCAAACCCAAACACAGAATTGAATGGAATTCAGGGTTTGAAACCCCCAAAGTTGGATACATTCTGTAGGAAAAAGTATATCCAACAGTGTGTGTCTATTTAGTGTGCACAAACATATTTTAGTTAATGGATGCATATATCTAGAAAATGCATATGTTTCAAGAACAAGAGGAGGAGAAGGAGGAGGAGGAGGAGGAGGAGGAGATGTGGAGATTTACATGAAGATAACAAGCCTCATACAAACATGGCAATTGAGGTTGGTAGTAGAAAGGTGATGTCATGGCCAGTCACGAGGAGGATTCAGAGGACGACGAGGACGACTTGGCCCCTCAGGTGCAGGGGGAACCTGAGGCTGAGATAGGACCCAGCTCTGTCCTGCCAGGTCCCAGATCTGCTCTCCCAGGTCCTGGAGAGTTGGCTCAGCCAGGCCCTAGCCCTGTTGTATCACTTCCAGTGGACCCTGTGGCTCGGCAGCCCAGCCTTTCCCTAGCAGAGTTTCCAGGCATGGGAGACATAGAGGGGCAAGATACTGAGGTACCTACCTTCAGCCAAAGAAGGACTGAAAGGGCATGTCTTTGACATTCCCAAAAGTTAGCTGAGAACCACTCATTAATCACCCAGCAGTTGTGATAAGGAGCTCGCCTGATATAAACACCTGGCAAACACCGAGCCTCTTTGTCAGAATCTATCTGCATTCCTTTGGTGAAATCTGCTCTCTTTGACTTTGTTGCCAGACTTCTTGCTTCCTAGACCTGGATAGACCTAGAGCTCTTGACCTTGGACCGGACTCACTGACCTATTCTCTGGCACTCTTGACCCTGGACTGGATTTGTGGAACTGCCCTCTGGAACCCTGGATGCTAGACTGGCGTTTGGTTTTGCTCTATTGGACACTGGACTAGTATTGTGCTTTCGGAACTGTTTCTTTGCTGCTGTAAAGCTTTGCTTTTGTTTACCTTTGCCTGGCACATTCTTATCAGCTGTCTGTTGGCAGCTTTCCCAGACAGATGAGGACTTGGTGAGATCAGGTTTGACCTATGCACTCATCCCTACCTTAGAAATTTTCCCATATATTTAAAATATCCACAACAAATACCAATGCAACTTTAACACATCCAAGGAAAGAGTTTTCTATAACCTTTCCAGGACACTTTTTCCTCAGATGCAGCCAAATTGGGAAAGTTACTTTTTAAACTACAATTCCCACATCACAAAACCAGCATGACCAGTTTGGCCATGCTTACTGGAGATTTCTTGAGAGCTGCAGTCCAAAACAGAAAAACCAAGGAACCTTTTTTTTAATGATGGTGCATGAAGTGCAGTTATTTTATTTTTGCAGAGGACCAGACAGGAAACACAGAAATTTGGAAATAACACACAACCTAGCTTAAGGGATGTAGGCAAGGTTGACCTGTTCTTTGACAGAAAGGAATGACTCTAACCTACATAGCTCTCCTGATTAAAACTTTGTAGTGAAGTCCAGAAACAATGAGGGAAACAAAGGGTGTGGCGGCTGAGACCCCTTGGTTCAATGTTACAGAGAAAATCACAAGCCCGGATTGCTGCCATCACCATCACCTTCCTTATCTTTAGTGTTTCTGGGCCCAGCTGAGACCCAAGCACATTAGGGGTAAGAAAAGTCCTCGCAGCTGCTGAAGCTGTCCTGCTTTCAAGAGAGCTAGGAAAAGTCACTTTTTTGATCAGAACACCCATATTTCTATACCATTTCATATCTCCCACCTATCATCACCTGTCCTCATGTATTCCTAAGTAAGCATAAGGGGAGGGGAACACCAGAGGGCAATATTGGGAAGATTTAGGACTGATTTTGAAAGAGAAGATTTGGGGATAGGGAATACTCAGCCCTCATAATGCCTGGTGTTTTGACCAGCACTTCAACCAAAAAAATATATATTCCTCTTTTTGCTTCTTCCACTGATCAGGACACACAAAATAGAAGAAGATTATATACTCCAGAAATGCATGCCCTATAGCTAGAAGTAAGTGTGTGTGTGTGTGTGTGTGTGAGAGAGAGAGAGAGAGAGAAAGAGAGGGGGGTAATATTTCAAAGCGTTTTCCAAAGAGACACATTGAAAGGCACCATAAAACAGCAGAAAAATAAAATATTATTAGCCTGATCTGTTTAAACTCGAAGTTAATTAGGTCATGATCTCAAGAGTTAATTTATGCTATGATCCTAAGTATACTTGCTAGAGAGAGACTACATCCAATTAAAGACAGCTCTCCTTACTTCCAACGCACTCACACAGAATTGTGATGTCAGGTGCAACCAATGGAAGGTGCTTATCTTTTCCCTCTTTTACTACTTCGCATCCTCAGGATGCAAAAAACATTCTTATGCTCAAAACGTCGGCATGTCTTGGCAAAGCAAAGGACTACACAGAGAAAATTGAAACTATTTTTTTTCATATTTCAGGAATTTGGTTTTTTTTAAAAAAATATGCTAAAAAGATGGAGCATTGTGCAAAAAGACATTTCTGTGCAGAATTTTTTAATATATATACAGAACAAAATGTTCCCTTTTGCAATACATTCAAGCTTTTGCATGAATGATTTCCCCCCACAAAACTGCCCAGGTGTTGGGGGGGATTATTTCCAATATGCTATAGCATTCTTAATTTTAGCCAGTGATGAGAAAACATTTAAAATTATTCATTCTTACATTCAAGGATAAAATAAGTGAAGCAGTTACAGTCCTACTTTTATCGTACCATGCTGTGTTTCAAACTGCTATAAACGGTTCCCTCCATATGTAAAAGATGTTTGTCAAATAACATGGTGAAATGCTATCTGACACCCCCTAAACCTAGTCATGTAAATCTATTACTTTTTATTATTTAGTCAAATAAAATTTAGCTTTAATGCCATTAATGATCAAATGCTCAATCCTCAGCTCAGTGCTTTTATATTTATTAGGCAGTATATTGTAAGACAGGAACAAATTTGTAATGAAAATGGGAGAGTGGATATTCCAGAATGGCAAGATCATACCTCTGTCCCCTGCCCAAATAATGGGGCCTTCAGGAGCATAACATGAATAGCTTCCTAGCACCAACGCCATCAATATTTTGCTTTGGTGATCATATTTAGGCTACTACTAGAGAAATTGATCCTGTCACTCCTTGAGGATAACTACAGAGGGAATCATTTAGTTGTGCATTGTACTGAGAACATTGACCAGTCTCCCGTAGGAGCTCGGTTTCTCTCAAAGCAGACACCTTATTATTGTTTTGCAACAAAATATAGAGAGCTCTGTCTTTCGCTTCATTAATGTTACTTTTGGCAGACTGAGAAAAAAAGGTGGAAATGGATACTCCGAAGTATGGTACAGCATCTTTTCTCACCTTCCTCTGATTAAAGATAGATGCAACAGAAATTATTTTTCTGCCTTTTTCTGATAGTAACATTTTGCAAGTACGTTGGAGGGTTGTAGTGACCAGGGAACTGACATGCAGAAGTCGCTTGAATACGGCTATGCACATAACAGCTGTGGTAAATTTGGGCATAATGGCCCTCTCTTTTCTTTTAGCTGGGGAATAAGTGTCCAGTGTATTTCATACTGCAGTGGTGCTGGCAACACTTGCCAAGTGAAACCTGAGTAATTTTTTTGCCTTAGATTTCAATGGATGCTGGTTTTAACACATCTTACTCAGCACTTTGTTGTGCCATACTTAGTGATCTGTGTATCAGAAATCAACAAACAGAGGATTGAGGACACATTTCTGGCAAGGAAAGCTTGAATTTGAGCATGAACTGTACAATGAAAAGCAAACAAATCTGCAAAGAAAGAAAGAAAGAAAGAAAGAAAGAAAGAAAGAACGAATCAGACCCTAAGCAGGAAGAGAACTGAATAAATTAGGTGTGTTTTTAAACTTTTCCACTGAATATAATGGTTATTCTTCATTCTAGGAATGTTTTCAGGGATATCATAATCCCAAGCATCTGATCCTTTACCCTAGGAATCAGCCCTTACAGAAAAAGGTGTGGTTCTTCCAAATCTCTGCATTGTTTCCTGAACGTAGGAGAAATCTCCTGTTTTTGACTGTATTTGTATAAAAATTGAATACTTACTATATTTTTAAAAAGTCTGTAGTTTAATTAAAGTTTAATGTTGATCTTTTGTATGTTTTACCTAAGTTGTATTTCATTTTATAATCCACTTTGATGCCTGGTTTGGGAGAAATGTAGATATTAATAACCTATAACAACAACTTAGCCTATTGTCCCAGCCTATTAGTTTTGTGCATGCATCCAGTTTTTCACATGTTGGAATATTCGGGCCTGAGATACATCATGGACAGTCTGTCACATAGCCAAACAAAATCTTTGGCTACTTTCTGTACAATGTTTTGGCTATAAGTTAGTATATAGTACTTATACTTCAGTCCCCCACCCCCCAGCCTTATTATTGGCCATGATATTTTGTTGTTAACTGTCACCAAATCCACTTGGACCCATTATAATCCTATGAATGAGAGACCTCCTAGTCACCCTGTCATCAACAGCCCTGCTCAGGTCCCACAGACTCAGGGTTTTGGCTTTCCTGACTGAGTCTATCCATTTGTAAAGTGGCCTTCCTCTGCTGCCTTCTACCTTCCAAAGCATTACTGTCTTTTCTAGTGAATTGTGTATTCTCATTGAGTCATCTTGGCATTTTGGGAGAGTTCAGGCTTTATTTGCTCTATACCCAATTATTTGTCTTTTTAGAAATCCAGGATATCTGCAAAACGCTTCTCCAGCACCACACTTCAAATGAGTTGATATTCTTCTTATCAGCTTTCTTCCTTGTCCAGGTTTCACAACAATACATATATGACATTGTGAGAATTGTAGTTAAAAAGTAACTTTTCCAATTTGGCTGCATCCCAGGAAAAAGTGTCCTTATAGAAAACTCTTTCCTTGAATGTGTTAAAGTCGCCTTGGTATTTGTTGTGGACATTTTAAATTGCCAGTTTGAATATTTTCTGATTCTGTGCCAAAAGCTGTGCAGTATTTACTTTCCATGCTGAAAGTGGTGTAGCTTCCAGAAAACTATGCAGTTTGCTGGGCAAGCTATACAGCTTTCATAAAAAAATAACCCACAGTTTCCCATTATTGTAGGGAGAAGGGATTCCAGGTGTCTCAAAGCTACAGGATAAAACACTATTTCCTTGATCCTAACACCTATTGTGAATCAAAAAATTGAGATTTACCATCCCTATACCAGTGCTGAAGTAAGGTAAGCTGCTATTCTGTATCCAGATTAGAGTTGGAGAAGGTGTCATTTAGTCTTTCACACCCAATAGGGGTGGATGGATATCATACTATAAACAAAAATAAAATTCTACTGCAATCAGACATCACATTCCCCCAGTACAAATCTCATATGTCTCCATATTTCAGTTTTTCTATTTGAAGGCAACCAGGATAACTTTTCATCTGGAAAGTACTTTTCCTAGAGCAAATCAGGCCTGATGTTTCACTAGAAGCCAAGGAGAGTAAACTGAAGCTGTTGTACTTTAAATATATTAGGAGACATCATGTCTTACTTGAAAAGAAGATAATGCTTGCTCATGCAGCAGGAAAAGAAAGAGAACACATACCGCATGCAAAGAATTAATCATTTAAGCCACAATCCTAAATCTGGGGCTCTTGGAGTTCTCATTTGTAGAGTTGCCATAAAGCAAAGTTAACTTTAGAACAAACAACCACCACCAAAATGAAGAAGTACTTATATTTATTTCAGTTTTTACTGTGACTGGTCTGGTGACCTCAGGGTGAGGACTGGCAGATCCAAAATAAGTTATGCAAGTGGAACAGGCTAGGTCTTCCACAGTTAATCCATAAGGATTACCTCCTTATTGGAGAATATCTGTCTTCAACTGTAAAATATTAATTACCTGACCATGTTAATTTCTGCCAGGCTTTGAAGTATGGCAAATCATTCCCAAGTATGTGTTGGGTTACAAGTTGCTTTTACACAGGGCTCTTTCACACACTCTCTCTCTCTTTTCACCTCTGTGTGTGTGTGTGTGTGTGTGTGTGTGTGTGATACAGAGAGAGAGAGAGAGAGAGAGAGAGAGAGAGAGAGAGCCCCGCTGTCAGCAGAGTTCTGCCTTCAGTACGCTTGCATGTTAGCTTCAGACTGAATACTTAATAGTTTCTCTTCCTTTCTTTTTAAAGTTGAGAACATAGCTGAGAATACTACTGATGAAACACGGAACATAGATCTTCAGGTTCCTTTTCTTCTAGTCTTTGAAATATGAAGCGATGATTCTTAATCTTTCTGTTTATCTACAGAAACATAGATAAGGGGGAATTGTCTTTGCCAGCATTTACAACAGAATGAAAAACTATTTATCATTTAATGAAAAGAAACTCTTCAAATTTCTCTCTGTGTGTCTGTCTGTCTCTGTCTCTGTGTGTCTCTCTCTCTCTCTCACGCACGCACTATTTGACATGCTCAAAAGTTGAAGGATCTAAAAATGAATTTTCACTCTAAGTTTCCAGGTTTGTTTGCTTGCTTGTTGTTGTTGTTTAAAAAAAAACTCCATCCCTTCTGTACAGTGTGCAAGATATTCAGAAGATAGATCTAAAGAGAAAGAAAGGCTCTGCTGCATAAAAATTGACAGTGTTAGAGAAGTACAGGCCTGGACTAACACATTTTGCTCCTTTTGGAGATTAACAAAATTGTGCCCACTCACCTTCTATGGGCAGCATCCTGTTGGATAATCCCAACTAGAGTAGACCCATTCAATCAATTGTTATTTGGTCAGTCAACATGTAATTCATTTAATGATCAGTCAACTACATTGATTTAATGGATCTTCTCTAGTCAGGACTAACAACAGTATTTAGCTCTATATATGAGAGCCAGTGTGGCATAGTGGTTTGAGTTGGACTACAACTCTGGAGATCACGGCTTGATTCCCAGCTCAGCCATGAATCCACTGGGTGACCTTGGGCAAGCCAACAATGTCTCCATCTCAGGGGAAGGGAACGGCAAATCTCCCCTGAACAAATCTTGCCAAGAAAATCCCATGATAGGTTCACCTTAGGCTCTCCATAAGTTAGAAATGACTTGAAAGCACACAACACACACATGAAAGCCAAGTAAATGCCTGAATCTTACATCAGTACTAATGGAAAGTGAATATCTTTTCCCACACATAAGGGTAGGAAGTTAGTTTGAGAGACCCAGGGTACATCATGGGACACACAGAGAAATGTCCTCCACTTCATTCTGGCCACTTCATTCTGACTAATGAGAGTTAGAACAAGCAGAACTTCAAAGAGAGGATGCCTTCAAATGAAAGGGGGCCTCTGAAGTCCTTCAAACAGAAAACTACTTTATGTAAAATAGGATATATGGCTACCCTAGAAGACAAGAGGTTTGTCTACACTAGTGAATAACCCCATACTCACCCCAAATATGGTGCTAGCAGTCCTGCTGAGGTACAGGTTCCACTACAGCTCTATCTTGTGGTCACATACATGTCATTTCCTAACACAGCTACTTCTGGGGCAGATTCATGCTCTCCTGCCCTTAACTGATTTTACTCTGCACTAAACAAAGTAAAGGAAATTCCTGGGATTTCCTAGAAACCATAGAGTGATTTAAAGTTTTTTTTTTCTGAGTGAGGACAGCTGGATTGAGGATTTTGTGTGTGAGGACCACCCTAATTCAGTTGACCACATGCCAAGAGCCATGCCATCCCCCTTCCCTGTGTTGAGCAATACAGGGGAAGGGGATGGCCTGTTTTCAGAGATGCTTCTGCTGTTTCCCCATAAAGAGCAGCTCCATATAAAGCCTACTTCTGCTGAGAACAGAAATGGACACCTGGACCTACCAGTCTGGGTGCTCATTTCTATCCCAGAAGCAGCAGCGCATAGAGCATGTTTTACACAGAGCTTTAGCCAGTGGTGGCTCCAAAAACAGAGGATAGGCCAGTGTGGGCCCAGTTGGTCCATGGCACAATGATCCAGCATTGCACCAGATTTTGTCCAGTGTTTGTGATCACAATTGTGGCCAGTTTGTAGCCAGTCCAGGTCATAATGCTCTGGACTGGCCTCAGATTGATGGGTGTAGACTGGTCCTTGGAGGCTTTAGTCTGATTCAGCATAAATATTTTTATGCTCTTGTACTCAGTGTACCTTTTAAAATGTATACGTATGTAATCTTTAGTGTGGCACAAGTGGTGAATACATATTGGAATAGTCTACCAATAACATTCTGCATGGTGTCTTCCTTTCTGTTTACCCCTCCCCATTGGAATCAGATAAGATTTTGTTAAAGGATCAGACAGAATAGTTGAATCTGCAGCACTGGGTAGTAGTTACTGGATTTGAGCCAAAGGCCCTTCTGCATATATAAGCATTTTCATTTCCTGAATGGATGGAGGCAAGTGATTTTCAGTGATCTCCCCTTCCCATAACATCACCTATAATATTCAACTTCCAGGTTATTAAACCTCCTGAGCAGAGTGATGGGGATAACAAAAATATCATCTCTTCTGTTCAGATCTCTGGATCAAAGTCATTAATGTCTCTGTTGACTAACTGTTATGGTTATATTGAAAATTAATCACCATTATGTTTATATCTGAAGCTGCAGGTGAGAAAAAGCCTTGCCAAATCCACTAGATGCAATAAATTGACACACCACATCAGTTGAAGTGGTTTGTGGCTTATTAAATGTGTCAACATGGTCAGGGGGTTGGGGGGAGTCCTATTACATAGCATATAAACATGTGAGGAACTTTTATGACAACTTCTGTGCCAGTCGATAGCAAAAACAAAATCCTCAGAAAAATGCAGATAACATTTCCAAGCTTATCAAGTGTAGATCTTTTATAGAGATATGCTGTTAGAGAAGAGATATGCTGATTATGACATGAAACACTGAGGATGTCAACCCCACTGTAAAGATTTAGGATAAAACATTTATTTTTCATTATTGACTGTCAATAGAAATGCCTTGGAAATGTATTATTGAGGGAAGTGGGGACCAGTCAAGAGTGGAAATTCTGGAACACAGAGCTCAAAGACTATTGGTACCCTCCTGGCCTGTTTCTACTTAATGAGGACATTTATCATAGTTAAGGAAAGAGAATTTATGTCCCAGTAGCTGAACAATATAGGACAACAGTCACCAAAATTGTTTTCCCCCTTCCTATTGTTATTTTTCATCCCTATACAAAGAGTTGTAGATATTATAGCCCTGCAGCTCAAGAACTGGCTGTTTAGTTGCAATTTTTATAGGAAATTTATTACATCTACACTTGATTCTCGTTGCCTCTTTTTCTTTTTCTTTCTTTCTTTCTTTCTTTTTTTTCTTTTTCTTTTTCTTTTTCTTTTTTTTTCTTTTTTTTTTTTTTTTTGCATTCCTATACGTCTGGATTTGTTACTCCATTTTCAACTTCTCTTTCTCTCTGGATTTGTTTCAGGGGAAAAAAAATTCAACTGAATGGCCCTTTTGCAGGTGGAAGCTTAGTGCCAGGGTTGGCAAATCAGGCATTACGGGCTCCATTGGCAAATTTATGGGTTACAAAGATACTGTATAATAATTTTTCCTCACATTTGTTCTACATGAAAGAACAATAAATGCTTATGAATATCTTTAATAGCATCTATTTTTAACCACAGTCATAAAGGATCACATATATGCCTCTTAGGCTAGGGAATTCATCCATTAACCACTTTAATCCATTAACAGCTCTACCCTTTTTCACTATCAACTGGAACAAGCACATTTTATAACATTGGCTGAAATATCCCTATGCAAGCTGTGATCTAATCATAAGAAGATGATTGTCATAGAATAGAAGTATGTATGTATCTTTTTATTCATGACAGCAGAGACTACATATCTTCTCATGGGACTTTGAATATACAAAGAGGACTCTTTGGAGGACAAATGTATTCAGTTTACATTAAGTTGTGGACTTTCCTAATTTCTCTTTTTCAAACCAATCTGTGAACCAAATTCAATTATACTTCAAAAATTTCAATTTCTCTGCATTTTGAAATCCAGTTATCTCTTCAAAAAGGAATATGCAAATGGCAAGATCAGGGAGGAATGGATACAAGTATTTGTATATCAGTAAAGATAATGGCCACAAATGCATTAAATTAGAGAAATTGCTTTCAAAGTGTGTGAATTACCATATATGCTTGTGTATAAGTCAACATCATGTATAAGTTGAGGGCAGGTTTTGGGGGCAAAATCAAGGATTTTGATATGAACTATGGATAAGTTAACGGTCAGACTCAGGGACATGTAACAAAGGATCTAAAGGAGAAAAACAAAACACCCCTTCCCTCCTTTCTTCTACATCACAGGACCTCTCCAAGAGTCACAGTCTCAGCATAGAAAATGGGGAGACAAACCTCCAATTTCTCTCTCTTTCTCTCTCTCCTCCCTCCTTTCCCCACCAACGTTTCTGAGGCTCATGGCTTGCAAAAAGGGGATGCAAACCTCTGATTTCTTTTCTCCTCCCTTCCTCACCACCATTTGCAAGGCCTGGTCTCATGGTCTCAGAATCAGAGCAGTATTACTGTATTGATCCATATATAAATTGACCCAGGATTTTGGAGCCCATTTTTCATCTTAAATTTTTCAACTTATAGACAAACATATACGGTAGGTAAAATTTTCTAGAAAAATTGCATCAGGAGACATGCAGAGGAAAAAGTGCTATATATTTTCATGCATTTTTTTAATTTAAAAAACCCTCACTGTTCATGTAGATGGTGTCCATAGTTTCCCCTAGTGTTTTTCTTTTAAAAAATTGTGTTGTTCAGAACCATGGGGTGCCTTTTGGGGCCCGTGAACCAGAGGTACTTTCATAATATAGCACTATGATTCTCAGCATGACTATATCTTATGCAATCCTGGGGTTTATAGTTTGCTGAGTTCTTTTGCTGGTCATTCTAAGCATCCCTTTTTAAAGTGGCAATTATGGATTTTACAGGATGGAATTTTGGCAGTTAAAACTGAATCATAGTATAATATTGTAGTTTGAAAGGACTCTAGGGTAGTTTTCCATTCCTGGTTTATACTCTTGTTCTTCAGTCTAAAGATTCCTCCTGCAGCTCTTTGGTGGTGGCAGTAGCCTGGTGGCTTGAGCAGGTAGTATGGAGGCAGGCAGGTGGGTAGACTCCGCACACTGACTGTGTCTGCACTGCTTGGCAGAGCCATCAGACTGTTGTCACCACTGAAGAGTAGCCTGGTGGCTTAACTGGGCAGCAGAGAGGCAGGCATGCAGGGAGACTCCACTTGCTGTATACTTGCCTCCATACTGCCCAGTTGAGCCACCATACTGTCACCACTGCTGAACTGCTGGAGGAGGAGAAGATGCTGGCTTGGTTGCCCTTCCCACTCCACCAGCAAAGCCACCAGACCCAAAACTTCAGCACAAATTCTCACAACCGGCACCCCCATCTCAGGTGTCACCTGGTGTGGTCCACCACCACCCTATTGAAACCCCTAAGTAGCCTTCTAGAATGTTTACTGTTATATGACTATTGGAGGAGGTCCATCACTTTCCCAGTAGAAGTAATCTATATACAAAGTGGGTTTACAACTAAGGTCCAAAACACATTGCAGAAATAATCCAGTTTGAGACTGCTGTAACTGCCCTGGCTCAGTGCTAGGGAATCCTGGGAACTGTAGTTTATTGTGGTACAAGAGCTCTCTGACAGACAAAGCTAACAAAACTACAATTCCCATGATTCCCTAGCATTGAGCCTGGGCAGTTAAAGCAGTCACAAATTGGATTATTTCTGGAGCGTGTTTTGGACCTAAGTTTAAATATCTTGCATTTACCACCAACATATATTACAGAGATAAAACATAATAGGAGTTAGCAGTTTCCATGATTACAGTAAAGGGGTGGGTGGGTGTGTTTGCACCTTCAAGTCAATATTGTATTATGAATACTGTAGAACTGGTAGAATTTAGTCCATTAAAAAGTGGGAAAATGAGTTATTGCAATACCATGTTATGTCCAAGTTATCAAGTTATATTAGAGTCAAAGAAGGCAGGTTGAATATGGATGCTGTTTTTTTATTTATTTTTGAACCTTTGATGTAATAATAATAATAATAACAACAACAACATTTATTTCTATCCCACCCCTCTGTGGAACACAACCGGGGCAGCTTACAACATTAAAACATACATTCCCATATCCCAAAATCCCACCCTACGCCTAAAATACAATTAAACGATTACAATTTGTACATTTAGGCACTGTCAGGAAAATCAGTACAACTATGCCTTTGACATTCTCTGTGTTTGCATACTAGGTTTTTAGCAAGTAATTTATTGTTGCCTTCTTGTAAACATTTAACTCCCAACAGAAGTCATTCCCAAACATGTTCAAGAACATTCTGTTTTTCAAAACCCCAATTTAAGCCTCTGTTTAAAATGATAAGAAACAAAAGGTTTTTTTTTAAATGTCTGGCAAAGCCTTTGCTTGCTCCATAGTTTGAATTCTCTTAAAATTGAGTTATGAACGAAGAAAGGATTGAATCATGCAAAGTGGATGTGCCAATCCATCTGTGCCTTGTACTTTATTACATGCAAGTGAATGCATCTTTTTGCAGAAAGTGGAACAACTCCTTGACAATAAACACAGCATAAACTGAGTGATATGAACTTTCAAGATTGTTTGGTACTGGCATTGAATGGAAATAATGCAACAGAACCAAACAGTGAGTGTCTGCCAATGCGTTTTTGAAGCATGAAAGAGGTTTGCTCAAGCATGGCTCAGATGACATGCTGGCAGAAGAATGTCTGCTAAACTCTACCATTTAGCCAGAGGCTTATCATTGTGGCCAAATATTTGCAGATTTGGCTGAAATAACACAGTTGTAATCTATGCTTTCAACTGGGAACTTATGTCCTTGGTCTTGCATTGGCTTTAGACCCACGTATTGTAAGTTTTAGGTTTCCATTTTAACATCTATGAATATTCTAGACCAGTGGTGAACATCATGAGGCCCTTCAGATGTTGAACTCCCAGCAGTCCCGGTATTCAGTATAGTTTTATTATTGTTATCTTCTTCTTAGTGTTGTTATTATTAATAAAATTATTTTGTACTCACTTCTGGAGGGAGGGAACAACAACAAAATACACATACATTCAGCAGTCCTTATCCACAGATTGTTTTATCATGGATTCCAGCATCCACAGTTTGAAAATATTTTTAAAAAGTATAAATTCCAAATAACAAACCTTGAATTTCCATTTTATATAAGGGACACCATTTTACTATGCCATTGTTTTTAATGGGACTCGAGCATCCATGGCTTTTGGTTTCTGTGGCAGATCCTGGAACCAAACCCCAGCAGATAACAAGGACCCACTGTATAATATAGTTAAAAGAGCATATAAAACCATAAAAAGAACATGTAAAATTTACACATATTAAGACACTAAATATCAACTTTAAAATTCATAATTTGATCATCATATGATAAGCCTGTTGTCAGAATTTAAAGTGTTGTTTTTATCTTGGACATCATAACAAGCTGTCAAATATCTTCCACCAGATAATTCCACAGTCTGGGAGTGACTGAAGAAAAGGTTATCTGAATAAAGGGAATAAAGACAGGAATTTCAGTATAATGATATTGGAGGACCTTGCAACCCCCTGTTCTAAACAAGTTTAACTAATGATGTACCAGATTGGCATAAAAAAAAAATCAGTGTTTAATGGTACTGTAAAAATTGAAACAAAGATTCATTGGAACCCTGCTGAAGTCAAGAAGAACCCATGTGATGTGGGAACCAAACTACTGTATTGTGTTTGAGTTTTAGAAGCTCATAGCCTATGAGGCCATTTGGAAAAGGCAGTATGTCAGGTCCTGCAGGACTTGAAGCAAGGCCTCTAATCCTTGTCTCAGCTGAAATTTTAATGGAAATACCTAACAAAACCACTGAAAACAGTTGCAAAAGCAAAGCAAAAGCTTCTCTTCACAGAAACATGGATTGGTATATATGGAGAGACACAAACTACTGAAAACATAACATCCTCCTTATCATTATCTTTCTTTAGACGTCTCCCCAAAATTAGGCCTAAAAGTGGTTTACCATTTAAAATAGGTGCAATATAGCTAAAACATACAAAAATTAGGATTTAAATAGAATTAATCACATCATTAAAACAATTTAAAACATATGTGCAAAAAGGATTTTAAAAATTTTAAAATCATTTCAATATAAACAACAGAGCCTGCCAAGAGATGGACAGCAAAAACATTATAAATATCTATATACAGTAAACTGCATTGATTTCAGCATATAACAGTGTACAAGACTGTAGCCTACAACACAAACAATGTAACCATATATCTTGGGATTGGGAACATTTGATCTTTCATATGTTGTTTGATTTCAATTTTCATTCTCCCTGATCATTGACTTCTCAAGGTAGCTCTGATGTACGCCTCAGGAATGGAAACCATGAGGTTGCCCAGATGAGGTTGGGCTGAAACTTCCAATAGCTAACAGCAAAGAATGCTGGGAGATGCTGACCAGCAACATATGGAGGGCTCATGATCTGTCCTAGGATGACACATCTTAGGGCCATGCTAAATATAACATTTATTGTATGAATGTCATTCCTACAGGAGCCCTGGTGGCGCAGTGGTTAAATATCAGTACTGCAGCCGTAACATTGTGAGTTTGATCCTGAGGGGCTCCAAGATCGACTCAGCCTTTCATCCTTTTGGAGGTCATTAAAATGAGTACCCAGCTTGTTGGAGGCAATTGGTTAAATTGTTGTAAAGTCTTAGAGACTGCTTATTTCAGCATGAAGTAGTATAGAAATGTAAATGCTACTGCTATTGCTATGTACATTTTATAAATAACAAACAAATAAGGAAATAAAAGAGTGAATAATAAATAAAAACAAAACCCAAACACCTTTGACCACCATGAGGAACAACAGCTTTCAATCAATGAGTTGTGCTATGTCGCGTTGTATTGCTGGATATGATTTCTCTATGGCAGCTTTTTATGGAAGAAGTAAATGGATAAGAAACAAGTCCAAGCTCATTCATGAGCAAAAGGATAAATATGTGGATAAACTTTCTAATTACACGTAGAAGCCCTGTAGTACTCTGTGTTAATTAGATGGAACTATTCCAGATACTGTACAAAGCAAAATGTAAATATTTCTACATGTACAGTCTGAAAATTAAAATAGATGAAGCTATTAAAGGAAATATTTTTGCAGGGGAAGGGGTGGGTGTTGCAATAATGAAACACACTAAGAGAATAAATTAGAAAGAAAAGGCAACAACTTTATTGAGTACCACCTACAGGTGGTGTTGGCTCAAAGCATGGGCCCAGATTTGGCATCAACTAACCTCAATGTCACAGCTGGGCCTCGGGATGACAAAAAGGGGGTAACCGAATCTTTGCATGTTTGGATCTCTGCCCCTTTTCACTGCAGAACACTGATCATGACTTGCCCCCACAATGGCAACTCTTCCTTGATCCCAGCACTCCCAGATCCCTGTGCGACTCATGATTCTAGTGCTCCACAGCACAGGTAGCTATCCCCACCAGATCCATGACCCATACTACCACCCCCTAAAAGTTGTGACAGCAAACAATAACCCTTTTGGAAAAGCAAACAGAGTGGGAGGGTGGGATGATCCAAGCAAGAATGGTGGTGGTCACTTAATGATGGCCTTATATAAGCACCCCAGCCAATCAAAGGGGGGCTGGAAGTTCCACCTCACCTAGCCACCAGGACCAATGGGATAACTTGGAAGTCCTGCTCCTTCCAGTGGGCCAATTGACAGACACCTCCGCTCCCCGGGAAATGGAGTTCCCCAGCAGCAGAAGTCCTACCTGCTTGAGGCCCCAGCCAGCCAGTCAGGGCCAAGCAAAAGGCCCTGGTGCCTTATGGGAGAGGACTGCAGCTGGGATGGTCAGGGATGCCCCTGCAGCATTCATAACCTCCCCCTCCCCAAATCATCTGGCCTGGTAACTTGGGTGGCCTCACTTCTTGTGTCACTCTCAGTTATCTTTTCAAAGTGAAGAAGTATGATTCACCAAATCAAGCATATAAACATTTGGTGACAATTTCACCTGAGGCTTTTCTTTTCTTTTCTTTTGGGGGAAGGAAGCAGTGATGGGAAATTGGGGGGGGGGAGAACTGGACAAAGGACATAAAGATTTCAATTAATAAGTGAAATCAGCAGCAGTAGTGTTTGAGATAAGCTTGGGATTGTTATTTGTTTGGACTACAGTTCTCAGAATCCCCAGCTAACACGGTCAATCCTGGCAGCTGAAGAATAAAAAACATTAATTTCTTAATCTTCACTTGCAGCAGGGGGGTGTTTAAAAATCTGATATGATTTGCTAAAAGACTATTAATTGAAAAAATCTGATATGACAACCTCTGCAAGCAACTACACTCCTTCAGTTGGTGTTCCTATCTTACATCTACCTTTGTTCCTGGTGAGCCACTAAGGAAGGGGACACTGTATCTTCTGTGCAACTGAAAGCAGTGTTACTACTACAGAGAGAAGGGGGGGGGGGGAAGGGAGGGAGAAAGAATTGTACTTTATTTCAGTTAAGGTCCTTAACCATTTGCTTTCAGCACCATTTGTCCAATTAAGGCTCATATTGCTTTATGGTGCCATTCATATACAGTGTGTCTTGTTTCACACACTGGAATTATTCTATGAAGTGACATTTGAAGCAACTCCCATGGAACAGTGGAGATTATTGCATGTGCTTTATCCCGTCATTTTCCTGACAGGATGCACACAAGTTTAACTTCAAAGATGGGTCTTATCACATTCTCCTGTACTCAAGCCCATAAAGCACCCTATATGCAACCTGGGCTTATCCCATGGCTTTCCAAGGACAGGAATCCTATCCTTGGAAAGCTACAGGACAAGATTGGGCTGCATACGGCAGAATGCGATAAAACCCATCTTTGGAGTTAAACATGCATGTATCCTGTCAGGAAAATGACAGGATAAAGCATGTACAATAATCTTCAGTGTTGTTGTTGTGGTAAAACAGTGTTCAACTGACAATTAATAGTCATTTTTTGGCAAAGAAGAGAAACCCATCTCAGATGTTTTCTAATTCCTTGGATTTTTTAGTTTCTACATCAAGAATGGGCAAGATCTGGTAGTCTAGGGGTCTTTTGGACTCTCACTCAGACTGCCTCTTGGCACATGCTTTCCAATTCCTCAAAATGTCCCCATTTTGGGTGAAAACAAACAGCTGGTAGTGTCTCAGAATTCATGTAGATATTCTATATGAAATAATTATGCTGGACCCTGCTTCAGATCAAGAAAAAAACCATTTGATAAAAATGGTTTGTGAGGTCCCCCTCCCCGCCAGAGAGGCTGGGCAGAGATCTCACGATCATGAAGACCGACTCTAGGAATATGCATTTTTCCTCCATTGTTTTTTATGATTATAAAAAGGCAATAGTGCACATTTTCTCATCACACTGCACTCTCACCTACTGCCATCCTTCCTTTTCTCTCCCTTTTCTCTTCCTTTTCTCTCCTCCATAGATCATGTGTTTGATTCTGAACTTGTATTTATAGATAAAATTGTATATGTGCATTTAAGTCACCTGACAATTTATGGCAACCCTTGAATTTCATAGGATTTTCTTAAGCATGAAATACTCAAAAGTGGTTTTATGAGCTCCTTTCTCTGAAATATAGCCTACAGCATCTGGTATTCTTTGGCAGTCTCTTTTCTAAGTGCTAACCAGGGCTGACCCAGCTTAGCTTCCAAGATCAGATGGGATCTGATACCTTTAGGATATTTAGGCCTCCAAAGAAAACTACTTTTATAAATTTTAAAATACGCATATATTTATTTATTTGAATATTTATATCCTACTATACATCCAAAGATCTCAGGCCTACTTAAAGTAAAGTCAATTTAAAACAATAAATAATATTTTTAAATGGCTAAAATATGGTACGCCATTTATCAGTTAAAAACCAGACAATTTAAAATCAGTTAAAACAATTCAAAACAGTGCAACCATGGCATATGTGTACCCTGGATAAAATCAGTTGGGCCTGAAGCCTTTAACACTGAAAGGATACAAACATGAAATGATACAAAATGATACCGATAGAGATGTGGGCTGCATCCTCACTGCACAGATAATTTGGCTTGCCTCCACTTTAACTGCCATGACTCAATCCCATGGGGTCCTGGGATTTGTAGTTTGTTGTGGCACTACAGGTCTCTGACAGAAAAGGCTAAATGCCTCACAAAACTACAGTTCTCAGAATTCTCTAGCACTGAGCCATGCCAGTTAAAGCGACGTCAAACTAGATTGTCTCTACAGTGCAGATGTAGCCTAAGTTTATTTTTTTTCCCTGCTAGGCCCTGTGGGTGGGTGGGTGGGTGACAGGTTGTTACACATCTTCTAGCTTGCCAGTTGAATTGCCCTGCTTGAAAGATCCACTACTATCTTCCACATTTCCCAACAGTCTGTCCCCTGTGCAGAAATCATAGAATCATGGAGTTAGAAGAGACCACAAGGGCCATCCAACCCTACCACCTGCCATGCAGGAAATCCCAATCGAAGCATCCCCAACTGATGTCCATCCAGCCTCTGTTAAAGGTCTCTAAGGAAGGAGACTCCATTACACTCCGAGGGAGTGTGTTCCACTGTCGAACAGCTCTTACTGTCAGG
The DNA here is from genome assembly GCA_023333645.1 of Sceloporus occidentalis. Lineage (NCBI taxonomy): Eukaryota > Metazoa > Chordata > Lepidosauria > Squamata > Phrynosomatidae > Sceloporus > Sceloporus occidentalis. Next base: position 109,288,421 of record JALMGF010000002.1, on the reverse strand, counting down.
AAGTTCCTCCTAATGTTGAGGTGGAGCAAATTAGATTGCTGCCCAATACATCTTTAGATAAGAGCCATTTTTCAGTCCTGGATTAGCACATTACTATAACAAGCTTCATTTATATACCGATTTATACTGCCTAAGCAGTGTCTAAGCACTTTACAACTGTAAGCTAATTTGCCCCTAACAATCTGGGTACTCATTTTAGCAACCTTGGAAGGATGCAAGCCTGAGTCAAGCTTGAGCCCTTTTGCTGGTCTTGAACTCGCAACCTTGTGGTTTTGAGTGAGTGGCTGCAGTACAGGCATTTAACCACTGTGCCACCAGGGCTCCTATAACTGGTCCATGCAGGAACACAAGAGCAGCCTGGTGGGTTAAAGAAAATATTTTCTCTTCTAATATTCTGTTTCCATCTGTGGCCAGCCAAATGATTATGTGGAAATGAAAAAGAAATATTTGTGCTAACCTGATTAGCACCGTCATCCAATGGATGCTCTGCTTGTAATTCTTGCAGTCTAGGGAGAAGTGTGAAGAATGGGAAAAGATTATTGTTTCTCTAATTTTCATCAACACCTGATGTTTATGGCAAGAATTCATAAAATTAGCTTTAGGTGAACAAAAAAGACCAGCATTTCATCCACAGTGAAATGGATGTCACCACTATGGCTTCATAGAGGGTGAGCCAGAAGAATGAATGACATTGTTTCCATTTGTTGTTATTAGCTGCCCTTGAGTCAACCTCAACTTATGGAAACCCTGTGGATGAGGCATCTCTAAGCCCCACTATATTCTACTGCTCTGCTTAGGTCTTCTAGATTTAGGCCTGAGACCTCCGTAATTTATCCATTTGGCATGCAGTCTTCTATTTCTGCTGCCTTCTACCTTTCCTAGCATTATTGTCTTTTGCAATGATTCATGCCTTCTCATGATGTGGCAAAGCACAATAACCTCAAATTAATAATCTTGGCTTCCAGGGAGAGTTCCTGCTTGATCTGTTCAAGGACCCATTTGTTTGTGCTTTTGGCTGTATTCTTAATATTCTTTTCCAGCACCACACCACATGAGTTGACTTTCTTTATATCCACTTTCTTCACTGTCCAACTCTCATATCTATACATGATGATGGGTTGGACAATTTGAACTTTACTGTAAAGATATGTACAAAAGATACTACTGGTGTATCTTTACTCTTTAGGATCTTGTCTAATTCTCTCATTGCTGCCCTTCCCATTCCTAGTTTTCTTATTTATGGACTGCAATCTCTGTTCTGACCCGTCTTTGATCCAAGGTACAGGAAATCTCTAACTATTCCTATTTTCTCATTGTCTAGATTGAATTTATGTAGATTCCCCGCAGTAATTGTTTTTGTTATCTTTGGCGGGTTACAGACCGCCGCTTTGCGGTGGTCTGCTGCCGCCACCGCTTGATCCGCATGGGAGCCTTAGCACCCACACCGCGCGGCTCCCGCGCGGATCAGAGAAGAAGCTTCAAAATGGAGCTTCTTCTTGCGGCGCCTCTGTGACGTCACGAGGCGCCAGGGGCGCATTCGCGACGTCACAGACGCCGCGACACGTTCGGACGCACAGCGTCCGATACGTAAAGATGGCGCCGGCCATGTGCGTCCAGACATGGCGCGGTGGAAGTGATGCCGCGAGTGCGTGCCTCGCACCTTGCGGCGCCACTTCCAGGGGCCAAAAAGGAGAGCCATTTCGGCGCTCCTTTTTCACTGCAGCCGGAAGCCTTGCGGTCTGGCTGCTGGAGCTTCCCGCCGCAGCTAATGGCAGTGGCAGGAGAACGGCCGCTTGAGGGCAGTCTGTAATGCACCTGAGGCACAAAGCAATAGATTCAAACTACAGGAAAAGAGATTCCGCCTAAACATTAGGAAGAAATCCTGATGGGAAGAGCTGCTCAACCATGGAATATGCTGACTCAGAGTGTGGGGGTTTGCTTATTTGGAGATTTTAAAACAGAGGCAGGATGGCCATTTCTTGGGAGTACTTTATATATTCCTATGAGGCAAGAGGTTGGACTGGATGGCCTTTGTGACCTCTTCTCCCTCTATGTTTGTATGACATGTGCACACACACGCACACATCACTTTAGGCAGACCTCCCCCATCTAGTACCTTACAAATACCATGATGGTCAGGGGATAATGGAAATTGTCGTCCAAAATATCTGGAGGGTACCAGGTAGGGGTGGTTGCTTTAGGTTCTGGGAGACCCTTAGCATTTTAACAAGACTGTGTACACAACATAGCCTCCTCATATATGTTTATTAGTTGCACCTAGCATGCTCCCAACAGCTGTATGGCCCAATTAAACAAGAACATGTTTGGGGGCATCTCTTTGGTCACATCTAGTTAACTTGCAGCAGCTGTGCTGAAGCAAAAGGGGCAGTTTTCCTTTTGATGTAAACAGAATCAGCTTTGCTGGAAACCTTCAGGTAGAAAAATTGCCAGATTAATTGTCATGCGTATTCTTGGTTTAAAATGGAAATGACATGAATTGGTTTTGCAGGCATGAACAGCTTTGTAGATTCAGCACTCCAGTAGTACAAGCCATTCAAATTTAGAACAGGAATTCCTATTTAATAGCAGAGCCAGTGAAGCGGCCAAAAAGAAGATGGAGATAGAAGAATATAAGTAGGTCAGATGCGTGAAAGCAGGTAGAAAGAGGTACTTTTTTAAAAAGAAAAAAATCTCGTATTCTACAATATATAAAGTCAGATATATAGTCTGATCTGTGATAGCTGCTGCAATTATGCTGGAGTGTGATTGACAAAAAAAATCAATATATTGTAGCTGGTTTTGATGTATTTTTGGGTGCTGGGTTCAAAAACACATAATATAATTGTTTTTTATAGTATATAATTATAATTGATATATTTTTATGGATTCAATTGTTACTGAGCTTTGAGTAAGTGTGGATACTGATGTTCCAGTGATTTCTTTTAGCACTAAAAGAAATCACACGGAACATCAGTGGCAAATTGGAAGATGCGGAAAAGTGCAATCAGTTAAACAATAATTCCAATATCTGAACCAAGAACAATAGGCAAAAATAAGATCTGTCATATTACCACTTTGAATACCTTTAAAAGGGCAGTCAAGACAGATCTCTTCCCAGACTGACCTCCCATCAAATAACAGCCCGTCTGCCCCTGGCTGTCCTACTCCATTTGCCTGCTTTTAACTGTTTTATAATTATTTAATTATTTTAACTATGCAGTTTGTATTTGATTGTTATTATTTTGTTGGTGGTGGAGGAGTGGGGATTGTCTAATTGTTTATTCTGTTGGGTTATGTATTGATTATTATATTGTGCTATGTATTTTTATTTCTTTTATTGTACGCCGCATCGATCTGTAGGGAGAGGCAGGCTAAAAATTGTTGTTGTTGTTGTTGTTGTTATGGTTCAAAAAGCATGTTGGGAATGCAGAATCCATAAGGGAACATTCTTTCATGTGTAGTGGACATGTGAAAAGGCAAATAAGTTTTGGGGACAGACAAGGTGGTAGGTGCAGTAAATGTTTAGAATGAAGTTACCAATGAGACAAGAACTGTTTTTGTTGGGCTTACTGGCAGAAAATACTAAGATTATAAATTACTGATTTTAGCTGCTAGAATACTGTCCTCACAAATTTGACAAAAGGAAAAAATACCCATACATGTATATATGTATAAAGACGCATGTATATAGTATAGTTTCCCCTATTTTAAAGTGTATTTCCTGTAGGGAGCACAAAATTGCAAACAGCCTCACAAGAACTGTGAGGTAGTTTTGGCAGAAAGGCAGTGACTTTCTTATAAAGCCACTTAATTGACTTCATGACTGAACAGCATTTGTTAATTTGATGTTTGAAATCCAACTCTTTGGCTACTTGAGTCAATTACCTTCCTCTCTCTAGAAATGAAAAGGTTTTATGGATATCCAAGGTGGGGCCCTAGGTTTAATTCTGAGATACATTAGTGCTGAGATTCACATAAGTGCTATTTTTTCTCATACATCACTTGCCATGTGGTCTACAAGGGCCAACACCAGGCTAGGACCTTCAGGATTGCATCCACATTTCTCATTTGAAACAGGAACATTATCACATTGGCTTTCTACAGCCAAATAATTAGTTTATCTTCATTTCTTTTTCCTTCCCCAGAATTCTCTTCAATGTTCCACTATATTTCAACATTTCTTCTTTAGTGATATATTCTATAATATAAAGCTGAAATGGGGTATATGCTCCAACAACAGGGACAAAATGACTTTGTGACTATAGTTTTCAGCTAAAAGTTGCAAAATGAGATGTAGGAAGGCACGAAACTAGCCTCGGAAAATGTTGCTACTCTTAACAACATTATTCTAGCTTTCCTAAAAGTTTCTAACTTCATGTTCACTTTGAATTTCTGGCATGGGGGAATTCCACACCCTGATTATAATGTAAGTTTATGCAGAACTCCCACACACATGCACTCCTGAAGGACATTTGCGACTTTCAGTGGAAACATTGCCTTCACTCAAAAATCCTCAGATTTTTTTTCCTTTGAGAGGCAACTGTCACAGTTGCCAAGAACGTCATTGTGGCAAAAGGGTTAATTTGAGGAGGGAGATTAGAGACAAGGCTTTGAGAATGTTCAGAAAGGCTCTGAGAATACTCACAAAGGCTTTGAGAATGATCAGAAAGGCTTTGAGAATGTTCAGGAAGGTTTCAGTTCCAAATGAAGAGGGGAGGTGGTTAGAGAGAGAGAATTGACAGGAGAAGATTAGGGAAGGGGGGGAGATGAGAAGTGTGCAAGAGAGAAGGGAGGGGAGATGGAATAGAAAGAGAACAAGAGGCACTGGAGAAGGAGTTAACTAGGGAATGGAAGTGAGAGAAGGAATTAGAGGTGCTGGAAGAGAGAGGTAGATATAGGATGAGGGGAATTGGGGAGAGTGGGGAACGAGAGGTGTAGAAGACAGAGAGAAGTTGGTAGACAGAGAATTAGAGGAGTAGGAGAGAGAGAGAGAGAGAAGTAGCTAGGGAATGAAGGACACTGGAGAGAGAGAGAGAGAGTTAACTAGGGAACAAGGAATGCTGGAGAGAGAAAAATAGATAGGGAATGAGGGGAACTGGGGAAAGAGAGGGCATGAGAGTTGTGGAAGAGAGAGAAAGATAAGTTGGAAGACAGAGAATGAAAGAAGAAAGAGGAGGAATAAGAAAACTGAGAAAGAGAGAGAGATGGGGTAAACTAGTGAAAGAGGGGAAATGAGAGGTTTGGAAGAGAGAGCTAGAGGAGAGAAGTCAGTAGACAGAGAATAAGGGGAGCAGGCAATAGAGAGAGAGAAATAGGTAGAGAATGTGTGGCATTGGAGAGGGACAGAGTTAACTAGGAATAAGGAAAGCTGGAGAGAGAGAGAGAGAGAGAGAGAGAGGTAGACAGGATGAGAGGAACTGAGGTGGGAGGTGGGATGAGAGGTGTGGAAGAGACAGAGAGGAGAGAAGTTGATAGAGTGAGAGGCAGAGTGAGGGAAGGTAGATAAGGAATGAGGAGCACTGGAAAGTTAGATAACTAGACAATGAGGAGTGCTAGGGAAAGAAAGAGGCAGCTAGGGAATGAGGGGAGTATGAAAAAGAGATGTAAAGTTATTTTTTCTTGGTGATGCCTAAAGTTGATTTTAAAATTCAAAATTACTTACCCTGTGTAAATAAAACCTCTTTTTGTTTTGGTACCTCTTGCCTGGACTAAATGTGGACAAATGGCTGATAAGACCAGCTCAGTTCCCAAACAAACACGCTCCCAGCTGGCACAGTCAAGTCCAGTAGCACAAGAGGTATTACCAATAGCATTTGTCCAGCAGTACAAGGTTCAGGGTTCAGATAGGCAGGTCAATAAGGCAGTCCAAGAATGAGGGTCCCAGGTAATCAAGATGGGTCAACAGTCCAAGAAGCAAGGTTTAAGTCCAAAAGAGTAACAGGAACCAGAAACAAAGTACCTTTCCGAAGAAAGTCAGATAATCACTGGCAACTAGACACACATTCTCCAGCTGCCTAAATATGCAGGCAGCAGGGATTCAGGTGTGTCTGATCACCAGCGTGTTTCTGATAAGGACTCCATGACCTTCGAAGGCCCTCCCTTTCGGCTAGATGCTCCCTGAAGGTAGGCACACTTCCCCGATCCTCCTCTATGTCTACAGATTTAGCCACAGGCAGATTTGGCTACTGAACCTCTGGAGAGGCCACAGACTCTGCTACAACAGAGCTAGGGCTGACTTCAGGCTCCCCAATTACAGGCTCAGGTCCCAGAGACTCTGGCTCATTATTTGAGTCTTCTGAATCATTCTCTAGGCTGGGCATGACAGAATGTGTGTTTTAAAATCTCTACACAGAGATTATGGTTACCTGCTGCCATTGAACACACAGAAGCACAACCTATCCTACAACTCAATGGTCCAGGGCTACCTTAAGGCCTTGATTGGAATCTCAGGGGTCATATACTCTAGCAGAATTTCTGCCCCAGATGAAAGCCACAGCAGAAAGAACCTGCTCCTAGTGGGAGATTTTTACACTGTACGTGGGGCACCATTGGCGCACTCATGACATCCACGCGGCATGGTACTATTTGGGCGCTGTGCTGCGCAGACATCATCGTTGCACACCCTTTGTGGATGGGGGTGTGGCAAGATGGTACCCGTGCACCAATAGTAGGGCTGAGCACATGTAGACGCCCAACCCTACCTAACCCTAATTTTGTACTGGGCCCGAATAAGCATCTTGTAGTAAAAAGGCTATGGTGGGTTACTTACCACCCACCATAGCCTTTTTACTACAAGATGCTTATTTAGATTCCAATCAAGGCCTTAAGGTAGCCCTGGACCATTGAGTTGGAGGATAGGGTGTGCTTGTTTGGGTTCAGTGATAACAAGTAACCATGATCTCTCTGTAGAGAGGTAATATTCTAAGGAACCACCCTGAAGATGAGGTTTTATCACTGCCATGGTACAAAAAAATTCAGTGGTAACTCATTTGAAGGGTTATGTGGGTGAATGGGTTTGCAAAACAAGGAAGCAATCTCCTCACACTTCTCTCTCTCTCTCTCTCTCTCTCTCTCTCTCTCTCTCTCTCTCTCTCTCACACACACACACACACACACACACACACACACACACACACTACAATTTCAGAACTGTATCAAGACTCATGTTTATTGCTTTTTGCTGATTTCTAGGGCTGGGCAGGTTGCATTTTCTTTTTTCTCAGTCCTCAATCTATAATAATAGAAATAATGAAGAAGACTGAGGGAGCAAACGAACTTCTTACAAAATTTATATCAATGCATGTCTATATTAATCAGGCAGGTATATGTTAAGGAACCCCTGAGGATGCTTGTAATACAATTTTTTATAAAATTATTTTTCTCTATAAAGAAAGGCACAAGGCTGGAGAAGGCCTGTTTTTAAATGTGATATGGATCAAACCATTTGGAGGAACTGGTTTAGAAGTTTAATAAGTGTTAGGAGGGTTGATTACATGCTGTTAGATTTTTCCTCTGACACAAGGCAAAGACGATCAAGGTGGCAACCATGATATGGCATATATAAAGCAAAGAAAACCAGCTAAAATTGTTAATGATCAAAAGACCCCCCAACTCTTCAGCTGGTAATTTATAAGAAGACAGCCAGTAACACTACAGAAACACCAGTGAGGCACAGAAGACATATGCTAGTGACTAGGGATGCGACAATTATTCATTGCTGTTTGCTAAACATACAGTATTTTTCTCTCCTGGTCCCTTTATATTTTTCTTTACCAGTGAAGAAATATGCTACCTTCTCATTGAATTGTGAGAATTTTCAGATATGGTCATTTGCAAATGAAGTAACTGGACAAGAATTTAATTTAAAATTCAATTTTTATTGCTTACATACTTTACTTAAACAGCAGGTAGCAGCCATTCAGACAGGCTATTAGATCAAGCACTTAACACCTGGGATGATGCTGATATGACTGTGTTTGATTTAAACATTAAAGTCCGTTTCTTCCAAACACTTCACTAGTTTAAGAGAGTAAAACACTTAGCAGTCTTTCCCACTCTTTGTGCAAGGAGGGAAAAGCTTAATCTCCTCCCCTTTCTCTCTCTCTCTCTATAATTATGTATTACTTTCCCCATTTCTTCTTGTAACTTAACATTAAAAAAACAAAAAGCTAGACAACTCCATTAATCCAGTTCAACATAGATAGGAATTTTATGGCCCTCCATTCATTGTGGACTACAACTGCCAGCATGCCTCACCATTGCCATTCTGGCTAAGGCTGCTGGGAGTTGCAGTTTCTCAACATTCTGATGGTCACACAAATTCCTCCCATGTGCAACAAGATTGGACAATTGAATTGCAGGATGTTGGCATGCTCTGAACACTGTGCATCACATGCCATTTTATTATTTAGTGTGCAAGGCCATGTGCTCTATTGTACACAATGGGACACTAGTATTGGGTTTGATTCCACTTGGTAGTTTTAGGGTACAATAATATAGAAATATGTGTTTTCTCCCCTATATTCACCAAATATGTGTAGCACTTTTTCACATGGTATTTATTAATGATCAAACATTACTTAGATTATTTGATTATACTTTTATTAATTGAATACACATGCCCCTAATTTTTTTGCCAGCTGCTTTGGTTTGAATGAGAGCTTCTAAAGAGACTGAGCAAGAGCAAAGCTTCAGGAGCAGGATAATGCAAATAGCACTAGCAATTATACACATAATTTGAGCAAATGTTCATTTTTTCATCCTTTGGGAATTAGTAAAAACTGTGTTACCTTCCCCTGAGAGGGATAATCAGCTTCAAATATCTTATTCTGTGATGAGTGAGAAGGGTCATAAAATTTCCTGCCTGCCCTACTAGGAACAAGAGGGGTTAAGAGAGAATTTTGCAATACTACTAGTGACTCTGAAAACAAAAGTGAAAGCGTTCCCCATGAGGGACAGTGATAATAAGTCTGGGATCTTGGAAACTTAATCAGTTGCCAACTTATTTGCCTTCACTGAGAAATTTATCTATAACTCCAAAGTTTTATTTTAGGACTACAGCTTCCAGAACACCCCAGCCTGCATGGCCAAGGGTCATGGAGCCGGGTCGTGGAGCTGGTGTCTAAAAACAATTTCCAAGCCTCCCCCCTCCCCCAGCATAACACAAATCTGAAAAATTAAAAATAGTTTTCCAAGCCTCCCCCACCCCCAAGCCAACATATCACAAACTATTTCTGATGTGATTTCTAAATGCAACATAAGTTATGGAATCAGTAGCTTTTGATAACTGAAATCATGTGTACAGTGCCTGTATTAGTTAAATGTAGTGGCTGTGCATGGACTTTTCATGGAGTTGGTGAGTGTCACCATTATGTGAACTGGCGGTGAACTGAAAGGAGGAACTTTGAACATCCCTACAGCTATTTTTTTAATCAGATGCCTGTGGTAAAGCTGTTACTATTTTGAATCTATACTTCAGCATAGGTAAGAATATAATGCAATCTGTGGATTTCAAATCATGTTTACAGACAAGTAACTCCCATGGATTTAATGGATTTCACATGAAAGAAAGAATTGCCAGGGCTGCAGTCCAAAAGAGAGACTCTTACTTTGCAGTCTTGCCTTGTTGGGTTCTTCCTTTCTTATTTTCATTCCAGTTTCCCTCACTTTTGAACATACTGAATGTTCAGAGATAATTACTGAACTACATGCTACTAACACTACACAGGTGGTCCTGCCCAGGTGAGTGCTGACCTAGTTTTGTTTTTGATCATGGACCTGATTCTTCCTCAATTCCTAGTACTTCCTCCAGTATTTGATCCCAGCAAAGACGCTGGTTGTGCAGGTCTGGAGCAATAATGCAATATTTTAATATAATTCATTAGTTCATGTGCTACTCCAAAATGAACAGCTTCCATGTCTAAAGACATCATGCCAAAGATGCTGGAGTTTACAGTATGTACTTTCAAGTCTTACAGTGGGAACTAGCTTAGTCTCCAAGCCCACCCTAGGCCTTAGGTTATTACAATGTTTATTTATTGCTACATTAATACAAAGGGCCCTCTGTACATACCAAAATATGGAGATGCCCAAATCCCATTAAATATAATGACATAGTAAAATTGTGTTCCTTATATGTGATGGGAAAATCAAATATTACTTTTTGGAATTTATATTTTCTGAATAATTTCAAGCTGTAGATAGTTGAATCCATAGATTAAAAAAATCTATGGATATGGAGGGCTGACTGTACCCTAATTTTAATTCACTGAGTCCATGGCAAGTTCATAGTGCATAGTTTCATTTCCGCTTTCCATCTCAACAATCCCCTGAGATTAGTCAGGTATATAGAGATAGGTGCAGTACAGACCCCCCCCCCCAAGGAGCAACCTGCACTCACCCCTTTTTCCACTGGATTGTGGCCAGGGCAGCCTCACCGGCAGCCCTGTGGCCCCAATCCAGCATTTTTCCAGGCCAAAAAGAAGCGGCAAAATGTTGCTTCTCTGTGGCTTAGAAAAAGGGTGTCCATGGGGCCTAATGCCCCCGGATGCGCCGGGAGCCATGAGGCTGTGTGATTGGTGTGCGGTCCCTAACCCTAAAATCATCTCGGCCACGCCCCTTTTTCCCATTTGTTGCAAGTCTTTGGGACTGACCCAAAGTGTTTTTCTTCGCTCAAAGGATACTAGAACCAGGATCTCTTAAGTTGCATGGAAACACCTTAACCACCATACCACACCTCTGGTAGTACATATGCATAGTTCCCATATTTATGAAGGATCACTCTCAGTACCTTTCCCTCTGGCAACTCAGTTGACATTCTGGAAAGATCTTATTCTATGACAAGCATTCAAAAACAATAAAGATAACCAAAAAAGCCTCTTTGTTATACAGAGTTTGTTCCAAGGTGTTATGAAAAATACATGTAGTGCAACTCTGAATATACTGCTTTTTCTTAACTGATTGTTCTTACTGTATTGAAATAAAAAATGGGTTGTTTTTGTTTTCTTTTTTGTGTTGTATTTTTTTTTTTAGAAAGCCTCATTTTAAATGGGAAGTATCTAGCTTTTCTGTTCTATTATATTCAGTGGCTGTAAACTTCCATATCCATTTCAAAGTTCTGTGGTAGGTGTTGTGAGCCTTGACAGACGACAATAAAGGCTGGCATCAGGGTGGAGTGGGGGCATGGCGTCTGCACAACACACAGCCCAACTCCCCCCCCCCCTCATGCTGGTGTGACACCTTGTGCCCCATCGTTCGGTGGGTGGCATCACGGTGCTTCTCTGGCACTGCATCCAGATGATGCAATGCCAAAGGAGCACTGAAAAGTCACTGTGTCAGTAGCTATGGCACTTTTGCTGCTCCTTTTTGCACTGCGGAAAGGCCGGATCAGGGCTGCGTCATGTAGCTGCCCTGACCCCAAGCCAATGCTGAAAGGGGTGGTTTGTTTAGCCCCTGAGATATCTTAAGCATTGAATTCCTTTCAATGAAATTACCTGCTCATTTGATCAGGATCAAAGGCCCTACTCTGCATCTCTTCTTTGCCTGAACTTTAGAAGCAAGTCATGTAAAGCATGGCCTTCTCAGCAGCAGCACCTAGGCTCTTCTAATGGAAGCTCATTTCATGGTCGTGCTGTTGCTTTCTATCTTTCATTGAAAATCTGGCTGTTCTGGAGGGTTTGGGGATATATAAAAGCTGACTTAATAATACTTCTTGTTGTGTGTCTTCAAATCTCTCTGATTTATGGTGACCCTAAGGTGAACTTATCATTGGGTTTTCTTGCCAATATTTGTTCACAGGAGATTAGCGATTGCCTTCCCCTGAGGCTGAGAGTGTATGACCTGCCCAAGGTCACTCACTGAGTTTCATGGTCATGCTGGGAACTGAATTTAGGTTTCATGAATTTAGGTCCAGCACTCAGTGCACTAAGCCACACTTCATTGTGTTGTTTTACTGCTGATGCCACTTTTGTTGTTAAGTTTTTGTTCTTACTCATCTTTATTACGTTGTCAAATGCAAAAGGACCCAGGGCTCTTGGAATTGTAATTATTGTGTAGAGAAGATCATTCTCCCAACTGGATGCTACACATGCTGAAATTCTCCCTTTTATACAAGTATTAACAGTTCTTGATCACAACTGTCTCCTATGCCTTGGGTCTTACTCATTGGAAAGACAGAACATGTTATTGGAAAGATATGACATGTAAGGATAGAACATGTAACATGGAGGTAATTATTTCCTACAGGAAATGAAAAATATCACATTTCCTTTCTTCATAGTGGGGTTATAAGACTTTTTTTCACATCTGTCTTTTTTTCACATTTCAGGGCTTTTAAAAAAGAAAATTGCACAAAATATTTTTCAGGCAGAATACTATTTTGGCACAAAATCATTTTCTCTGCAAACTGTTACTTATGAAACACCTTTTTGTGCATCTTTCCCCCCCACACACAAAATGATATCTATTATTGCACAAAAATTGTATTATTTTGGCTATTGTTGCTGTCAATGAAAGAACCGATGTGACTTTGTTTTTAATGCATTGGGTTGTCTCTTCTAATCAAGGACCAGAAAATATACAAATATTCTTTATATCCTAACAGAACACAGGCATGTTAACTGAGTAAAGAAACACTGACACAATTATGCCAGCAAATGATGACAGAAGCAAATATTTCCTGTACCCTGGAGTAAGCAGTCATATCTGCTTGGCAATGTGGCAACCACATGTTTTCTAAACACAGGCTGTGCCTCATACTCTCTGGGAGAAGCAAGGAGGTATTTTTAATTGTTCCATGCAGTTAAAATGTTTTTTTATGGGCACAGCTCTCCACATTGGTGGTGATTAGCTTGTTCTCTAGCAGTTTGCTTCTCCAATTGCTCATGTTTCTAGCCAGACGGTCAGTGCTGAGAAGACAGCTGAGAGAAGAGAAAAAAGGAATTAACAAAGAAGAAAAAGGGATGCCCTTATACCCAGATACTGTGCCAACTAATGCAAGCAGATCCAAGAGTTAGCATGATAGCCAAGGTTTAATATCTTTCTTTCACTTCCTGCCTCTTAATTGATGCAGCTCTGCTGGGATGCCCATGGATAGATTCCATTGCAAAGGGAGAGTGGTGTTTGGATGAAAACTGAGTATCAACATCTAGAAATGCCAACAGCTTTTTATTTTTTTAAACAGATACAGGACTGAGCAGGGACATCACTTGCACAGCTGACCATTTTGTCAGGCAATTGAAGTCTTAATTTTTATGGGTTGCCATTAAACTTACGGCAGTGGTGGCAGGGAACATTAAAAATAAATTTAAATTAAAAGTCATATAGATTAGATAACACCAGAGTAATAAAAATCATTGTCTCCCATTTGGTTAGTTATCATATTCATGAGACATTTATTGCTTCAGCAATCAAGATGTGTTTTGTAGCTCGGGGGCTTTTTAATTTTCACCTTGTTGGTCAAGTGAACTTAGGCCTTTAGCCCATCTATTTGATTTTCTCTCTATTTTTGTAGCACTGAGCATGATGCTATAAGCATTATATCTTGTATTTATTCGTTTGTTTAAAGCATTTTTATTTTGCCTTTATCCCTCTCCCACAACCAAAACAAAAAGGATCATGAGTGGCTTATAATATCAGTAATTAGCCAGGCTGTCTCTAGCATTAGACACAGTGAGACAACTGCCTTAGGTGACAGATTTTGGGGGGACAGCAGTAACAGTGACATGAAATGGTGTGAGTGTCATTTTACCTGTTGCTTCTGGAAGCAAAATGGCATGTACAGTTCCTCAAAAGGAGACTGTCTTTGCCTTCAAACTTACAAGCTAAAGAATTCAAGGCAAAGGGGAAGGGAAGGGAGACTTTACTGTCCACTTCTTATGAGAAGACTGGGCCACCTGCAGCCCTCCAGGACCATTTTTGTGGCCTCCAAAGCCTCTTACCTACCAGGGTCAAAGTATATGTTATGCTTTCTTCACATAATTGCAGCAGTCTGAAAACCTTGTGCTGAATTCTTCCTGTTCCCAGATTTCCTATGGCGGGTTACAAACTGCCAGGTTGCAGCGGTCTCCCGCCACCGCCGCTTGCAGCGTCCGGGAGCTGCAGCGGCCAAACCACGGGGCTCCTGGATGCTCCGAGGAAGGAGCGCGGAAATCACACTCCTTCCTGGGCCCCGGAAGTGGCTCCGCAAAGCACAAGGCGCGCTTTCGCGGCGTCACTTCCACTGCGACACGTCTGGACGCTATGCATCCAAGATGCCAAGATGGCGGAGGCCGTGTGGAATGGCCGCCGCCATTTTGTATGTGCAGAGTGCGTACTAGGGTTAGGGGGGTGCGGAAGCACCGCCCCTTCCTAACCCTAGTACGCGCTCCACGCGTACTTTCTGGCAGTATGTAACCCGCCTAAAGTTCCTTTGCTGTGCCAAGGAGAGGGAGGCAACCTTGTTCTTAAAGGGACACATACACAACACCCACCTTTTTCTCTTGTGCGGCTGGTCTCCTTCTCCTGCAGTAGGGAACAGCTGGTGGGAGAGCAAGAGAGAGGACATTTTGGAATTCCTCCTGTACAGGAGGGAGAAATGAAGGATATGTCCTGGAAAAAGATGGCATCTGGGTGTTTCAGCCCTCCTTGAAATCAGTCAGGTTTACAGACCATCCACCTCCTCTTTCTCTCTAGTGTGTGTGTTTGTGTTTGTGTGTGGTTTTATGGGATTTTGCAAAGGAAAACCTTAGCCTGCCTTCCTCTGAAACAGCTTCTGGCTAAAATAGGATTTCCCTCCCCAGGTTCTCTTCATTCTCTCGAGCCTGTGTGTATGTACTTGTAGAAATGACAGTTTTGAACATACACAAAAAAGTTATTTCCAAGCTATCAACAGGATTTGTTCTCATTTGTCTGAAACCGAAATGCACTTTCTACCAACTTTCTTGCATAAGTAATGTGCTTTTAACCTGCTGTTGTGCTCTCTGTGTAATAAGCATTAGTGAATTTGCTTGCTTTTCTGGATGCCAACACTTTAACCATTTTTGGGATGGAAGCACATAGGTCATTAAGAGAAATAGGCAAAACAGGAAAGGAGGAAGAATAGTATTGTATGTCAGGGATGTTTACTCCTGGGAAGAAATCCGGGACTCCAAACATGGAGGCCAGATGGAGAGCATCAGGGGTAAAAATTAAATGAGAGGGAAACAACAGGAATATTATTGTGGGAATTTAATACAGATCCACAAGTCAGACTAAGGAGCTGGATAATGACTTTCTAGAACAGATGGCCACACACTCAGAAGGGAAAGATGTAGTAGTGATAGGAGACTTCAGTTAACCTGATATTTGCTGGAAATCAAGCTCAGCCAAAACTTTTAGGTCTAGCAAATTCTTCAATTGTCCAGAAGACAATTTTATTGTCCAAAAGGTGGAAGAGGCAACAAGAGGTTCCGCTATCTTAGATCTGATTCTAGCCAACAGGGATGACCTGGTAAATGGGGTGCAAGTGGTGGGATCCTTAGATGGGAGTGATCGTGCTCTCCTGGAGTTTGTTATACAGTAGAAAGGATAAGCCAGACATAGTTAGACACACATGCTAGACTTTAGGAGAGCTGACTTCAGAAATACTTGGGGTGGTCCCATGTTCAGGAATAGTAAAAGAGAAAGGAGTTCTGGATGGATGGGAGTTTCTCAAAAGGGGGATACTGAAGGCACAATTTCAAACAGTTCCAATGAGGAGGGAAAATGGGAGGTGTCTCATATATATAAATGGACCAGCAGCCAATCGCTCAGAAAATATCACTGTTCCAGGGACTACCACTTTGAGAAGCACTGGTCTAGATTACAACCTCGAATAATGCTTTTAAATGTAACTAGTTACAGTTACAGTTCCAAGGCCCAGAAAGGTACCTTACTGAACAGTTTTAAATGCTTTACAAAGTAAATGCTTTCTTTCTCATTACTGAAAAATAACTTATTTATCTTAAAAAACAGAATGTCACCATGTCTTCAGAGCCAGCATAGTATTGTGGTTTGAGTATTGAAATAGGACACTGGGAAACCAGGGTTCTACTCACTGCTCAGTCTTGGGCACCCACTGGGTGACCATGGGCAAATCATATTCTCTCAGCCTCAGCGGAATGAAAGGGCAAACTCTCAACAGGAAATGACCACAATGATATCTTCATATTCTCCACATACACAGATGCATATCAAACTATCTCTCATATGGGAGTTAATACATCACCATGATGACTAGGATCAATCAACAACCCTATTTTCCATGCATTTTCTTTTTTAAATCCTTCAAAATTGGTGGCAATCAGCACATATCATGGCAGACAGTTTAACTATGCATTATGTAAAGGAGAACATCCTTTTCCACCATGAAGCTTGAATTGGATGACCCTGGGTTCTTGTGTGTGTAATAAAAACATTGGCTAAATAATTGCACAATAAATTTTTCGAAAGTCTGTTTTTGAAGTATCCAAAAACAACATGGGATCTCTCCCCTTTGCTTTTGCTGCTCTGCACCATTTGACTATTGGTAGCAATTGGCTTCTCATCCCAGCCTCTACCCAGCTGGGTTTTCCCCTGTAGAGCTAACAGGGGGGGAAATTCCCATTACTATGAAATTATGGGTCCATTACTCTTTATGGATGAGAGAAGAACAGGATAAGTGTGCAGGCTGTGATAATCTTCCCCCCAATTGCACAAATACCTGTTAAATCCATATGCATGGGTCTGTCATGATAATATGATGTAATGATGATATGATGGCAAGATGGCATGGTGATATAGTGTTATGATAGATGCTGGTTTATTGAGAGCAGAATAGGAATCCTGTGGGAAGCCAAGCTTGGGAAACAACAGGAGGGAGCAAATGGCCAGACGTGAGAGAGATTTGTGGTTTTATGACCCTGTTGTTCCTGCAAGTGGATCAGGGCTGTTAGCCAGGTATGCTCTCCTTCCTTAAGTGTGACTAAATGATAATGCAAGAAAGGAAAGGGGAAACATGAAAAGTCACTTTGATCCGGATCAAAGGCTTGGGATCATAGCCAGGGAGTGGGGATGGATAATGGGAACTCTTAAGTATGAAAACTTTTCAATTCCAACACAAACCCTGGACAGATGAACTTCTGTCTCAATTCCTAGAATAAAATCTTTTGTTTAAATCACAGAAAGATGTTCCCTTGATTATTGAATACTAAGTCCACTGATCCTGATAATACCATGGGTTAAGGAAGGGAGCAATCTACTTTGCTTCTCAGTATGATAATCTCCCCTGTGTCTAAGCAACTTGTTAATTTTGTAAAAGAAGAGAAAGGCAAAAGAAAAATAAAGTAAAAGATTCTGCTGTTGTTGTTTTTTGTAAAATGATCCAGCAAGGTGCAGAAGTACCCCAAATACCTGAAGCCTGTTCTATGTTTTTAAAAATAAATAAATCCTGATTAAAATTCATCAGCCATTGTTCCCTTCTAGCACGGCTTTAGATTTCACCTACTGAGAAGGCCCCACATTGCAGGGGTAAAAAAGGTAAACAAGTTCCAAGATGTATTAGAAGACAAAGAAAGAAAAGTAGAAAGAAGTCTCTCCTTTTTCACATCTTGGCAGAAATCAGGCGAAGATGAAGAATGTTAACATGAGAACACAACCAGAATTTTTAAAGACAAGCCCCAAAGCAGAGAGTTGTTACTGCTGAATGCACAAGTGCTGCTGCTTCTTGAAGTTTTCCACAGAAGAGCAAATAAATTCTGTTTTTATTTTCTTTTTGATTGCAGTAGGAAAGAGAAAATAACTATTCTGCAAGCCTGACTGACTAGAATTATTAGTTTAAACATAAGCTTCTAAAACTTTTGAATTGGCAGTTGTGTACTGTATCAAGTTAATTCCCAGTTCGTGACCTGAAGCATATTAGCATGCCATGAAAGACTTCCTAGTATTCTACAAGAAATACCCTAGCAAAAACCTAAAGGCTACTGTCCCTGTCTTTAGTGAAGGCTGCCATTCAGTCTATGCCTGAGTCATGGTAACTCTGAACTTACTTGATTCTAAGGGAAGTGCTTCAGAGCACCTTTCATTTATCTTTAACAATCCCCAGCCTTCTTTTTCCTATCTCCATCCCATTGATTCCACTCCTGATAGCTTGGCCCCAAATATGCAGATCTGGGGAAGTTCTTACTTAAAAACAACATCATGGTTTTTTTAAACCCCTTTTCAAGCTCTGGCAGAAATCATTAACAAGTCATTAACAAGTTTCAAAGTGCCATTACAATAAGGTAGTGTTTACTTGTATTTATGCCATCGTGTTAAAATCCAAATTGTGGAAAGTAAAATGTCTGGGTCTCCAGAAGTTTTGGTTGTGTGATTCCAATGTTGAAGTAAGCTACTGGGTAATATAAATGAGAAGTATATATTCGAAGGCTAGAGCCTTGCTTGGAGGAAACCTTCTGTTCTTGAAGTCCTGGGTTGTAAATAAGGTAGTGCATAAAAAGTAATATGTTCATGTTTGTGGGCACTCCTCCTATATCCTCAGTTCTAGGTCCAAGTCCTGGTATGGAAAACAGATTATCTCCAAATATCGGGTATTAAATCAATGGTGTCTGTTTTCAGATAAATACCAGAGGGTAGTGGCAGCCAAAAGTAGATATTACTCTCTTTTTCTATTCCCATTTCTATATCTAACACCTACTGTGAGAGAGAACCGTGTTTAATAATACAGCTTTGGCTTAAAGACAAAAGGAGGCTGGGGTATAGTGTTGTGAAGACTGAGCTTTAGGTGTAACTGAATGTTAGAATGTCCTGTGCAAAGTTTCTAGACTTTAAAAAGTACACAGATCTTCTAAAACCTTAACAGGCCAGTTAAAATATAAATTTAAAAAGCAGGAAACTGAGAATGAGCTAACTGAGGTTTAAGGTGAAAACTTTACGTGAAAACACCACTTTAGAGAAACACAGAGGCAGGGACTTCAGAAAACAGTACTGTCTGAGGATAAAAGTACTTTAAAATACTTGTGATGACCTAAATAGTTTGGGATCTTGATACGTGAAGGAGTGATTCTAACTATATGTGCTTGCCTAATAACGGAGGTCTACTCGGAGGACCCTTCTCTATGATCTACCAGGGGAGTCAATAGATTGTGTTATGTTGTGGGAGCAGCCATTCTCAGCAGTTGTAGAATCCCCTCACCCTGAATTGGTGCCAAGACAGGCTTTGTTATGGTGCATAGTAAAGGCATGACTGTTTGCTAAAGACTTTAGGGTCTAATTTGTTTATTCCCAAAATGTTTATTTACATGATTTTAAACTCACAGATATTGGAGATTAGTGCACCGACTTTCATTCCTGCACTAGGTGCAGGATGTAAACTCAGAGAGACTGGTATCACACAGCTCTGTCCCTGGCAATATGCATCCTGTACCTATTCTTTAAAAGGTCCAGGAGAAGCCCAGGTCAGGTATGGGATGATTACTGCCCAGGAACAGCGTTGTGTGATACAATCAGTCCCTTTGAGTTTACATCCTGCACCTAGTGCAGAAATGAAAACTGATGCACTAATCTCCATAGTCATGTTAGTCTGGAAAATCAGTGTGCAAAGGGATCTTTGAGACTAACTGGAAGAAGCTGGCAGAATGAGCTTTCGTAGTCTTGAGTGTCCTCCTTCACATGCACCAGAGGAGAGTCAGCATGGTGTAGTGGTTTGAGTGTTGGACTGTGACTGTTGAGACCAAGGTTTGATTCTTAGCCTGGCAATGAAAATCGCTGGGTGATCTTGGGCATCTCACATACCCACAGGGGAAGGCACTGACAGACCTCCTCTGTATAAATCTTGCCAAGAAAACCCCATGAAGGCACACATCAACAAACAAAATTAAAAGGGAACCAGAAATGGCTTTCACTAATGGTTGCCTTTGCAAACTCTCACTGGAGTTTACTGTTGTTGTTTTTTAAAAGCACTCTCTTTATTTTAAAGATTTCCCATGCTTTGTTTCCAGAACAACAATAAAATGATATGCAGAAGAAAAGCAGGATATATCAAGGGATGAAAACACACACAAAAAGAATTTTAAAAATACAAAAATGGAAATGAAATAAATAAATGTTCATGTACTCTCTATTCTCTGAAGGTGTAATTCACCAAGTGCAGGTTTCAACAGTTTGCAGTTGCTTCCAATTTATGGAGTCCCCAAGGAAAACCTAGCATGTTTTTTTTTTTCCTTGACAAGTTTTGTTGAGAAGTTTGCCACTGCCTTCCTCTAGGGCAGAGAGAGTGTGACTCACCCATGGTCAGCTACCAAATGCTGATGTCTGGCCTTAATGGCTGAATGGCCATAGTATTCCTTTCAGAATGGGTTTGTACTTCAACCTCAAACTCCATTGGTATTCTACAAGAGCCAAGACCACACTGCCTTCCTGCCCCAACATTCCCATGACCTGGTGCCCAACTGGCATACTAGAAGCCTGCCACACTTGTGGAGTTCCTAGTTCAGGACTCAGGGCAGCTTACACACATTAAAAATAGTTAAAATTCACAAAATACAAGTATTAAAAAGTGATTAAGAAAACATAAAGCAAAACTATTGCTCCTCTCTTTTGTTTTGTGTGCAGCAGGTGCCTCTTTTCCTTCCTTCCTTTCTTTTAGAAGTGGCAACTGCTTACCAGGCCCTTCAGAAAAGGCAACATTTGACAAAGAGAGCTAGTAACCTGAGGAGTCCACAAAGCAACAACCATCTATAGACTGAGGTTAGGTCATGTTGTGGAACGGCTTCATATAGGCTTCATCAGTTCTCACTAACCCAAGTTGCATGAGACTTTGTACGTCTCAGTGAAATTCACCACACGTTTGACAAACACTTGGAATATATTAAGTTGCTTCTCATTGTGATGAGGATTGTTGGTCATCATCCTGTTGATGATTTGTGTACTTTTTCAAAACTTGCAGAAGAAGGTATCCATTACCTTCTTGTACAAGACACCAACCCAGCACACAATAACAGCAGGTGACTGTTAGGTGGAAAACGTGACCTATAGGAACAGGTTGGCTAAAGGACTTTGTTACCTGCAACACCCTTTTTTGATGAAATTTTGATATAAATGATATCCCAGTTGGCCCTAGATGGACCAGAGTCTGCTGTCACCTACTACACACCATACCCAGGTGAGGTCAACCTCACCCAAGTAATATCCTTCAGATAGTTTGGGAGTCACTAATGAGACTATCATTCTCTCCAAATAATCAGGAGGATGTGCAATGTTTGCCCAAGTGGTCAACTTAGCTCCTTCCCTGGACTGTTGTCAGACTGGATTATCACACCCAAACAATCAGACACCTCTGTCTAGGTTTTGCCCAAGCAAATACACACCCTTTGTCAGGGACTAGTTTTCACCCTTAAAAACTCCTAGTTTTCTCCCTTCAGTGGACTAGTCTAGATTGAAGGGGGAATCTATGGCCCGTTACAAACGGGCCTTAAAGTACACGACGAGCGCGTACTAGGGTTAGGAAGGGGCGGTGCTTCCGCACCCCCCTAACCCTAGTATGCGCTCTGTGCGTAGAAAATGGTAGCAGCCGTTCCACGCAGCCGCCACCATCACTATGTCACGACTGCGCCGCCTCCAAATGAGGCGGCGCAGTTGTGACGTATTGGGGCCGCGCCAGAGTGCCTATGGCGCCCTTTCCGCGACCCCAGAAGGAGCTCCATTTTGGAGCTCCTTCCTGGCTTTGCGTTGCTGGGCGCAGCCTTCAGACAGCTGCACCCAGCAACGCAGAGGAGAAAGGGGTCAAGCAGCCCCTTTCTCCTCCTCCCCGCCGCCGCGGGGTGTCCTTGGGGCTTGAAGCCCCAAGGACACCCCTTTCCAGGCTGCGGTGAAGCAGCCTTTTGCCGCTTCCCCGCAGCCTGCAAAGAGGTGGATTGGGGCCTCGGAGGCTGCCGGTCTGGCAGCTGAGGCCCCGATACAGCGGGGAAAGGCGCGCCTACAGGCCGCCCCAAAGGGGTGGTCTGTAACGCGCCTATGTCTTTCTGACCTCTGATCTAACTCTGGCCCATTCTTTCACTCCATGACTAAATCTCATCGCCATCTCATATTAATTGGACTCCGGAAGAAGCCTCAGCTAGTGTAAGTATCTCCTTAGTGATGCCTATAGTTCTATCCCATGCTAACTCCTGATTTTCTGAGCCTTGTATGAATGTGAATGTGCTAGCAAGTTGCTGTGTGATTTCCCTTTTTAATTAAAAATACAACTCTAACTGAAGAAGCCTGCCTATGCTCCATTTCTTAGAAATTCCCCGGTCTTCTTGGTATACAAATCGGGAAGCGGTTTCGCTAGAGTCTTTGTAGCCAGCCCACTTGCAATATTGAGCTAATTAAAATTCCCCTAATTAGATTCTTGGCTACAATTCCATCCAGGCTCAGTCTGGCTCAAGAATACCAAGGGAGCAAGGAACAGCCTTATTCTGGGTAACGAGGCTGCAACTTCTTCCCTCCATGCTTGAAAAACATAGAATGAGCCTGGGTGCATCCATACAGCTAAACAGTGGCCAGAGAGCACAACTGTATCTGATAGTACCCTGGCTGCAGCATGCTGGGATGGGTGGAATCGACCAGGCAGAGAGAATAGCCTCTGATGCCTTCTGTAAAAATCCAGACAAACACTTTGGCATGTATGCTATATGATCTCAGTAAATGTGTCTTAACATGCCGATATACCTTGTTAAGAAACTAGGCACCATCACAAGATTACTCACCTCCTGGAAATGAGCAAGACAACTAGTCCTTTCTTTTAAAAAAATCATGGTTTTTACAGTTCTACTACATGTATCTCTATACAACAGGTCTCTTTTCTCCTCTGTGGAGCAAAGCACTCAGAGAGCCCAAACAAAAGAAGAAAAGTTTTGAGGTTTCCATTTCTACTTGAACGACCTAAGAGCCATCCAAACCTAAGAGCCATCCAAAACCTATACATTCTTAATTTAGAAATAAAGGAAGCTTCTCTATACATAGAATTTTGATTCATCTAGTTCAGTATTATCTACACTGGCTGGCACTGGCTTAACTCTACTGGGTTCCAGATACTCTTTTCCATCTGTACTAGGAGATGCTGGAAACTGAACCTGAGATCTTTGGTGTGCAAAACGTGCAGTCAATTTCTGGGCATCTACCCTTACCTAAGGGATTTCAAGAGACACAAACATTAGCTATTTTGTTTTCAAGGTCAATACACACTAAGAAATATGTTTGTTTATTTTTATTACACATTTTATAAATGATACAAACAATTAATTTTCATGTGATTTCATATATAATTTCCTAAAAGTTCAGTGTTTATATTAAAGTGAGTGTGGCAACATTTTTGGAGTCTGTTAATTGTGTGTGCTTGTGTGTAGGATACTGGCATTTTCCACCCATGTTTCGTTTTCTCTCATACTTCAATCTTTCCATTTCTTGTAAAACTATGCTGTGTAAGAAAACACAGATGTCTGATGAGTCACTGTGTGGAGGAAAGTAGTTTTGGGGGATATCCTCGGGAAACAACAGGGATCTCTAGCAGTTGCAAAGTGAAATAAAATTAGAGCCATTGTTTCCCAGAGACAATCCCACAACTGCCCTCCTACACACAGTGACTCACTGAACATCTGGGTTTTCCTTGCAGCCTCCCAGAATAGATTGAGAAGAAAAGGATTAAGACTGGAGGGAGAAGTAGGCATCATGAGAAATGCAAGGATTCTACAAAGTCTGCCTCTGTCACACACACACACACACACACACACACGCACATGTAACTTCTAGAATACAAAATAGTGCCATGTTAATTTTAATGGAAGCACTGAACTTTCAGGAAATTAGATATGGAATCTACTGAAAATTGATTTTTCTGTAAGGTCCCCGATTTCAATCTCTGCTAAATGAAACTTTAGCATAAAAAGTTGTTTCAGTGATGGAATAAGTACTCTCACTATGCAATAAATATTCACCATGCAGTTAAAATATTAGTAGTTGCAATGAGAATGAAGGTTCTTTTTTATACCATTCTCTTTTCTTAAACTGGTTTCTTCTGATGAGAGTGGATGTTGCAGGTATCAAAAGTTTGGCAGTGAATATTAACGAGTATTTTTATTGTCTATTTCCTCTCATGTGTGAAAAGTTGTAGATGTCCTGTTACAGGTCACCGCATAGCTACAGCAATGAGTTTAGGGGCCAAGCTTGAGTGAGGTTTCAGAGACTGCCGAGTTCTTTCTTGTTATTAAAGAAAAATAGCCAAAGTTATGAAAATATGAATCTGTGTACAAGAACATGGACAGTGTGCATCTGTTGTCTGCATGTACTGAATACAAATAGTTTCCTGTAGTTTCAAGACCTGATGAACAGAAAAATGTGAAAACAACTCTTCAACCATACACGTAAACAATTTTGACTTAAAAAAATGTTTAACATGCCTGTCAAAAGAGAGGAAAGTAACTCCACAAAGTCCTGTTCTGCTTTGACAAAATCCCACTTAGCCACCTCATTGTGATATGGTTTTAGTCCTGGAATCCTGAAGAAATATCACCAGAGCATAAGCTCTGGTAGATTCTATCAAGGTAGTAAGGTTTCAGTTACAGCTCTGGAAAGAGACTACATATCTGCCATTTTAGAACCAGTCTCTAGAGAAAGGCTCATCTCCAGAAGCTGACCACCAAGTGATCAAGGCAAATGTGCTGTGGAACTGTGGCTGTTCATAATATTTGCAAATAAGCAAATGTTATCTTTTCCCTTTCTGAATATTTATTATTTCATTTATTTAAAATATTTATGCCATGCTGTTTAACCAAAAAAGGCTCCTAAAGTGTCTTACAAATAGCTAATTTCACAGATGACTCAGAAATAATTTTCTAAGGGTACAAAGGTAAACATACATACCAGGAATTAAACCCATTGGATCCTGTTTGCTCCTCAGCAAACATGTAGGATTTTGCCATAAATACATTTTAGAAATCAGACATGGTAATTATAGTGAATCAAATGTGGTAACAAACAGGGCATAACCAAAATGATACCTGGGCTCCAGCGCAAACCTCGAATGCACCCTATAGGCAAATCCCACTGCTTTCTCCTCAATATCATTTTTTTAATCTCTGAATTATTTATGGAGGGACCAGATGGTGCCACTCAAGGGCATGAATTCAGCCCTGGGGCTGCCAGCTGTTGATCCAAAATAATGAAAGGGCAAAAAACCCATTGTCATAAATGACTCTTTAAAAATGCATCTCTGAATGAAGGATTTTACTCTCCATGGGCTTAGTGATGAAATGCATCCAGGGGAAGAGGAGGTAGGTAAGCAAGCCAGAACAAGAATGGAGAGGTTTTCACTTAACTTTGAAATGAAATTACTTCCTGAGAAACTGAAGCAGAGCAGGGTTTTCTGTACCGTGTTTTCTCTGCTTGAAAGATTTGTGGTTTCCTAACTAAATTTCAAAAAGCTGTTGTGAAGGGTGCTGGGTGCAAATGTACTTTACCTTATCATATCTTAACAGCCATATCCTTCAAGAAAAAAGAAGAAAGTTTTCCCTTTCCTAAACACCTATAAATGAATAGCTTTAATTCATTTCCCACATGATTACACACTTTCCATTCCACAGACAAATTAAATAAAAATACAATTTCTATTCACCTCCTAAGCCCCCTGAAAACATTTTTTTAAATTAAGTAAATCAGAATTGAGAAAGTCCTTTTCCTTCCTTCTTCCTCCCATTGCAGATGCTCCTGACTTGCACATTCATGTAGAATAAGGATGTAAATCCTTGCTTATTTTATTCTTGCATATGGGGAGGAAAACCCCAAAGGGTTTCTTCCTATTGGGTGAAGTGTTTGCTTGTGTTTGTATTAGTGAACTTTTTGTGAACATTTCACACCCCCTACCCCAGCACATTTTGTGAATATTTTTGCATAAAACCCATATAGTTTGTGCAAAATGCAACAGCTGGCTTTCAGTATTGAAGTTACAGATTCATAACCTGGAGTTACAGATTTATAGCTGCTCTCTGTGTGTAACATCACATAGTCTTACTGTAAAACTACATAAATCCTACTCCAGCCCACCTTAAGGGCCAGGAGCCAGATTAGGTGAAGGAGGTCTATTCAAATTCTGATTGGAGAGCAAGGAGTATGGAGGATTACCAACATCCTATTGCCCACAAGTGAGGCTGAGATAACCAGAAGGAATACTGCTGTTGCAAGTCATTATTACAGCCTTCCTCGCTACTGGCTCTTAATGTGGGTTGGAGCTGCTGGACCTAGAGACATTACTGGTCTCCAGATATATTTGTACTTCTGCAGACCTCACAGTTGACTTTTTTTCCCCTTTGAGACAGGGTGCCTTGAGTTTTCTTGTCAAGGATGGGGAAATTAGCCAGTCAGTTTATAGGGGTAGAGGTAATTCCCAATCACACAACTTGAAAGAAGTACTTAAGTTAGAATGCTTCACTCTGTCAGGCATTCCTATTTCATCTTCCTTTTCCCCTTGCATGGCTAAAGTTTTTTGTTTTCTTGCTTGTTTGATTGATTTTGATTTTGATTTTGCTAGGGTTTCCTTCAGTTAACACTCTTTTTTTCCTGTTGCAAGGCATACTCTGGTTTGTAATTCAGTTCGTTAACCTTTGTCACAAGTTTGGGTAATGGAGCATGGGAGAAGATCCAGGTGCTGTGGAGTGTAGGCCTTGTAGCCCATCATTCCAACAGATGAGAGCCTATTATGGGACATCAAAGGTAGAGGCTTACAGATAATGGCGGGATACAGACCGCCGCTTTGCGGCGGTCTCCCGCCGGCGCCATTTGCTCCGCGAGGGAGCCGCAGCAGTCAAACCGCGCGGCTCCCACGCGGAGCAAAAAAGAAGCTCCAAAATGGAGCTTCTTCTTGCGGCGCCTTTATGACGTCGCGAGGCGCCTGGCGTGAACTCGCGACGTCATAGGCGCCGCGACACGTCTGGACGCTATGCGTCCAGTACGTAAAGATGGCGGCGCCCATGTGGAAGGGGCGCCGCCATCTTGTACGTATTCTATACGTACTAGGGTTAGGGGGGTGCGGAAGCACCACCCCTTCCTAACCCTAGTACGTATAGAAGACGTACTATATGGCGGTATGTATCCCGCCACTGCCTCAGGAGAGGACCTGCCTCTCCATTAGATGGAGGAGAACCACACGGTGATTGTAACACCTTTATGGCGTCTCAGTTACCATCTCCTTTGATGACTCCTGGTTTGGAGTCATGCCAGGCCAGTTTATACAGCTGTAATCAATAAAGATGTGGCCAATTCCTGCCAAACTTGTATTTGTATTGTATGTCTATTGCTAGTTTCAGCTTCTGTCAGCCTCTCAACACTAGTCATGCAAATGTGTGTTTGCCCTGATGCTGTTGAAATGCAATTCCCATCAGTTCTTAGTTCAACAACTTTCAGAAGACTGCATAAATCCCATCCTTGCTCAAAGGTGACCATCTGAAATACTTGCCCAAAGTCTAAGTGCTGCTCGCCCATTTATTTCTTTGATATGCATCCATCCTGCTGGAACATGGAGATTTTCTTGCCTGGGGACACCTCTGTGATGTATGTAATTTTCATACTGGGGGGAGCAAAGGGGTGTTCAAATCTTAAGACCTAAACCCTCTTCTCCAGTTCTTAGAATGAGGCAGGAATTTCAGGGCAAGAATATTACCTTGAGAATTTTACACATCGATGTATATTCTTAGCTTACTCTTGCTGCTTTGGATAAGCTATAGACTGCTTACAGTTCAAAGTAGGGCTTGAAAAACTTTGTTTGGTTGGAATACAACTCCCATGTGCTCGTAAAAACAATGCTTGGTAAGATGTTTAAAACAGAGCTGGAAGAAAAGGAACTAAAAAAAAATGAAACAGAATATGTTATACAAAATAAGGTGAAATACTTAGGGATTACTCTGACTAAGAAAAATATAGACTTATACAAAAACAATTATGGCAAAACATGGAGAGAGATAAAAAAAGGATTTAGAAAAATGGACCAGGCTACATCTCTCCTTCTCGAGTAGAGTTGCAGTGATCAAAATGAATATACTGCCTAGGTTTGTATTTCTTTTTCAAAACCTACTCATAGTAGCAAACAAAATTTGTTTTGTAAGTGGGCAAAGAGAGCTCTCTAAGTTTCTTTGGGAAGGAAAGAAGGCTAGGATCAGATGGAGAACTCACACTGAAGATAAAGAAAAGGAGGGACTAGCCTTACCTAACCTGGAACTATACTATTACGCATCTTGCCTATGCTGGCTGGAAGATTGGGTAAAAATAGATAACAATAAACTGCTTTCTACTGAAACCAGCAATTTAAGATATGGACTACATGCTTATATGTGTTATAATAAATTATCAGTTAATAAAGGTTTTGACCACCACATAATAAGGAAAGCTCTACAGCAAGGATATTATATGCACAATATTGGAAATTCAACCAAATACTGACTGAAGAAGAATGGATAATCAAGATAAGAGAAGTGATGGATATGAACTTATACACAGAGCAGGTCCTTTTTGAGTAAATGAATGAGTACAATTTTACAGAGACCAAGGAGATTATCACATGGAGGAGGCAAGTGTCCTCCCATCATTAAATTGTGTTAATTATATGATCGGGGGAAAGATTATCATTTAATCTTTCATGCGCACATAACCCATTCTTGTCCCATCCATAAACAGTAATGGACCCATCATTTGGTATTAATGAAATGAAAGGTACTGTTTATGGAGAACAGGATAAGTGCATGGAGTGTGATAATCTTCCCCCGATCATGCAATTAACACAATTTAACAACGGGAGAAGGATGCTTGCCTCTTATGTGATAAACTCGCAAGCTTCAGCATTTTTGGCATAAGAATACGTGCAATGAAAATACAGTATCATATTTTGATCTGAAAGTATTACATTTTGATCTGTGAAAAGCTGGATGCTGAGATGTCATGCAGTGGCTTTTTGGAGGTGTTCCAAGATGCCACTGCCTATTACCCCCCCCCCCCCATGGATCCTAACATTTTTAAGTTTTGTGCCATTCTTCTGATGTTCTTTTCATGTGGGAATGGAAAATAAATGTCTTCTTCTTCTTCTTCACATTCATCCAATTCATGACCCATGAAATTCCCAGCAAAAATGTGCATGTATGGTCCAGGTTCTCATCATGGGCAAGAGGCCACAAACAGCAGACTCTTCCCCCACCCCACCTTTGGCAAATTGTAAGCAAATAAATGTAAACAATTCAACAATGCATATCGTTGAAGAATGTTCAACAGCATGGTTTAATCAATGAGGAAAATGAATATACAGTTGGCCCTTGATATCCACAGATTCCTTATCCTGAGATTCAATCATCCATGACTTGAAAATATCTAAAAATCTATAAATTCCAAAAAGCAAGTGTAGATTTTGCAGTTTTATATCAGGGACACCATTTTACTATGCCATTGTATTTAGTGTGACTTGAGCAGCAACTGATTTTGGTATCTACAGGTCCCTGGAACCAAACCCCAGCAGATACTAAGGACCCACTATATTACCCCTCAAAAATGCATTTCTATTTTGCCCCTGTACCATCTCATAACTTGATAGAAAGCAAGGACAGGAATGAAGTGAAGGCAAGATTTGGACAGACGCAGCAAAATCAAAACCAAGAGATTTTTATATCTCAACATAAATGGCCTGGGCCAGCTGCAGTCAGATACAGAATGCTATAAACCACATCTTTGCATGCTTCCTTTAAAACAAAAATGTAGCAGAAAATGTTTATGTAAACCCTGCGTCTGGCAAACTCAAGTGCTAGGATTTTGAGTTTATTGCCCTGTTGATGCTCCGTTGAGCTTTAAAGCTTTAAGCGTTTTCACCTCAGCACTGAAATCAGCTTTGACACAGCACTCAAGCAGATAGGTTGAGACTGCTGACCAGATGCAGTAAACCTTTCCCCTCCACAAACGTATTTGCTTGAGAAAGCACATACTCTTTGCAATATCAGTAGGCATGCTGTTCTTTCCTTTAGGTCTTTTCCATAGTGTTATGTTAATTTTTCTTTAATAAGGACTAGAAATCCGATGCTGTAATTTCTACCAGTTACAGTCATTTTCATTTAAACATTTATTTGATCAGATGTTTTCTTTCTCTCGTTCTTCTGCTTTTCTTCCTCTTCTAGTTTTCTGTTCCTACATTTCCGTCCTGACTTCTTATATTCCTAAGATTCCTTTACTCATCTTTCCTCATGTTACCTCATCCCTAAATGCCCCTTTTGCTTCAAGCCTCCTCAGCCGCCACTTCAAATACTCATTGCTCACTTTCCTTTATTTTAATCCACTGTCTATTTATAATTTTGAAGAATTAAACAATTATTAAACAAATTAATTAACTATTAATAATTAAACAATTATTAAACAATTATAGCCAAGTATTGCTATAAATAATCATTTGACTAACAAATTATTCCATGTTTAAGTCTGTACGTTTGTGAAGAAATATTATTAAATGTACCATTTAAAGTACTGAGAAAATATAAAGTGTAAGCTACATTAGGAAGAGGCATTTATGACAGGTTTCAATATCAACCTTTAATATTTATATTA
The DNA here is from genome assembly GCA_023333645.1 of Sceloporus occidentalis. Lineage (NCBI taxonomy): Eukaryota > Metazoa > Chordata > Lepidosauria > Squamata > Phrynosomatidae > Sceloporus > Sceloporus occidentalis. Next base: position 109,257,848 of record JALMGF010000002.1, on the reverse strand, counting down.
TCTCTTTTGGTATTTTTTCAGCCAACATCATGCTAGTCTCTGCCTTACTCAGTTCATCACTGCCAACTCCCTGGAGAACCAGGGTGCTCAGGAGTGCTTGTGTCCACTGACCTAGCCATTTCCCCATTCTGTTAGTCAGAGCTTCAACAGAATCACCTTCCGAGGTGATAGGAAGCCCCCCAAGAGCCATCAGGAATCTATCCACATCCATCAGCCTCATGGGTGGACCGTCATAACTGTTCCCCCACTTCTGCAGAGGTGTCGAGTCCCAGTGACAATAAACCTGACCAGATCATAATCTGTCCATGATAATAAAATTGCAGGGAGTTCTTCCACAGCAAGATCAATATCACCCCACTGAGCACAGAAAATAAAGTCATAAGGGTGCCTAGCAACATGAATAGGGTCAGATACCACTTGGGACAGACAGATGGTTGTCATGGAGGCCATGAAGTCCTGAGCCACTCCTAACAAGAGAGTGCCACTATATTCTGCACTGGTCAGGCCCCACCTGGAATACTGTGTCCAGTTCTGGGCACCACAGTTCAAAAGGGACATTGAGAAACTGGAGCATGTCCAAAGGAGGGTGACTAAAATGGTGAAGGGTCTGGAAACCATGCCCTATGAGGAACGCCTTAGGGAGCTGGGTATGTTTAGCCTGGAGAAAAGAAGGTTAAGAGGTGATATAATAGCCCTGTTTAAACATTTGAAGGGATGTCATATTGAGGAGGGAGCAAGCTTGTTTTATACTGCTCCAGAGACTAGGACCCAGAGCAATGGATGCAAGCTGCAGGAAAAGAGATTCCACCTCAACATTAGGAGGAACTTCCTGACAGTAAGGGCTGTTCGACAGTGGAACAAACTCCCTCAGAGTGTAGTGGAGTCTCCCTCCTTGGAGGTCTTCAAATGGAGGCTGGATGGCCATCTGTCGGGGATGCTTTGATCTGGATTTCCTGCATGGCAGGGGGTTGGACTGGATGGCCCTTGCGGTCTCTTTCAACTCTACGATTCTATGATTCTATGTTGAAGTCTCCCAGCACTAATAGCTAGAGGGACTCCAACTACAACCCCGAAACCACCCAGGTTACCTCAGAAAGGGAGTCTGTTGAGCATCAGGGTGTGTGGTACACCAACAAAAATCCCTTTTCTATCCTAGCTACCCACCTTTAGATATAAACACTCAAACCCCGTAGACTGTAGGAGAGGGCATCTGATCAGGGGGATGGAATCACAATAGACCACTGCTACTCAACTTTCCTGCCCCCCAGGTCTTTCCTACTGCTGCACAGAGAATCCTGATGGGCAATGCTGAGAGAGATTAACCCCCACCCACTCATATTGCATCTGGCCAGGTGTCTGTAATACAGACCAGGTCAGCCTGCTAATCCAGAATCAAATCCTGAATGGCATTTGTTTTCCCATTAACGGACCAGACATTCAGCAGAAGCATTTTCAACCTGGCCGGGGGGGGGGGGGGGGGACGGAGGGACGGACTGTCACCAAGGCTATCCATGCTATTTGACCTGGGAGACAATTTGGGGGCAACAAGTACCCCTTTGTGCTCCCTCTTCCTTGATATTGTAATTGTCTCCTCCCTCCATATCTCCCTCTGCCCTGTATGACTCTCTCTGTTGGGGTACAATGCAATTTTTTAATCCAGCTAGAATAGACTGACTGAAACAGAAGTAACTTAGTAAGTGTGCATCTTCTTTGAGTCAGTAGTTTTAATGTGCTTGGGACTAACAAATGGATTCAGGCCATAGATTCTGCTGCTCTCTTCTTTTGGCTACACTGAATTGTCTATTCCTTCTCTTGGGCTCTGGTGTTAGCATTGCTCAGCCCCTTTGACATAAATACTGTTCACACCACTGCTGAAAATGAAGTAATTAAAATAACAGGATAATTGTAATTTACCTTTTCCCCAAGTAAACTACAGCATCCTTTACGAGAGCCTTGGAAGAACCAGGAGGTAGATAGGCTTTGGGAGAAAGATGCAGACAAAGCAAGGATTAAGTATCTTCTATAGTCCATTTTTCATAAGGATCAAATGAGAACCAAAGCTTATCCACTCTGATAACCAGCCACTCACCTATGCACCAGAGTGGAATAATAGTGCCTTCTGGGTGGATAGTTGCCAGATCAACAGCTTAAATCACCATGTAACAGATGGGTGTATGAAGAAAAGACAAGAGGTGAAGGGAATGAAGGGCTGGTAAATTCTTCTCCAGCTGGTAAATTCTTTGTACTCATTTGATCTGAGGGGAAAAGCTCATATCTTCAAGAAAACCTATGCAACATAAACACTGATAAGTGTGGGGAAGAAAAAGCTTCAAAGGGAGACTGATCTTATCTTTGTGAAATCAAAGGCTTTCATGACCGACATCCATAGTTTTTTATGGTTTTGGGGGGCTATGTGGCCATGTTCTATGTGGCCCTTTAGCGGACTTCAGCTCGCAGAATCCCAGACTATTGGCCAACATGGCTGAGGCTTCTGGGCACTGAAATCCAAAATCTCTTAAAGGGCATAGTTTGGGGACCACTGTTCTAGAAGAATTTATTCCTGACTTTTCGCCTGCATCTGTGGCTGGCATCTTCAGAGAATGAGAATCTCTGAAGATGTCAGCACGGATTCAGGCAAAACATCAAGAATAAATTCTTCTAGAAAATGGCCACATACCCCCCCCCCCACAAAAAAAGCCCACAAAAATATGATCTTACCTTTGATATAGAAGCTGTAATAGCTGAACAACCAAACATCATTCCCACAGAAGTAAAGGCTTTTCTCTGATTATAGTAGGAAATTGGTCTTGTCATGGGCCTTCAAGTCATTTCCAACTTATGACAGTCCTAAGTCAAAACCCCCATGGGGTTTTCTTGGCAAGATTTGTTCAGAGAGAGTTGGCTTTTGTTTCCTCTGAGCCTGAGAGTGTGTGACTTGCCCAAGGTTTCCATGGCTGAACAGGGATTTGAACCTTTTTTTCCAGAGCTGTAATCTAGTGTTTCAACCACTACATCATGCTGGTTCTTATATCATAGTAGGTAATACCATGATGTGAAAGGTGGGGACAGAAAGGAATTTTGTCCTGTTCAGTGCTCATAAGAATGTGGTGGAATCCAGTGATTTTAAACGGGATGGAAAGAATTTGAGCTGAGCTTTTAACAAACTGAATAAGGAAGAAAGGGAAACTTGCCAATTTATCTGTCTAAAGGGTGAAGCAGATGGGCAGGAAGGAGTGGCTAGAAGTCACTCTGAGCCTGATGGTCCCAGGGCCACGACAAACACAAGTCACAGCCCTGAGGGTGTCTCCTCCCATGGCCCCAAATAGGAGTGGAAAAGATGTGCTGCTTTTGGGGTTGGAGTTGGGCCACTTTAGGTGGCCCCAGCGCATCCCCGAGGTGGCTTCTGAGTGGTCTGGGCATGTGTGTTGTGCAAAGGACATGCCCTCAGAGGGGCCAGACGCTGCCCTCATCTGCCTGTCTTAGGCCTCTGTTATGGCTGGTTCTGTCATTTTGCCTCAAGATATAAAATCACTTTGGTGGGTTTTGTTAATGTGCACCTTGATTTGGGCATGGGTGGCTGTGCACCAATAGTTGTTCTATTCATGAAAACAAATTTCTAGGACTACCCTGATTCAGACAGAATATTCAGCTCTTAAAAATCTGGCTTTGTATCTTTGTATGTCTATATTCCCAGTTTGGTATCATTAGTGACTGGTGGCTTGCAAGCCAGCGGGGTGGTGAACTATAAAGGGATTATCTGAGAGGCTGAATCCATTCCCTAAAATATATTCAGTAGCCTGGATAGTTTCTTTGAAATTTGGACTAAAACCCAGAATGAAATGAGCACACTACCAGCACTGAAGCCACCCAGTATCTCTGAGCTTCCAGAAGTCTTTGGGAATTAGCATGGAGAGATATGTGTTGGAAAAACAGTGTTGGAAGCAGAAGAATATGTTTGTAAAGCAGGTGGAAGCATCTATAAGGCAGCTAGGAAAATGAGAATACTGGGGGCAGGGCCTATGGGCACATCCATGATCTTTCCTCCTTTTTTGGTCTGCTTGTGCTACAGGTGAACACAGGCACAAACATTAATTTGAGATTTATGTAACGGCATTGGGGAACTCTTTAATTTTGCCTGAGGAGACACTCAAGGCAAATCTGCTGAGATTAAATGTAAGTAGGAATTGTGAGGGAAGTTAAAGAACTGATTTGATTCACTGGAGAAGTTTTACAAATTACTCAAATTATTTTGATATACTGAAAATATCTCTTTTAATCTAGGTCTTGAAATATCAAGATAAAGTAAGGAAAATTTTATTCTTTTTGATTCTGGGATTTTCTTGCTGGTTACATAAATGATAGACCTCCCCACTTCAAATTACATTAGACCATTGGTATTTGCTGAGGTTTGGTTCCAGTTCTGAAGAGCAAGTGCTCATCATGATTGTCTACCTAGTGATACCAATAAGAAAAATCTAAAAACAGAGTAAGCTAATAATAATAATAATAATATGTTTTATTTATAGACCGCTATTCTGCAATGATCATAGCGGTGTACAATAAAAATTGCAGTGCAAAATTAGCCCCTACCCACCCCCTCACTCCCTCCAGGCTGGACGGTGACAGTTGGCCGTGGAGGGAGGGCTCTGTCCCTTCAGGGCGGTCCCGATGGTGATTGGACCCGCCCCCTCACTCCCTCCAGGCTGGGCGGTGACAGTTGATAGATTGATTCATACCAACAAACCAGTGCTACCATTATTTGTTTCCACCAGGAACCAGTGACTGGTAAAGCCATGATAACTACTAATTATTTTGCAAAATAACTGAGTAGTTTGCGATGAGATATGGCTGTTGTGAAAACTTATCCATGACCCCAGCTACAGTGATGATTGCATCTCAACTCAGAGGGAAGAATTAGCCCTGCAAGGTCATGGGCCCTGATGACATTGTTGGAATCAGCAACCTTTGTGCACTAATACTCACTAACTGCTAATTTGCATGTTTGCAGATTTTATTTTTGTTTTTTCACACCTACTCTCTTCCACCCACTCTCTTTTTCCCCCACACCCACTCCAATGTGAAGCAATTTTTATCTTCTGTCCTCCATTAAACCACCTACTGCATTGTAAGTAAAGTTACTTTTATTATATTTTAAAAAGAAGAAATGGTGCCCGAAGAGACAGGTCAAAATAAAGCTGCTTTGAGTCACTTTGGAGGTATGCTGTTTAAATGACACACACACCTTAAGAGGCCAGAAGCTGCAGCAAAGCTGCACTCCAGTGCTTAGGACTGGAGCATGGCTTTGGTGCTGCTTCCAGCCTCTTAGGATGCAGGCATTATTTAAACAGCATATTATTATTATTATTATTATTATTATTATTATTATCCTTTATTTATAAAGTGCTGTAAATTTACACAGCGCTGTACATACAATCTTTTTAATTGGACGGTTCCCTGGGGCTTACAGTCTAAAAAGACATGACATAAAAGGAGAAGGGAGTGGTGGAGGGAAAGGGGATGAGGGCCAACAGTTCTTCTCTACCTCCGAGGCCTGGATCAGGGGAGATGGACTGGAGGGAGGACATAGCAATACAGGAAATACAGGAAATGCAAAAAGAAGACACTTTTTGCGGCAACTTTTTGCACCCTCGAAAGGCTGGATCCTGCCTTGCTCTCTATATGGGACCCACAGCAGCTTACAATATAAGTTAAAACAAATACAGCCATCCCTTCTGATTCACAGGGGATTCATTCTGGACCCCCCCCCCCCATGAACATATTGGGGTCCCATTGGTTTCAAGGGCTGTGTGTACCATTTAGTTCCCTCCTCATTGGCCTCCATGAATAATCAAGACTGAAGATCCCAAGTCCACGAATGGGAGAGGGACAACTCTATAGTAGAAAAGTTAAGAAACCATTAAACAACCAGCCCAATTAAAACTTTAATTTAAAACACATTCAGTACCTGAAGAAAAAATACAGCATATCTATTGAACTGCCTTGTGCCACAATCCATTAAAAGCAGAAGGCTCAAGGCGGTTTTTATATAAAAAATGTATTTGCCTGGCAGTGAAAGGAGAGCAGGGAGGGAGCCAACCATAAATGCCATGGGAAGGAGTTCCATAGGCTAAGATCATCCTATGCCCTTGATTTCAATGGGCCTTCAGAAGATTTTAATTACAAGTCTCAACAGCAATAGCCATCAAGCTAATGGCATCGAATGCTGGCAGGGATAGTGATGTAGTATCTACAGGAACACATGATTTCCACCTCTTATATAAACTGACAATATGCTTCTGATTTAAATTCAATATGTTAGTGATAACATTTTAATCCCTAAATAGCTTGGTACTTGATGGAACACCTCCCTTTATATATGCCTGCCTGATTACTGAAATCCATTGGAAGTGCCTTCCTCTGTCTTCTACCTGTAGGGCAATATATTGTGGCGTGACAACGAAGAAGGTTTTTGCTGCTGTGACACCCAACTTGTGGAATTCTTTCCCCTTGAGGGCCCCATTGATGCCACCATTAATATATATATATATATATATGTTTGCCAAGTCAAAACCTAATTTTTATTAGACTTTGGTCATAACTGATTTTATCCAGGCTGTGCAAGCCCCATGGCTGCATTTTTTAAATTTGCTTTTACTGCATTTAAATTGTCTGTTTTAATGGACAATCTGCATAATATATTTTGATCATTTTAAATTGTGATTATTAATTATTGTTTTAAACTGATTTTATTTTAAGGCACTTTGAAATCTTGGGATATAGGGTGGGATATAAATATTTTAATATAGAAACAAACTGTCAAGTCCAGCAGGACATCAGATTCAGAAACTGAGGCTTTAGTAGTTAAAATTCTGAAAACCTTTATTCACCAACTATAAATCCAGTCCTGAGACGTTCATTGTCGGAACTCAACAGCAAGCATTAACTGTGCCTAATTAAACTGTACACACTTCCAAATTCGTGGGGGGTTTAATTCTCATTTGTTATAACCAATAAAAACATTTCTCTCTTTCGTTCTGATATCGCCTCTTATTTGTTGTTACAGTTATACCTCCCCCTCCGCGTATTATCTCAGCACCTATGTCTGAGCTCACCATGTTTCAACAACAGCCATGTTCATTCTATAACTCATCGCACCAATTTTCCAATATTTTTTGGCAGGCAAGGTGCATATGCAAACCCTGACACAAACAACCAAAGCAGCTTGAGTCTTGTGTTGGGAGACATATGGGTACAAATACAATAAAGTAAAGTAAAGTAATGATGTAGATGAGAGCTATGTTGACTGAAACAGGCTTGTTTATTAGTGGCTCACATTTTTTTAAAAAATTGGGTCAAACCAAAGGGTGAATTCTAAGCAAACATTAAGAGAAGACTAGTTGGGAGTGGCAAGCATGTTGAACTTACTTTTGAGTGGAGTTCCTAAGTGTACTCTTTAACTTATTTCCACATTACTACAGGTTTTCCTCTTACTTGCATGGGAATCAATAAAGACTCACTCTTGCAGTGGCAGTAAGATGTTCCTCCTGGCTCTGACACTGAGTGGACTAAATTAACTGGGACACAGTGGATCATTGCGATATGTCTGTGTGAACAAAGCAGGCAGAGATGTAATGCATCACCCCATGGTTCTTGCTCTTCCTATACCCAAATGCAACATCAAAATTATGTGCGCTATGCTACAGGAATATTTTTGTTGTTTTTGTCCAAAGTCTCACCAGGAGCATCAGAGATATAATTATGGCAGATAATCAGAAGACATAGGATATGCCTACAGTTTACTTGGGCAATCAAATTGATCTAAAGAAATTGCCTAAGGAAGACTCAGTGATAGCAATTGGTGCCATGGGAACCTCATGTGTATGAGAACAGAAGACTGTGCCTCCCACGGCTTATAACGTATGCAGGAACAAAATGAGTAAGAATGGGATTTTAATAGCTGTTGCCAAATCCAAAGCCCTAAATGATCCTATGCCCTTGAATAATAATGAGATGTGATGGTAATTAGAAGAGCAATGGAATAATTACCTCCATTCTTGCTAAAATATGGTTGGATGGGCTGAAATGAACCAAAGTGTATTAATACAGAAGGAAGAGATACAGACCCCATTCATCTCTCTGTCAGGTAAATGCACTTGAAAGGTTATCTTTATGTAATTTGGATGTGTCCTCATGGATGCATTAATGTGTCTTTGCTTTTTCATGCTGGGATTTTATAGCTGCATCATAATGAGAAGGTACTGGGTGCATCTTTTACTGTAGCTGCGCTTTTGTCAAAATGAAATTTCCTTGCCTAATGAACTTCTCCTCCTCTAAAAAGTTTATTAAAGGACCCATTGTACTGATAGCCAAAGCTCCTTATATGTGCATCAGTACTCATTTTGGGATGTGTGGACAGTGGTGTGCATGTACAGACAACACCATATTTCTACAGTATGGTTTCTAAATGGGTGTGTGTGTGTGTGCTTGAACAGATTTCTATTTTTTTTAAAAAAAAATCTCAATGCCTTCATTTGATGGCAATACACATCAGTACACTTTTTGTATTGGTATCACAATGCTAGAATTCCACTTCAGTTGTGGAATGACCATGTGGGCAGGGCGCTGACTCCCTGAGACATAATGAGTCATATGTGGGTCCTATCGTTGGCCGCGTAAGCAAAAGAAATGCAGAGAGCCATAGTGATGCTGTAAACTTTATTGAAACAAATGAATAAACTGGTTCAACACAAACAATGCCGGCTCCAAGAGTGGTTACTCCATCAATGCCTTTGTTCTCCCTGCATTCACACTTCCGGGTCCACGGCTTCTTCATGGCCACCTCCGTGGCACTTCTCCGAGAACTCGGCGTTGGCCTTCTCCTTTAATACAGGGCCTGGGTCTTGCTCCCACTGCTCCCCTTTAGGGTCCCACTACTCGCCTGATAAGGGCCCTGTCTCCTGGCATCTCCAATTTCCCTCGTGGGGATACCTATAATCTCTTTACACCTTGGGGTCAGGCAAGACTACCTCTGACCGGGTTCCCATCCTCTGCAAAGAGTGTTGCCCTTGCAGGGTCACAGGACAGCCTATCCACCCCGGGCTCCATTGCACTTCTCCTTGCCCTTCTGCAACTGCCTCCGTGCATCCCAGTCTTCCACATGCTCGACCCCCCCTCTCATCCACCTGGCCCTCAGCCTTTATATCCCTCCCCTGGGGTGCTGCCTCTTCTGTCCACAGGGCCCCTGGGTCATCTCGCCCCCCAGCTTTCTGCTCTGTTCCATCAACCCTCCCAGTGCCTGTGTCCACCTGGCTACAGACCAACATTAAAAATAATTATGAAAAACTTTGGAGTGGAGGAGGGAAGTAATTGGATTAATAGATCATCTATGTTCTAATAACTAGTTCCTGCATGACAGGGGGTTGGACTGGATGGCCCTTGTGGTCTCTTCCAACTCTATGATTCTATGATTCTAATAGTAATGGTAAATGATGGGGTAACAAATGAAATAAAGCTGACAAGAATGCCCATTATCACCAATATTATTTGCAATGTTAATAGAGATATTAGCGTATGCTATAAGGAATGATAATAGTTTAGAAGTAGTAGAATTGAAAACAAAACATAAAATTAGTTTATTTGCTGATGACACATTATTAACCATTAAAGATTTAATAGATAGATTGGGGAAAATGAAAGAACATTTAAATGTATTTGGTGAGATGGCAGGGTTGCAGATTAATTGGAATAAATCAGAAATGATGTTATTTAATTACACAAAAGAAGAGGAATGTGAATTTGTAAGACAAAGAAGTTTAGAGATACATTTAAAAAGTAGTATAAAATACTTAGTAATAAATATCATGAAAGAGTTCAGGGAAATGAAGTAAAAGAATTTGGTAGTATTAAGGAAGGAAGTAGAGCAAAATTAGCAGAATATAAGAAAATTCAGTTATCGTGGTTTGGAAGAACAGCATTAATTCAGATGAAAATATTACCAGAATTATTATTTTTTATTTGGAATGCTACCATCAGAAACTGAACTGAACAAATGGCAACAACTATTGAATACATATTGTAATGGAGGGAAAAGAACTAGACTAAACTTTGGTATAAATCACAAAAAGGGAGGACTGGGGCTAGTCAAATGAGATGTGTAAAAGAAGGTAAGTTAGGTGTGGCAGATTTAGAACGGTTAGATACAGAGGAAGTAGGTATGAGAATATGGAACACTTTTTAAAGGGAATTTACTAAGAAAGAAATTAAGATAACTGGAAACCCACTTATGAAAAAATGTATTAGAAATATGGAGTAAATATAAAAAAGAGTTAATGACTGAAGATTCAATAATAACACCAATAATAATGAAAAGGAAATTTCCAAAGAACTTGAGAGAGATGTTAGATAAGGAGTTAAAGGAGAGGAAAATAGATAGAATAGAAAATTGGGTGGACATAAGAGTAGAGAAAGAGAGTATAAAGGAAAAAAATTATGGGGATAAAAATCTCATGGTTCCATTGTATGCAAACAGAACAATGGATTAATAATTGGAGAAAAAGGAATGTAGAAAGAAAAAAGTACACACAATTTGAACAATTAATTCAGAAAGGAAGAGAAATGGAGAAAAATGAGAACTTCAAATGAACGATTAGTAAAATGTATAAAATGTTGATGGAAAATAAAGGGGGTGAAGGAAAATATTTTGGGAGGAATTTGAGAAGAAGAACTAGGATGTAAAATATGTGATAAGGAATGGGATAGAATTTGGGAACAAAGCCGTTTGAAGAATTTATTGGTACAGATTAAAGAAAACTATTATTAATTGATATGGAAATGGCATTTGACACCAGTGAGATTACACAATACTGATAAGAATAATTCAAAACATTGTTGGAGAGGTTGTCAAGAAGTAGGGCCATACATGCATATGTGGTGGCAATGTAAATATGTACAAAAAATTTGGGGGGAAAGTGATAATAGAAATAGAACGTATTATGAATATAAATATATATATAGATGTCCAGATATGGTATTGTTATCATTATATAATTAATTGAAATGGAAAAAACAGGGAAACGATTCAATAACAAATTTGATTACAGCAGTGAGATTAATTATAGCAAGATGTTGGAAAACGCAAATATGTGTACAATTGGAGGAGTGGTATAAAGAGGTATGGAAATTAGCAATTAATAATAAATTGACATGCAGATTGAAAGTAAAAAATGGATTATGGAAAAGAAGTGACTTTGATGGAATTTGGAAAGAATTTATTGAGAAAGTATTGAGAAAAGAAGATGGAAGATGAGAGGAACTGAGATTTCGGATGGAATATAAGAGTGAAAGGGGAAGGGGAGCACTGAGGTGGGATATAAAAGATTTTTAGATAAGTTATAATAGAATGGAGAAAATATATATACAGTTGTATGTATTGTATACTATTCATTGTATGAATTTTAATTTTATTTAAAATATATATTAAAAAAAAAAGAATTCCACTTCAAATTATGTGAGGCTCTCCCTGTTCTCCAAAAACAAGCCCATTACATATTTCTCTTATAATCAAGCAAAAGATCTTTCAGAATAAATGAAAAGGAACTTCATTCCAAGGAGGAGGCAGGATGGAGTTAGGCTTCAACTATACAGCAGAATTAATGCAGTTTGACACTGCCTTAACTGCCATGGCACAGTACAATGGAATTCTGGGATTTGTAGTTTTGTGGGCTATTCAGCCCTCTCTGTCAGAGAGCTCTGGTGCCACAACAAACTACTAATCACAGGATTCTATAGGATGGAGCCATGACAAATAAAGAAATGTCAAACTACATTAATTCAGCAGCGTGGCAGCAGCTTTGGATTGCATGCACCATTCATCCTTTTGGGAACAGATATCATTCAATGACAGACCACTTGCATTTCCATGTAGGGTTGAGAAAAATTTTGGCTTAAAACAATGGAGAATCTCTGACATTCAACAGAGAAAGTACTGAATTAGATGGATGACTTTATATACGCCAGCTACCTGCCCATGTATGACACATCTCTCTGAGGTTTCAGAAAGCTGTCTTGACCATACTTTGATGTGCTATGAAAAGAAGTTAGGACCTTGTACATGTAAGACCTATCCTACCAACACCCCTCTGATGTGTATTTTAAGAGCCGCCATGATGCTATCACATCTGCTTCTTCCATCTGTCTTTTTAAAAAATGCCCATGCATTCTATGACACTTCATTAAAGCAAGCAAATGCTGCAGAAAATTCACAGCACTCTTAGCTGTTCAGCATCTTCCCTAACTACTTAGACTTGGTTTTATAGGCCAATTGAAAGTGGACTGTGGACCATCACTGGTTCATAGACCATAGCATGAGAATTGTTAATCTATTGTCATTCCATTTAAGGGCAAGTGTCTGAGATCAAGGGTAAAATAATAAAATTGCCATGTTGTTCTGGGTGGATGTAATCTGCATTCCATTTTGCACGTATAATCTTTTAATAAAGCTAAAGGCAACTGCATTATTTTATGCATTTCCCCCCTCTTTTTTATGTTTTCAAAACTTTCTCCCTCATTCCTATTTGACTCTGATGGTGCATCAATATGTCTTTGTGTGTGTGTTCTCCCCCTCCCCCCCAAAAAAGCCTTGAATTACTGATAGGGAGTTATCATTTCCCAAATGAAGTATGTTAGGCTGTCCTTGTCATCATGGTAATGAAAACAGAAGAGACAGAGGATGCGTTTTACTTTGTGAAGAATTAGAAAATGCACAGCTTTCCCACTTGGCATTTCAATTTCACACACCATTTTAAAAGCAAAACCTAGAAGACTTACACTGACATTTCAAATGCCCTATCTTCCTGATGATTGCACTGATTTTAGGAAACACTATTGTTCGATTCAGGTTTGGAACTGTATGCATTAATTGAAACTGCCAAGACATTCATTCAGTCACTTGTTCTCTAGAATGTCAAAAAGTAGAATAATTCAAAAAGTAGTAATGTTGACTCCTAGCCGGAAACAGAGTAGGAGACCGAAGCAAGTCTAAAGCAAAGTTCACCTTAAGACTACATGCATCCACAAAAATTATTTTTATGTCCCTACCTTACCCTCTGTTCCCTTTGCAACCTTTTTTAAGGGACAAACATCACAGCCTCTCTCCTACACTGTTTAATATTTTTTCTTCAAAAATCAATTTTTCAAAACCAGGGGTCCTGTCACACTACATAACTATAGCATTATGATTCTCCCTTAACTGCCATGACAACATCCCATGGAATCCCAGGGCTTATAGTGTAGAGAGGAGTATTTCGAATTCTTAGCTAGAGAGCTCCTATAGTGCCTTAACAAATGACAAGCCCCAGACCTCTTGCACAGGAATATGTCCTCTTTTCCCAACGGACCAGCATCAGAAGGCCCACCAACTGATAAGCCACTCAGCAACTCACCTAGTTTTATCACTGTCTTGTGTGTCTGTCTTAGAAAGCACAGCTGTAGGCACAATCCAGCCAAAGTGAGGAATGTTTTAATACCAACAGTTTCATTGGAAGAAATATGATCCTGTTGTGTCAAAATAAATAAAATTTAGAACAGTTTACTATGTCCTGGATTGTGCCCCTTCTTCTTGGTGCTGCTGTTATTTCTTAGATATTGGATATAACCACTATATGTACAGTTTTGAAATTCATAAAAATGATGAATTGGAATACATAGAGATCCATTCTCTGTATAAATGTTTCTCATGACAGTAGCTTAACACAACATTCCTATATGTGTCTACTCAAATGTAAATCCAACTGAATTTCATGAAGTTTAGTCCCAGATTTAGTTTATGCATTTAAGGCTGCATCTGCACTGTTGAATTAATGCAGTTTGACAACACTTTAATTTATATGGATTTCTGGGTTTTGTAGTTCTGTGAGATATTCAGACTTTTCTGTGAGAGAACTATGGTGCCACAACAAACTACAAATGCCAGGATTCCACAGGATGGAGCCATGAAGTTAAAGTGGTGTTGAACTGGATTAATTCCACAGTTAACATTAGCCTAAGTGTGAATAAGTCCTCTTGAACTCAACTGAGCTTACTTCTGAGTAGGCAGTTAAAGGTTTGGACATGGACATTTCTGCATTCTTCAATGCAACTCCACAGAAGACAATTTCTCTTTATCCAATCAAGTGCTGTATTCTCACATTGCATTTGTAATTATACTCTCAATTTTCATCTGACAATTATGGAAGGACATAAAAACATGTAGTATCTTTGTACGTTCATGGGTTTCCAGGTGTCTGTTTCCTCCATGTATTCATCAGTAAGAATAAAATGGATTGGAAAAGAACAAAGCACAAATAAGCTTCAGAAGTTGGCTTGTAAAAAATGATTTTCCCTTTAATCTTTTTGTCATTTCCCCCTATTAGTATTGTCAGTATACTGCAGGTACATCTCTTTTGGACCAAAATGGAAAGGAGGGGAAATTGTTCTCACCTTGGGAGTTCATGGCTATAGGTGATCAGCAGAGAAAGAGGGTAGGGTGAACTCTTTCCCAATGTCTAGTTTATATCTCCCATTTTATTTTTGGTATTATTATTATTATTATTATTATTATTATTAATCAAAAATACAAAATACACCCCATCAAATATATCACAGCAATATTATAACAATAAAGTAATTATCCAAAAAAAATAAATAAAGAATACAGAGTACAAAATCCAAAATACATAGCATAATACATAACATAATAATGGAAGCATAACATAGCATAATAATTTAAACGGCAATCCCCGGCACTTCCCTGGAAGAGAACAACTATCAATGTCAAATTACATATGTTAAAATAATATGACATGGCATAGTAATCAAGCATAACATAACATAATAAGCAATAAAACAATCCCCAGCTCTCCCCTGACAACAAAATAACAACCAAGTACAGATTACATGCTTAAAATAGTTATACTAGTTATAAAATAGATAGAGTACAGGCAAATGGAGTAGGACCATCAGGAGCAGGCTAGGCTGTTTAAAGTTAACACTGTCTGCATCCCCTGGTCTACTATTAGCATCTCCCCAATGTTCCATTACTATCCAAGCCAATGTTCAGATAGCCATTTTGTATGGTCTTGGAGCCATGCTGAAGACAGAGTGAGTGAATGAGTGTGTGGGAGAGAGAGAGAATTGCAGAAAGGCAGGCACATGCATATGCACACATATGCTATAGGTGTGTGTGTGTGTATGTATGTATATGTCAAATATCTCAAAGATATATTTCTCTAGGGGTCATATAATGCAATTAAAAAAAAATTAAAATGCAACAAAATTATAATACAGCAGTCACTTTAAACACAATGAATTTGGAACTCAGTCCTCCTCCTCCTGCTGTGAAATATTCATGGACCTTCATTTGCACTCACTAATAATCGTAGTTGTTGTTTAAAACTTGCGTTGTTGTTTTTTTAAAAAAACAATAACAACAAGCAGTTGACTCATATTTCATTAGTGAACATATTTGGAAGTGGCTGATGAAAGGAAATTACATTTTATTCAATAACATTCTTTTATTTACTCTCTTTGTTTTGTTTTCCAAAATGCACTTTGTGTTGATGCTTTCTGTGTCTTTCTTTCTTTCTTTCTTTCTTTCTTTCTTTCTTTCTTTTTTGCTAGGTGGAACATCAACAGGAAACATGAGGGTGGGATACCAATCTGTGTTGTTGTATGCATCTGATAGACAGGTGTCCTGCTTTCAAGAATACAGAGGGAATTGGCATACTGAAAGAATTATTACATAGAATGAGAAAGTAAAATGAAGTGGAACCATTCTGAAATCTTTTCTGTTCAGAACACAGGAGAGAAGTTTTAAGTGGAAATGATCACAAGTATCCTGCACAGAATTGGACCAAAATATTTCACTACTACCTGAGATAAAGCAGAGGATATTGCCTATTGATTTCTATAAGATGTAGGCTAGCCTGCCAGTTTAATCCTATTTCAACATTAGGAACAGATTTGGGTCTTCTTCCACACAGGAGGACAGAAGTCTAGTTTAGCAGGTATAGAACAAGTTGTGTGGCACTACCATTCTGTTCTCCAAGAGGAAGAAATGCCTGAGGGCTCAGAGGGAACTGTTGGGGAGGGGATTCACTTTACCTCATTAGAAGGTCCACACAGAGACGAGCTGTGTCCACTACAACCACATGCAGAGTTGATCCACGTAGGCAGGACGGCCAGAAGAAGTTCTCTGTGAGAAGTCTGCAATGACTTCGATCTGCAAGGAAAAATTTCCTCCCACACAAGCTTCAGCCTTGAGCTCCCGGCTTGAAGGAATGAACCTCAGACAACAGGGTTCACTTGACATAAGGGCTTTAATCTTTGTTGCAAACTATATACCAAGATTGCACAGAGTATCAGACCGCCATCTTGAATACTCACAACTATATAGACTAACAAAGTGCTTCGCCAACCACCAACCATAACAACACAACAATGGAGATAGTCACCTTCTTCTTTATATAGATGGTCTTCTTGGAAGTCATGTGACAGTTATGCCACCAATGAAACCTGGCTGGTTTCATACCCAGTACCTGTTGCATCATAACATTGCCCATGATGCACTGCTGGTTGACTTCACCTACTGTGCATGTTGCATCAGACTTCCCATGACGCACAGCTCACCAAATGCTGACTCAGGCACCTGCCACTTGAACTGTAGTAACCTCTTCTCAAGTTCCTCCTAGTGGCCACATCCATGTCATTTTCAGACCAATGTGGCACATGGTCCTGACACTGTATGTAGTAGTGAAGCACATCTTTGAGAAAAGTTTAGCAGATCTGTCCTTGATGTATTAGTTTACTACATACAGAAAACTTGCTATGTGGAGGAAGATTCCTAAATGTGATCCTAGAAACTTGATAACTGGGGTTGCAAGAGAAGAGTTTTACCAATTCATTTTATATACTATGTGGAATGGTTTATTGGCTCACCCAGCCTAGAAATGTCTGTTCTATAAGATTTGGCAACTGATTTCCACAGCAAAGTTCCTGTACCTTATGACCCAGTAGCTTCTCTCATGGCTGTACAGTCTCTGCAGTCTGGGTGAACTTTTGTTCTTGGCCAGAGCTGTCTAGTCATAATGGGGGATCATATTTCGGCAGATCTTCAATGCATTATGTGGAAAACCAAGTCAGTGCTGCATTACCCACTCTGTTATTCAGGGGTCTGCAGCCATTCTGTCTGCCCTTTCTCTTTGTTTAGTATGACACTGACATCTTGTGGCCAGTCAACTCACCGATATGGAAGAGAGCACCAGGATTTATTTATTTATTTATTTATTTATTTATTTATTTTGAACAAGGAGAAAGCACAGTTAACTTGGTAAGATCACTATTGATCCGCCTTCAGTTTCAGTTCCTCATATTTTGCCAGAAGCATGCTCCAGTGCTTTGAGTGACCCATTTTGCTAACAAACATCTCTGTTTTAATCCCAATCCCTTTAGAACGATCAAGATGATACTGGCATCTATTAGGACCCTATGACAGCAACCCAACAGGGTATCTCCTGATAAATTCCTTGTCAAGAAATAACCTATTGGTGAGTCAATCAAGAAGAGGAAAGTAAAATGCCAGTTAAACCATTCCATGTTTTTGACATGGCAAAAGAACTGTAATTTGGGGATTTGGGAGGACAGAAATTTATTTTCAAGTTTTATATATATATATATATATATATATATATATATATATATATACTTTCTCTACAGTCAAAAAGGCTCAAGAGCAGCTTAGACACCAATAAAACATGACAGTAAAAAAGATATGACAAAAAAGAAAAGGGCATCTCCAAGATCACTAAACAAATTATACAATCATCACCATTCCTGCTTCTGTTCTCCTTTTTAATGGATGAAAATAAAGCCCTCCAGCACAAAGAACTTACTGGTTTCCTTTTGGCTGTTGCCAGGCTTGATATAGCCAAGAACTGGAATACTGGAAAGTTGAAGAATGCAGGATGGTGGACTAGACTTTGGGACCTTTGGTTAATGGAGAAAATTGCAGACAATGATAACAGAGCAAGAAGCTTACACTCTGGAATGATTTTCCACACGATTTGGCATCCACTTATTGAATACGTCCAGCAGGATTTGGTTTCTAGCCATTGCTTGACCTTATCTATATTTTTTATGGAAAGATGTCTTCTAGGATCCCTGAATACACTTTTTTAAATCTAATTTCCAGGGCATTATTTTGGATTATGGTTTAATTTCTGCTTTTTTAGTGAAATAACCACATGTAAGGGTTCATTCTCTGATATTATATTTATTTGTTGTTGTTTTAGTATACTGTTTGTTGTCATGTTTTATTTGTAAATAAAATTATTTTAAAAAAGAAAAGGAGGAGGGAAAGGGAATGGAAAAACAAGAAAACCTAGACACTTGTTCCTAGTGGGTTTTTATTTTCCTAATAAGCAAATATAATGGAACGTAATGCTGAAATGGCTGTATTCCAGGGGAAGATTGTCTTCTTATCATGACCACCTGGAATGGCTTCATCCTATGGAATCCTAGAAATTCTCTAGCCAAAAAAGCTAAGTTCCTCAAAAAACACCAAATTCCAGGATTCCATAAGACAGAGCCATGAGATTTAAGGTGAGGTGTGGAGACTGACTCTCTGTTTGTAGAAACCATCTCAGTTATATCCCCACTTCTTTATTCCTTTCTAAAGGAACCCACATGAACCATATGATATAGAAAGAAATGTACATCTTCTGTTGTATGCCCCATTGAAATTTGCCACGTCAGTTAAAACTGCCCCCCCCCCCCCATCCTCTCCTAACAGGCTTGACAACTAACATTGTATTGTGTCTTACTTGCTTGGAGTTAAAGAAAAGCATTTCCTTCTGTCATGAGCTGGGAGAACAAGGGCCATTGCAAGATGGGTTTCAGAAGAGGACCAGGTTGTCCCTCATTTATTGTCAGTAGAAGGCAATTGCATCACATGAATATGCCTTATCCTCAGAGAGATCATTGGTCCATCTAGCCCAGTATTTATTTATTTATTTAATATCTTTATTGTCTCCCAGCCCACAAGGTCTTCTTAGATGATGAACAAATAAAAACCAATCAAAACAATACAAAGATTTAAACACTTGAAACACATTAAAACACAGTACTATCTACTCTGACTGGCAGTAGCTCTCCAGGGATTCAGGCAGGGTTCATTCTCAACCAAAACTGGAGATTCTCAGTATTCTTTGGTGATTTTCCCACAGTAGCAGTAAGTGGCTCCTATATTAGTAGGGTGGTGAAACCACCTTGGACTGTTTAGTATGAACTTTAAAGGTGTTATCCAGGGTGCTGAATCTATTTTGGGAAGCCATGACTGCCACTGGTTTCCTATCCCAATCTGAAATTGGTCATGACTGAGTGGTTCAGGATGACCTCTTCCTTGTCCTCCTGAGAGAAACAATGTTCATCTTCAGTAGCTATGAGACTGAAGAATGAAAAAGAAACATCATCTGGCCACCTCCTCAGTCAAAACTATTTTTCAGAGGGCTATAGAGTCTTCCTCAAAAGTCAATGGTAGAGTGGTGTTTCTGTTATTCTACAGATATGGATGAACCATCACTCTCACCATCCCTCACCATGAAGCAGAGTGAGGGAATGATGGAACAGAAGTCTGATGATGTCTTTAGGTCCATAAATTCCTCATTAAGCTATAAGAACATTCCTTGTTACAGTTTATTATTAAACCATCTTGACATTTGTTGACTAATATAGTACTGGGGGGGGAGGGAGAGCAAATCTTTAAAATAAGAAATGACTGACCTGAGCAGTAATGTGGGTAACATTAAATCAGTTTTGTTAATCTTATTAACCCCACTGTGGGTTGTGCCACCAAATAAAAGTAGGCTCTATTGGGAAAAGAAATAGGGGGGGGGGGGGCAAGCTCTGTTACTCTAGTAAGTTTCAATTTTCCTCTGTGTCAGTCTTCAAGCAGTTACTTATATGCCTGCCAAATCTTCCCTAACATTGCTGTCAGTGCTCTTTTATGCTGATGCCTGTTTGAATTCCTGTAAAGAAATTACAGTCTGTTAGCGCTTGCTTCTTTGCTATGAGTTTCTTTTGTGTATGTTGAACTGTGATCACATTTGTCAATGACTTCAGTAGGGGAAGAGAGGGGAGAAATATGCAGCAGAGGGAATGAGACAAGGATGGGAGCTGCTGGGAGAGTTGTATTGGTATATTTGAAGTCCTGTACTCAGTAACTTGAAATAAATAAAATAGATGTGTATTATGGAAGAGAAAAGGGAACACAGTGAAAAGAGCTATGTCACTGCCACCAAAATAAAGTATATCCTAAAAGCCTTTTAACTAGACTAGAGAAGGTCAAGATTTTGCAGATGGAGAGATTAGAATCCCTCTTTCTCAATGGAAAGTGAAATAATATCCTTGTGAGGGGCTTTATTTCAGATCTTAAAAGAGCTATCCAAGGTACTGAAGCAGACATGTAGTTCTATGCTAATTTTCTTTTCAAAGGAAACAACAAATCATTTTACCCGTTTTTTTTTCTTGCATTGAGAAAGTCTTCAAAAATGTGCAGTTTTCAAAGACTATTTGCAGACTGAGATCTATTCTGTACAAAAAAAAAACAAACACCCTTGGTTGTTCTGTGTCAAAAACAGGATTTTCTTCACTACAATAGGCTGCATATTCTGTTCTTAACAGAAGGAACAGAAAAATGTGTTTTCTTCCCAGCTCCAACAGTTATGGGATTGCTGAAGGTGAAAAGAGAAAAAGTTCAGATTGTTATTTTGTGTGCAAAAGAAGATGCTGCTTTCTGTGAAGAAGGAAAAAAGTGAATTGTGCATAGAATAACTATGAAGCATCTCATCCATCTGGGATGTTTCTTGACAGTGTTTTCAAGATACTTGAGAAGCACATTTTCAACCATTTTTAATTATTTTTAATATTCTCAACATTTCTGTGCTGAACCGATTTTGGCGATTAGATACTGAACATTGAATAGCTTCTTCAGTTTCTGAAATATATTCCAGAGGAGAGTCATTGCTCATTGGACAGAGAAATCACTAGTGGCTTCTGTACATTTATGTGTGTGTACATGTACATGTGTAAGAGCATGAGGGGGTTCCTTTGCTGTGTTAGGATAGAGATTTGGGGGTCATCTCTGGAAACACACTGCACAAATAATCCTGGCTCAATGCTAGGGAATTCTGAGGATTTAGCCTTCTCTGGTGCCACCACAAACTCCAATTTCCAGGATTCTCTAGCATGGAGCCAGGGCAGTTAAAGTGGTCTCAAATTGGATTATTTCTTCATTATGTTTTGCACCATTAACAACAAATGCAATTTCTAAAAAATGATTTTTAGTTCAGGATAAAAGCAGAATGGAGGCCCATAGCTTTCATGGTGATGGGTCTCATTCTTTTAGATGTACAACTATGCTTTGTTTAGCAAAAACTGATATTTTTATATATTGATCACCATGATGCTTTTTAAAGAAAGAAACAGTCTATTTCAACTAAATGTTGGCATATTATCCAGATAATTATTTCTTGTGGCATTTGATGTAGATATATTCAGTTATTAGCCTTTTTCAGTTGGGTGTATTACAAAATATTATTTTTATTAGAAAAAAAATTATTGGGATTTATATACCTACGCGTTGTTTTAAATTGTTTGTGCCTTTAAGTCATGCCCAACTTATTGCAATCCTAAAATGATCCTATCACAGAATTTTCTTGGCAAGATTTGCTCAGAGGGGATTTGTCTTTGCTTTCCTCTGTGGCTGAGAGAGTGTGACTTGCCCAAGGTGGTTTCCTTGGTTGAGTAGGGTTTAAAATTCCAGATTTGCAGTCCAATGCAGAAAGTGCTACACTTGCAAAGTTACTACTCCTGAAAAATAAAAATCAATTTGGTGGTGACATGGTTGGAGTCTGCAAACATATTGTTGCTAAAAGCTTGGAAAGGTAAATGTTCATCATGTATTGCTCCATGGTCAGGAGATATTAAGCTTTAGCTAAAAATAAATGTGCATTTCATAGAGGTCAACTACAAATGTGTTTTGAATATGGTCACCTTATGTATAAAGCTAGAGCACTTTCATATCCTGCTCAGACCCCTTTTCCCACTCCTTCTCCCCATTCCCTCTTCTTCCTTTATTTATTTTCCCATTCTTTATAGTTTTTCAATCAATTTTAAAAAAGAATACATAGTGGGTTCCCAGATGTTATTCTACTATGATACCTAGAAGTTGTAACCACTGTACATTGGTCCTTCTGAAAGATAAAATCAAACATCATCTAGGAAAGCAGGGATCATAGAATAGAATCATCAAATTGTAGAATCAAAGTTGGGCCACAAAGGAGATTTACTCTAACCTCCTGCCATGCATAAAGACTCCAGAAAGATATTCATGCAATCTATATTTAAGACTTCCAAAGATGGAGAGTTCACCACTCTCTAAGGCAGCCCATTCCAATGTCAAACAGTTCTTACACTAAAGGGTTTCTTTCTAATGTTTATGTGCAATCTCTTTCTCTTGTAATTTAAATCCATGGCCCTTGTTCTAATGTCTGGAGCATAAAAACAAGCTCCACAAGTTGCTTCATCTTCTGCATGACATCCTTTAGATATTCAAAGATAGCCACCATGTCACCTCTCAGTCTTTTCTTCTCAAAACTAAACATACAAAACTCCCTAACATTCCTCATAAGGCTTAGTTTCCAGAATTTTGTTCATCTTGGTTACCTTCCTCTGAATATATATTCCATTTTATCAATATCCTTCTTGAATGGTGGTGCCTGGAACCAATCACAATATTCCAGGTGAGGTCTGCCTAAAGCAGACTGGAGTGGCATTACTACTTTCAATGTGGACACTATATTCCTGTTGATGCCCTCCAGAATTGCTTTGGCATTTTGGACTTGGAACCTCACTGATCTAACTGTAGTTCCTGTCTTAAAAGCCCTAACTAGGTTCTTCTTTCCATACTGCATTTGAATGACAAACAGCACCCTTTATGAATCTGAAAAAAATTGAAGGTGCCTAGTATGACCGTGTCATACTCTGATGCCACTAGTCTTGTCTCTACCAAGAAAATCCTGCAAATTAGAGCCTTTGGTCTGTGTTTTAGACATAGCTTGCAAAGTTATTTGGCACAAGAGCACATAGGAGTTAAGGTTACAGGATGAAACTTTTCAATGCAGCACAGTTATTAAAAGTCCTTGGCCCAGAAACTGTTCTCAAGGGCCTGTCAAAACAAAACAAAAGTCCTGGAAAGTACCATGCCCTGCATACACAGTGTAGTGTCTTGACAAGGAGACTTCCAGAGTGGGAATTAGACACTGAGAAATCCTTCTTCTGTGTTTCCCACCAGCTATCTCTGTGAAGATGGTAGGCAGAAATGTAGGCAAAGGGAGGAGGATACTTCTGCTAGCAAACTTGTATTGTCATGAGAGGACAGCAAATTTCTGGTTATTTAATTTGTTGCTACATTTTTACTACCAGGGATAAGGGGAGTCTTATGGGATTTTCTGCTTCAGATGCCAAATATTCTTGTCTGGCTTTGGGTTTATTCTACCATCTATCTATCTATCTATCTATCTATCTATCTATCTATCTATCTATCTATCTAATATTCTATTTTTCTCCCAATATAAGAATCAAGGCAATTTACAGTGTGCAATTTAACACTCTACTACTAAAACAACATGTGAAACATTTTGTTTTAAAAATAAACAATATATTGATATATTAAAATGTCCTCATCAGTTTAAATAGCGTACACTTAGATTTGCTGGAGGATGGGGCTGTGAACCACAAAATGTCTTGGTACATGCCTTTTTCTTGCTCTTCACCTGCTGGCATGTTCTAGACATGTTCTCCGAAGTAGAAATACAATACGGTTAAAGAAGATCTGAATGATTGGTGCATATTTCAGAGATTATCAACCCCGATCACATCTCATGTTCTGTATCCGAAATACAGACAGCACTATAGGTCTGAATCATAGCTGCTAGTCTCAGGCAATTTGCTCTCATTGTACAACACACCTCTCCAATCAAAAGTGCACGTAGCAAGAAAGATTAATGCAGATCTGAGCCACTGTTGTGCAACACATCTGCAGTTGGGTTATCTGAATGGCAGGTTGCACAATTAGGGTCCTGTCTTTTCCCTGAGGACCTGCTGAGGATAATCAGAAACTTTCTGCTACTTCAAAGTGCTTCCCTGTAATGATGGAGATGTGTTTGCTTGTTCTGGAAATAAAAGTGTGAAGTATTTGCAGCTCCCCCAGCCTGAAGCGCTTCTTTAGATGTAAGGGAGACAGAGCAGGGATGGGATTATCACCAGAATATGATCAATCAATCAGTTAGCTGGATCAAAATGTCTCAGTAGGCACTTTTTCTGATAAATTTTCTGAGATCTCTCTCAACTTTGCTTAGCAGGAACAAAACCCCAGATATTGGAGGTTCACCCAGGTCCATCTTTTCCACCATTTTTTGAGGCAGCTCCTCCTTACAATGCCCCACAGCAAACCTGAGTGATTGTGGAAAATGAAAAATCATGGCCAGACTAATTTCACAGCTGCTCCTGGTATAATTGCAGCAGAAGCCAGTAATAAGGAAAACCATGGAATCATAGAGCTGGATGGGACTGCAAGGGCCATGTCGTTCAACCCCCTGCCATGCAGGAACACATAGACAATGCATGCCTAACAAGCAGTGATCTCACCTCTTTTTAAAGACCTTGGAAGATAGATAGTGTCCCACACTCCAAAGCAGTCTGTTCCATTGTGGAACAGCTCTTATCATCAGGATGTTCTTCATAATGTTTAGGTTGAATCACAGTTCTTGAAGTTTGAAACCACTTATTCATGTCCTGGTTTCTGGAGCAGCACAAAATAAATTTACACTATCTTCTACATGATATCCCATCCAATACTAGGGCAGGGCAGGGGGAGGAGGAGAGACATCTTGAGTTGGAAACACAGGGAGGTAAGTAGCATCACTACTCTTTTTAACACTTCTATGGCCGGCAAGTACATGAAGGACTTCTCCATTGTGAGAACTGCTACACCTATGGAATCTGTCTAGGATAAACATTTGGCTGATCAGCATTGATAAATTGCAGCCATTTTGTGGCTGGGAAATGACACAGGGTGTCCTGGAAGCATTCAGATAGACATTTGCATGGCTTAGTGGTTAAGACGCCAATTCTGATGATTGAAAGATCGGAAGGCTGGCAGCTTGAGGCCAAGTGCTGCATGATGGAGGAGCTCTTGTCACCAGTCCCACCTTCTCCCAACCTAGCAGTTTGGAAGCATGCAAATGCAAGTAGATAAACAGGTACCACTTCAATGGGAAGGTAACAGCATTTGGTGCAGTCATGTTGGCCACATGACCACTGGAGTTGTCTTCAGACAATACTGGTTCTTTGGCTTTGTAATGGAGATGAGCACTGCCCCCTACTGTCATCTGTCACAAGACATTCATGTCAAGGGACTACCTTTACCTTTAAATAAATAAATGGATATCTGCTCTTATCCCCCAGTTGCAGCAGGATATTTCAGTGGAGAAAAGAGTGTTTGTTTGTCCTCTGAGTATATGTTTGCCTGTTTACTTCCCAGTAAATATGCCTAGCGTTGGTCTATGTAGGTGCCATGCAAACAATGAATGACCATGATGAAGGTACTCTACATGAGAAAAACACATGAAGAGGCATTGGAGGACATTAAATATAAAACATCCCTAGAATGAAGACAAGCTAAAAGATCAATGACCAGAATATCCCTTTGGGTCCCTCAGAGTCTGGGAAACAGGCTTTGAAGGATGTCTGCCAAAGCAAGGAGCCTTTGGTTGCCACCCTCCGTCGTTTCCTGGCCTCTGAGAGTCCCAAAGGGTGCCTCAGAGGCTGGGAAACGGGCTTTGGAGGATGGCTGCCAGAGCAGGGAGTCTCTGGTCATCCCCCTCCAACATTTCCCATTCTTTGAGGGTCCCTTTGGATCCTTCAGATACTGGGCTTTGAAGGATGGCTTCCAGAGGAGGGAGCCTCTGGTTGCTGCCCTCCATCATTTCCCAGCCTCTGAGGGTCCCTTTGGGTCTCTCAGAGCCTAGGAAACAAGCTTTGGAGGACAGCTGCCAGAGCAGGGAGCCTCTGGTTGCTGCCCTCTGGAGCGCCATTTCTGGCTTCCAGCTCTCTCAGCAAGACAGCTGGAGGCCAAAAAAAGGCATGGAGGAGGAGGAACAAGCATGCGCATGTCTGTTCCTCCTTGTCCCATGCCCGTGCCTGGCAAAATGACATTGCGTGCCACCCATGGCACATGTGCCATAGGTTTGCCATCCCGAAAATAGGCTTTTGGAAACATCTTAAAGGACACAGCTCTTGTTTATGAACCCAACATGTCCTAGGCTTCAGTTCCAAACTTGAGCTTTTTGGAAGACCAAAAAGGAAGGTGTTTCCCAAAAACTGGTGGTCCTAAGAAGGCACCTGCAAATTAATATGTTCAAGAGGAATGTTAATCGCTGAAATAAGATTATATTTTGGCCAGGGCAATAGTGAGTCTTATTATTATTATTATTATTAACCTTTATTTATAAAGCGCTGTCCTTATGTTCCCAGCCTGGAAAAACTAGCTGAGAATCATGAAGCCGTCCATGCTCTTGCTGCCTGCTTGGAGAGAAAGACAGACCTTTTCACTGAAGCTCCTAACTGAGAGAGAGAGAATGGCCATTGTGACTTAGTTGTGATTCTGCCTATGTAAAAGAGAGGAATGACATTAGGATCTCATGCTGATGTTACCTACCTGAAAGAGAGAAACAGGATGTCCTTGTGCTGGTGTCTTCTGCTTGAAGGAGAGAGACTGACCATTCTGATTTAGTAGTGATGACACCAGCTTCACAGAGAGGGACTGAACATGTTCATGGTGATGTGGTCAGACTGAGGAAGAGTACATTGAGCCAGGGCAATTAAAGTGGTGTAAAATTGGATTACTCTTGCAGTGTGTTTTGCACCCCAGTTTTTTTAAAAAAGTAATCTAAGAACAACATAGTCTTAGTTTGAAACCAACATTTGTTTCCAGAGAGGAGTATGAGATTTCTCAGATAGGGATAGCAGATCTCTGAAACTCAGCAGTGTGAGAAGATAAAACTTTGTTTGATCTCGTATCTTCCAGTTTTTAAAACCTTGTTAAGGAAATGTAGTTCCAAACAGAGCTCCAGTTCCTGAGACCAGACTCTTCAGAACATGCTGAAAAAATATAAAAGCCAAAGAATAAACTCGCAGTTGGTGCATGCTGCTCTGCCCATGTGTTTTAACCCTGACCTAGAGATGAGGGCAGCACAAGGAAATAAGAAGGCAGTTCACACACCATGTGCCTCTTCAGTCCCATGTTGCCCTGCTGGGACTCCAGGCCAGGATACCAATTAGAGAACATTTCTGAAAAGCTGAGTTGAAGATCCCCTGTCTCTTGTTGCTTTAGGGTTTTACAATAAAATACCAGGAGGAGACTTGGAAACTGAATATAAGAAGGCATCCCAAAGGAAAATTTCACCAGCCAGATATTGGAAAGAAATAAGAAGGAAAAATGCTAAGGCTGTGCAAAGAATCTCTGAGACAGGTTTTAACAGTCTTATCAAACTTTTAGCTTCTCTTGAAAATTCCACAAATGTTTTATCTGTGTAGAAGCTTCCAAATTCCTCTTAAGTTTGGTTTCAGGCTATTCCTGCCCTCAAAATTAAGTTGTTTTTAACATCCCTTGAAATTCTTGCAGTTATTTCACCTGAATAGATTCTCTAACTTGTAGGACAGTATTTTGGACCTATAGATGTGTTATTCATCAAGCCGCACCCAGCAGTGAATTGAGGAACATGTAGTCCAAAACACCTGGAGATCCAAAGATATCTCACACATGTCCTAAATGTAAGTGAAAACTCCTATTAGATAAAATTTGCTACCAATGTATAAGTGTGCAAATTCTCCCAGGAAAACTTTGCTGATCTTATAAAAGGCTTTCTGTCAAAATTCTTATAAATCAGGCACCTACTGCTCACTTGCTGTGATCTGTCAAGTTGATTGCTGCATCATCAGCCATGATCGCTTGTTGCTTGATGACTGCTGAAGAATCTCCTTGTGTTTATAGTTTCAGATTGAAAGTAGAAGCTCACATGAATTGAGGCAGTTTTTGTGTGAATAGCGTCACTCTGTTCTAGCATAGTATTAATCAGAAAGGGGGAGGTTTCGTGACCAGTTTTATATTTTTCAAAAATCCCCCCTTTTTCTTTTGATTAATTTGGAGGCATTTAAGAAAATTTGTGTGCAAGATTTCTGCATCACCATTATTTTTTTTTAAAAAAATCCAGTTGTTTATGTTCATCTTCCACCAAAGATAAATCTCCCAGTTTTTGATCCAGTCAATAAGAAAGAATATTGTGACCACATATTGTACTTTTAAAGCAAAACAAATAAACAAACAAACAAAAAGTTAATATACATTTCCTTCCAATTCTAATCTCTACATAGCAATGGGGCTGCAAAATCCAGCTTCATTTGTCCTCTTTAGTTCTACCATAGAGGCATAGCTGTTTGGCAATCACGGTACATGCCATCAATGCATTCACTGTGTGATCATATCTTTACAAGTGACAACAAATGGCTCAAGGCCTGAGTTACTTGACCCTGTAACCCTAATCCTAGCCCTCTCCCTACACAATGTGCCCCGCACTCTCAGGACTTCTGGAAAAAAACTATTGGAACATCCCAAAGTTGGACTAAGATCAACTTTTGACAAAGCATTTACTGCTGCTGCCCTAAGACTCTGAAATGGCCTACCAGAAGAGATCTGTCTTATTAACACTCTAGATGCCTTTAAGAAAGCACTTAAGACGGATCTCTTCCAGTGGGCGTACCCACCTGATCTGTTATGATTGAACCCTGAAAATGTTTATCTCCTAGGGCTGATGTGCACATAGATTGTAATAATAATTTTATATTGTTTTATTATTGATCAGTAATCAATATATGTATGAAATTGTGAGTTGTGAAATTTATGCATTGTAATGCTGATTTTAGCTGTTGTGCTCCCGCCTCGATCCATGGGGAGAGGCGGGAAATATAAATAAAGATTTTATTTATTATTTATTTAAAAGTCTTTTGACCAAAAAAATATAAAGTCAAGAGCAGGACAAGAAAAGAATCATGACAATGACATAGCAAGAAAAAAATGAAGGGAAATTATAATGGATTTGCAATGTTCACATGAATACTGATTATTTGAGAATTTGGTATAGTGCTCAGAAAGAGAGACCAGTCAAGGTTTTAGTTTAGGGAAGAGAAGATTCAGAGGTGACACGATAGCCATCATTAAATATCTGAAGGGATGTCTTCTAGAAAATGGAGCAAACTTGTTTTCTGCTTCTGCAGAGCCAGGATATGCACCAATGGATTCAAATTGCAAGAAAAGAGATTCCATCAATATGTTATTTTAAAAAAAAATTCCAGATGATAAGAACTGTTCAATAGTGGAATGGACTGGAAGTCTTTAAGCAAAGTTTGAATGGTCATTTCTCAGGACTGCATTGATTATGTATTACTGCATGGCAAGAGGTTGATGTACAAAGTGTGGTAGCAGAAAGCCAGGAAGGTATAGTGGTTTGAACATTGGACAATAACTCTGGAGAGCAGGGTTGAATCTCCTGTCAGCCATGGAAACCCATTGGGTGACCATGGTCAAAAACTCTTTTAGTCTCAGAAGAAGGCAAAGGCAAACCCACTCTGAACAAACCTTTGATAGGTTCTGCTTGGGGTCACCAGAACTCAGGAACAATTCAGATGCAAACAACAAACCATGTTACAGGTGGCTTGTCTGAGCAGGGGCTCTAAATCTGTGTCAAAGTATTGCTTCAGGAAAGTTGGCAGTGGTAATTTAGGCAAGGTGTGTTTGTGGGGTGGAAGAAGAAGTCATGGTTGGCAAGGGAAATCCCTCTGATGAACATGAGCACATAACAGGAAGCACTGGTTGAACTGAATTCAAAAGCCCACAGCTGTGTCTCCTCCAAAAGAGGAGGGGAGTCTGCATTTGGTTGTAGAGTTTTTCTTCTCTCGAGGAAAGTATCACAGATGGTGCCTCACAAACATTCTGCTCCAATCACAAGAGTAATTGGGAACAATTTGTTTCTACTTACTAAATTCTCCTACACAGGCAAAGGAAATAGCAAAACGTTTTTCATCATTGCTAAATAATAGAGAAAGCAAATTAAACATATATAGCAGATGCTGCCATGCTGTTTCATTGCTGATATGAGTGTGTGCATGTGTGTTTCTGTCCTGTCACTCTCTGTTATTCAGAAGCCACTGAGGCAAGCTTCACAAAGAAAAAGTACTTCCCAACATTGGATGGATTTATTTACTTACCACAGTTTGTTGCAGCATTTCCTGATGTAAATCTGGTCCGTTAGAAAACCATAGCAAGCTGTGTCACAAGTTTAACATAAGTCTATTTTTTCCCATAGCCTGCATCCACACTGCAGAAATAATCCAGTTTCATACCACTTTAACTGCCATGGCTCAATGCAGTGGAATTCTGGGAACTCTAGTTTGGTGAGATATTTAGCCTTCTCCATCAGAGAGTTCCAGTACTACAACCAACTACAACTCCTAGAATTCCATAGCATTTCACATGGGAGGCAAGTGTCATGAGAACATGACTAAAATGTGCTAATAGCACGATTGGAGGAAGATTATCTTTCCTGTGATAATATTTCCCCCGATCGTGCTATTATCACATTTTCATGATGCTTGTCTCCTCCCAATGATCACATCCATTGAGCCATGGCAGTGAAAGTGGTGTCAAACTGGATTATTTCTGCAGTGTGACTGCAGCCATAGTTCAGTACTACCTCATGAGGTAACGCCTCATCTATCTATAATGGATAGATAGATAGATAGATAGATAGATAGATAGATAGATGATAGGTAGACAGATAAAGTCAGATATATAATACACTTAAGAAAAACAACACAAAGCAACAACAGCAATGAAAATTGTACAAAAGCGGGGCTGACATCAGGAGTGGGCAATGTTCAATTTCTAGGCCCCACATTTTTTGCTCTGAACCCCACCCCACCCTAAACAATTTTAAAAATCAGTGTGGGTTTCAGGTAATTTCTCTCAGAAAGCCCTATAACTGTATGAAAAGCCACAAAATACTCCAGTCCACTCCCACACGCACCCCAGCAGCAACATACTTGCTACAAGTTTTTAGAAGGACTGCAAAGGGACTGGCTTGGGTCTGCTGAGGGGTGGTACATGGAGATCTGAGAGCCCCTACGCAATTGCCCACCTCAGCTTAAATTCAAATAAAGGCTGATTGTAATAAACGAGGGAGGAATCAATTCACAAGCCTTAGAGTATGGCCTTACATGATGATGGAGCCTTTGTAGAAAATGTAATTCTTTGTTAACTTTCTTCTCAACAGAAGTAACAAGTAATTTTAGAAATATCACCACCACCCCATCACACCCCGGGAGAAAGTCTTCAAAAACCCTTGTGTAGTCCTTGAACCTTGAAGTCTCTTCACAATTCAGGACTTAATCTTCACAAAATTTGCAAATGGTTTTTTTTACTCAGAAAACAGCATTTTCTGCACAGAAATAGTTTTTGTGCAGAAAATGGTATTTCCTGTGTATTAAATTCTGCTTTCTGCTTAAAGCAATCACATGCAAATTTTGCACAGAACAAATCCCCAACTATGGCATTTTCTGCACAGGGAATAGCACTCTCCATATCGAAAACAGTATTTCTGTGCAGAATAATATTTTTCTGTACAAATAACCATCTTTTGTAAATAAGTCTCTAACTGCAAAGAGTCTCATCAGCACAGGTCTGTTCTCAGTGCTTCCAGATACTAAAGAATCATGTTCTTTGACCATTCTCTGTTTATTTTTTAAAATATTATTTCCAACCCTAGTAGAAAAGTCTCATCTTCTGCACCACCAACGTGACAACTTTTACTGTAAAGTATATGGCCTAGCCCTCAGTGGCAAGCAGGAACTAAAGTGTGTGAATTCCACAAATATTGGAATTCTCAATACAATCATTGAGGCAATCTCTGTCAGCTTTATTAGAGGATTTTGGGGCATATGAATAGATATTAGACCAACAAAATCCCTGTTAAGTCTTAATTCTGCAAGTTCAGATACAAATTGAGGGGCTATACAGATGGGCAGCATGCAACCACACTATTTTGCCCTGGATCAGTGCCACAACAAACGCACGCAGCGGCACTGATCCGCTCTTTGATGGGAGCAAAAATAAGCCACCCCAAGCAGCTCCCTGGAAGGGGAGTCATAAGCACCGCGACACAATGTTATGATGCCCCTTCTGCGCTGTGCCATTTGGGTGCTGTACCACAGTGGCATCATCATGGTGTGCACCATGTAAATGGGCACGTGCCAAAATGGCGCCATGGGGCAGGGTCACAGCATTGAGTATGTGGACGCTACGCCGTGACTCCACCCACAGGCTGGTGTTTTCAGGCTGGTCTATACAGGCCCTGAGTCTCCTTTATTTGAAATGGTTGGTGAACCAGACGTGGATTGAATTTTGGGTAGGTTTCTTTTTCCACAGATTTTTTTTCCAGATTTTGGAATATTTGGAATATTTGCACTAACATGATGGAGTCTAAAGAATGAATTTCATTCATATTTCATATACACCTTATACACATAGCCTGAAGGTAATTTTATACATAATAATTTCAATATCTGGAATGAAGTTTGTGTACACTGAACTATAAGAAAGCAAAGGTGTCAATATCTCAGGTACTTGTGTGGAACTTTTGGATTTGGAATTCCAGATTAGGGATACTCAACTTGCACAGTATTCAGCAGACTCTTTGATCAGTGGGATGGTATCCTTATAGACCAGAAGCGGGCTGCTTTCATATGTATGGAGTCGGAGTTGCACTCTCTTGAAACCATTCCAAGTCATGCCTTCAGCCACCACCACTACATAGCATGTGAGTTCTTATTTTTAAGAACATTTGTACTTCGAGGATCCTCTGGGGAGTGCTAATCATTTTGGAAAGAAACCATGCACTCCTCATATGTCTTGTTTCAAATATATTTGCCACTATACTGCAAATTTGTAGCATGTTGTATCATTAGCAAGGGCCCTAAGAGTTCTCAAAAACAAGAAGGGAGATGCATGCAGTCCACAAGCCATGCATTGCTGCCCCTATTATTGATCAAGGACATTGTGTTACATCACCTCTCAAGTTGAACAAGCTGGTAGATAAATCTAGGAGAGAGTTACAACCCTCATTATTTTATACTGCTTTCAGAGCAGTATACTCCTACTGGAATAGACATAGGTAATCGCCATCTTTCCATTAGCTGACCTGGCATCCCTTCAGGGATTTAAATCCTGAAGAGATCTAAATCCTGAACATAAGCCATTGGTGTTGTCATCAAAGATGGGAGAAAGACTGAAAATAGCAACAGCACAAAAATCTCTGTCTTTTCTCTACCGCCCATCACGATAGAATCTGCTATCCTTTAGAACTATCCTGCTTGTCTCACTCCTTCCTGTCACCCCAATTCTTCCTGATCTCCCAAATAAACTGAAATAAATATTCTCAGCAGCAATAACTATCAGAAGCCAGATATGTTTTCTGCCCTCACTGGTAGCTTCAGTATCTTCCTCAGCTACCCATTTGCATGCTCCTCAAGAGGCAGATAGTGAAACACCATTCCAAGACATGGTTGCAGAAGTGTAGAGGACATCTTCATCCTCAAGGTATAATGGAGCATTTGTGTCTTTTTATTTTCCCTATACAATATGTATATAGGTTGGTGTTCTTCAGAAACTCTTGTAAGTAATATGGGGCTAGGTGGATTAATGGGTTGACTCAGTGTAAACTGTCTAGCTTAACATTCTCCTCAGTGTGCTATGTATTGTGAGAGTTTATTTCTTCATTCATTTATAAGTATGAGAAATGAACAGTGCTATGCACCCCAGCTTGTAGTCTGAAGTGGTTCCTGGTCAACTATCTCATTTCATGCTTTTGAGGACAAGAATTGCTGTCATCTGGTTGAGATTTGCGGCAGA
This sequence comes from Sceloporus occidentalis, assembly GCA_023333645.1. Taxonomy (NCBI): domain Eukaryota; kingdom Metazoa; phylum Chordata; class Lepidosauria; order Squamata; family Phrynosomatidae; genus Sceloporus; species Sceloporus occidentalis. Next base: position 109,223,737 of record JALMGF010000002.1, on the reverse strand, counting down.
AGTCCAAGATTCCACTCTGGAGCAGGACAGGTTTATCATATAATGAAGCAAATGAAGTAATACAGATTGTCATTTTAAGAAGAGCCTCCTCCAGATAATTAAATCTAGAGTCTAATAATGAGATGGGAATTGTATAGCTGTCCAGAAGTTACTAATCTGAACCTCCCAGCACCCACAGCAGCAGAGCCAGTGATGAGGACTTCTTACAATTCCCACTCCAGGACCAAAACTGCATCCCATGCTTCAAGTTCTTCCTTGGTTGCTTGCAACAGCTAGTGGCACATTTGTTTATTCTTGCCAGCCAATGGATTAATGAAGCCAAGGAGACAATGAAGTAAGGGTGTGGAAATGTAAGGAATATTGGCATTACTTTATTTAGTTTCATTATGCAGAGAGGGATAAAAAAGGAGGTTTTTTAAAAGACCACATGGATATGCCCTTTTTTTCTGGTAGTGGATGGCTCACCTTGGGGCCCTCCAGATGTTGTTGAACTGCCATTCTCATTGTTGTCCACAATTGGCTAGGGCTTTTAGAAGCCTCTGTAGGGAACATGAATTGCCCTTACCAGACCTAACAGACCAGTTTTCAATACCAACATAGCTATATAAAATGATCATTTGGCAAAACTTGTTAAGCATACCTAACTTGGGCAGTGATGGGAATCAAGCTTCAACAAGGTCACTCTTAGATTTTATATATTTCAGTAAAGAACAAATTGAATGAGTTCTATAAAGAACTCAGTTTTTAACTTGCTAATTTATTTTCCTGTTCTTTTCTTTAACTTAGTGGTTATCATGAGGCATAAAAACACAGTTCCAATTAAATTTACTCCATACCTCTGTTGCCAAAGGCAGACTAGAAATGCAATAATCTCTTCCAAAGATTGCAATGGTCCTTGTATTGTAGGTCTTTTTGCAACCAGACATTAGTAACAAACTTAGACACAACAGAAACTGGAATGATTGATCACATCATTTTGTGTAAGATAATTTTCCCTCCAATAATGCCTAGTTCCATCTTGGAATTCTTTTCTTAAAACATTCACATATATTTTTATTTCAATATTTTTCACCAAAATGATAGGAATAAATAAGCCCTTCTGGCTAGAAGAGCTGAGAATTTATTTGTTAAAATAGTCATTTGAATTAAAACCATTTTTGTAGTTTGTAAAATATACTTTCTTTTAATCTAAAAAAAATAACTAGTGTAATTAAAAAACTGATTGCATACCTTCTTCGCTGAGAACATTTGAATGAAAGCAAGGTTGTATTTTGTGACTGAGGGGTTGAGACACAAATTCTGAGCTGAAAATGGGCCATACTCTATGGGTACACTGTAGAATTAATGCAGTTTGACATCACATTAAGTGCTCTCAGAACCCTTTGGTTCTTAGTTTTACAAATCTTTAGCCTTCCCTGCCAGAATGTGCTGGTGTCTCAACTATAAATACCAGGATTCTATAGGATTAAGCCATGGCAGTTAAAGTGGTGTCAAACTGTACTATTTCTATGGTGTAGATGTATCCTATATTGATGGATAGGATCTGCAAATCAATAGCTAAATGTTCTATTTTCAACCAGGTGTGTTCTGAAGTGTGAGTAAATTCCTAGGGATTGGTTGTGGCCAGTTGTCTGTCATCTCATCCCATTAACCCTATGCCCAGAACTTGCTCAAAATCACAGCTTTCTCTTAGACTCACAGTTGCTCAGTGTTCACATCCTTCCCTTGACCAGGAATGGGAGGTGGAGAGAAAAAAACAAGTACAACTAAGGGGCTCTTCTGTTGCCTCTTTCCTAGCCAGATCGGGGCCATGGCAACCACATGCCGTGGCTCTGATCTAGCCTTTCCAAGGTTCACAGCCAAATGTGTGGCTGTGGTGGTGATGACAGGACATTTGAGAACCAATGAAGAAAATATGACTACAATGTAGAATCATGAACATACTAGCTAATTATTAACTGTTGTTGGGTATGTTCTTCTCAACCCACATATCCAGTGGCCTAAGGAAAGAGGCCTAAATCACTTCACCTATATTAGCCCCGGGTAGGTGAAATGGGCTGGCCCAAATGGTTTCCATTTTCATCTCCTCCCCAGTCAACTGACTCCAACAGAGGTGTTTGCATTTACATATCTATGCACATGTGTGAGGGATCCAGAGAGTAGAGTGTGAATGTTTAAGGTTGCAGATCTACTGCTACCACTTTGGGGCTGGACAGACCACCCCAAAGGGGCAGCATGATGCCACCCCTTTCTTAGCCATATTACAGCTATGGCACCCGCATGCCACATCCCTGATCAGACCTTTCCAGGGTGCAAAAAGGAGCTGCAAAAAGTGGCTCCTTTTTGCGCCCTGGAAAGGGCACCATAGCCACACTGCCACAGCTTGGCAGCTCTCCTTCGGTGCTGTGTTGTATGGACGCAGTGCTAGAGGAGTGCTATGATGTTATGCACAGTGTGGAGCGGCATGCAGCATCATGGCACCCTGGGAGTGGAGTCAGGGGTATATCATCTGGACGTGATGCCCTGACTGTGTCCCCAGGCTGGCCTTAAAGCTCAGTCTGAAGAGGGCCCTTGTATCTTTTGGTTCTGGGAAAACACTACTTGTCCATGTCTGCTACTACTTCTGCCAAAAGGAAAGAGTCATTTATACAAATCATGCCATTTTCAAAACAATGGCGATTCCTTTCTCTTGACTGGCTGCCTGTACTATCAAGTCTTCTTATTCTACTTCTGATGTCTTTGGAACATCTAACTTTGCTTCTTAGTGTTCTGGCTGAACATTTTGACTGCTGCTGTTCATTTCATTGGTCCCCCCTCCCTTCTAATATCCTCTCCAATCTTGAGGTCTTCTCATGCATAGCCTCAGTTTTCCTCTGTATAACCTTTATACTTTCTTTTCCTGTCCTCTCTGTCTCTTATTCTGATAACACACTAAATAGGTTGTCTGTTTCCAATGTGTTCCACTTGAGATTCTTAACCATTTAGATTTCTTTTTCTTCTTACATTCAAGTGGCTTGTTGAGTTTAATTTCCACACTTAATCCTTTTGGATGAATTCTTCTTTCTCCAGACCCTCATTGCTCCAAGTACTATCCCATTTGTCCATTGTCTCTACAGACTGTGAACTGTCTCTGTTTTGAATTATGTTTAGTACTTCTACAATCACAGAGATTTGCTGTTTCATTGCAGAACATTAACTGTCTCAATCAAAATGTTTCAGCCATTTTTCTTGCTATGCCAGTTCATTACCAGTTGCTGTTACCTGCCCCTCCACCACCAGAATCAAGACATAAAAGAGTGAATGGGCAGAAGTATGAGGCATGACTTAAGTAATGTTCATATCTGATCTGTAATCTTTTCCTTTATTTAAGCCAGTCTACCCAAATTCAGTGAGGAAATGCTTTCTACCAAAGTGGGGACCTGGAACCACCTTTCTTCCCATTTGCCTTGGATGGGTGTTGCCTACTGATAGAGGAGGAATCAAATCAAATGTTGTTGTTGCTGTTTTCATTTCATTTCCCTAAATACAAGTGTATTTCTCAGCCAGAGAATTCTAGTGCCTTACCAAGCTAAGCTTTAAAAGCCAGGGTTCCATAGGATGTTGCCTTGGTGGGGTCCCCAATGTTCACATCCCCCCCTTTCCTTGAAGCCACCTTGAACATTGAACCACCTATATATGTGTAGCTATGGTTTCATGCTGAAACTAAATGGTGAGCTCAGCCAATGCAACAGTGCAGAACAATCTGTAATTCCCATCAACCTTCATCATGGGATGTGATAGCTGTGCTAGTGGAATTAGCAGCCAGACAATGTATGGAGAGGAACAAGATGTTCTAGAGTCATAGAATCATAGAATCATAGAGTTGGAAGAGACCACAAGGGCCATCCAGTCCAACCCCCTGCCATGCAGGAAATCCCAAACAAAGCATACCCAACAGATGGCCATCCAGCCTCTGCTTAAAGACCTCCAAAGAAGGAGACTCCACCACACTCCGAGTAGAAAACCACTACTCTATCACTCTGTTTTGGCTTTCTTTTCTTCATACAATAAGACTGTATCAAGTTTTGCTTGTCAGAGGCTTTTATGGATGATAGCTCATTTTGTCAGATGCCTGATAAGTGTACACAGGTGGTAGCTAAGAATGCCTTCTGTGGGTTATATTTATTACATATGCCCAGTGCCATTTCATACTGTAGGTTTGACTTCTGCTTTATGGGAGTTCATTTTAGCATGATAATCTGGGATAAGAGTGGAGAATCATTCTGTGGTTGGTCTTGCTCAGCCTTTGGGGACCACAAATGCTTCAGATATGAAAGAGAGACTAACTCTCAAGATGTATAAAAAGATTTTATTCCTCAAATTAGTCCATGTTTTAACCTCTTTTTCTACACCCCAAGACTCTGTCTTGTTCCCATATCTGACTTATTTTATGTTTCCAATTTCTTCTGCTTTTGATATTGAATCCTTGCCAACCTAATTTGGAAAAGGTTGAGGAAGCAGCACAAGTGTGAAGAAAATCTAGGCATCCCCCCTCCCACCAAGGTTTAAGTTGCCATCAAAATTTCAACTAAAGTAAAATTCATGATAAACTTCTGAGTTTCTCTTCAGGCAAAATAGCTGAAAATTTTTGAGAGGAGCTTTAAGAGTTTTTGATAAGAAGGTGTTCCTCAGGAAGTGTTGAGCATAAGCATCTCACTAAATGTAATAAATTTCAATTCTAATTTTTGTTCGGCTCCCATTTGACTCCAATTCTGCTTACTGGGACTATATATATATATATATATATATATATATATATATATATATGCATGCACATTTTCCACTCAGAATTCAACCACTATTGACTCTTGTCTTTAGTCTGTCTCTTTACGCTACCCAGAGAGGAAATGAGCTTGGTGTTAAGCCCTTAGGTCTCTTCCAAATGCCTTCAGTAAAGAGAGATCACTGTGTACATTAGCAAGAGAGTAATTAGCAGTGTTGAACTGATTACTCAGTTTTTATTTCGGTTAACACATGCATATATATCCCAAAACAGCAAACGAAAAAAAGGATGTTTGGGTAGAGCTAAGGCTCTTAAATTATGGCATCCAGAAAGCTTAGCTTGATCAGACTTATGTTTGTTGCTGATGGATAATAGATCTAGGAGATGAGTTTCATAGTTCTAACAGGAACAAACACAGATTTCAAAAACCATTCCATCCAGGTCTTTCCCAAGGCAAATCTGACATCCCATCTAATTCTAGAAATAAACGGAATGACAAACTGGGATCTGATCTTGCCCACTTAAGTGATTTATAAAGTTAGAAATCTGTACACAGTATTGCATCTGTATTTGTTCCCTCTATGTCATTATGCCATTGGCTCTGATGGACTTAACACCCAGAGGAATTTGGACGATCAATCAAGAAAAATATATTTTTGTGTTATGACTGGTACATTTTAAAAAATAATTTATAGTGTAAGCCAACAATATTTTTGTTTTTTTCAGGGGAGAAAGAGGTGTAGGAACCATTAACATTAATACTTGAAAGACTTATGGAAACTGTTTATAAATACACCAATGTAACAACAGGCTCACAAACTTCTCTCTCTACTATTTTGCACTAATTTGAAACAGGCAGATGTTAAACCTTTTGGAGCTTCAACTTTTTTTTGGACTGATACGTTTGTTGTGCAAGATGCACAGTATAGTTTACAAAATGCTTATGGAAAAATGAAAACAAAACAAAACTATCAACAATATTGTTGTCCTGATTGGGGGTGGGTAGCTCTGTTCTTTGCTTTCACACAAACACAACAATATCTTTTGTTGGCTGGTAATTTTTTCAGCAGGATGTTTCAGCATCCTGAGGATTTTTAAATGAAGGAAACAAAGTTTGTGGATAGTGGTTCATAATATCAGGGACATAGCCAAGAGGGGGATTCTTGGGGTCCGGACCCCCCCTTCCATTAGAAAAATGAATGCTGTGTGCTGCTGCGCTACCGCACCCAAGCCCCATTATAATGGTGGCACTTAGTCTGGATCCCCCCTTCCTAAAATCCTAGCTCTGTCCCTGATGATATGTTCACAATATATTTGTGAATATGGGTTCACAATTTGTAAATATTGGTTCATTTTTTTCAATGAAGGAAACACATTTGTGAATATTGCTTCATCCTCACTGAGTTTTGCCTTGGCTTTTCTATATCACCTTGCTACAGAAATGTGACACTGAGCAACCAAATGTGCACTGGGGATTGATGCAAATGTGCAACCCTGCAATGAATTCACAATGTGTAGTAATGCACGAAGTGCAATTATGTGCAATGGCACCACATATATTACATCTCCTTCATGAACCTTAACCTAATACAGATGCTATGCATCACTCCCCCCCCCCCCAAAGGTACTGTATATACATACATATGACACCAATAAGATGCCATTCTTTCTTGTTCAGCTCACACAAATAATCACTTTTGACCCAATAGATAAAAGATCACCAAACTACAATAGAACAATAGACACTATTGTTCACACAGTCAAGCTTCTACTGATGAAGGAGTGACTTGGGCGGTCAAAGACAAGTCAGCGACAGTTAACAATAACAAAGTCTAGCTGAAAATGGGACTTGCTTCTCAATAGTACATATTTGTCCTGTAAATTCCCCAAGCCACTTCCTACTACAGAGGATATGAAATCAACTAGTTTCCTTGTACAAAGAACACATGTGTATATGTGTCTTCAAGTTGCCTTTCAACTTCTGGTGACCCTGTGGATTTCATAGAGTTTTCTTATGCAAGGAATACTCAGAGGTGATTTTGTCAGTTTCTTTCTCTGAAATATAGCCTCCAACACTTTATATTCAATGTCAGTCCCCTTTCCAAGTACTAACCAGGCCTGACACTGCTTAGCTTTCAAGATGAGATGGGATCTGGTGCTTTGAGGTACAAAGAACACAAACCCCCCACATTTAAACAAAAAACCAGTACATGTAATTGCACAGTCTAGAACATCATGTCTTTGACTATACTGCTGTGATTTCTATGTCCTCCCCACTGCCCCCCAGATTTGACTGTTTTCAGAAAGCTATTGTAGCAATACCTGTCAAAATGAAGACATTTGCTGAGGGAAAATACTTATGAAGGACTCCCTCCTGAAACATTTCCTTTGAATATCATGTTACTGTAAGTCTTGTCAATGGTAACTCATCAAGCTTTCCCACTTACTCCGGGACACAGCAGGATAGAGGATTGCCCCCAAATTAACAAAGCTTTCTACAAACCTCCTGGCAAGTGCAGCAGTGGTGCTGTTGTGTTGTGCCTTGTTTATCATCCATCACAAGAAGAGATAACAATTTATATGGGGGCTTGGAGGTATATAAGAACAGATATAATGGAGTGCTTTGTTAATCAGCTCTCTCTCTCTGAGGCTGCTGACAAACATCTGCTGAGAAGCAGCTCTCTAGCATTACAGGAGCAGGAAAAGATTAGTCAAGATATAGCCAATGGACGGGGAGAATCACTCTAAATCTAAATCCCAATGTTTCCTTTGGATGTGGTGGCACATGCATTTAGACATTTATTATTTCTAGTTACAGTGAAAATGCTTGTTATCCATATATACTGACTGAGGACCTTGAGACCCAACACTGCCCCTTGGAGTGAGAAGAACTATATAATTTGACAATACACCCCCCCACCCCATTTTAAAAGATGGCTTTTAAAAAGAGAACAGACAAATTAAGCGAAGGTAATTCAATGCCAGGTGTTGTAGGCTACATTTCAGAAGAAGGAATTGGCAAAACCACCTCTACATATTTCTTGCCTTACAAACACCCTATGAAATTCACAAGGTTGCATAAGTCATCTGGCAAGAAGGCACACACACACACACACACACACACACACACACACACATGCACCTATCAATGTTTACTTCATTCACCAGATACAAGGGGACAAATGTCACACCATGGTAGAGGAAATTGTAGATATTTACTTCACATGTTTTAATTACCAGAGAACCTGAGTATTTTTATGGACACAAACCAAACAGCAAACAGGCCCTATCTCAATGGCTATGAATTCTTTCACATCTATTACTCTTACCAACTCTTAATCCCTTCTGTCACTCCTCATCTGAATACCATTTAAACTCTTCCCTCCATGCACTCATATGCAAACTATCTGAGCCCTTTCCTCCCTCCATATACTGTATCTCAGCCTCTTTCTCTTTTCCCCCTCAATAAATGTTTAGCCACCTGGAATGCTGTTGTAATTCTAAACAATCTTCTCCTTTAAGGATCGAAAGATCTGAGGCATAACAAAACAAAGGCGCATTACAGACCGCCCAAAAGCAGGCGGTCTGGCGCCGGCTCCATTAGCTGCACCGAGAAGCCCCAGCAGCCAGAACACGAGGCTTCCCAGTGCAGCTAAAAAGGAGTGCTGAAATGGCGCTCTTTTTTGGCCCCTGGAAGTGGCGCTGCAAGGCGCGAGGCGCGCACTCATGGCGTCACTTCCGCCGCGCCACGTCTGGACACTGTGCGTCCAAGACGTAAATATGGCAGTGCCCATGTGGACGGGCGCTGCCATTTAGTACGTGCTCCGCGCGTCCTAGGGAGACGGACGATTAGGCAGGTGAGAACCTTCCTAACCCTAGCACGCCCCTTCCTAACCCTAGGATGCGTGGAGCGCGTACTAAATGGCGGTGTGTAACCCACCAGAGAGATTATTTTATCTAGATGCTTGTGAATTTTCCTAGAAATGGAAGTAATAATGGGTCAGGTCTAATCATTATACTATGAAGTTGCTAGACACCAGAGTGGGGAGGGAAGTATAATATTGATGTGTGGATTATTTGCTTTGCACTAGGCTTGTATGGCTCCCACACTCACCCAGAAAATAAATATGAGGTGTCTATGTGTTGCTTTGTTGAAACCCATCCCATTAAGCATGGGTAGTATTCAGTGGACATCATGCCTTCTGTTTTCCTGGTGTCTGACATTAACTGACATGGCCACTATGCTTGGACAGAATAATGATTCCCAAAAGCAGACAGTTGCAGAAGAAGACCAGGCTTAGATTGTTTCTGAAAGATTGGAAGTATGCCTTTACCATACTAAATGCTCAAGGCAATGGGTACTACAGATCTTGCCAATCGCCATGTCACGCTATGACACAGTTCCTGGAGTAGATTTTGAAGAATAACACACACACACACACACATGGAAAATAAGAGAGAAAGGTATGGGTGACAAAGAGGACACATTTGCTGGTCCAGAGTTTAAATTTGCCTGTTTCAATTAGAGTGAAAGATGGTTGTTGTTTCCAAAAAACGAATGGAGGGTCAAGTATGATTTAAAAAAGGAAAAGTTCGTAGAGTGGCAGACAGTGATGAAAACCTGCTTTACTATAATTGGAAAGGGGAAATTACTCTGCTCATGTGCTCTTCCATTGCTATTGTCTGACAAAAGTTGATTTTCTCTCCTGGTTATATACTCAGCTGTTGGTGTCACAGGAGGCTTCCTTTCCTGAATTCACCTTGTGCCTCTGGAATTTCTCACTCTGTATATGCTTCAGAATTTTGAGCATGACTTTGCTTGCATGGGAAATTAATACAGCGGTTCTATAGTTACTGCAATGTTTTATGTCTCCTTTTTGGGGGGAATGGATGTATACTGATCTTTTCCAGTCTGTGAGGCATTGTTTTGTTTTCCATATCTGTTTGCAGATTTTAGTTAGGACTAAAGTTGATTCTGTCTGTTCTATTGATATTTCATTGATATGGCTCTAAAAGGGGTGGTCTGCACAGCCCCCAAGTCTAACTTGGTTTGTACCATGCCTGATACATTAAACATAGTTTTTTTCCAGTGAATTACTTGCTGTTCTCCTGCAGAACCTGGTGGTTTCTAGGTAAAAAATGTACAAATTTCATAGAGCAAGTCTTAAACTGCAAATTGTCTTTGAATTTTGCATAGATTTCAGTGTCATACAGTGGAAATAAAATTGCTCACATTATTCACTGATTGTTCACTGATATCTTCAAGAACAAAATTAGCAAACAGTTGCATTCCTAATCCATAGTACCAACTAGGCATAAAAGGACTCATACTCATAAAAAGAACTGTAAAAAGGAAACCAAGACCAGGAATTACAATGATGTGAGAGGCTGTACATAGCCTTACATATATAACTACTTGCTACATTGTCTTCAGAATTAATGAGAGTGGTGAGTAAAAACACCTTATCTTAAATATTTCATTCAACTTTATTTTTAAAAAATTCTGCCGGGGAGGCTTTGGAGAAAGTATGGAGAAAACTGGGTTTCTTCCCACAATTTTTTAATTCCCCCATCCATGTACATCTGAAATTTGGAGGGATGCATAGTTTGTGATCCTAGTGTAAGCAGCACTGAGCTAGCTGAGTCACTGATCTGACTCAATTAAAGGAAGTTTCCAATCTCCCTAATGATTGTGAGCTTTATATTGCCTACTCCCAACACAATAAAATTACTACATAGTGTTCAGTTCCAGACTCACCTTGGATAGCTTCTGAGGGAATATTAAAAACTAGAATCTATTTGTTTTCTGCTTAGATCAAGCTGATGTGATAATGAAAATGAAACTAATTGATTAGCCACAGTTAAATGTTATTGACTTTAACTTCATAAATATAAGCTTCATAAGAACATCAGCAGCAAGCTAGCTGGCACATTCCAGCAAAACTGAACATAATTTAGCACAATTTCCAACTGATCTTTCAGTCCAACGATAGTCAGTGTCAGTGGGGAACTGGTAACAAAACAAACAAACAAACAAACAACACAGTTTTTAATGCCAGAGTACATAACCGTAGAAGAATGTAAATTATCTTCTTAAGAGCTTGTGATAATGGGAATCTCAGTTCTTACACATCTTGCCTTTATGCTTATTTACAAAATTAGCTTCAGGTAATACTAGCTATATAAAGACTATGTCCAAGCACTTTCATCTAGTAAGAAAGTGCAAGGATAAAAAATGACAATCTCCTGTTGTTGTTGTTTTTTTTAAAAAATCCACATATTTACAGACTGAATGCTATCCACAGATTGGTGCATAATCTCATGAATGCAAAGCAAAGCCAAAGGCAAGAAACTTCTTTTTCAGAGAAAAATATGCTTAAGGCAAAAAAGAAAAAAAGTGTTTATATTACAGTTGCAGGAGAAGGAAAGCAGGTACCATTCAGAATTAAGTTACAGTGAAGAGTAGCCCAGGAATGGAAGTGGGTTTCATTAGGGGTGAAACTAAGTATTAAGGGGAATGATTATTATCTAACCTCTCACAATATTTTTTAAAGCTATGTGCCTCAGCAATCAGACTTGAATTTCAGCCTATGGGCCTATATAGACAGGCCAAAATAAAGCTGCTTCGGGTCACTTTGGAGGTATGCTGTTTAAATGATGCATGGGTCCTAAGACGCCAGAAGCTGCACCAAAGCTGCGCTCCAGTCTTCAGGACTGGGGAGTGGCTGTGGTGTGGCTTTTGGACTCTTAGGACTCATGCATCATTTAAAGAGCATACCTCCATAGTGACCCGAAGCAGCTTTATTTTGGCCTGTCTGTATGGGCCCTATGTTTACCTTCCAATTAGCAGTCACAAAACAAAGCATAACCTCAGACTCTAATCCTTAACTCTTAGTGGTAAGACACACATTGTGTAGTTTGACACTCAGCGTGGCCCACGAAAAGGTAAATATGCATTGGATACACATGTGTACTGATATATTCATCTGAAAGCCATTGTACTTCAGGCAGTAAGAGTTTCACAAAACTAGCTGCTTGCGGAGGGAAGAGAGCCACTGAGGACAAAAGGCAACAAAAATACAAGAATGCTAAGTGTGTCCCTGTAATGGATAAACTCTGGATTTAATCAGAATAAGTATGGTGTTCCCTTGGATCTAATTTGCATAACCTACAGTGCGAGACAGGCAGGCTTCTTACTGACTGATGATCAGCCCTGCATGCTTCTGTTGCTAAGTTCCCATCATCAAAGTAGAATAAAGCAGTAGCAGAAGGCAGGATGATGACAAAGTGAAGCAGGTATTGATGATGCTCTATTGGTGTCAGATTTTGAAAATACGCTACACCTTTGAACTGGATGCATTCATTCATCAGGATGCATGTCAGTCACATAAAGGTAGCATTAGCCATTCTTTTCATATTTCCCAAATCATCAGAAAATCAGAGCTGTTAAAGGAGAAAAGTAGACAAAAAATGTTCGCATTGAGGCAAGGTATGTTATGGGTTTCAGCTCTTAAATAATAAACAGGAATGTAGATAAAAGACAAGTGTGAAATATTTAGAACCTATAAATGTTAATGCACTGTTTTTTTTTTAAAAAAACCTTTACAATTAGCAACATCATAGATCATGGACATCATATGAAACAAACAGCATCCTCCAAATTGCCTTTTCCACATTCTCATGAAGATGCATAATCAATGTTCTCTATATTGAAATAATAAATAGAAAATGTTCTATATACTGCACATGTTCTATACTGATTTTTATACTTTTTATCATAATAATGTAATTTAAACATGAAATAGATGCAAAGATGTGGTATTTCAGTTTCATCAGAGATGTTAAAACTAGATTGACAAATAGTACAATAATAGCCCCTTGTTGGCTGATGGGACATAAAGGTTGTCAGCCTCTCTCAGGTGAAATTAGTCCTACAATGGATAAGGCCTCTGTTATGCCTGAGGAGATAGATGGCCACTAGAACAGGCAGTCTGGGGCAAATCACCCATAACTTTGGATCTGCTAGATCTAAATTCCTACGGATGATCTGAGGGATTAGTCCTTGAGCACCTCAGCTATATCAGCCTGGACCTGGTATCACAACATAGAACACACAGACACACACACACCACCCAATTGGCCTTCATGAGACAGCATGGTTTGGGATGCTATAGAGGAACTGCTGCTCTGAATCTCATCAGTTACACTTTGTGCTGCTCCAGAAATCAGCACCAATTAATATGCAGACACCTGCATACTATAGAGAAGTTATTCTGCACAGAAATGTGTGTGTGTGTTTCTACACAAGAAATAGTGGCATGACTTCACTAAGACATAACTCAGCCAAAGTATAGAGACGTATAAAACGTGAAAAGCTGTGAATTTGTTTTTAGGATGAAGAAGTCCAGAAGAGGGTGATGGTCCAGAACCAATCCCCCACAGATATTAAGCTCTGACTGTACTATGAGTCACCATAATAGAAAAAAGACACATTAATTAATTAATTAATTAATTAATTAATTAATTAATTAATTTTCATACCATTCCTGTCAATAGACTAAAAATGTTTTCAGAATTCCTGTTGGAAGAAAATTTATGTCATCACCATCTCATTTTACAAACTATTGGTATATTTTCTAATAGTAGTAATCACAGAATGTAGTATGTGAGACTAGTAGAGTAAAAATAGGCTCTCTCCCATCTGTTTGAGCACTATTGTAATATTTTCCCTCTGTGTTAGTTGTAACTATGTATAACTGTATGTGCCTTCAAGTCACCTGTTGAGCTATGCTGGCCCCATGAATTTCATAGGGTTTTCTTACAGAAGGAATACTCAGATGTGTTCTTGCCAGTTCCTTCCACTTAATTATAGTCTATAGCACCTGGTATTCATTGGTGGTCTCCCATCTTAGTACTAATCAGGTCTGACTTTGCTTAGTTTCCAAGATCAGCTCAGATCTAGTGCCTCTTTTATTTCTACTGTACCTTCAGAGACATTTGGATTGGTAGTGTTAGAAATGAAATGTAAGACTGGGTGGAGCTTGGTCTGCTCTAGCAAGAGAAGTCTTATAGTCTTAAGTAATAGCCAGAACACATACTTTCAAAGGGGCCCATACAGACAGGCCAAAATAAAGCTGCTTTGGGTCACTTTGGAGGTATGCTGTTTAAATGATGCATGCATCCTAAGAGTCTGGAAGCTGCACCAAAGCTGCACTCCAGTGCTTAGGAATGGAGTGTGGCTTTGGCGCGACTTCCGGACTCTTAGGACCCATGCATCATTTAAATAGCATAGCTCCAAAGAGACCCTAAGCAGCTTTATTTTGGCAGTCTGTAACAGGCAAGACTCTACCTACAAGGACAGAAAAAGTAATGGGGGTGGGGTGAAGCTGTCAATGAGTTGTGTCTAAGTACCTACTAGAAGGTTGTTACTAAGGAATGATCAGTGTGTCCTCTAATATGCAGTGAGTTCACTAAGGGACTGTTTCCTGTACCTGAATTTTTCCTCTGGGATTATGGAGCAAAGGTGACTTGAAAAGACAGCAAGGAACTAAATATATTTGATGGTGAGACAGGATACCTTCTCACAGGGTCATTCTAAGTTTACTGTGGTTTTCTACATGCTCTTAGATTTTTTGACTAGGAACCAATAATGTTCTTTTAAAAACAGGATATAAAAGTCTTTTGTATTCATTGGTTTAGGTTTTTTCACCCCTCCCTTTCACTCCAAGTTTCTCTCAGACTGAATGTACTCCATTCAATCCATGACAGTTACATCTGTCAACCCTGACTGTTTTTTCATTCCTCCATGTGAGATGCAAGCTAAGCAGATGCCACAGATGCTGGTTTGATTAGAGCAATCTGTTGATACTGTTATTTGATATTCAAAAACAAGGAAAATAGAAACAGGCAGGATGGCAGAGAATGACATAGAATGGCAGCACTTTTTCAAATAAATTAGTTGAAGCATACCTGGTCTGCTGTGATGGTGTCAGCTCTTTCCAGTCAATACTCTCACATATCTTTCTGAAAAGGTGGTGCAGTGGCTTCCTTGGAGTAGTGTGTGCTGAGATGGTGACACATATTATATATACATAAAGACAATATTAAAGCAGGGTAAATGGGCCAGCTAGTATAGAATATGGACTGGCTTTTTTGTGCCAGTCATTGCTTGGCAACTTAGAAATAGGATATCTGAATACACTAAACTACACATATGAATTGATGACCACCAGTTCCATAGCTAGGACACATTTCTCACCACTTCTCCCTTTGCCTTAACAGGAAAGTTCTTCTCATTGGACTCATCTCATGTTTGCAGCTTCAAGTCAATATATATTAATCCATTTCAGAGTAGGTGAAAAATCTCAGGCCAGTGTCTTGAATCAGCATACAGCTGTCCCAAACGAACTTTTCATGTCCATTTACCTTTTTTGGTCTCTTCCCTTGTTCTGCTTTCCCCTCATTCCAATTGACTCTTGCCTACATTGTTTCTGTATAGTTTGTCCATCATTACAGCAGGATGTGCATGTAGAAGAGAACCACTTAGATGGCATTGCATCTTTTCTGCACCCTGGCCTATTTCTGCTTTGTTCATTTGAACCAAACCTTATCCTAATCTCCTAGCCACTCAAAACATCTAGTGGTTCCTCCTGTTTGTCAGTTCTATTTCTCCTTCTTTGCATAAATGTGCATCTCTGCTGGATTTTCCTCCAGACCAGAAATGTCTGTGTATATGTGCCTCAAATTCACCTGCAAACTTTTTGGTGATCTCATGAATTTCACAGAGTTTTCTTATGCAAGGACTACTCAGATATAGTTTTGTCAGTTTCTTCCTATTGCCTACAGCACCTCATATTCATTGGCAGTCTTCCATCCAAGCACTAACCAGGGCTGACCCTGGTGGGTGTCAGTATAACCAGTGGTGCCCCCTACCACAAATTGCTAGGCTCTCTACAGACCTGGAAATTAAGTCTCCACAATTAAAAATAAATAAAAAATAGAATCTCTCTTTCAGTCACAGTTCAGTTCCAGATGTCATTTTGTTCTTCATTTACTTGACAGTATGGTAATCCTAACACATTAGGAACCAAATATAATTTGGTTGCTGCAGTGAAGGGTTATCAAAGGGGATAGCTAGCAAGAAGTCATGGGCCAGAGTCAGGACCATGTTTTTCTTAGAATTAATTAAGACTAATTTAATTAATTTAAGACTAATGGAAGACTAATCTCTTTCCATAGTTCACAGCAACAATTTTCATATTCTTTTTCTGGGACCTTGGAAAACCCTGGAAGATCAGAAATGGCAGACTAGTTTACCATTGAAAGCTGCTGGATCATGCTATAGCATTTCAAAGGACTAGTGCCAATCATTAGGCAAATTATGCACATGTCAAGTCCAAATCAAGAGGAATCATCAGTAGCAAACATGTCTGGTGCATGTTTGCTACTGGATGAGCAAACACGCTACTAGGTGAGAAGCTTGCTATGGGGATAGTGATCCCAGGGTAAATTGTCCAATACCATGTTCTGTTAGATGAGTGACCATGGCATAGTGGTTTCAACATTGGACTATTATTCTGGAGAACAGGGTTTGAATCTTTGTTTGGCCATGAACTCCACTATGTGACCCTGGGCATGCATACATTCTCCTCCTTGGAGAATGGCAATGGCAAACCCCCCTCTGAAGAAACATGCCAAGAAAACCACATGATAGATTCCCCTTAGGGTCACCATAAGTTGGAAACAACTTGAAGGCACACAATTATTATTATTATTATTATTATTATTATTATTATTATTTATATTGTACCATAATTTGCGTGGCACTTTACAGGCATCATCAAAACAGCATATAACCTGTCAATGGTGTGCAATCTAAAAGTCATAAATTATAAACGATACAAAATTAAGCAAGTTATGAAGTTAAACTACAAACTGTAAAAACAACTACTACATATAATCAAATATAACATTGTAAAAACAATATTAAAATACAATTCCAAATGCTTTAGAGAACAAGAAAGTCTTTAATTTGGATTTAAAACAAACAGGAGAACAGATAGTCTGCAGATGTTCAAGGAGGCAGTTCCAGGAGTATGGTGCAGCAAGCGAAAAAGGACAAAGCCATAACAAGGAAGAAGAAACCCTTGGTTAGGTAAGAAGCGCTGAGCTCCTGGACCGCAAATCTCAAACAGGATGTTGAGGTGAAACAAGGACTGACAGATAAGAGTGAGTTAGGTTGTGTAAAGCTTTAAACATTAAGAGAAGAAGCTTGTACCGAATCCTAAAAGGAATGGGTGGCCACTGGAGAGATGTCAGAAGTGGGGTGACATGATCAAAGCAACAAAGATAATCTTAGCAGCAGAATGTTGAATGGAAAGAGGATTAAGATGGGACAGTGAGAGCCCCATCAAAAGAAGATTGCAGTAGTCAAGGTGAGAGATAACCAGGGCATGCATTAATGTCTTAGCAGAAGAAGCTGATAGAAAAGTCTAATTTTAGTAATATTATAAAGGAAAAAAAGAACATGACTTGGCTACAGCCTTAATCTGAGGAGCAAAGGATAAAGAAGACCAAAAAATAAAGCCAAGGCTACATGCTTCCTTCACAGGATGAATGGGAACATTATTGACTGTGACAGAAAATGTATATTGTACAGTAGATTTTGGGGAAAAGATGAGTAGTTCTAACTTAGCCATGTTAAGTTTTAGATGTCGATGAAGCATCCATGATGAGATAGCTGAGAGACATGATGTAATATTTTGTGGCATATCCGAAGAAGGTTCTGGAGTAGATAACTGCATATCATTGGCATAAAGATGACATTGAAAACCATACGAATTGATAAGATTAGCAAGAGATAAGGTGTATAAAGAAAATAACAACAGGTCCAAAATGGAGCCCTGTGGAACCCCAACCAACAAAGGAAAAGGAGAAGATACCTGACCTCCAGCTACCACAGTAAATGACCAGTTTGAAAGATATGATCTGAACCAACTAAGGACTAAATCAGTAAATCCTAGGTTTTGAAGCAAACCTAACAAAAGACGATGGTCGATTTGTGTCAAAAGCTGCAGAGAGTTCAAGGAGAATGAGAACTGAGTATAAGCCTTTTGACTTGGACTGAAGCAAATCATCTGTTATTTTTGTGAGAACCATCTCTGTAGAGTGCAGAGAACAAAATCCAGATTGAAAAGGATCCATGATGGGATTATGAGAAAGAAACTCAAGGTAGCATATTCAGAAAGCACATTTCAAGACTTTAGGAAAAAAAGGCAACAGTGAGACAGGATGATAGTTAGACAGAGAAAATGGACGAGTGACAAAAAAACCAACAACAAAACCTAGGGCGTCATTCCCCAATGAGACAAACTACATGGAAGCTAGTTTAGCAACAGCCTATTGTATTTAAAAGCCACTGAGAAAAGGAATGTATATGTTTTTGGTTTTTTGGGGTTTTTTTAAATGAATACAGTTATCTAATGGGAAGGCCTTATCTCCAAATAGCAAATTTCTGCCTGAGTTGTCTGACCGACAGGCACATCCACTGCAATGACTAAACTGACCACAAAAGTCAGCTCAACAAGGAAATTCACAAGGGACTGAGATACTCCTGACCTGCTGCAGGAAAAAAGTGACAATCAAATGCCATGGTAAAATAATGTCATAATAATAAGGAAAAGGGGGGGGCGGGTAGAAAAGACTACACAATTCCAGAGTCTGTGTTTTGCTTAGATTTGTTTACTCAGTGCTTGATGAAACATCAGCTATTTTAGCATAAGCATTTAGAACTGGCCACAGACAAAGGTCCTTGACAGCTGGAACTGTTAAAATGTCATCCGTCACCCCGAGAATGGCTGTGCAGATTAGAATTCAGTGATTTCCTTTGCATTTCTTTTCAGCTGACAACAGAACAGCCACCTAGTTCTCATAGTTAACAGACTGATTGCTTGAAGCTCTCCCAAACTGTTGATTGACCTAGCACTCCACATTTATTATTTACTCATTTGTTTGTCAGATCACAACATTGCTTTTCTATAGAAGAAACTTTGAAGTAGCAAACAAAAAAAAAAAAAATTCAATGCATTACTTGAAAATAGTTAAGAAATGCCAACAAAAGCAGCAGCAAAATAGCACTTGCCTCCAACTAACAAATGATTCAATAGGATATGTCTAAAAACAAACAAACATAAAATTGAAAAGAGGAATAATCTAAGGAGATGGGTGAGAAATTTAGAACAAGTTTCTGTTATTTCATTCGTACACACAAGAATGAATAATTTAAAAAGTTTTGCCTTACTGAACAAGGTTATGACCAATTTTGCACCCTTTGGTATGATTTTTCAGTTTGAGACTTTTCTACCAAAAAATTAATAATCCTGTCTTTTAAAAAGCTTATTTTGCTCACAATACAATGGCTAGCATTCTGTCTTACAGTTACATATTCATTTCATATACTACACATTGAGAATCACAATGCTATTGCTATGATCATAAATAGTCCCAAAATCCCATCTTAAACTCTATCAGGGCACTATGACCTCTAGAAGTGTGAATAGTTCACAGCAGGGATGATATTTCCAGCCCAAGTGAGTTTGTGACAACCAGAAGAAAGAGCCCTGTTGAAATTCCTCACTGCATTACCCATCTTTGGTTGGAGAGAAGCAGAAACATCATTCTTCTTCACCCCAATTACCAGCAGAACAGATTCCTTGGAATGGCAACTGGTTGTTAAATTAGGTTTGGTGGTGAGGGTGACAGGCCTCAGGCTAGGTGAGGGCCTGTTTAATGTATTGTTGGAGCAGAGTAGAGGTGAGGATCATGCAGCCCTCTAGATGCTGGGCTACAACTCCCAGCATTCTTTAATATTGGCTGTGGTTAATCGTAATGGGACTTCCAGTCCCACAACAAAAGAAAGGCTACCTGATTTCTCTCGTGTTGTACTGGATCCTCAACATTCTCTACAACAGTAGCTGCCAGGGATTCTATTTTTCAAAATTTTTACCATTATCCATGTGTTAATACTTTTCACTCTTTAAGAGAGAGATCATCACCACCCATGGTAACTTTACATTTCAGAACAAGGATTCTGTGTCATGTGATCAGTGATGATGTGTGGATCCCAAGCTAGTGGGATACTGAATCCCATCCAGGTTTTCAGTAGGCTTAAATAAGCTATCCAAGGAATTGGCTCTGTTTTGGTGAAAGGTTTTGGTACCTTGGATAGCTCATTTCAACTAAAACTGGAGTGGATTCACCACACCACTGACACAAGGTCCACCATCTGCCACCACAAACTGATGAAGCATCAACACAACCTCACAACATCCATATAGCCACTGCACAAAGATAAAACTTCTTGATCAGAAGGGACATAACAATTTGATGAATTATAACATTTTGCACACATCCTGTGTACCTAATGGGTAGGCTGGCAAAAATGAGTCACATCTTTAGAAAAAAGAATGGTTATATGTGAATATAGTCTAGGCAGGATACAGAATGGAGGCAGAAGAACATTTTCTACTATGGCCTAGTATGCTTCATTCATATTTAGAAGGAGCAGATGTTGCTTTCTTGTATAACATGGCGTTCCTTTTTATCTCTGTGACTGTGGTCTGTTACCGTCTGCTATGATTTAGATCTGTTTCTATTCACCTCCCACTTTTAACAAACCTGGCAGATAGTTGAGCCTTGAAAATGTGATTCTTGCATCTAACTTAGTAGTCATGCTATTTGGGGCAAAATATGGTTGATTGATACTTAATTTAAGCCATGTCTATTTTATCTTTGAAATAGGAAGAGTGGAATTTCATCTGTAGAGCATGTCAGACAATGGCAGAAGTGTCGCAGTATGTCAATCTGACACAAAAATGCTGATATTCTTCTCTGCAAATTTCTCTTTGTGCTTTTGCAAAATAAACTTTCCCCAGAACCACTTGAAAATCTCCTTTGACTTGAATACAAGCTGTCAAACAGATCATTCTCTAGTTTTCTCCAAGGTACTTGAAACTTGACTCACACACAGCTGGAAAGCCCTTAAGATATTTGTGTTCCTATTTTTCAGATGTCAGTCAATCATATTGGCTAGCACAGTGGACAACATTCACAGAAGGCCTACCAAGCTCCAGAAAGTGCTTTAGAAAATGAGTTGCCAGCCTATTTCTGCTTGTCCATTTCCATCCACACACTATTTTTAGCATGTGCTGTTCATTTTGCACTTGCTTTAACGTGTCAGATTGTGCCTCGTATTCATTGTCACAACTTTGTAAGTAACAATCCAATTTGGACATTCTATGACTCAAACTAGCTGAAATGGTAAATGAGCGGGCTAACAAATATGCAGTGGGCTTAAATCAGCTTGTTAAAATTGCACATTAGTTCAAAGCCATTCCTCAGGGCGTATTTTCTGTTCTTTTTGTTGCTTCCTATAAAACTTCAGTCATTTGATACATTTGGTAAGAGAAGTCATTCGTTTAGTTGGGATGGGTAGAATGCCCAGGTTGGTTTATTACTTGCAATGCTTTGAGAATCTCCATTAAAATAGAACATAGGTGGGTACACTGAGCCCCCAGTCTCCAAATGAAGCCCCTAATCTGATTTTTGTGTGTCCTGCACCAAGGACACTCCCAGAGCTTCCAGGCCCATCTCCCATTTTCCCCCTCAGACAGGTGCCTAGTACCAGAAACTATCCCTGCAAAAATGCTGGGGAAAGTGGTGCTTTGGGTGGTTGCTTTGAACACCTGAATCGCTCTTCAATCCTAAAAGAATAATTTTTAAAAATTAGAAACTCAGTCATGTTTCAGCCAAAAACATTTCATCAGGAGTGTCTGACAAAGCAGGCTGCTCAAGATCTTCTGATCATTTCCTTCAGGGGGGCACAAAGACAAAATGGTCTGGCATGGTTTTTGACCCTAACAAAGCATTCTAAGAGGTGTTCTGTACCTATGGAAATAATCTTTAAGGCCATTAGGAAGGGAAAATCCCACAAGTGGCTGCCACCAAGGGACATGGTGTTCACTGAAATATCCATTTATAACATCAGTGGAGGGTACAATTGCACAACTAACCTAACATCATTTACTGGTCAAGGAAAATGCCATGATAGGAAAAAGGAAAATGGGCTTTCCTCATTGGCAAGTCTAACTTCTAGTGTGTGTGTGTGTGTGTGTGTGTGGTGGGGATCTAATTGCACTCTCCATTCACAGTGCTTGACAGTGGTGTAGCGAAGGAGTTCTCTGTTAGCAGGAGATGAATTTTGTCATAAAGCTTTCCAACAGAGTTGTTTATTGCGGCCTGTGTATCTCCTTTCTTCATCCTGGCACACAAATTAATCTGCAACTGGTCACAGTTAATTCTTTTAAAACATTTATCATATTTACAGATTTCATGAACCTGTGAGGATGATGATGATGATGACAATGACGATGTTATGGATATTTTTGTTGCCCTGTGCCAATCAATGGGCAGCACAGATTTCAAAATTTTATTTAGACTTGGGTCTGAACTGGATTGAAGCTACCATACAGCTGAAATAAACTAGGGAAGGAAGAAGCCTACACAGCCTTGGTTCCTAGATTCTACTGAGGTTTTTCCAACACTTTCCCTGCTTCTTCCATAACTTTCCATTGGTCAAGTCACCTGTCAGAGGCAGTCTAGAAGCCATCTTTAAGCAACAGTTTGAAACTCTGGACACATTTTGAGAGCCCTAGTGAACATAAGAATATGCCTGAATGAATTAGAGCCCAACATCCATACAGTGGACCCTTGTTATACACTGGGATTTGGTTCCAAGATCCCCCGAGGATAACAAAATCCATGGATGCTCAAGTCCCATTAAATATAATGACATAGCAAAATGGTGACCCTTATAAAAATGGAAAATCAAGGTTTGATATTTGAAATTTATACTTTTTTTTAACATTTTCAAACCATGGATGCTTGAATCCGTGTATAAAAAATCCGTGTATAAGAAGGGCCGACTGTATATTTCTGATTTGATAATATGGAAACAGACAACAATTTAGATGCTTTAATTCCCCTACCACCATACTGCTGGTTGATTAGTATTGTATTGTATAGTATTGTTACATAATGTTGTTTTTAATCTGTTGTGCACCTTGTAATTTGTATTGCTGATATTGATGTGATCCTGCCTCGATCTGTAGGGAGAGGTGGGAAATAAAAATAAAAATTTTAAATTATTATTATTATTATTATTATTATTACTATTATTATATACTTCTGTTTCCCTGTTTGTATTTAGTAGGACTGAGACAAAAGGCTTAGAAAATTTAATTATATAATTAGCTATATATTTTGCCCAAAGATGGTTTTAAAAAGTCTCACAACCTGATATGAGCCAAGGATAGAACAAGATCATAAATGGGATCCCAAGAAATGACAAGAAAACCAATTGAGAGATTTTCACATCTTTATCAGTCTGTGTTCCTTCTAAGGTTTTAAAACCCTGGCAGATTCCTGCAAATGATGACAAACCAACATAGCCTGTACCATTAAGTATCTGGAGATACCAGCTTTGAAGGCCTTATTCCCCAAGGGAGTGTATAATGAGTAAAAGCTGCAACAGTGCCAGTAGACCAGGAACAGTTTGAGTATGAACGTACCTTGGCTATGCCAATGAGTGTGCTTTCATTTTAATCTGAATGATGTGCCCTCTTCACTCTTGTCCACTCCAACGTATGCAAAGCATTTTGAGTAGAACAGACAGTTTGATGTAAGCCATCTGCATTCATTTCAATGTCATGCACCAAACAGGACAAGAAGTGTTAATTTGCATGTAACCTTGGGCTGCAGGATATATGGACAGAGCCTGAGATGTGTTCAGCATACTGAGAAATGACAGCATGCCCCCAAAGTGGAACAAGGCAAAAAAAAAAAAAAAAAAGTCACTTGACTTAAGCAAAATGGAGAGGTTTTGCTGTGTTTCTCTTACAGGTAAACCTAGACATTCCCTATTCCCTGGTCAGATTAAGCTGGCAGCAAAATCTGAAGCTGTCACTGACACTTAGCAAGCCATAGGTGAAAAAAGACACAGTTTGGGGAGTCTCTGCTTGCCACTCTTAATTTGTACAGTAGGAGATTGTGCCCTTTTGGTTAGACACCTGCTAGCAAGGAGAGCATAAAATACCAGACAGCTGCCTTATACCAGATAAGGATCAGAGCTTAGAAATGTTATTGTTTTGAATTACAACTCCCAGAATCCCCCAACAAGCCTGCTGAGACATGGACTAAGCTAGCTGGAGAATTTGGGAAGTTGTACCTCACATTACTAACATCTCCGTGTTCTGGTCAGAATGCTTGCCACACCTTCTGAGTATCTCTGGCTGGCACTGACCCTCGAGAATCTCAGGAAGAGGGCTTTACCCATCATTTGGAGTCTTTTGACACTAAACAATTTGGCACAATGATGCCACTCAAACTGCCAAAGCAACATCTTATGGAATCCTGAGATTTGCAGTTAAAGGAGGGATATTTTGAATTCTCCATCTGAGAGCTCTTATGCCACCCACTACTACAACCCACAGGATTCCATAGGCTGCAGCTGTGACAGTTAAAGTGGAATCATAGTGCTATAACTATGTAGTATGAAAGGGCCACTATATCTCATCCTTAAGGCCTGAACAGCAAGTGAGCTTGGGAATTTTTACATTCAAAGCATGTACTTTTCTGGTGAGGCAGCTGTCCCAGATAGCAGACTGCCATTATCATGAAAAGTCAGCTGATTGCTAGTTAGTGTTTAATTGGTTACTATTGCATTTTTTAGTGTCAGGAGTGGAGAGGGCAGTATTTATGGGATATTCAGCTCATGTGCCACAAGAACGTGTCTTTGGGCATGCTGTACTTTGAAATAAGTAATCATCATAATTTGCTGTTCTATCCCAGATAAAAAAGTGTCTTCAGCTAGTTCTGTGTTATTTACTCACATTGTTGAAAAAAACCCCACAAATTCCCAAAGGTGAACATCCATACATCAAAAAGACCAACCTGCCAGGGACAAGTGCATACAGTACCATACATATGCTACCCCAGGGGTCTTATTTCCATTGCAGTTTTCAACCAGGCCAAAAAACCTGAATAAGGTTTCTGAGTGGGCAACAAGAAAGATTGCTGCCTTGCCATTGTGGTAAAAGTGGATTGGGTGTTGGACTAGAAATTTGGAAGCCAGGGTTCAAATCCTTGCTTGGCCATGGAAACCTACTGGGTGACCTTGGACACGTTACACTCTCCACCTCTAAGGAAGACAAGGGAAATCTCCCTCTGAGCAAATCTTTCCAAGAAAACCTCATGAAAGGTCCAGCTTAGGGTCACCATAAATATGAAAAGACCTGAAGGCACCCCAAAACAACAAGAGACGGATTCAGATTATTGGTCCATTTGGTTCAGTATTGTCAGCACTGATTTGTAGCAGCTCTCCAAGGTTTCAGGCCAGATTCTTCCCTGCCTTTATTTGAAAGTCCCCCATGGTCACCCTTCCATGTCCTAACTAAACTTGGTGTCACTTAGCTTTCAAAATCAGATGTGATCAGATATGTTCAGGATGACACAGTAATACTAATGAGAGATAGCCATATATATTTCTCCAAAACACTCTAAGCATGTCAGAAAATCTGCTAACGGAGTGGACATCTGGCAACCACAAATAATGCATCACATATTCATAAACTCCCCATCTAAGGTTAATTTAAATTCCTTAGTTTATAATTTAGCAATTTAGTTTTTGACATCTAGATAACAAACAAAAATGATCACAGGTTTTCATGTCTCACAGTATCACAAAAGAATGGGTTGCCAAGTGACTGGAAAGGACAGGGGAGGAAGTACACTTCTATTGTGCATTTAATTGCCGACTGATCAGCAGAAATCAGTAGGGATTTTTTTTTATGGCATGGAACTAAATATTCTCTCTGGCTAATGTCTACAACCAAGGCACTGTAACAGGTTCAGCTACAGAAGCTGATTGAAATATTGGCAAATAAACATATAAACATAGTCCTCCCACCCAAATGGCATCACAGACACAAGAGTTGAATGAAACAAGGCCACAAATTTATTAATCTCAAGAATCTGCAATTCAACAGCAAGCAGGGCATGTGGGCATGGATTTGTATGTGGGATCCAGGTTAAGCTGGATCACTCATCCAAAGACTTCTGGGTAGGACTCAAAACCCAGAGTATAGACCCTACAGTTCATCCTAACTTGATCCTATGAAAGGCTCATAGGTCCCCGAGGAATTTCCCCAGGTGCCACTGGTTGGCACTCTTTCCTGAGAATGTCATCTCAAGAAAAGAATCCAAACACATTTCCCCTCAAGCAAGTGGACCATTATATGGAACTGGATGAATTCTTTCACCTTGCCATGACACCGAAAGCCTTCAAAGAGAGCCAACTGGCATTATTGCCTACACCCCACCAGTTGTGATATAAAAGCAATGCTTAATCAGTTAGCCAAAAAGAAAACTGTAGCCAACAGGCTCAACATTATATCACATGAAGAGGGTGAAAAATGTCTGTAAAACATGTCACCAGCCAAACATGGCATGATCTTAAAAATCCGACTTAGCTTATTTGGCCCATGGACAAATAGACAGTCCAAGAGCCATCAGATGCTGGTCCTTGAACAGTTTCCAGGGAAGCAAGAAACAACTGTAGCCAATGAGTACAACTATGGTATTGGTGACAAGCACATTGGGGGAAATAATGAAGGTTCCCCACACCAGATTGCATTTTTTAAAAATACTGACCTAGAACAAGCTGCAGAATACCAGAATCCTTTGTCAAAGCCAAACAGTAAGTGAAGATTTGTACTTACTTTAAAAATAAAGACTCCTGTAATTAAAACAGCCACAACAATAAGCAAACTAAAATTAATTCATGATAGCTGTACACATACAATTCTTCACTAATCGCCAATCCCTTTTAGTAACAATGCAACACATTATTGTTGAACTTTTGGTACTTTTATCCACTGAGCTATGGAGCACTGTGACCAAGGAGACAATCAGCTTAGAGCCATTTGTATGCTAATGAACTACAAATGTGATGTTCAATAGTCTGAAAAGAATAGTACATTTAATTCTACGTAATTAGTTAATGTGCAGTGAACACTGGAGCTAGATAAATACAAGCAGAGAAATGAGTATGTTGGGCACCTCGTGCATTCTTTCCTTTTTCTGCTAGTAAGGCAACAGCTAACTACTTTTGGAAAGGAGACGCCCAATAGCCCAGTCCTACTCATGACACCTCATCAGAAAATTTCAAGTAGCTTGGAGAAATGTATTAGTTTCATTTTCTTCCTAATTCAATTTTTAACTTGCTTTCCCTCATCTGAAAGAAAATAAATTGATTGATTCCCCAAATCACTTATTTAAATAGTTATATTCTACCCTCTATCTAAAGACCTCAGGATGGTGTACAATAAAATCAACACAATCAGTAACAGAAACAATATAAAGAACAAAATGACATTTAGAAGATTGAACACTTCTTAAACAGTTTAACAAGCTAACACAGAGATTAAAGGCAGTTAAAATACTTTAAGACAGTTCACAATCATTCACATCTGTATAAAACTAGTTAGGCCCAAAAGGCTTTTATACATAACCAGGGTTTCACCTGGTGCTGGAATAACAATAATGTAAGCCCACAATGGGAAGATATTCCATAACTAGGGTGCCACTGCATAGAAGGCCCTTTCTTACATCTTCCAACAGTACATGGCCCTAGTAGGACATAAAGTGGGGAAGGTGCTCTAGGAGACTTCAGTCCTTGGGCAAGCAAATGAAGGGAGAGGATCTCCTTCAAGTAACAAGGTCCCAAGCCATTTAGGGCTTTAAATGTCATTATTTTGAATTTAACTTAGCAGCCAGTTCATTTCTAATACTGCTGTTTTGCTTCTGCATGATGTTCCAGTCAGCAGTCTAGCTACTGCATTTTGAACCATCTGCAGTTTCCAAGTCACTTTCAAGGGTAGCTCCATACAGAGTGCATTACAGAGTGCATCTAAACCCATTTCAAATCAGCTTCAGAACAGAAGCTGTCCAAAATGCTGAATCTGTTTTGAGGATAGGTTTTTAAAACATGGAAAGTGCCTTCATAGTGTAAGCTAAGACACAGAGCATCTTTACCACTCCATTGCCATGAGAGTTATCAGCCACCAGTGGGCCCCACATGGGCAATATATCAAACATTGTTGAACAACCAATGGTAAAGTAAGAAACGTGTAGGGGCTCTCTCACTAGTGTTTCACATAGTAAATTAATCCAAAATTGCTGGACAGTGGAGGAACAGTGGTGTAGTGGAGGAGTGGTCCAAGGGACTACAGCTCCAGCATATTTTCCTTTTTAGAGCAGAAATAGTAGCGGTAGCTGTTGCCATTATTATTGTTAGTAGTAGTAGTAATAGTGTTTCTGAAGTGCCTGGGAAAGTGACAGACTCTCTTTGATCTGGCAAGTGAATTAGATGTTAACAAAGCTTTTGAGCTAGTGCTGTTTCTGATGGATTAACATAGAGGATGTCATAGAATAAGAAAGAGAATCGAACAGAGGCCATATATTTCTTTCTTTTATTGAAGCTGGTTCTTACATGAAGCAAGCAATAATAACAGCAATTATTTCTTTGTAAGAATATTCGTTTTTCTAATTCAAAGCTAAAAACAGTGAGTCCTTGTTATCCACTGGGATTTGGTTCCAGGATCCCCCGTGGATAGCAAAATGGAGTCCCTTATATAAAATGGAAAATCAGTGTTTGCTATGTGCAATTTATACTTTTTAAAAAATATTTTCAAGCCGTGGATACTTGAATCTGTGGATAAAAAAATCCATGGATAAGGAGGGCTGACTGAAGTTTGTTTTCACTAAAGATGTTTTGCTAAAGTTCAGTGTGTTGTACAAATGAAACATAGTATCAGAAGTAAGCACACCCATGTTAGTGGAAGTTAGGTCTATATAAAATTGCAGTCCTATACATTTAAGTGTGGAACTTGTTTGTTTATTTTGATGTTTTTATGTTTCTGTATGTTTTCAAGTCACTTTCTACTTATAGTGACCCTAAGAAAAACCTATCCTGGAGTTTTCTGGGGCAGAGAATGTGTGACTCATCCAAGGTCACCATGGCTGAGTGAGGAATTGATCCCTGATGTCGAGAGATATAGTCCAACACTCAAACTACTATACCACGCTGGCTCATGTTTTGGATGTCTGGATATTATTATGAAGTTTTAAAATAAAGTGTACTTATTTAAGTATAAATAACAGAAAAGCAGGATGACTGAATTGATGAATACAGACAGACAGGCGGATAGATGTGGAACGACTATGGATTCTCCAGTAGCCAGTCATTAGGAAGCAATAATGACAAGCTTCTCCATTTTCAAAATATGCCAGCAGATCACTAGAAGTTAACTTTGTTCTTAGAAGGTGAGACACAGTAAACAACAGGCTCAATTGTGGAGTTGAAGATGATCCCTGGAGATCCTCAAATCTCGCTGCCACCACCCAGTGAATTTGTATTGGGTTTCTCTTAACATACACTGGGACTTGTTAAGGACTTCTAGTTCTCCTTCTCTAATCTAATCTTCTGAAGCATCAACTGAGCTGGGACACATGTAAAGGAGTGTTGAAGTAGCAGATGCTTTTAAGGAAGTATTTATAATAATTAAACCAAACAGAACAGAAAGATAGAAATCGTGCAAGATCCTAAGGGCCTTGCAGGTAGAATATGTGCAATTCTAAAAGTATTCATTTCATGCAAGCAACCAGAAAAATAATAAATAAGGCCTCGATGGATTTGAAATATAGTTACAGGTCTTAGTTTAGCATAGTCTATCTGCCTGAATTATGCCTTCTTGCTGTAAGCACAACACTACAGTTTTCATAACCTGTGAGACTAACTTGAGGGAGACATCCCCACCTTGAAGTCTCACTGTAGAAATCACTAACTGCTGAAGACTCTCTCTCTGCCTCTCTCTCTCCAACTGTCACCTGTTCTCCAAGGCTTTTTCTCTTAGAAGCTTCTGGAAGAAACTCTTGCTCCTGCTCACTGATTGGTCAAGTTAGCCTTCTGTCAGCTGTGATGTCATTACTTATTTGCATGTACCTCCTTCCCAGCTTATTCTTATTACCTGGCAGAAGTCTTCCAATGACTGGTGGCCTGGTCATTATAGGTGCGTTAATTATTTGTTATGTATTTGTTTGTGTTAAAATTAATTAAAAGGTTTTTTAAAAGAATAAGACTGGAAGGGCTATTATGGAGGTGCTAGAGAAGATTCTCAAGTGTAAGAGTGGTGGAGCCTCCCTCCTTGGAGGTCTTTAAGAAGAGGCTGGATGGCCATCTGTCAGGGATGCTTTGATTGAGAGTTCCTGCATGGCAGGGGGGTTGGACTGAATGGCCCTTGTGATCTCTTCCAACTCTACGATTCTATGATTCTATATGCCATTGTATAATAAAGTTATGATTTCTGTGCCATCCCATTTCTACATATGGTTGTGAATGTTGGACAGTGACGAAAGCTGATAAGAAGAAAATCAACTCATTTGAAATATGGTGCTGGAGAAGGGTTCTGTAGATACCATGGACTGCTGAAAAGAGGGAGACCACATTCAGAAATAGATAAAGTCCATCAAGGAAGCCACAGCAGTGAGTCTGCAAAACCTGAACAGGGCTGTTGATGACAGGGTGACTTGAATGTCTCCCACTCATACAGCCACCAGAAGTTGAAGTCACCCTGAGGGCAGTTAACACACATATGTGACTGATAAAAGCCAACAGATAAATGCACAAATAGACTGTGATGCCCACACAGTAAATAGTGGGAGTATTTTCAAAATGCATTAAGTGTGTGTAAAGAGAAAACAAAGACAAAGGTTAAGTGCAGAACCACTTCACAAAAAGAGATTAGCTTTTCACATTCATCTTCCTGTTCCATCACAAGTCTTTTGCAATTGCCAAAGGCAGCATAGTAAGTAAGGGAACTGATGCTGATAATCAATCTCTAGCAGACCTTTAACCGTTCAGTGATTGAGACTGATAAAAACCAACTTTGTTTTCCCTGCCAAACATCTCTTAAATCAACCACCTCTTTAATGGGTGCTGATGAGTTATTAACACTTTTGAGAAGACTGATCTCATTTCAATAGCATGAATTTAGTGATAATGGCTTTATAAAATATTATCCCACAGCTACATACACTCAAAGAACTGACTTCAGCAGGAGAAAGAGGGTAGGATGATTTGATGTGGCTTGTTGCTGGAATGGAAGTCATTGTTTTTTCAGCACTCTGTGATATCTCCCACATTTACTAACTGAGGAAGCGTTGACATCATCCTAAGGAACTTGGACTCACTCAGTTGGAAACTGAAAGCTGTTTTGCAGATCTCACAAAGACAAACGGGAACTTGTCTGGTGATGTAGTGATATGTGGATTTACAAGGTCAAAGATTTGTTGTTGTTGTTGTTGTTGTTGTTGTTAGCCAGGATGATGAGGTCATTCACAATCCACTCAGTGTTCCCTTTTTCATCATCTTCTTAGAGTTGATCCTCACAGTTGTTAAGTGGTAGGGAGAACCAGATTGGCTCAATATGTCTTGATATCCCTATCATCCATTGGTCATGCTGGCTAGAAATGACAGAACTATTAGGTGTAGCAGACAGGCAGGAAGGAGTGGCCAGAAGCCACTCTCACCTTGAACGCCCCAGGGCTGCAACGGACACATAATAATAATAATTATTATTATTATTATTATTATTATTATTATTATTATTATTATTATATATTTTCCCGCCTCTCCCACGGTTCCTGCTGTTGTGGTCCCAAAAGGAGTGGACAAGATCCACTCCTTCTTGGGCTGGTTTTGGGCCACTTTAGGTGGCCCCAAAGTAACTACTGGGTGTTCTGGGGGCTTGTGTTGGGTAAACGCCATACCCCCAGGGCAGCTGGAAGCCACCCCTGTTTCAGGCCTAAATCTAAAGGGCAATAAACTGGGAAAGACTTGTGTTTGTTAGTTTATTTGTTTGCTGTTGTTTTATCCTTGTCAGTGGTGTCACCTGGGTTAGTGTCACCCCCATGGCTGCACCTCTCACCCGCTAGAAGGTTGGGGGCAACAGCCATGGGAACTGGGGAGCCCAGATATGTGTGATGCCATACAACTCCTGCTGTCAATGTTTTTCTTCTCTATATGCAAAAGTGTGCCCTGAGACTCAGAAAAGCCCCAACCCAAAAGAATCATCTCCCCTCCACATTATTGTCTCGCCAGGACACCATTGCTCACATAGTGCTGGGTGGGGCAAGGAGCATCAGTGTGGCAGATCTTCTTCCTGTACCTCTTTCCCTTTCTCCTCTTCTCAAATAAGAGCAGTCATGGTGGGAGCCAGTGTGACAAAGGCAGCAGAGGCCAGCACAGAGGTACCTCCCCACCGCCACTGCCTCTGCCCCTGACGACCAGGACAAGGTCTTCTTGAGGTGCTAGGGGTGCTGCCACCACCTCCCCAGTCATCATCTCTGATGGGGGTCACCCAGTGCAGTGTGAACCCATCCCACCCCACTAATGACACCACTGGTCCTTATAGGGAAAGCTCCCTTTATTTGAGTAGTGAGAAAGTCATACCAACACCTCAGAGTAGGATTTTGTCCTCATGAAAGAAGAAATATAATGAGATGCAGTGCTGAAATGATGTGGAAGTTGCATACATCTCAAAAATTTGACAGGCAAAGAGTGAAAGGAGGAAAGCTGAGGTAGGAAGCATATCTCTCTCCATTACTAGATTAATGAGAATTCTGCTTTGTGTTTTCTTCCTCTTTCTGCTCTGTAATTTAACAGAAAGCTTTCACTTCTCATACTTTTATTGAAATACCAGGTGTGTGTGTGTCTATGTGAGTATTACTTACTACCATGGTCTTTCTTAAATTGAATGAACACACACACACACACACACACACAATCCCAAACATATAAATTTCTATCAAATTTTGAAAAGTATTGTATATGCTGCAGAATCCAAGAATGCTCATGCCTATTATCTTCTTGAGAATTTTTCAAAAGTAATACAAGTTTGCTCAGTGAGCTTAGAGGAATGTTGTTACCATTTTCTTATTTTACTTTCTTTGCATTTGTAAGGATTCCTTAGTAAGCTATTCATTAGTTAAGGGAAGAATTCAGCCTTGGATTGTTCCAAGAAGGAACAAATGAGAAAAAATCAAAGAAAACTTCAACCAGTCATAGACCAGTCATAAACTTGTAAGTAAGGCCTGTTACAGACTGCCAAAATAAAGCTGTTTTTGGTCTCTTTGGAGGTATGCTGTTTAAATGATGCATGCATCCTAAGAATCCGGAAACTGGACCAAAGCTGCACTCCAGTGCTTTGGAATGGAGTGTGGCTTTGGCACAACCTCCGGACTCTTAGGACTCATGCATCATTTAAATAGCATACCTCCAAAGAGACCCGAAGCAGCTTTATTTGGCAGTCTGTAACAGGCCATTGTTGCTGTACTGAAGGGGAAGGGGAGAAAGAGAGATGTAGTCTTTCAGATGTCATTAGACTGCAACTCCCATGAACAATAGTAAGGGATAATGGAAGTTGAAATATAACCACTTCAAGAAGATTACATGTTGGTCAGACTTTTACTAAAGGTTAGGACTGGCTCTGCCCTCTGCTTCAGGTACTTGGTTTGGGGTATCATAATAGAACGACATCTAGTTACTTATTTTATTGCTATTGTAATTACCAGGGGTTTTTTTAATCATAGAGAAAGGCTCTTATAAGATCCTGTGCTTCATGTCCCCAATTAGATGGTCAGTTTTGGTATCTTTACTTCACATATGTGTGGGGTGAGGGGTGTCCATTTATTGTTCTGACTCAGGCAGAAAAATGCCCTAGTCTATTCTTTTTACATTACAAAGTGATTGACACAGTGAAAAGATCAAGCCTAGTCAAAGTAAAACAAAACCCAACCACCTATTCCTGTGCCAATTTAGAAAACACTATCAAATAAATTGCATTATAGAAGACTGTCTTTGACATTAAAGGCCAAAAATGTCAGTTCTTGGATGGCATTCTGATAGCTAGTCCCAACTAGAGTAGACTCAATGGTAAGTCAACACATAAATCTGATGGAATCAATGGGTCTACAGTAGTTAAAACAAAAGTAGTGTTTAGGCTTCTGTCTCCCTGTGATTTGGAAGCTGTTTTAGATAAGGAGATATGTGGAATCACAAACAGAAGAAAAGGAAGCAGACAGAGAAAAATGCGATTCTGCCTAAATACAGCTCAGGCCCTGCTCATATCTGGCTTTTGTCTTCTCTTCTCTAGTATGTAGTCCCCATATCCCTAGCAGATTACCTTCGTGGGAATGTAGCCATCAACAGAAAAAAACAAAAAACATTTCCCACTGCTGAGCTAAAGAACAGGACATTTAATACTTTTTCATCTCCTCCTCTCTTTTGTCTCCCCTGGATCCAGGCTGGAAATCAAGACTACAACATCATTTCAACTACACCAGTCAAATCTTTATCCTTTTCCTATGCTAGCTATAGCTGATGGGAGGATCTAACAAAATATGGAACAATACTTGTTCTTCAGCCTTCCTATGAATAATCTTCCTTGGCCAATCCTTCAGAAAGCTCCTTGTTCCATCTGTGACTTCTTTCTTCCTCTGCATCCACTTTTTAACACAGAAGTGGTGCCATTCTGCAGATATAGGCATGATTTCTCTAGAAGATTCCACCACTGCTGTAGCCTTGTAGAAAAAGGAGACAGCCCTGCACCAGGACAAGATGAACCCTTGCCCACACTTATGGAGCTAGGCATTTCACTTAGTCCAGAGTTTCAATTGCTTTTTTTTTTCTTACAGTCTATGGAGGGAATTTTCCATTTGTATTCCCTTGCTTAATAAGAACTTTAAGGACCAAAGTTTTGCTTCTGAAATAGGTTCTGATGCACACCAAAAAATTGCTTTAGCCTTTGTAAAGTTCTTTCTGCCTTCCAATTCCTATTCGAAAGTGATCTAAATAGGACAAGCTGTGTTACAAATGAACAGGCAGGTGGAACTTGCTTTGGAAGGATGTGATGGCTCCCACTCTCTGCTCTATTGAAATGTTTATAATGCTCACTCATGTTTATGAATAGTGCTCTTCTTTAGCATTTCTCTTGAGGCATTGATAGGGTACAATTCCAGGAAAGTTGTGTTGGCTTGAAAAATAAGTTTATATCTTTCTAACTCTTGCATGCACAAAAATTGAAGGTGTTCAGAGTTTTAAATACAGAGACGATAGGGGAAAGCTATATATTTTTTGTAAGGAGGGCACAGGAATGTGCTTGTTTTTCTCTCTGCCTGTTCTTTTTTGTTGGCTAAAGATTGCCATTTTGTGATCTGGAAAATCAAGGCACATGGAAAGCTATCTCATACAAGGTCAGATTGTTTGTCCATCTATCCTAGTTCACCAATGGACCACTTGTATCCCTTTGTTTGGCTGTTCTCATAACACTGCAAATCAGCTAATTCACATTTCCTAATGGTAAAACCAGACTGGAGAGTCTATGTTGTTTTTGGACCAACTGGATGTTGTTCAACTAGCTTCAACTATCTCCTTACCCTTGTCTGTGCCAGATAGGACTGATGAGAAATTCAATCAAAACAATATATATATATATATATATATATATATATATATATATATGGAGGGCCAGATTTTTGCATTCCAATCTATTCCGGTTTGAAGACACTCTCCAAAATAGATTTATCTCATCACCTGTCACTGCCTGTGGATGTCTTTAATGGTATTAAGGCAGGGCAGAAAGTTGCCATCACTGCACCTCTTTGTCTATTTCTTCTGAAATACTGTTGTTAGCCTTCCTCTCTATCAACCTGAAATAAATGCAGCAGAAGAAAGAGACAACTTTGACAACCAAAAAGGAAAGAGAAAGAGAGGCAATTCCTTCCACTGTGCCACTATGGTTAAAAGCACAGGTGAGTTCTCTAACCAGGGTTGCTCCATCTTTGTGGAAGTTCTTTTGTACTAATCTTGGCTGCACTGATGCAAATCTAGTATATCCACAATGGAAAACATTTGGTTTGCCAGATATTTGGGGGCTCTTGTCTCAGAGGTCCCAGTCAGCATAGGTAATGATTATAGGAACTGAAGTCCAAAAATATCAAGGGTAGAAAAGGTTTTCCCAGCCCCATGGTACTTACTAGGAAGACTGATAAAAGGAAATTTCTATAATACCAGACATTTTACATGTCCTTTAAAAACTGAATTGGGAAGCAGATTTACATTAAGGAAAATTAAAACTAAACAATGTAGGCAACAATCTTCTTATTCAGACAAGCCTTTGGTAGCTAAGCAAAGCCTTTGGTAGCTAAGCAGAATTATACTTGTAAGGAGAGACACCCAGCATGGTGTAGTGGTTTGAATTTTGGACTAAGATACTAGCAGAACAGGGTTTGAAGCCCCACTTGTCCATATAGACCTACTAGGTGACCTTGGGCAAATCACACTCTTTTAAACTCAGAGGAAGATAAAAGCAAATCCCCCATGAACAAAGTCTACCAAGAAAAAATATGTGATAAGAGTTTCCATAAGTCAGAAACAACTTGAAGGCACAACAAGAACAAATTTTGAAAGGGCTGTTACTTCTATTTTAGTATTGTGTTCTTATGTGTGCCTCTAACCTATTTATTTTTTTTGTTTGTTTTAACTGTGTGTTTTATTCTAATTTTATCTACCTTGAGTGCCATGTTTGGCAAAAAGGTGAGATTTGAACAATAAATAATAGCTTATCTTCCATAAAACATCCATATTTATCACTGGATGACTTGAATTTCAGGTGTTGACTCTCCTGGTAAAAGGCCTCTTAAAGAAATGGAACTAAAATTCAGCGCTTTCCCACTAAATCAATGCACACATTCAGCCACTAGAACAAGGAGCTGGTTCATATATTTAGGCACATCACCTGATTGATTTGTGCTTAGTGACTAGCAGCTGAAGGGTGAATTGACTGCATTGAAAACCATGGCACTGGAGGCAATGAATAGCTAAATAAAATATGGCCTGTGATGACATATATGGTGACCTAATCCCATGTACAAGTCATTCAAGTGGTGTTCATGCATTGTGCAGCAATGCCAAGAAAATATATGTGAATATAAACAGACTGGACTACAGTAGAGAATCAATGGTCTTTTATAGATGTCATTCACCAATGGTTTGATCTGCAGTGATTTCATTAAACCTTGAAATCTCAACTAAAATATTTTCTGTCCTATAGTGATTCACTGTGTCATTAATGACAGAAAGAGAATGCAGCTGCAGAATTACAATGTGTTAACAAGTTGGACTATTTCTCTCTTGATTTTAAATATCCCACTTCCTCCCTCCATAACAAAAAGATCTAGAATGACATCTTTTTAGTGATTTAAAGTGGTACTTCTTATGCAATCTTATGTGGGAGACTGGCAATATTTTTTTCCCGACGTGCCAGGGACTGGCACCATATTTGTGTCCATTATTTGCAATTGTTTCTTTTTTACCTGGAAGCCCTCAAGGAACAGCAACCAATGGTTCATGGACCAGCACTGGTCTAAGCATTATGACCCTACTGCAGCAGTTGGACATTTAACCCAGTGCAGAAGTCTGTATTCAGTTGAAAGTTGCAGAAACAGATTTGTGCATGTGGTGACATGGTGCATGTAGTACACAATGTCACAATTCCCAATTACACAGTCATGCAAATTCAGTTCCACAGTGCTGCAATTCACTAATGCACAACAGCCATGAATAACTCCCTCTTATTGATCTAGGATCCCAGCCATAGATTCCCATTTCGTTCAGGGTTGCCAGTATTTTTTGTTCTGCTTTTATCACTTTAGCAGTAAGAGCTGGACATTTTTAATTAACATCCAAACTGGGTTACCAGTTTCAACAGGATTTTGACATGCACAGCTCAAAGGCATGAAGCTTCCCACTTCATCATATCTACCCAACAGGAAAAACTCCTCCGGCATCAACAATGCATGTTTCAGGTGTCAGACCTCTCTCAATCTCATTTATTTTTCAAGTTCCATTTATCATCTTGTTAACCTAACAGTCCACTCCTGATGAAACCCAACTCATGCTTATGAGGGCTGATGCACTGTTGTTGTTGTTAACTGGATTCACCCTACCATGGCCCTATGAATGAGAGAACTCTAAGTTACCCTATCCTCAGCCACTCTGCCTGGGTCTTGCAGACTAAGGGCCATGGCATCCCTGATTGAATCTATCTATCTAGCATAAGGTCTTCCTCTTTTCCTATTGCCCTCCACTTTACCAAGCATTATCATCTGTTCTAGTGAGTTCTTTCTTCTCATGATATGGCCAACTTCAGTTTAGTCATCTTTGCTTTTAGGGAGAGTTTGAGCTTGATTTGCTCTGAGACCCATCCATTTGTCTTTTTCACAGTCCTTGATTTCTGCAGAACTCTTCTCCAGCACCACATCTCAAATGAATTGACTCTCTTCCTATCAGTTTTTTTCACTGCCCAGCTTTCACAAACATGCATAGAGATGGGGAATATTATGGCATGAAGAAGCTATGAGGCACTAATTAGTGTAGCCTGGCCCTGGTTCAGTGAACAAAACATAAACCACCAAAAACACAACATGAATAAATATCCTGTTTTGATCTGTGCCTAGGACTATAAATGTATTAGGCAGGCCATAGTTCATGGCAAAGAGGCCCTGTTTATCTTGGTGATTAGGCAGGTGGGATACATGCCATGTCAGTCTGCTCTATCCTCAGAAGTATTAGGGACATTTTGCAATGTTCTGCAATTCACAGAAAAAAATGGAATTTAGCTGCATTGTTACAATCTAGGCATTTCCCCCCAGGTTTTACTTCACCAAGAGAAATAGGAGTAATGAATGATTCTTCTCCGTGCATGCACATAGAAATACAGAGTTAAACAGACAGATATGTTGTGACATATCTGTCAACTGCCCGTATTTTGAGGATTATTCTTAATCCTATTTCCAAAATTACCGTTGTTCTTGGTTCCTCAGTCTCTCCCTGGTTTTTTTTAACTGAGCAGCAACACCGCACAATTCAAATTGTCTGGGGAGAAAAACGTTGTGCTCCTGGTTTTCTCTTCTGTTTGACCTTTGTCTTTTTTAAAAAAAAAAAG
This sequence comes from Sceloporus occidentalis, assembly GCA_023333645.1. Taxonomy (NCBI): domain Eukaryota; kingdom Metazoa; phylum Chordata; class Lepidosauria; order Squamata; family Phrynosomatidae; genus Sceloporus; species Sceloporus occidentalis. The sequence goes on along the minus strand of JALMGF010000002.1, from coordinate 109,184,797 downwards.
TAAAAGGGCTGAAATGCATTAGCTGTTAATTACTACAGTTATTAGCACAAGTGGCTCTCTCCTTTGCAGGGTTTTCTTTCACCACTTAAAAATAATGAGAAACTGCAAAGGACGAAGGGAAGGGGGAAGCAGTCTTTCAGGTTAATCAGGAGAAGTAGTAATATCTTGGCTACAATTCAAATCTATATAAGTCCTAAGACAAGAAATATCATATGCCACACTACTATTCATAGAAAAGATAATGAATGGGTTCATCATCCAAGGAGCTGGGGCACAGTTTTGGAGTACATTTCAAAGCTTCACAGTGCAATCCCATGCATGTTAACCCAGATGTAAATCCCAGTGACTTCAGTACACACATGAGTGTATTCTCTCTTTCCAACATAATCAGGGGTAGCAGTATTGGCCATACAGCAAGGTACAATAACATCCAAAATTCACAAAGTAGTGATACCTTTATTTTTCATATAAAAATCAGCCCAAAGTCCCTCAAACTACCCACAAAGGCGGTGGTTTCCCCAAGTCCTCATACCCCCATTTTTGGGGCCAGTTTTCTGGCCATTTTAACCCTAAAACTTGCCCAAAGTCTCTTAAGCCACCTCCAAATGCACCAGTTTGTTTCCTCAAATCTCTCAGAGCCCCCCAACCCCAAATAAAGAAATATGCCAAAAAGTAGACAGGAGTGATTTTATAGCACTTCTGGTGTGCCCCAAAAGTACCAGTGTGGCCCAATGGGCATGCCAGGGAGCGAGAAAAGCCTCCCCTGCAGTTGCCCACCCCTGCCCTAAGAGCAAGCTTGTGTTCTGCCACAAGAAGGGATACAAACAGAAATAGGGAACATCTGGCCTTTGGGATAATTTAGACTCCAACTCAGAGAAAGCTGACACCACCAGTGTTTGGGGATGACGAGAATTGAAATCCAGCAACATATTCCACTTGCTAGATTGCAGTTCTCTGTCTACAAGGCTGTGAGAAGATGGTGTCTGTTTGAAGGGCTGTCCAGTCCAAGTTCATTTTTAAGACAGTATCTTTTAGAGGCCAAGTGCCCAAACTGCAACCCAAAACCCACTTATTTATTGCAAAGTGCCATGTCCCTCTGGCTTTCTAGTAACAAACTCTGGCAAATTCTGTGCTGGGGTGATGGCACATGTACCCACAGAAGGGATCTGAGTGCCACCTCTGGCATGCGTGCCATAGGTTCGCCATCATTGGTGTACTCTATGAAGGGAAACAAAAATAATGAAGGTGTCCATCAATAATCAGCACCAGAAGTCCTTTCTCATTACAAAATTATGGCATGATGATTCCACTTGAACTGTCAAAGCTGTGTCCTGTGATATCTTTGGATGTGTAGTCTGGTGAGCAGCTCTCTGGCTGGGAATTCTAACTACTCCATAAACTGCAGACTCCAGGTTTCCATAGAATGTTTTTCTGACAGTTTAAATAGAATCATACTGCTATAATTGCACAGTATGTGAACACCCCAGGATAGCAGCTAAGCAGACAGGCACACAGACCACCAGGTCACAATCTTCTTTCTTAAGATGAGCTATATTGTTATTTTTCTATCCAAATTAAAGTAGATAGTTCCAAACTGATATCTATTGGGGGGGGGGGGGGATATTACCGGAAAGTTGTATGAACACCATACCTTCTTATGTTAGGGTGCTGCATTTGTCCTTTCTTGGTGATGTGGCCTCCCATCAAATGACTGGTAAGTCTTATTTTAACAAATGAACTTGCCTAGGCATAAACCCAAACTTTGCCTCTAATATTAATTCAGGGACGGGAGAGCAAGTCCTAGCATGCCTCCTTCAGTTCTGAGACATTGAGGAAAACAACCCAGTTCCAGCAACTACTGGGATGCTCTGATTAGCATAAATGTGACCTCCTGAGAGGTAGAAAAAATAATTATAATCACTTCATGGGGTCAGACTTCCAAAGGGATGGGCCTGAGGCTTTACCCTCTCATGTAATTATTTTATCCTCCTTCTCTGTCTGACATGCCCTTTGCGGTTTTGCTCTGCACTCTCTTCAGAATACGTGGAAGGCTTTGTTTGTACAAGTGAATAATTAGCAGCAAGTGGGTCATTAAGCAAGTGTCTCCTGGCAGGTTCCCCTTCCTTTTCTTCTTCTCTTCTGACTGCACTTTCACTCCTTAGGTAACTCATTGCCCTAGCAGTAATTAAGCCCCACATTCAGGAACTGACCTGGAGTATCTAGGCTAATGAAAATAACACAAACAAGCCAGTCAAGAGTGCATCAAAGAGGCAGCCATCTGCTAGGTGATCAAATGAAGCTGGTGGACTGAAAGGTGTTAATTGGGAAGACTAAAAAACAGATTTATCTGACACTTAGAGCCAGCACTGGTGTGGGAAATTTTCTTTTCAAGTTAGAATAAGCATTTTTGATCAGTTCTGAACTTGTGGAGCACTGGCTGAGCTATTAGGCAAAGCGAGGCAGCTGCCTCAGGCAGAAGGTTGTGAGTGTCATGGGAAGGCAGCACATTTTCAGTTATTTAATGTGTTGTGATTATATTTTCATTTCCAGGTATGAGGGTATGGTAACTTGTGGCATTTCTTGGTTTATGGGTCAGTGTGATCTGGGGGGCTTTGGGTATTATTTCTCTTGATTTGAATTGGTGGGGGTGCCATTTGCTGCTCTGCTTCACACAGAAAAATGTCTTGTGCTAGTCCAAGACACAGGAGTCTTGTGATCTGTTTGGAAACATCTAGGAACAACACTGTGGAAAAGAATGGCGAAACAACCTTGGTGAGAAGTTAAGATAGAGAATGTAGTGCATATTATGAGCCATGCATAACAAGGATATTGGTCCTTATCACACTACCCTTTTAGGTAGCCAAAATACAATTTTAATTTAATAAATGTCTAATAAATATGATACTTAGTATCCTATTATATATAAAGAAAAGAACACCTGGATGGTGTAGTGGTTTGAGTATTGGACTATGACAATAGAGATCAGGGTTTGAATTCCCACTCACCCATCAAAACCTACAGATAGCCTTGGACTCTCTCTCAGACTCAGAGGAAGGCAATAGCCTCTGAACAAATCCTGCCAAGGAAACTCTGTTGCCTTAGGATTGCTATAAGTCAGAAATTACATTAAAGGCACACAACAACATAAATAAGGGTTGCTAAGCACCTGCTAAGCTCACCAATCCATGCAGTTTTTTCAACACTTGAAAATTGCTTAGAAAATATAATTAGTTAACTGTTAAAATGCCAAGACACTTCAAAGCCATTAGTGCAATTATAGCTTTAAAGTGATTCTTTATTTTCTCAATATCCGCAAGTAACAAAAAGTGTTGGCTTTTAGATAATTTAAAAAGCATACTTAATGCTATGATCTGCTGGCCTGTGGTAGTAAACAAACAAAAGGCTGGCATCTTATTAATCAGTTATGTTTTCATAAGACATAGGACTTCCATTTAGCTTGATTTAGGCATCATTGTCATGACTGCAAATGACCCTAAAGTCTGAAGTCTAGCCATATAGAGTGATGGAAGTCTGTTCTGCTAGTGAGTAGGGTGCTTTAGAGTGACACGAACAGCCCATTCATGCCAGAAAACAGGACTGAAAGGAGCAGAAGCAGGAACCCCTGTGATGATTTGTCATAACACTTCATCCCAGCCTTGTTTAATGGTGGGAGGGGGCTTGCTGCATCATCTTGTAGCACCCTGCTCTCCAGCAGAACAGAGCTCAGTTAGCTCTGGATGGCTAACTGGCATTTAAGGTGGGTTTCAGGGATCTGATTTGGAGTTAAAGCAAAGCTATGAAATTGGGGCTATGTTTGATGCAGGATCTCAGCCGCAGACAATGAGGTTACATGCCAACAGTCTATAACTGCCAAAGTAGTTAAAATAGTTACAGTTTATGGAGGAAAAGAATATTCAAAAATATTCACAATGGGAGGAAAATGTGTTTCTTGTGTGCTGAGAATCCCTGACAAGGAAAATCCTATACTGATAGAAATCTCTGCAGTTCATGACTTATTCTACACAAACACCACACACATGTAATTTTTTGAAATATTTTCAATCCAGGGCTAGTTAATCTGTGGATAATGAATCCATGGGTATGGAATGCTGACTGTATAACTGCAACTTAATACAGGATTATTTTTACCCCTTTTGCTGTGTAACTGACTTCTGGTTGTTTTTTATAGTTACATGGAGATGGCTCACCAAATGATGAAAGAAGGATATGTCTGGTGCTGTCTTGTGATGGGCTTTGTGCACTTTTGTGGTTACTGAGATGGCAAAAGGTTGGGTGGCTTGTACCATTAAGGTATATTTTAAAGTAACCTAAAGGTAAATATGTTTAGTTTTTTGTGGGTTTTTCAGGCTATGTGGCCATGTTCTAGCAGAATTTCTTTCTGATGTTTCACCAGCATCAGTGACTGGCATCTCTGAAGATGCCAGCCACAGATGCTGGTGAAACATCAGAAAGAAATTCTACTAGAACATGGCCACATAGCCCAAAAAACCCACAAAAAACTATGGATGCTGGCCATGAAAACCTTTGACTTTACATTGTAAATATGTTTGTTATTTCTAAGAAAAGTCAAAGATGTGTCACTTGTTCAGTTTCATTTTCTTGGATGGTGCATCATTTCTTCACTAGACCTTTCAAATAGTGTATCACTGTATTTACTGGGATTGCAGAAACAGCCATTTTGTATTCCCCATTGTGCAGTGGAGCAATAAACAAGCACATTGGGAATACATATTTGGTTGTACAAGGTTGGTATTCAGCAAAAAGGTGGTGTAGTGTAATTACCATGTAACTATGTGAGTGTAGATTTACACCCTTCATAACTGTAACTAATTACTATTAAAGGTAATGTTCCAAACTTTGCTTTAACATCTTGCTCTGTTTTATTAAGTATTATTAATCTTTTTTTAAAATGTATTCAAATCAAGTGATTATTACAGGAGCAAGGTATATAAGATGTTAATTCAAATGGGATATGAGAAACTCTATGCTCCTAACATCAGGGGTACTTCATTCCAAAATCAGTGCAAATTCCATTAGTGTCCACTGCTGATTCTGAAACCATCTGAATAGATTCACTTTGGGGAAATACCATTGTCTGCAATATATGCATAATTCTGAACAGCTGTCTCTTTTTTCAAATTGACCTGCAGGCAACTGAGGCCATACTGTGGTTTTTATCAGAGGAAACCAACATTACAGATAGAAATAAAATCTTTATATATGCACATGAAATCCCAGCTCCCCACATGAGCTAATGAAATCCAATTACTGTGGTAGCAAGATGCTTTTAAATCAATGAATGAAGGACACAGGTCTTTGTAAGGGCAAAGCTGTCTTGTCTCTTCAGTAAGTAAAGTGCATCATTAGTTTGCTCTCCTTGAAAGAAATACAGGAAATGACAGAGTTTGGACTGAATTATATAAAAAGCAGATTCCAGTGGAGACAAACAACACATGCACGCACATACAACTACCCAACAATCCTAAGAGCAATTTCTTTTAGGAAGTCAAATGTACATCTCAAACTACTCTTTTATAGTTATAATTATGTTGAATACATCCATCATCCAGAGGTTTCTGTCAACACAGTGCCAAACTGAGTGTTTTGTCTCCCAACTGAAGTATATTTTCTGAGTTTTGCTGTAGTGTGCAGGTATCCTGTAGAGTTTATTAGCAGCTGTTGTCAGTCAAAAAGACCTAAATCCATAAAGAATCTGATGTACCTTGAGGTATTTAGTACATATCCCATCAATCCTGAAGTATCGGTAATCTGCTATAAATACTTTAAAATGTTGCATTAAAAATTGAAATAAGCTACATAATGGTCTTTCTCTTGCTAGGAGTTGGGATATATGGTTGTGCAGCCTTTCAGCATTCTGTTTTCCTCTAATTGATGATAATGAGGATATCAGGTCCTTCCCTTCACATCAGGATATATAGGGCAACTTGCACATCGCAGAAGAAGAAACACTTCCAAATGTACAGCAAACTCCCCTAACAAAGATGTCACCCATAATGTTTGGATGGCAGGGCTGGAGGAGGGGAAACTGTGTGTGGCCTGATCATCCCCCTCATACCAGTAGAATCATAGAATCATAGAGTTGGAAGAGACCGCAAGGGCCATCCAGTCCAACCCCCTGCCATGCAGGAAATCCAGATCAAAGCATCCCAGACACATGGCCATTCAGCCTCTGTTTGAAGACCTCTAAGGAAGGAGAGTCCACCACACTCCAAAGGAGTTTGTTCCACTGTCTAACAGCCCTTACTGTCAGGAAGTTCCTCCTAATGTTGAGGTGGAATCTCTTTTCCTGCAGTTTGCATCCATTATTCTGCATTCTAGTCTCTGTAGCAGCAGAAGACAAGCTTGCTCCCTCATCAATGTGACATCCCTTCAAATATTTAAACAGGGCTATCATATCACCTCTTAACCTTCTCTTCTCCAAGCTAAACATCCCCAGCTCCCTAAGTCTTTCCTCAGTACCAAATGGATGATGGGGAATACAGGAAGAAAGCTCAAGGGTCTATATAGGTTGTATCTTATAAGATTAAATAATGGTAGTTCCAATAGTGCAAGGTGGAGCAGAACAACCTCCTGTGAATAGTGAATTGCTTCTCAGCTAGAACACATGCACAGAGAGAGAGAGAGCTTGCACCAGGAAACTTTCACACCTAATTTGAAACAGAGAAAGGATGGCACCAAAATTTTCCTAGGGATAATGAGAGGTAATGCTGATAGAATTCTTACATACCAGTACATTAGGTTCAGACCGCTGGTCTCCAAGTGTGCATAGAATAAAAGGATAGGAGTTTTCAAGGAAAGAGAGCAACATATTCATGCATATGCTCACATACACACACCCATACAGCTATGTTTATAGATATAATTGAAAAATAGGTAGCCAGAAATGTTGGAATATGAAACACATGGGCCTAAAATAAGGCACTGAATAAGTCTTCGTGTTTTTAAAATACACAAGATGATACACAAGGGAAAGGGGAATATCTTTATCAGGCTCATACAAATGATGGTCAAACTCCTAGATCAGCAACCACCCTTGCCATCCTGCTTTACCAAGTATCAGCTACTGTGTAGGGTGGAGGTTTGTTCTCCTGTTGATCGGAATGCAGTAGACTGAAGTCTCTACCCATGCCCAGCAGTGATCTCTAGTGCAACAATCAGAAGGAGGTTCACTGTAGAGTATCACATGGGGTAAGAAGTGTTAGAGAAGAGCATTGTTAACATCATTATTGTGCAATCGGGGCAAAGATTTTCACATGATGTCGTCCTTATCATTCTTGTATTGTCATGGAAGGGTTGTTCTATTGGAATAACTCATTGATGATTAAAAAAAAAAAACCACCAATGGCTTGCTGATCACAATTCATTAGCACTATTGCAAACGTGTAAAAGGCAATAGTGCTATTGATATTTCTTCATTAAAACTTCTGGAGGGTACACTCTTAAAATGGGGCTAATCTATTTTTACTGCTCCGCCTGCCTCCTGCTGCATTTTGGGCTTTGTAGTTGAGTGAGTTTAAGAGCTCTCTGGCTGAATATTCTGAATGGCCCTTCCTAAATTACAAGTCCCAGAATGCAATAGGAGAATAATCTCTTAAATTGAATCCCCCAGTCTCCCAGTATGCCTTGGAATCACTTCCTGTGTCACACTTGTGAGTTGTATCCCACAGCAGAGAGAGAAGACCCATTTTTCTCTCTGCTAACTTCTGCCAACATGTGGAATGTAAAAACACTTTTGTACTTTTTACTGCTTATGAATCATTAATGCCCCATTATTGTGACCAGTGTGAAAGTGTTTTAATATCGCCATTGAATCGTTCTTGCTTAATAATGTTTGAATAGCATTTTTAAACTGTAAAATAGCCCTCGTGTTCACTGTCACAATTCCTCCTTGAACTGGAGATGGGAGGGGAGCACCAATATTAACCTGCTGCTCCCCAGTCATCAGGAGAAAGGCTTCCACCACTCACAGTGGCTGATGCTTGGTAAATCAAGACTGGAGGATTTTTTTTTTATCATTGTGGCAATGGTGTCACAATTGTGAACTTATAGGTTTTGTGAATACAAATCAGTTACAGATCTGTAACTCTTTGACTGAATTACAGCCAATGTTTTTAGAGCTCTTTGTGAAGTTTTGTTTTGAGGATGCCCTTTGGCTGATAAAAGCTATTGCAGTGAAGAAGTGGGGAGCAGCTGGTGGCTGTAGACTTTCATTAACTTATGAAAACCCGAACAATTTTTTGGGTTAAAAACTTCCAAAATCTGAGGATAACAGCCACAGCATCTTGAGAAAATTCAGGCCTAAGATTAACATCATTACTTTTTTTCATTCTCCTATATGATTTTGAACATTGCTTGATGAAAATCTTGCAACATGTATCATTATTTTGTGGATTTTGGATGTTATTGAACTTTGTATATATGTGTGTGTGTGTGTGTGTAATTTATAACATTTATAACATAGCTAATTTTATTATTTACATACTAGTCATTTCTAGTAATTAGTTATATTTGTGAGAATAAAAATCTACATCCATAATGGTTGAGAACCAGTTTCTTCCTTTTAACACTTAACTTTGTTATTTTCTTTTTACCTTACATAGTATTTAAATCACACTATCAACAGCAATCTTTACTTTTTCAAAAAGTTTTTTGTGGATCTGCTTCTTACAAAGTTACTATTGAGTCACTCAAGGTTACTCTTACCAAGTTTCTAAAATGTTGGAATACAAATATAACAATCAAAGATAAGGTTATTAAAATTTGTGGATTTTGGATCTTATTGTTACTTTGATATATGGCCAACATGGCTACCACTAAATATGTTTTCTGGGTAAAAACTGTTAACACTGAGTCATGTGCAGGTGGCAACAAGAGTTAAAAGCATGCTCTGGAATTTGCGAGGCCATCCAAATGTGAAGGGAAGACAAAGCTTTCATACCTTTAATGATGGTGGAGAAAAGAAAGGCTGAGATAACATGTCAAGTTTGTCATAAAACCCTGCCTACTATAACAGCCATTTTCACAGAACTTACAGGTGCCTTGTCTTCTCTCAATGCAACACTCTACCTCCTAGGTCCCATCTGGCTCCATGTATCATCCTAGCCTGAATTATCCCTTTATATGTACCTCAAGTGCTTTTTCCTTTGCAAGCCAAAACAAATAAAAGAGAAAGCTTTCTCTCACACCCTAGTGTAAACAACAGATGAAAGTTTGCCACAGATGCTCTCCCCTTGACTACCTCTGTGGCTTTGTCTGAGAAAAAGCCTTTTAGCCAGGAGAGGCTTAATTTAGAGGCCTTACTCAAAACCTCTATTATTGCTTGCAGGCATCTCCAAAAACCTTTGTTTTGTGTGTTGGCTTGAGGTGACATAAGCTGTTTTGCCGCTGAAGTAAAGGAGAAAATGATGGCCCACCACCACCACCGGCCATATTCACATAAAAAATAAAGTGGACAGAACTCTGCTCTCCAGCAAATGGGAACAGTGACAAAGCTTAGGGAAAAAAAGTCTAGCTAATAGCTTTGGCTGCTTCCCAGATCATGTTAGCTGAAGTAGTTGCATCACTTTGCTTCTACATGGTAGAGTTGGCCCTGGATTTTGCTGGGATGGGAATAAATCAGCCAGTAAAATGAATGTCACTGGCTCTCAAAGGTGCTAAGACCAGAGATATTAAGCTCTTGACAATCTACCCTCTTATAGCACTGAGCTGCCAAAGTCCTGAACAATGTGCAGTTGCCAAACTATAATCCAAAGTGCAGTTAGAGGAATGTCATATGATATAGTGGAATGATATACCTGGCATGGCTGACTGAGCTGTTCCTCTTTATTGATCTCTGGGTGCACTTCACAGTAACAGAATCACCTGAATTACCAAAGTCTCATGTACGACAAATTTTGTAGCATAGTCTTCCCATTTCCCCCTGGTTTTTCAGCTTAAAAAGACTGTGCTCAAACCGAAGCCATAATTTTCGTCTCCGACAGACCTCCAGATGTCTGCTTTGGTGCATTTCACATTCAGATAGTTTCTCTGTGCAAGTTACTATTTACAGTTAGACAAAGACATAATTATCCAACATTTTGCCTATACTGTAAGTTCAATTGATTTATGGTTGGAAAAGAATGCTGCTTCATATATATATTGCTTCATATATAAATATACATGGTTTCCTAATGTAGTGTAGAATTGCCTTCTCCTTCTAAAACATGGGCAAAATTTCAAAAGTGCTTTGTTTTGTTGTCTGAATTGATCCTGACATCCATTTGATGGCATTATATTTATAATACATACATAAGTGTTCCAGATATTTAAAATCATCAGGGTTTACTTTAAGAAGAACATAAAAGATATGCTCGTTTCTTTCTCTGCATATATACTATGAGAAATTAGCTGCTTCTTCCAGCTTAATACACAGCGTGCAGACATCTAGTGGCTGCATGAACAACCTGCATTATTACTTGGATTTAAGAACTTAAAACTTCCTCAGATATTCTGTTATGATTGGTCTTTAAGCTGCAAAATGGCTCCCTCTTTTTATCTATGGCAAAGCACCCAACTTTGGAAAAAAGTTTGTAGTGACCGTTCTGATTAATTGCATGTTAGTTTTCTCTTCTTTTATATTTGCTCTGATGGTTACATTCATTTCATTTTTCAGAGTTTAGGCTATTGGGGAGATCCAGGGGGAAAATATTCATCCAGTTTAGAGGTAATACTCTTCTTCCCCACAGTCTTACATCCCAACCCCCATCTTGTGACTTTAGCCTATAATTGGCTACTGCATTCCAGTATATCATCAAGGGAAAGTTTCTTATTGGTGTCAGGAAGTCTTAAATCTCTGCAGCTTCCATTGAGCTCTATGGGACAAGCTGGATGGGTTGCAATGATACAGAAGAACCAAACCTGTTAGCACCTAAAATACAATACAATACATTGGGCTTCCAGGAATTCCACTACAAAAGGAATACTGAGTTAAAACTTATATTTCCCCTTTCATATGCTAATGGCAGCTAATCACTCCTGTGAAAAAAGTAAGTTCTGAATTTGGGGATATCAAGTTAAACACTGTGACCTGATGCTTACTTGGGGGCTATACAGAAAGTCAGGAAAAGGTGGCATGGCCTTTTCCAAAAACCTTAGCAACCACACTGCCAGTCCCAAGGGTGTGATGAAGGCGCATGGAGCAACTGCACTGGTGGGGAGTTAATGTGGCTTATGTGAAGCATATTCCAACCCCAGTAACCACAACACTGGCTCTGAGGATGCCGTAAAGGTAGATGGAGCAATTTCACAGGGCCACAGCAAATGCAGCTTTGAGCTGTGGCACTGCTTTAATTTTTTATGTGTGTTTCAGCAGGAGCATGCACATGTGCATAGGAACAAAGAAGTAATCACTGCCAAGTAAATAGCTATGTTGGCATGGTTGTGCACCTGCGCCCTGTAAGAGGTACCGACATCATGGATGCTATGTTGCCTGTGTAGCCTACAGTGGCAGTCAGCCTGCAATGCACAGCCACAGGAGCCACTGCAATAATGGTCCCATTGACTACTCCAACAGCCGCAAACATGGATGACAGTAGTGATGATCCAGATGACACAAGAGAGACAACTGCTAGAGTGGGTGCCTCAGTGATTCTGCAGTGTACTACTGGTGCTGCCATCCTGATGTAAGTTAAGAGGCGGTCACACGCTATTGGATGCTCTCTAGAAGCACTGACTGGAGGGACAGGTTTGTCATATGCATCTGGTCTGATGAGCAATGGAAATTATTCTTCTGAATGCCCCATGCCATCTTTCACAGGCTAGTAGAAACACTGTGTCCAGAACTGGAGAGGTCAGACACTATCATGAGGAAAGCCATCTCAGTGGAGAAGAGGGTGGCCATGGCCATATGGATACTTGCACAGAAAAGCAGCTACAACCAGACCTCAGAGCAGTTTGGGGTAGGCCCTACCACTGGAGGGAAAGTGTTGGTGCAGTTCATCCTGGCCATGAAGAAGCTACTGCTGTCATGGACAGTATACCTAGATGTCAGGTAAGGAAAGTCACACAACCTTCTCCTTTATCCTCGCCATGCCTGCACACCTGGGCATATTATTATTATGAACCTTTATTTATGAAGCGCTGTAAATTTACACAGCGCTGTACATGCAATCTTTTTAGTTAGACGGTTCCCTGCCCTCGGGCTTACAATCTAAAAAGACATGACACAGAGGGAGAAGGGAGTGGTGGAGGGAAAGGGTAAGAGGTCCAGCAGTTCCTCTCTACATCACCTTTCTCTCATATGTGTACAACAGAGAATGACCTGGACTGATTTCTTGGCATTCCTGAATAGGTATGGCAGAGTTGTCATAATCCCCCTGTTTCTCCCCCTTCTTGTCACCCACAGATCATGGAAGGCTTCACTGAGCTCAGCTTCCCGCAAGTAGTGGGTGCCATAGACGGGTGCCCCTGTCTGGTATAATCACCCTTGAGGCAGAGAAACGAGTTTGTGAGCCGAAAGGACACCTATTCTGTTGTCCTGCAGGGGACATGTGACCACACACGATGCCTTGTGGATGTGGAACTTGGATGAGTGGGGTCAACTCATGATGTGAGGGTTGTAAGAAACTCCGTCATCTTTGAGACCATGGAGGCTGGCATCCAAGTGCCAGGAAACCCTACTATCACTCAGAGAGACCAGCAGATTTGCCCCCTCCTCCTTGTTGACAGTGCCTACCCCATTCAGAAGTGGCTCATGAAGCCCTACAAGGTCACCACCAATGCCAAGCAGAAACTACTCAACAAGAAGCTGAATCATGCCAGGAATGTGGTGGAAAGGGCCTTTGTGGCATTGTGGTACATTGTACCAAATTACACATGGATCTGTGGACATTTTTCTTTCTGAAATGAATTGCCAGTTTTGACAAAGTATTCATTTCTTAGGCAACATGCATTCTGGTTCATTGGTAATCGTGGCATGTGTCAAATTTGTTTTTGTTGTGTGCATTTGAGGTATTTCCAAGTTATGGTGGCCCTAAGGAGATTTGTTCAGATGGACTTTACTTTTGCTTCTTCTGAGGCTAAGAGAGTGTGACTTGCCCAAGATCACCCACTGGGTTTCCATGAGTCCATGTCTTCAGAGTCATCTCAGCACTTAAACCACTACAGCACACTGACTGTATGTCTTAAATAGATGTTTCCCTATTGAAATGAACACACCTTCTCCAATCATTTCTCCTCATTGTATCATAACATTATAAAGGGCATTTTAAAAAAAAGTTGTAAAAATGTCTTCCAGTACGTACAGAGTGTTTTCATTCAGCACTAATTAAACAAAAATTATTACCACATATAGAATAGTGAGGAAAGATGCCCAGCTGAAAGAGTGTGATGCCTGAACAACATTCACATACATGTTTTCCAATAATAGTCATAACATGCTGAAAAGAGTAATTCATTCAAGAGAAAATGCCCACTTTGAGCTTGAATTTAAAATACATCATTTGCAAACAAAATCTTTTCTGTCTGTCTCTAACTCTCTCTTTTAATATCATTTCTCCCAATGAGGGGCTCAAGTAGATTTCATTAATCATCATTGCCCACCATGCATGTTTGTAATTTTGAACCACATTGTTAATAGTCCAAGAGCTCAGAAATGACTTTAAAAGCCCAGATTCTCCTTATTTCTTTCTCTTACAAGGTAAAAGTGCTTTGGCAGACTTTAATGGTGGAGCAAATTGTTCTTTCAATCTAGCTGGCAGTTGGGTCACATATCTCTTGGCACATGAATCTCTCTGTTCTGTGAATCTGCCCTTAAAAGAACAGGTCAAGGAAAGGAGAGGATGTCAAAAGAATAAGGCAAGAGGTATGTTTGTAAGCTTCTTGTATCTTTATGTTGCTGCTGGTATGATAAATCAGCAGTGTCACTGAGTGACCTCATTGCTGAGTCAAAATCTGGTGCAAATCTCTCCACAGCAAGGAGGTCACTCTATAGCCATATAGAATTTGGCCTCATGTCAAATTCCAACAAGTAGCCTGACTAAAACTAACACTCTCCAAAGCTGTAGGCAAGACTCCATGCCATCTAACAGGGTCTAGTACTACTTTATTAGGAATGATGGTATTCAGTGTCAGCGGTCAAGTCAAGAAGTGTCAAGGCCCCAAACCCCCATTTAGTCTAAGCTCTCTCAATAGGGCCAATGCTAATAAAGTAGGCAGAAACAATTTCCTTACTAAACTTACCATTTAAATATCTCTGCTAGAGCTATAACTCTTTATTCAGACCATTATTGCATGCGAGAACAAATAACTCAACTGTTTATCATTGTTGGGTGAGATTATTTTTACATTTTAAAGTTATTACATACTTGGAAAAAAACATTTCCAAAAAAGAATTTGTGCAGAAAAATTGTATTTTGTGAAAAATGTTGCATCTTCTGCACAAAAATATGGGTTTAAAAATAGTGTTTTTGCACAAATGAAATTTTTGCAAAGAAGTCCTGAGTTAGAAAAATATTTTGCAGCAGTTGGCCATTTGTTTGATGAGATATTTCACTGTTATGAAACCCTCTTCTCATGGGCGATAGGAAAATTTGTGACCATCCTTTATAGAGCATATGTCTACATCTTGATGGGCAACTGTGGGTGTCTATGAGTCTGCATGAGCCCCCAGGAGAATCTTGAAGGCCCTGATTTAATGCCACTTTAATAGACATGGCTCCATCCTGTGGAGTCCTGGAACCTTTAATTTGACTAGAGTTCTTTCTTGAACTATAATACCAGAAAGCTCTAAAAGAGATTTCTAAGTGTGCCATTTAGGATGGGTCCATGCCAGTTAAAGTGGAATAGCTGGGCAGTTAAAGTGATATAAAGTGGTTATTACTATAACCATATAGAACTGATATACTTTACAACAATTGCCTTTCAGATTTATGTAACCTTCTGTTTTCTCTACCCTAGGCAAAAACCGGTTTATGAAATCTACTATGTATATGTAATAGAAGGTAGTCATTAGCTATCCAAGCCATTTCTAAGGACATTAAGACCTATCGGTTCCTTGACCTTCATCTGTTTTTACCCAACACTTTTGAAAAACCTCCTTCCATGGCATTCCTAACTGTTTTCATTAAGACAGTTGTGTTAGTCAAATACTACACATACAACACACTTCTACAACCTATAATCAATTACAGCATAAAAAGAAAAAAAAATCATTCAGTAACAAAGAAACAAACCAACTGGGATATATTCACAAAATTGCATCCGTTAGCACAGGTATGTACAGAAATAATAGTTTCTTGGCACGCTCCATATATTAATACACAAATTCTTATAGTTGGATAAATAATTTTAAAAACTAACTTTTGGTAAGCAGATTTATTGCTTTCACATATCAATACTAACATGTCTACTTGAAACATTACTAACTGCTATCTGAATGATCCTGTATCAACTCACAACTCTTTGAAGATCTATATCAGGTTCACAATTTGCATCTTTTATATACTATTGCATTCTTTCCCATTCCTATAATGTATAACTATGCTTAAAACCTATGGGTTTACTATCACTCTTACCAGCACATCAGAAGAAGTGGAGTGATATCCACAAAAACAAATGCTAAAATAAATCAGTCTTAAAGGTCATTCCTATCTTGGATCTCCATTTTTCCTCTGCTTGTTAGTTGTCTTTGGCATTCCATCTTTTAAGTTTGCATGTCGGTTTTGGTGTGATAGTCCCTCTGAATGGCCATTCCATCACTTGTGAAGGGAGAAAGATAGAAGCACTGGGAAATGCCTCATAGAAAAATGCATATTGATGCCATCTTCTGCTGACATTATCCAAGGGTTATCATGGATTTTATTTATTAAAATCACCTGTCAGCAGCTAGAATTTAAATAGACAATTTAAATTCTATTTATGACAGGGTTTTTTCATGATTTTATACTTTCTACTATATACAGCTTATATCTTTGTTAATATCATTGCTAAAGATTGGAAGACCATAGATCTCTCTGCAAAAACAAGATCAGGAGCAAATTGTAACAGAGGCCATGAACTATTAATATCAAAAATTAGAGTAAAGTTAAAGAAGGACATTAAAACAACCATCGTACCAAATTACAAACTGAAGAACATTCCTGTAGAATTTAAAGGCAGTGTAAAAAAAAAAAAGATTTACACTTTTATGTCTAATTGGTCAGGAGCCAGAAGAACTCTGAAGCCAGGGACATGGTCAGAGAGAAATGCAAAAAGATTATATATCTACTCTAACTACCTCTGCCATATTTTCAATAATTGTTTTAATAATTGGTTAAGAATTTAATTCCAGTTTATTGTGGAGGGGAGGGATTAGGAGGGTTTGGGATACAACAATGATAAACTGTTATTATATTTTACCGATGTTGCTTTGATATGTTTGGAGAAGCAGGATATAAATAAATTCTATTATTGTTGTTTTTGTTTTCTGAGTCCTGTTCTCTGGAGCAGCAGAAAACAAACTTGCTCCCTACTCAGTATGACATCCCTTCAAATATTTAAATAAGGCTATCATATACCCTCTTAACCGTCTCTTCTCCAGGCTAAACATCCCCCATTCTCTTAGTCATTCCTCATAGGGCATGGTTTCCAGACCGTTCACCATTTTAGTCATCCTCCTTCAGACACATTCCAGTTTCTCAACATCAAGCTATTGTGCAGCTTTGGACTTTCCTTTCATCTCTGAGCACATCAATAGCCGAACATCTTTTCAGCTTGTGTGTGTGTACACACATATATATACACACACACACATAAATACATATTAATATTTTTCACTTGTACATTTTTTTCAGTTGGGTCCATTTTAGCCATTCACATTTTTAACATAACTTCCTGGTTTTATGTGTATGTTATTTCTTCAGTAGGAAAGGACTGAAAAGCACATCTATGTCCCGTTACAGACTGGCATAAAGTACGGACTGGGTCCGTACTAGGATTAGAAAGGGGCGTCCCTTCTGGATGCCCCTAACCCTAATGCGGACCGAGTCTGTAAAAATGGCGGCGCCCATTCCACACGGAGCCCACCATATTGACGTAGCGGACGCTTTGCGTCCGCACGTCATGTGGCACATATGATGCCGTGAGTGCGCCATTGGCGCCTCATGGTGTCATAACTGCGCCCCAAAGAGAAGCGCCATTTTGGTGCTTATTTGCAGCGTGGAGGAGCCGCGCGGTTTGGATGCTGGGGCTCCTCCGCGCTGCAACCGGCAGCGGCACGAGACCGCCCATTTTGGGCAGTCTGTAACGCGCCTATATAACCAGAAATTAAGTATGGGATAAGTTCCATGAACACCTAGATGGTCAACTATTTATTCTTATAAAAAGCCCTATGCAAGCTATGCAAGCTTGTTGTTATTGTTGTTGTTGTTGTTATCCTTCCTGGAGTCAACTTTGACCCGTGGTAACCCTGTAGATGACTGCAAGATTCCATTGCTCTGCTCAGTTCCTGCAAATCCATACCCTTGACTTCTTTTATAGAGTCCCTCCATTTCTCATGCATCCTTCCTCTCTTTTTGCTTCCTTTCACTTTTCCTAACATTATTGTTTTCACCGATGAGTCATGCCTTCTCATGATGTGGCTAAAGTACGACAGCCTTTAAAGTGCCTTGTGCCGGATGGGATAAAGGCGCATTTAATTTTCAAAACTGGTGTTATCGCATTCACATGTGCTGGGGCAAATGCAGCCTATATACAGCCTGGATGCCAGCTGGGCTTATCCTGCACCTTTTCGAAAACAGGAAAATCTCCTCAGCATGGGTGAATGCGATAACACCCATTTTGAAAATTAAATGTGCCTTTATCCCATTGGGGATAAGGTGCTTTAAAGCCAATGCACTAATGTCTTTAGTCTAGTCATCTTGGCTTCCAGAGAGATTTCTGGTTTGATCTGTACTAGCCCACATTTGTTTGACTTCTTGGCTGTCCATGGTATCCTCAGCAATCATTTCCAGCCTATTTAATTGCACAGTCTAAAATAATACAACCATAATCCACATTTAAATAAATCTATCACTAAAAGTATAAATCACACACTACAAGAAATAAATTGGGTTGG
Source organism: Sceloporus occidentalis (assembly GCA_023333645.1). Lineage (NCBI taxonomy): Eukaryota > Metazoa > Chordata > Lepidosauria > Squamata > Phrynosomatidae > Sceloporus > Sceloporus occidentalis. The sequence continues at coordinate 109,166,685 of JALMGF010000002.1, read as the reverse complement.
GGTTCTTGGGTGGAAAAAAGAAAAACACATGGCTTCGTTTTTGTTTCAGTCCTCCATCTGTTTTACAGCCAAGTCACATAGGTTTTCACACTAGTCTTCTTCAGTGGCAAATTTTCCACATTTTTTTCCAAATTCTGCTTCAGCCATAAAAATCAATAAAAACTACATAGTAACTGACCTCTTGAAAATAAAGCTTGACATAAAATATATATATAATCCAATTGTACTCATTGCTTACCAACATTAACATGCAATAAATCTGTACTAATGTCTCTCCTTCATTCTCCGCAGCTTATTATTAGGTCTTGCTCACACAGAGAGGCAGGTCTTGCTTATATAATAGTGCTTTTTCTCTTCCTACCTTCTCTCATCTGTTTTAAATTATGGTGTCTTGAATCTGTGCCTTGGATGGTGTTAACCTATAATCAAACATCAGTATATGTACCTATTCATATTATTAAAACCCATATAGCCATATATCATTTCTGAATGAGATTACAATAATCAAACACCAATATTAAACACTAATACAAAAATATATGTGCTTTTAGAAAATAACAACAGCAATCATTTTACATAAGTGGAACAGACTGATTATGCCGGCATGAAACCGCAAAACACATATGCTTTCTGCTTCTCAGATGTCATACCATTTTAAAACATACAACATTAATATCTAACATATATGAAAACATGCTCCAAATGGAATGGATTTTTTTTTAAGATTGAACAAGTATATCTGATACAATTTATCAGAACAATTACTCAGCCACTTATGATATTAAGTTATTCTATGATGTTTTAATATTATGAATAGTTCCTCATTTTGAAGTAATGCAGCATTCTAAATCAGCTTTTCACTTCTGGGTAATAGAAAATTAATAATAATAATAATAATAATAATAATAATAATAATAATAATATGTTTTGAAGAAGAAAGAAATGGAATGGATTCAAAAACTGCAATCTCTGGCTTCATTATGTCTGAGTGAGTATCTGGATTTACAATTCCTAAAATAAAAGCATTACAGAATAATTATAGCATAATATCATAACTCATTGAGGAATTGCTCTGATAGACAGTGGTCAAAGGTCCTTGTGATTAATTTCAGCATACATATAATTAGTTCTGCCTTGCAATGACTATTTTAAAAAGTAGACACTTTGTTGCACACACTTCATGGTCTAGCCTCTCCAGTGATTTTTGTTGAATGGTATGTTTGATTTGGATATGAAAAATATTGTGATTTTATCTGTTTTATGGAATATGATTTCTTTAGTGTTGTCCTATTGTTTCTAATATTTCCAATAGATTAATCATTTGTGTTTTGTTTTTAGCCCCTGAAAAAGGCCTGCTTTCATATAGTCTGAAATGCATACGGTTGTTTTTTTATAAGAATAAACAGCTGACAATCTAGCAGCATGTGGATCTTGTCTCCTTTCTACTTTCAGCTTATTTTATTACTTCAGCACATACTAAAAGCAAGAATGTAGCTATGGAGAAGAATAGCCCTCAAATAATAATGCTGCCCCCACAATAAAATTGTCATTCTGTCTCCAAATTTCCAGCATCACAAAGAATGATTGTTGTTGTTATTTTTATTTTTTAATAGTAATTATATATATTATATTTAAAAAGACAGTACTAGGAAAAAAGGGCCTTTCTGTGTTGTTTTAAAAACTACTTTATATCTGCAGCTATGAAATTTTACTAGGTACATATGCTGCTGTCTTGGTTTATTTTTAGACTTCTGTACTCTAAACGGATTATACTTTTAATTCTGTACATTACTTCAAATTATTTAACATACATAGGCATATATATTACGTATATGAATATAGAAATAATGCTTAGAGCTTTCTGTGGTATTCATAGATGTTTAAAGCACTAACAGGTGTTTCATAGGCTTACTGACGTTCAGTGGGAAGCCAGAAGCTGATTGTTCGTTTAACCTCATGAATAGTTGTAGCTGCTTAGACTGTTCATTTAGCAATTAGCCTCTACAGAAAGGAGAATGATGTTTCTTAATTAGATGTTCGAAGACAGTAATTATTGATCCCCCCCTTTCTCTTTCACATTTCACACTTTTTTCTTTAGGCTGTAGCAAACTTTCCATTTATTTATTTATTTAGAGGTGAATTGCATTACAGATCACACATATGAAATTTCTAAATGCAAGCAGACAAATGAAAATATCATGAGAATGTTATATGAAGCTACAGGTTAACTCTGTCCAAAAGCTAGTTGGCAGTGAAAGTGAAAATGACACAGCTGAAAATCAGCTGCCTAGAATAACTCCATAGGTGCCCCTAATGATTTCTGGAAGAAAGCATGAGAATTGTTAGTACAAGAGGACAGAATCAGAAAAAGGCATTTAAAGAGCTGAAGCAGTAAGGCCAATGAAGAAAGTCCCAGATTCAATTCACAGCATCTCTTGGTAGGACTGGAAAATCATTTGTTTGAAATCCCGGAGAGCTGCTGCTAGCCAGGGCTGACAGTACAGGGCTAAATGACTCAATGGTCTCATTTTGTATAACTTTACTATGTTTGTATATCAAATACACACACTTTGAAACATAATAAGGGTATGTCTACATGGGCCGAATAAACTAGTTTCTCTGCACTTCCATGATGCCCTGTCTTCACAATGTGGCATGAATGCTCCAATTCAGCAGCAGACTATTTTCATGATGTGAGGTCAGTTCTGCATTAAATTCAGACCATCCCTTCTTTCAACTAGATTTCAAAGATTGACCTCCTGATCCAGATTTTCCTGGAAAATCCATAGCATTCTGAAGCAACTCCAACCAGCCGTCCATGCATGCATCTCACTGCTGTTGTGAGTTGTTCCTTCTGAGGCCTCAACAAGGTGCGCAAACATGTGATCAATGCTGGGTGCTTCATTTTTGACATCAGAGGGAGCAACTTGTACCAGCAGCAGCAGTAGCAGGCAGTACAATGAGATACATATATAGACAGCCATCCAGCATTGCTCTGGAATGCAGAGGTAGTGAGAGGGAAGGATTCAGGGCAGCCACAGGGCCAGAATAGGGATGCAGTGGCTTAGTGGTTAATATGCCAGTTCTGATGATTGGAAGGTTGGAAGGGAGGTATGCTGTCATCATTTTAACCTGCTGATATTTGATTTGCTGGTATCAAGGTCTTCCTTCTAACAGAGAGGTGGGTGAAATGCAGCCAGAAGACTGCATGTAGCCCACAGGGCTATTCCTACCCCTTGGATATGTTTTTGAATATTGTATTGTATTGTATTGTATTGTATTCTTTCTTTCTTTCTTTCTTTCTCTCCTCCTCCTCCTCCATTCACCTGCCTAGAAGGAAGTAGATTAGATTATTATGATGATGATATCCCACCCATTCCTCAAAATTAGGACTCAGGGTGGCTCAAAACATTTTTTAAAAGTACAATTTAAAGCATATAAAATTGTACATAAAAATATAATAAAATTGTTACAGTATTAGAAATATTAGTTCCTGATCTCATCTCCCTAAATAAGTGAGAAGCAATAAGACTTGAAGTACTAACTATTTCACCTTGATCAGGGGACAACATCTTTAGCTAAGATTTCTGTCTTCAGTTCTAGACAGGAAAATAGGTTCTCCTTCCCTCCCTCCTTCTTTCTGCCTCTATCTCTCTCCCTTCCCCCCCCCCTCTGTGTTTGAATGGCAAGCTGTTAGCAACTATGGTTGGTACTTAATGCATAACGCCTAATGACTGCACCAGGGATTATTCTTAGGTTTCATGTTTTTCTGTTCAAAAAATTCAGGGGCTAGTCTGATCCTGAACTGGCAATTCATAGACAAAGAGAATTCTTAGCGAGATCAATATAAGATCTGGCCATTTGGGATGAGTCTGTTGGAGTGACCTGCCTGTAGAACTTGAAGATATTTTACATTTAGATACTGGGACTTCTTTCATTTTTAATCATACCACTACTATATGCTTTCCAAAAAAAATGAAAAATGAAAAAGACAAATTGTCAGAACATCCAAAAGTCATAATAGGAGATCCACCTTTGTACCTCAAATTGCTTTGCAAACCATGCTTATTTTGGAATCTTACAAAGCTCATAATTTGTACAAATAAGCATTCAATCATGCTTATGATGGGAATTAGTCTCAGTTCTGCTGGAGGAAACAATGTTCAATATTTTACATTTAAGCCCTGAAATATGTTACTTTGTCTTCTACCTATACTCTAAATCCATAGAGAGAATGATAATCAGGATGTGGGGAGTATGAAAAAGGAAAGAGCTGCATATGTTTAGCTTGGGCACAAGAGGATTATGTGGAGACATGATAACTATCTTCAAATATATGAAGTGCCTTCATGTAGTGCCTAAGTGTGGCATTGGCGTGGCTTCTGGACTCTCAGGACGCATGCCTCATTTAAACAACATACCTCCAAAGTGACCCAAAGCAGCTGTATTTTGGCTTGTCTATATGGGCCCATTGATACCATAGGCTTTTCTACCACATCTGAAGACAGCATCCTACCTGTGGGCTGGGGGTGTTGTTGTTCAGAGTAGCCAGAGGGCTCAGGAATAATATGGAAGGGTCTATCACTGCTTCTCCCGAGGATTTGCTACTTCATTCTGCCTAATGGTAGGGCCAGTGTTACATATGTAACCAAGTCCTGATGGCCTTCGTCACATCTTTAAGGAAAATACACACCAACAATGGGTACTTTGACATAGAAAATCATTAGCCATGGAATGTGAAACATTTTTCCTTGCCACCACTTCTCCACAATCACCTTTCCCCACTAACAAAGTTCCACACATTTTTTTAAAAGGTAATGTATTGTCCTTTCTGTGTTTAATCCCTGCATCTTGGTGGCAAAGCATTCTGAAACCATTACAAAAGTCATATATAGCTTGGTGCTTTTCAGGCCGAGCTAAATAAGAAGAAAACTAATTAGAGCCATTTAAACCTCTTTGATTCAGTTTTTCTTCAAGGTCATTGTTCTTTGTTCTGCACAGCTAGGAAAATTACCAGTGGCCAGAAATGACAAATGACAGGTTGCCTCCAACCCCATTCTAATATTTTCCAAACTGTTGCTACCTTCTTTCCTGAATAAAATTATAGCCCCACTTGACTCGCCTGGATCCAACACAGGGAGAGGTGGGTTATAAATTATTATTATTATTATTATTATTATTATTATTTTGTTATTGTTATTACTTATGATGAAAAAAGCTTTGATCCTCATCAGCTCCCAGAAAAAGTGTGTGGTCATCCCTTCTTCTGCTGTGAAGCAGTCTAGTTAATATAGCCACCTAAGAGTCTCATTCTCCAGTTCAGGTGAGGGATGTTACCTTACCAAATCAGGATGGTAAAACTTTTTTAGTGATTTTCTTCATGCTCTCATTTGCAGTAAGGAATAGAGAAATTATTCAAAGTAAGAGGGATGGCCCTATTCTAAGGAGTGTGCTGCAGATTTGGGATGCCATGAAAGCACAAGACATTAATTATTTCACATAATTATTGTATTGTTAGTCCATTGGGGCCTTGGTATCCCCTGGGGTTTGGTTCCAGGATCCCCCACAGATGTCAAAATATACAGATGCTCAAGTCCAGTTGTATATAGTGGTATAGTAATATGATCTTTCTTATATATGATGGCAAAAACAAAGTTTGCTTTTTGGATTTTTTTAAAAAGTATTTTCAAATTATGGATGAAAAATACATGGATACGGAGAGCCAACAGTATTGTTCTATTGTTACTGTTAAGAATGGGGTGAGGTATTTGTGTGATTTTCTCTCGCATGAGTGAGGGGGTGATGGTTATTTGGTGCTTTCCCTCAAGAAGCAAAATGCCTGGATCAGGTTGGGATGCTTGAAAATGATCTTGGCCCAAACTTTGAGTGGCCACAACTTTTTGAAAGCTCCTCTTCATCCAAAAAGGAGCTTATACCCCTCAATTCCAATATTTGTAGGTAAAGATCTTGGGTCAATGGCTGCCACACACACCACAATCTCAAGCTACTGTTACCCCTGAAACAGGCCTTCAATTGCCCCTCATATTTTATATCAAATTAATATTAATAGGGAAGCTGGGAGGGGGGTGCTGACCTTGGCATGTCCCCATTGTGAATGCCTGACCTGCTCACATGTGGATAAACTGGTTAGGGCTAACCAGGGTCTAGAAGGCACCCACCCCAGCATAATCTCTTTTGTCTATAGAAGGTAGTGAGAGGATCATGGCCAAGAGAGGTGATTGTTTGCAACTAACTATGACAGGGAAGCACTGGCAAATCCCTTTGTCTAGTGAGTTCATCCCAATCACCCAACTATTTGCTTCTAGTCTGAACTATTCTTTCCCCCCAGGGAAACCATTTAGCAGAACTAATCTTTTCAAGCCTTGGTTTTTGCCCCCAAGTCACAATTCTGGGTATATACAGTTCTGGGTATATATACAGGTGCTAAAACAGCCACTCATGGGTCTAATTTGCAAGCTGGTAGGCTCTCTGTCAGTTTGGCTAGACTAGGCTCCTTAATATGCTGGCTAACCACTACCCCCTTGCTGCAGCAGCTATTGAGTTTTCTCTGCTCCAGACTCCCACCAATTGGAATCAAGATCCACATCGGTAACATATCAACATTAGGAAGGCCTTAAACCTAGTCCACATCTCCTACATTTGCTTCTCTAGTTCTTCTGTGTGTGCATGAGTGTATGTGTGCTTGTTGATTATTTCTTCTAATAAAAATGCAAAACCCTATTTGAATTTCCCTCTGGAGTGCTGTGTGACTCAGACCTGGTATAGCTGAGTTGCCATTCCTGGCCGCTGTTACCCAAGCCATACTATAACTCTCATTTGAGCTAATATTAAATTTCCCTAAAACAGATTAATTTGTGGGCATCCTTCCCAGATCCCAGCAATTTGGGTAACATTAACCACCATCTCTAGGTGTCTCTGGATGCTCTCCAAGATAACACGTCTCACTTCTAATGTCCCTTTATCATATACAGTTGTGACAAACACAACTAATCACAGCTAATAAGCCAAATGTACACCCTAAAGAAAGCAACACTATGGAGTACACCAACATTAGGGTTGGCATGAAATGATCATGCAGCATGAGGAGTACCTTAAAGCTTAGTCAAGCCAGAGAAGAAACCACTCCATGCTTACTTTCCAGCTTTCCTTCATAGCCATCTCCCCCCAAAATGGCTGCTGCCACCCTGGTAGAAGGTGCCAGAAGGGGCACAGAGGATAACTCTCTTCTTGTCAATGGCACATGTGTACCTACTTACCCTATTCTCCACCTGTGACAATATAATAATAATAATAATAATAATAATAATAATAATAATATTTATTTGTATACCGCCCTCTGGCAAACCAATCTGGGCGGTTAACAACAGTAAAATATAAAATATGACAATTAAAAACACTTTATCCCTCCCCCCCCTTAAGACAGTATTAAACAGTATAACATATTAAAACACAATATCAATGCATAAAAACAACAATTAAAAACTAAAAAACCCTGATATCCCTCTGTTGATCCTCAACCATCACTAAGATGGGGCCACGGGAGGAATGAGGGAGTCAGGGAACCTGGGCCGGGATGGTTAATCTGGAAAGGCCTGTCGGAAGAGATCCGTCTTGACCGCTTTTTTAAAGCTGTCTAATGATGTTATCTGACAGATCTCATTCGGCAGGTCGTTCCAGAGTTTGGGGGCGACAGCAGAGAACGCCCTCTGGGAGGTCGACGCAAGCCTAGATTTTAGAGGCTGCAGTAAGTTCCTCCCAGAGGACCGGAGAGCGCGGGGAGGATTGTACGGGAGGAGGCGGTCCCTGAGATAGCTTGGACCCAAGCCATTTAGGGCTTTAAAGGTGATAACCAACACCTTGTACTGGGCCTGGAAGCTGGTAGGCAGCCAGTGGAGGGACCTCAAAACCGGAGTAATGTGGTCCCTCCTAGATGTTCCTGAGACAAGCCTGGCTGCCATATTTTGAACCAGCTGTAATTTCCGAGTCAAGCACAGGGGTAGCCCCATGTAGAGTGCATTACAGAAGTCAAGGCGTGAGGTTACCAGCGCGTGCACAACTGTCTCGAGATCCCTTATTTCCAGAAAAGGGCGCAGCTGGCGTATCAGCTGAAGCTGATAACAGGCACTCCTGACCGTCGCATTTACCTGATTTGTCATCAGGAGCGACAAGTCAAGGAGCACCCCCAGACTGCGAACACAGTCATTGGAGGAGAGTGTGACCCCATCCAGGACTGGAGGTTGCAACCCAATTCTTGGTTTCGGGGCCGCTACCATGAGCACCTCCGTCTTGTCTGGATTCAGTTTCAATCTGTTTTTCCTCATCCAGCCCATTACTGCCTGAAGACATTCATTGAGAGAAGAGATGCCATCGGAATTTGAGGCCGACGAACGAGATACAGAGAAATAGATTTGGGTGTCATCAGCACCCAGCACCATGACTCCGTATTATCTCACCCAGCGGCTTCATATAGATGTTAAATAACATCGGGGACAAAATAGCCCCCTGAGGAACCCCACAAGTGAGGTACCTCTTACTGGAGCTACAGTCCCCGAGTAGCACCCTCTGAGACCCGCCCGAGAGGAAGGACCGGAACCACTGCAAAGCAGTGCCCCCGATACCTAACCCCCTCAGGCGGTCCAAGAGGATGCCGTGATCTATAGTATCAAAAGCCGCTGAGAGGTCTAAGAGCACCAACAGGGTCACACTCCCCCGTCAATGCTCAGACGCAGATCGTCGGTCAAGGCAACCATGGCAGTCTCAACCCCAAAGCCTGTCCTAAAGCCAGTTTGAAATGGGTCTAGATAATCAGTTTCATCCAAGACAGCTTAGAGCTGAAGGGCAATCTGTTGGGCAATTCAACTTTCCTAAGTATTCAGCCTTTGTTTGGGAAACAAAATATTTACATATCAAAAAATATGAAAGCTAAGCCTGCTAGAGATTAGCTTTCAGTTTTCAGAGTAGTGAAAATGTGCTTCAGTCTGAACATGCTTCTTTGAGAACTGAAACTGACTAAAAAAGCAAAAACAAAAACCAACAATACCAAGACTGGTAGTTTGCACTTAATAAAAAGTTTACTAATGGCTTGAATCTACATATCCATGTGGAAGCCTACATCTTAACCATCTAATAAATAGATCAGGAAAAGAAAGGCTTAGGTCTCACCATCTTTCCAATGTTGGAGGAGAAAGATGATGACCAGACAGAGAGACAAGAATATGTTCGTGTGTAATATTCTACACCAGCTGACCCAACCCCTCAAAACTTGATGGATTCACCTATTCCCCAATCTTCAGCCAGGGTGGGGTGGGGAGCTGCAATCATGGCAATAGTTTCACTATCATGACTTAAGCAGTGATCATGTATACAGAAAAGTTAAGGATGGGGAAATCTAGTTAACCATTCCACATGATTGCCTCTTAGTCACAATTGTGACGCTATTACCACCATTGTAACTCCCACCCCCAACCTACTTTATTGGGAATCAACTGAATGGGAAGAAGAATGTCCATTCTGCATACAATTGGTGCATGGCTGAATGACATTTCTATCAGGCTTTAGGGTAGATGGGCCAGGAGAGATTACTTAGTTAAGTCTTCATCACTTGTATCTAAGGAAGAAGATCATGTCTACAAAAACTCATGCTACAACTTCTTTTGCAGTTAGTCTCAAAGGTACTGCAAGGTATCTTTGCATACCAATATTCTTCACCAAGTAACTCATAAAGACTCTACTTGTTATGGTTCAATCCTATGTAATCCTGGGATTTTCAGTTTAAGGAGACATATTTTGAATTCTCAGCACAGAGCTTCAGTGGCTTGCCAGACTACAAGCCCCAGGATTCCTCATGTTGTCATGTGAAATTATAGTGCTATAATTGTGTAGTGGAATGGAACTATCATAGGTCTTAATAACCATGGATTGTAGATTTTTCACAACAGTTTTACCCGATTTTTACTTCCCAATTCATGTATGAACTGAGGAATGGTCTTTCATGTCTTTTCTCACTTCTCCAAATATTATGATATATAATCCATAGCTTAAAAATGTATCAAAATAAAAATAAAGATACACAATCTAGGTAAAACACATGTAAAGATATGCATTCTACTCTATCATGCCTATAAAGTCAAATTGACATATTTTCTTGCTAACTTCAGATTTGATATGGAAACAGATTTGATACTGAACAGACTTGTGGATGAATATATAGAAAGTAAATTTGACCAGATCAGTTAATCTCTCCTTAAACTTGTGGGCATGGGCCAAAAGGCCTGACACACACACACACACACACACACACACACACACACACACACACCGCCACCCATTTTTGGCTCAAATCCTGGGTTTGATTCAGGTAGTCTGGACAATATCCAGCATGCCCCACACCAAAACCGGGGCATAACAAGATTAAAATAAATGAAAATAACATATCTATTGCTCTGGATCTTTTGGGAAGATCTGGAGTCCTCCATTTTCATACCACAGTGACTGTCTGCATGGACATCCTGCTAGGCCACCCAGCACATGTGCCTCTACTGTGTATCACTTGTTCAGAGGTCAGAATGATGCATCCAACATGTGACCATCACTGGGCACCTCATTCTGACCTCAGAAGCAATGCCCATGGTGGTGGTGCATGTACCAGTTGGCCCAGCAGAACACATGTGCAGACAGGTGCTGCAGTGTGAAAGTGGAGACTGAAATAAGAAGGGCATGTTGAGATGACTGTGGGGCCAGGATAATTTGGGGTGCCCTTGGTATATCCTGGCCAGCGAAGACAAGGCCTACAGTAAGTTAGTTGATGTTGTGTGTTACCCAGAGTTGATTCCATAATCACTGCAAGCAAACACAGCATTCCCTAAAATGTGTTCAGTGTTCCCTCTTATGGCTGTGGAGTCCAAGAAAAGAAAAAGTAATGATTGGCAATCTGGCTTTCAGGTAAAGCTCTTCTTTTGAAGAATTCTTGCTGAAGAATTCCTGGTGAACTGAAGATTATCAAATGCTCCAAAATTTGTTTTGCTATTTTTATTGATTTTGTTTTACTTGTTTCACTGAAACTCATGTTTACTCTCTTGAAATGCTTCAGATATTTCTCCTCGGAATACAGATTCTCCAACTCACCAGGAGATTTATTCTACAAGTGAAATTAAGAAACAGTACTTAGTGATGAGTTTTGTAAAAGTGTCATGCTGCATGTGGAATTTCTTCATCAATTCCTGATTCCCACAATGATGTCAGTTGTTTGTGAGAGGCAGACCCCCACATGATAACTTGTTAGGAAATGTAATATGTTGTAGTTTCATGAGTAATATTCTAAATGTTTTGTTACAATCAAAGCTTGGAAAAGTTAATTTTTTGGATTGTACTTTCCAGACTGGTTAACCCAATATCTATGTGGTCTGGAAGATTTTGGGAATTATAGTCCAAAACCTTTCTGGACTTTTTTGGAGCTCTGGTCCTAAGTCCCTATATATATATATATACACACACACACACAACCACCATCCTGAGAACATTTGCTAGACTGAGAAAAATGTTTTGTCCTTTCCTCAGAATTCTGAAGACATTTCATGTAGGTGAGCATGTCAAAATTCTCTTGAAATTTCACTTTAGACAAAATTAAGTGGCAACCCTTGAGAACACCACATTCCCTAGCTGTAGATTTCTTGCAAACCATTGCCAGCGCACATATGTTGATCCATAGATCTGAAAGTAATGTCGTACTGTGTGTACTTTTCTTGGAATAAGAGTAAAATGAATTCAGTTGACAGCTGTCCCTTATTTTTAAAGGAATGTCATTGATTTTCACACATCATAACTTCACAGAAAATAACAGCTGACCCTTATTTCAGATGTCATATTTCCTCTGCTTTTGTAATGCCCAAGGGAGCTCATTTCTGCTGTTATAGTAGGTAATGCACCAAGATTATTGTGTGATTCATGATCCAGGAGCAAGCTAGGACAATTTTTTTTTAGTCATAGAGTCAAGAAATTATTTATGAATGATAAGCAAGCAGTAAAGCATTGTCACTTGCTAGTAATATCTGACTGATGGCTGCCCATACATAGTTTGATGCCTCTTCATTTAATGGCGGGCATCATTCCATTACTTTCAGCTACGTTACATCCTGTGAGAAGTGTTGTTCTGATGTGAGGTTATCTGAAAGAATCACTGTTGTGTCCAATCTCTGATAGCACATGTGAATATTATCCCTTGATGTTGCAATTATCCAGTAGTAAAACATCTATGACTATCATCTCCACCAAATGTCCTCTATTTACCTTTCTTGATTTACAAAGGGATCTTGTAGTACCTTTAAGACTAAGAGAAAGAGGTTTGTGGAATATGCTTTCACAAACTCATTCTATTTCATTAGCTGCTTACGCCACAAATATCTTACTTTAAGTCTCAGAGGTGCTACAGTAGGTCCTTAGTATCTGCTGAGGTTTGGTTCCAGGACCCCGGTGGATACCCAAATCCATGGATGCTCATATCCCATTAAATACAATGGCATAGGAAAATCATACCCCTTATACAGAATAGCAAAATTAAGGTTTGCTTTTTGAAATGTATATGGTTTTTGGATCTTTGAATAAGCCATAGATGGATAAAAAAATATGTGGATATCGAGGGCTGACTATACTAGATGCTACTAGACCCCTTTGTTTGTTAATACAAGTATGGCTATGTCTTTGAATTTCTTCATTTAGTTATTGTTTGTGGGAATCATAGTCCAGTGTTCACACTGGTATACATGAATTACAAACTAGCCTGACATGTACCTATATTTTTTCTGACACATAAACACTTCCTTAAGGATAGGACTAGGAATTGCATGATTTAGCCTAGAGAAAAGAAGGTTAATTGGTGATATGTTAGCCCTGTTTAAATATTTGAAGGGATGTCATATTGAGGAGGGTGCAAGCTTGTTTTCTGCTGCTCCAGTGAACAGGACCCGGAACAATGGATGCAAGCTCCAGGAAAAGAGATTCCACCTCAGCATTAGGAGGAACTTCCTGACAGTAAGGACTGTTCGACAGTGGAACAAACTCCCTCGGAGTGTAGTGGAGTCTCCTTCCATGGAGGTCATTAAGCAGAGGCTGGATGGCCATCTGTTGGAGATGCTTTGATTGAGAGTTCCTGCATGGCAGGGGATTGGACTGGATGGTCCTTGTGGTCTCTTCTAATTCTACTATTCTATGATTCTATATGTTGCTGAACTGTAGCTCCTAATATTTCTCACTCTTGACTCTGCTTGCTAATGCCACTAGGACTTGTAGTCCAAAAGCATATGGAGGACCACACAATTCCAACCACAGCTTTAGGAATAAATGGAACTGAACAGACACACAACTGTGGTTCAGATGTGGAGGAGGAAATCATTACAAAGAGATGAGGTTATATTCAGTATTACATAAGTAGGCTCCAGCTCATCTAACAGAATGTCCATATACATCTCAATTTCTTGCAACACTGCACATGACTGAAGTTAACTGAGAAAGTCCTTGAATCTTCCAAAACAGATTTGGGGGATGCCAGTGACACCACAGAATGCAGGGGCAACACATTCTACCAGTTGTTTCAATTTTGCTGGCAGACAGAGAGCATTGTATACGGCGCTCATGGATTTCACATGAAAAGAAGAATAAATTTATCATCTTTTTCTGAGTTTAAAGAGAGGTACTATTCATTTCTTGCTACCACACTATAAGGCTCCGATCCAGTCAAAGCTAGATCCAGTAAATTCAGTTGAAATCCTACTGAATCATAAACAGAGTCAACACAAGCTCACAAGAGTTACTTCCGCACTGCAAAAAATAATCCAGTTTGACATACATTAACTATCATGGCTCAATGCTATGGAATTGTGGGAATTGTAGCTTGTTGTGGCATCAGAGCTGACCTACAGGGGAGGATAAATGCCTCACAAAACTACAATTCCCAGAAGCCCATAGTGTTGAGCCATGGCAGATAAAGTGGTGTCAAACTAGATTATTTCTGCGGTGCAGATGCAGCCGACGTTAGTTATTCCCAGTTGACAGACTGAAAAACTGAGAAATGTTGACCTATGCAGTGCTAATCATTTGTTGCTAAGGTCTCTAACACCTTTAATGTATTGTCTAATCAAAAGAATTCACCTGGATGAGAAAAAGAAATTTTTGCAAAGGTGATTTCCCCCCAAATTGTTGTATTGCCAACAAAGGGGGTCCTTAAACCAAGCATTTCTTGCCAGTATTATATCCTAATCCAGAGATCACTGCATGTAAAAAAGAGTAACCCCTGAATATCCACCACACTCCTGCAGTGCTGAAATAATGTTACTTGGTATTTCTCAGGGTTAGAAATGGATGAGGAAGCCTAAGAACAAAAAAGCAAAATGCGACATCATGAAATAGTGTTCAGAGTTGCCACCAAATATGACCTAAACTGCTCTTGGAAAATCTTGCTTGGGCACAACATCTGAAGAATTCTAATTTTACATAACTTGTAAAATTATGCAGGAAGGCTATATGCATTTTTGAAGAGGCAAAATATGTGCAGTTTTTCATGTAGGCACTTCACTAGTAAAGCCATATTTTGGATTTAAATATGAAAGTTTAATGGGAAAAAAGTTTTATTTGACAAGAATAGTCACAAAATGTTTAAGAAATCTAAGGGGTTTTCTTTCTTGACAAATTTTGTCTTTAATATTTCAATATATAGATGTTTTCTGTAGCTTTCTTTGGAAAACTGAGACCTTAGAGATGTTGTTCAATTTCACTTCTCATCAGCCTTAGGACCATCAAATGAGCAAAATTTGAAGTTATCCCAGGGTCAATGTGAAGGCAATGCAGGGGCAATCATGGGGTTTCAACCAGGAGCCATCTTAAACACAATCGGGGGTCATTCCAGGGTTAGGTAAATTCAGGGGAAAAGAGGATTTACCTAACCCTGGAATGACCCCCAATTGTGGTTAGGAAGTCTCCTGATTGTGTTTGGCATCATGTGATAAACAAACTTGAAACGTTACCTAACCCTGGAATGACCCCCGATTGTGTTTAAGATGGCTCTTGATTGCGTTTGGTGCCATGTGATAAACAAATTTGAAACCCCATGATTGCCCCTGCATTGCCTTCACATTGCCTTCGCATTGACCCTGGGATAAATTTTGCTCGTGTGATAAGGGCCTATGTCAACCTGGACAATGGTGAGGGATGCTAATAATAATCATTCACTGAATTAATTGTGTGTGGTTTGTAGGTGAATGTGGAACTTCAAAGGCTATTCTGACGTGTAATTAAGGTGCGGTACAGACCACCAAAAAACGTCGGCCTGCTGGCACCTGTTTTTCCACCAGAAGGAAGCCGCAGCTGCCAAACCACGCAGCTTTCCTCTGGCGGAAAAAGAACCCACAAAAAGCGGGTTCTTTTTACGTCCCAGTGCACTTGTTACGTAAGTGCCATGCAGCGCTTATGTAACAACGGCGGTGCCCATGTATACAGGGCGCTGCCATTATTATGCCCTCATCATGTGCTAGGGTTGCAGGGCATGTGGGCACTCCACCCTGAGGCAACCGTAGCACATGACAAGGGTGTCACTGAGGGCCCATTTGTACTAGGCCTAAGATGCTGTCAGACAAATCTCAGAGATCTGGGTTCAAATCCTTGAACAGGTGTGGAACTCACTAGATGCCTTTTGTCAGTCACCATTTCTCAGTCTAACCTCCCTCAGTTGCTGTGCATCTAAATCTATTTTGACAGTACCAAATCTGCTTTCTTTAGTTTTAGGGTATAATTTACAAGGCATAATAAATAAAGGTGGTCTGCCATTCTTGCTCAGCTGCCAGTCTGACTTAATTTCACACACAAACATATATATAATCCTGTAAAAGCTTAGTGGCAGAAGAGTTCAGATTTTTCTAAGATGGCCCAGGATGATAGTGGGGGTATCTGAAATCTTGTTTTACCATCCTATCTGACAAAAATCAATATAATTAGTGGGAGTCATCAAATTTTTGTTTTAAATTTAATTTTAAAGCATGATTGAAAGGTTACTGTATAGTCAACTATAAGTTGAGAAATTAAATTGTGCACAAAAGTTGACCCAAAAAACACAGGGGAGACATATTGACAGATCAACAGGAGAAAGCCAGGCTGAGGAGGAGGAAGGGTGGAAATTTGCCCCTCCGTGGACACATCCAAGGAAGAAGGGTGGAAATTCACCCCTCAAACCTCCTTTTCAGCCTGGCTGTGCTCCATGGACACAACCAGGCTGAGGAGAAGGAAGAAGGGTGGAAATTTGCCCTCAAACCTCCCTTTCAGGCTGGCTGTCCTCCATGGGGACAGTTGAGCTGAGGAGGAGGAAAAAGGGCATGCATCTTTTGCAGCCCATCTGTCTTCTAAGTTTTACACTCTACTTATACATGGGTCATGGCAGAATACATAATTTTGGCCCCAAAACCTCATCTTGACTTATATATGAGGTTGACTTATACTCGAGTATATGCGGTATATCCACCTTTCAAGACATCCTGGAAAACAACAAACTGTTTAGATACTTTCTGAAATGAATGGGTTGCATAGCCATGTAAGGTGTATCAACAAGTTTTTAAACAACAACTCTGGACCTCATCACACATCGGTTTTTGCAACGCCATTCCAAAGCCACTCTGGATCCAACAATGACACATGATTGCTTTCTATGGGGAGGCCGTTCTGAGCCGGATCCAAAGTCAATCCAAAGTGATTCCTGATGTAGGTGAATTTGGTAACAAGCGAATTCACAAAAATTGTTTCCAAGCTCACTTCCATTTCAATTCGAATTGGTCTGGTGTGGAAGATCACCCCGATCTCACCCCAACTGCCCCCCTGTGTCTTGCTTCTTCATCCTCCTCCTTCTCATTCACCCCCATCCTGCCCCACTGCCCCCCTGCGTCCTGCTCCTTCATCCTCCTCCTCATTCACCCCCATCCTGCCCCACTGGCCCCCTGCGCCCTGCACCTTCATCCTCCTCCTCATTCACCCCAATCCTGTCCCACTAACCCCCTGAATCCTGATCCTTCCTCCTCCTCCTCATTCACCCCCATCCTGCCCCACTGGCCCCCTGCGTCCTGCTCCTTCATCATCATCCTCCTCATTCACCTCGATCCTTAAGGTGAAGCTGTCAAGGGGGTTTTCTTGGTATGTTTCTCCAGATTGTATTTGCCCTGGGTTTCTTCTCAGCCCCACTGAGCATGTGTAAGGATGCCAATCTAAGTTGATGATGTGATAACTTATTTTGCGGTCACTCTACTTTGCCTTAGGAATAACCACAATTTAACACTTCACATGTGATAACTCATCACGTAAATTGCCGTGGATTCGAATTGACTCTGCTTCCTCTTCCCTTTGGAATGGCTTTGGATTGGAATTCCTATTTCATGTGTGATAAGGGCCTCTGTAATAATCTCCCCTTAAGGATAGTGATTTTTAACTGCATCCCATGCCTCTCCAGAACATATAAATATCACTTGTCAATTGTTTATTAGTCTTGAGATAGACATGCTTTTGTCCTCTTCCTTTTCAATGCCTTTCTTTTTTCCCCTTTGGCTGTTAAATTAATTCACTATGCTGCACTATCAAGAACTGTTATAGTTTTCACTGCAGTCATGGATAAATCCAGTGTATAGTGTGTTCCTATTGCCGTTCCCTCTGATGACATTGTACAGAGTAAGATCCCATTGAACTCCATCAAATAGCTTCTGCTGAAGCCTTCTTGCTAGATAAATCCCATATTGTATTGCAAGAAGAGACAAGATGCTCTCAGCAACAGCTAAGCAGTGCTGTGTTTGATGTCTCAATCCCCCAAAACATTACTCGATAGTTAAGTAGCATTGATTTCATTGGCATTCGGGTAGCAACTCTAATATTCAGACTGCTGCTGCATGACCATCTCTGAATAATATCACCTAATAGATTGTACATTTTGAAGGCCCAGATCTTATGAATTTTACTGACATGATTCTAGCTTTTAAACACTAAAGCTGCCCTGTAAATATATCCTATAGCAGAAAGAAATCTCTCTATCTTAAAGCATTTCTAGATGTGTTGCCACTTTCTAGGGTTGGTATAAGGCTGAGGCAGTTAACAAGATAGTTCTTATCTCCATACAGAAGACTACTGGGTAGGCACTTGAAGCTTATTTCAACATGAGCAGCCAGAATGATCTTCTACCATATCAGAGGACAGTGGATTAGTTTAGGGATGCAGGGACAGTTAAGCAGTATTGCCAGTCCGTTCCTCCAATAGAAAGAAATGACTGGGAGCTCATGCCAGACATGGCATGAGTGGCTTCTCAGTAAGAGTGATGGTGCAACAAGGTAAAGAATATAGGAGAGCATTAAAACAGCCAGGGATTGCCACAGAGCTTCTAGAAAACCCCACAGCAAATCAGGGTCCAGAGTCTTTTCCTTCCTTAACAGATATTCTATGAAATGATGAAACACAGTTAGAAAACAAATACTTTTTAAGGGATTGTCTGCCCAGAACAAAAGGCCCATGTTCCCCCCAGCCTCATGTCATCCTGTTTAGACAACTCAGGCCCAAAACCCCAGAGCCAGGGTTGAGCCAGATCCTGGCAGACTACACATTGATCCAGTGGATCCAACCCAATCGCTGGGTAAACAAATCTATCCTGGATCAATTTTACCACTAGCTTGCTGCAGGGTTTTCTGGAAGCTCCATTGTGATTCCTGGATGTTTAAATGCCCCCCTACACTCTTTACCTTGCTGCTCCATGATTCCTACTAAGAAGCCACTTATGCCATGTCTGACATGAAAATGGGGTGCCTAACCATGTGGGTGCACCCTGGTACCCCTGTTCCTTATCAGACATGGTGACAGTCTAACTGTTCACTAACTGGAAGAGACCATAGTGTGCTGCAGTAGAAAGTTGAGATACATCAGGTTATGTTACTAAAGCCAAACACATTATGAGGGAGACAACTTCCAAGACCTCCTGAGAGTCTCCCAAAAGGAAAGTGAATCTGTGTGAGGATAGGGGGCAGATTTTTCATAGTTCTACCATGGAAGAACTTTGTAGTTCATCTCCAATGCAAGATTTGGCCTTGGTCTATACCACCTTCATCTTTTTTCTTCTTTTCCTATCTCTTAAACCCAATAAGCAAAGAAGTAGAAAACAGTGATGGGACTTTTAGTGCAGCCAATAAGGACAGAATCTTATTCAGATTAAACCGAAACTAAAATCTTAATTCAAATTAAACGTAAAGTTAAAATATCAAAGCCTAAACTTATCCAGGACATACTACCATGGCAGCCAAAAACACCTTAGAATCACCTAGCTGAGTAAGAGGAACAATTCGCTCATGAGATTGTCTGATTGTTGCTGGAGTATTGGCTTCTTTTTTGCTTCCCTTTTCACACAGCAAGACATTTGGTATCATGAATTTTCAAATGTACTATTAGTGTTGTTGCTACTGTTGTCATCATCATTTTAATCTATACCCCCTGAATTTTCCCCAGATGGAGGACTCAGTAATGAGGTTGCATGAAAGAAGATTGTGAACATAGAGAAAAATGAAGAAGAAAATTCTCAGAGCAACTTGAGTTTCATCTGCAGATCAGACAGTTTCAAAGAGCGGCAAAATCAATACCACACAGCAAGGCCCAGATCCTTAGAGGATCTTTTTTTTTTTTTTTTAAGAAAAAATATTATTATTGAATAGTTCAAGCTTACATCCAAGTCATTCAGAGAATCTTTGAAAGGACAAGGCAGGTCTTTGCTTGCAAAGCATTTGCCTACAACCAGATTTGCAGTAGTTGGTTTCAGGATCCCAATTCAGCTATGCACTTTATCGTAGGAGGAAAATCGGGGGTTTAAACAGCGATTATCCCATGAAAATTGTACAATTGTGATTAACATTTTCACATACAATGTCCTGTTCACCTCTACTGAGGACAGCTCAGCAGGAGAGTATACAAAGGAGTAGTCCAGATTCCAGTCCAAAGGTCACAGCAAAGGGCAAAGGCAGGAGTGTAGTCACAAGGCAAGTCCAGAGGTCAGATAACCAAAGTCATAAATCAGATAGCAAGGGACACAGAAACAACCAGGCCGCAAGACGAATTGTCAGCTGCAAAGAATCTCTGGAGCAGGAGGTCTTTTAAAGGGCCTCAGCATCTCTCAGCTGAAACCTATTAGCTCTCCTCTTGGCTTGTAGCCTGGAAGAACACCTCAAAGACTCCTTGACCTGTCTTCGCTCCACAGGTCCTAGCACCTGCAGTCTAGAGTCTATAGAGTCCGTTTCTCCTTTGTAGCTTCCTGAACTGCTGCTTCCTGAGCTGCAACGTCCTGAGCCTCCTCTGGGACTGCAGATCCAGGCAACCCCAGATCTGCCCCTGCCTCCTCCATGTCTTCAGAGTCCGATTCTTCTGATTGTGTCTAAGTCAGGCCCAGGGCAATTCATGACACACATCAAGATTAAAGAGCCATTATGTCAGGAATAAACAGGCAATAAACAGCAAGATATCATTCATGGGATTTCCCCGTGAATGATTTGTTGCTGTTTATTGCCTGTTTTCTCCTAGGATAATGTCACTTTCATTGCACCGTCATGTGAAAATGTTAATCATGACTGTGTGATTTTCATGGGATAATTGCTATTTAAACCCCTGATTTTCCCCATGTGACAAAGTCCTATGTTAGAATTCTTGAGAATTTTTTTTATTTTATTTATTTAAACAAACGATCCCTCATTTAAAAACATTTAAAAAATCAACAAATACAATCAAATCAATCCGAAACACAAACGTTTTAACACACTCAAACCCTCCTTCACCCACATTCTTTAGCCATCTTACGTCTATCCTTCTTTGCTCCTCCCTTCATTTTCTCTCTGTTCTCCCTACTCTATACTTTTTCCTTGTACCATCTTAAACCTTACTCTTACCTTCTATACTTACTCTTACTTTCTGTCACCTAACTGCACTCCTTCTATCTATCTTTTTTACCTACCACTAACAATCTTCAATCTTCAATTTCCTTTCATACTGTCATTACTTCCTTTCTCCCTAATATTTTTCTGTTTCAATGTATCCCTTTTTTAAAAAGCAACTTTGATCTTTTCGGTACACCTGCTATCTTCATATTCTAAGTCATATTAACCTGTCATCTATCATTGATAATTTATTCCTCATTACTACTACAAAAACATACCTTGCTTTGAGCAATCATTCCCAATTATTCCTAAATCTTAATCATATTCTTAATCTGTTACAATTACATTCTCCCATTGCTCCTTCAAAAATTCAAAAAACAATTGCCAATCATTCTCAAATTTATCTGTAAGTTTATCATTTAAAATTTGTGTCAATTTGTCCATTGCTATTATCTCCAGCAGCTTCATTGACCATTCTTCTAAAGTTGGGATGTCATTTGATTTCCATTTCTGTGCAAATAATATTCTTGCCGTAGCTGTCATGTAAAATAATATCTTTCCATGCTTCTTTTCTAATTCATGTTCAAACATTCCTAGAAGAAAGCTCTCAGGTCTAACTTGTAATTCTATACCTAATATTTTACAATTTTTATTGTATTAATTTCCAATATTTTGGCATGTTTACAATTCCATCAACAGTGTATAAATGTCACGACTGCTTTCCCACATTTCCAACACTTATTGTTTTTATTTTTGTTAATTTTAGTCAATTTTTCTGGGGTTAAGTACCATCAGTAGAACATTTTATACCAGTTTTCTCTTATAGCTTGAGAAGCTGTATATCTTGTTCCCTTATTCCACATCCATTCCCATTGCTCAAACTGAATATTACATCCTATAAGTCTCGCCCATTTGACCATGGTATCTTTCACTATTTCGTCTTCCATTTCCATCTCTCGTAATTTCTTATATAATTTCCCCATCAATTTTGTGCTCCTCTCTTCACATAGATTTTTTACCAAGTCTATTTGTTTTCTTCATTTCCAAATAGTTTAAAATTGAGCATTGTTCTTTCACAGATTTGCCTATAAGCAAACCAGTCCAAGTCAAATCCAAGTTGTTGTAATTCCCCTCGTATTTTGATTTGTATTTTCCCCATACTTTTTTTTTGTAATTTCACTATATTTAAACCATTTTTCTCTATACATTTATTTTCTGTATAGAGCCTCTTGAGGCAATACTCACACAAGAAATTTATATATTATTCTGTTTTGTATTTCTTCCAAACTCATAAAAGATTTTTTCCTCACACAGTGATTATTTATCATCTGATTCACTTTATCTTTCTCGTAAACTAAATATGCATGTAGCCCAAACCTTAATCCCTCTCCCTCCCATTCGAATAGTTTTCTTTTCCTCAAATGCATCCAATCAGTAATCCACATAAGGCTACATGCTTCAGAGTATATTTGTAAATGTAAACACACTGATTTGGTTGTCTTAACTCACCAGAGGAAAACTTGTAAGGGAATACTGTTTCGTTTCATTTCTAAATAATTTTATTTTTTAAATATCTGAACATCTTGGGAGAATCATAGCTTGAATCCTACTATTAATCTAAACTAGATTCCTCCGACTCAGTCAGCATAATTTACTTTAGTGGTGGCTGTCCAAGGTATAATTGATACACAGGGTCTACTCTGGCTAGGACTAATAGGATTTAGGCTCATGTCTCTCTCCCCTCACTGTCCTTTTGTAGTCTAATAGATAAATATAAATGTAAAAATAAGTGTCCAAATACAGTAGTTCCATAGTATACACACAGTGCTATATGTTCAGGGGAAGCAGGGCAATAGAATGGTGCCACCAGGAGCCCTGGTGGCGCAGTGGTTAAATGCCTGTACTGCAGCCATTCACTCAAAACCACAAGGTTGCGAGTTCAAGACCATCAAAAGGGCCCAAGCTCGATTCAGGCTTACATCCTTCCGAGGTTGCTAAAATGAGTACCCAGACTGTTGGGGGCTAATTAGCTTACTTGCTAATTAGCTTACTTGCTGTTCACTGCTATGATCTTTGGAATAGCGGTATATAAATAAAACAAATTATTATTATTATTATTATACAGTACTATATTGTTTGGGTTGCTGTTAAAATTGTGATTAATATTTTTGCTTGCTTCTTCAGCTATATGTGTAACACTGAAGAAGGTGCTGGAATGCAGGCTTCATTTGCACTAGAATAGAGGTAGGCAACCTGGCACCTTATAGCTGTTTAGGACTCTGACTCGCATAAATCCTAATCAGCAAGATCAATGGATAGCGATTATGGGACCTCTAATCCAAAATATCCAAAATATCTGAAGAACATCAGCTTGCTTGCCATGGTTTAGATTATCCATATGTCCTACCTTATGGAAGATACTCTTATTTGAATGACTGTCAGAAGACATTCATATATTTAGAGGTATTCTCCATTTGATGGTCCATCAGAAGTCAAGAGACTAGACACCCTAATGTTGCTCATCAGCTATAGCAGTAGGATATTAGAGTGAAGTATTTCTATATAGAGTCACCCCTCCATAACCATGAATTCTGTATCCATGAATTCAACCATCCATGGTTTGAAAATATTTTTTAAAGAAAATAAATTCCAAAAGGCAAACATTGATTTTGCCATTCTGTATAAGGATCATTATTTTACCATGTCATTAATGAGACTTGACCATCCATGGGTTTTGGTATTGGTGGTGGTGATGGGGCCTTCCTGGAACCAAACCCCAGCAGATACCAAGGGCCCGCTGTATTCCTCTTCATCCAGAAACAATGTGATATATGTGGAAGCACCTTACCCAGAAATAGGATGTTAGAGATTAATCAGAAATGATGGAAGATGGTAGCTATCAGACAACCAATAAACAATTTTTCACATGTTGTACATATATTAACCTACAAAGACTACTTGACACACAGTTTTGTATGTTTTTTTTAACCGAAAGCTGTGCCACTGTGTTCAAAGAAGTATAAAAACAAAATCTCTATATTCACATGGAAGGTGTGGTTTGTTTGTTATTATAATTGTTGTTGTTTTAAAAAGGCCAATCAAAATACTTCATTATCCCTAATTAGAAGGTTTGTTGGGGGAGATGCCCATGCCACAAGAGATACTACACCGTTATTCTCCCATTGTGGATCTGAGCTGTGAGAAAGATGAGACACTGAGATGCGATAGCCATGAAAGTCATGGAGTTCTGGGAGTTGTCCAAAAACTGTACACACAGAGAGAGAAAGAGAGAGAGATCTGGTTAAAGTTTGAGTTGGTGAGTACCGAGGATGTGGACAAGATCCTCGGAAGTGTTCGGAAAACAACCTGCTCTCTTGATCCCTGCCCCTCGTGGTTAGCAGCCCAGGGGGGACCGGCGGTAACACTGTTGTTACGCCGGATAATTAATACATCTCTGAGGGATGGGCTATTTCCATCGGATCTTAAATTGGCCATTGTAAAACCGATCCTAAAAAAGCCCTCCCTTGACCCCCTGGTTCATAATAATTATCGGCCTGTTTCGCTGCTACCGTTTTTGGGAAAGGTGATCGAGAGGGCGGTTGCGATCCAGCTTCAGGCGGTCTTGGATGAAACGGATTATCTGGACCCATTTCAAACTGGCTTCCGGGCGGGTTACGGGGTTGAGACGGCCATGATCGCCCTGGTCGATGATCTCCGTCTGGGCATCGACAGGGGAAGCGTGTCCCTGTTGGTGCTCTTGGACATCTCAGCGGCTTTCGATACCATAGACCATGGTATCCTTCTGGGGCGCCTGGCAGAGGTGGGGATCGGGGGCACTGCGCTCCAGTGGTTCCGTTCCTACCTCTCCGGGAGGTCCCAGATGGTGCAGCTGGGAGACGTGTGCTCTGATGAGAGGCCCCTTAAAACTGGGGTCCCTCAAGGAGCCATTCTGTCTCCCATGCTATTTAACATTTACATGAAACCGCTGGGAGAGATCATCCGGAGACATGGGGCGCGGGGTTATCAGTACGCTGATGACACCCAAATTATTTTCTCTATGTCTCCGACTGATGCAGTGACCGGGGATGGCGTCTCTCCTCTCGTGGCCTGTCTAGAGTCAGTAATGGGCTGGATGATGGAAAACCGACTCAAATTGAATCCAGAGAAAACGGAGGTACTAGTGATAGGCTCCCCTGGTCCAGGAATGGCGGTGGTTCCACCTGTCCTGAACGGGGTCACGCTCCCTGTGAAGGACTCCGTGCGCAGTCTGGGGGTGCTTCTTGACTCGTCGCTTCACCTGACTGCTCAGGTGAATGCGACGGTCAAGAGCACCTGTCATCAGCTTCGGCTGATTCGCCAGCTGCGCCCATACCTGGCCCAGAGGGACCTAGAAACTGTTGTACATGCTCTGGTAACTTCGAGACTGGATTTCTGCAATGTACTCTACATGGGGCAACCCTTATACCAAACTCGGAAGCTGCAAATGGTGCAGAACATGGCAGCCCGGCTGGTCACTGGTGCTCCCAGGACCAACCATATAACACCGGTTCTGAAAGACCTCCATTGGCTGCCCATTCGCTTCCGAGCCCAATATAAGCCGTTGGTAATCACCTATAAAGCCCTAAATGGCTTGGGCCCAGGATACCTGAAGGACCGCCTCTCCCCGTACATTCCGCCTCGCACCCTCAGAACGTCTGGGCAGCAATTACTGAAGGTGCCTGGGGCTAGGTTGGCCTCCACTTCACGGAGGTCATTCTCCACAGCTGCCCCAGCCCTTTGGAATACGCTGCCCACCGAGCTCCGCTCGTCTACCACCCTGGCCCAATTCAGGAAGGATTTAAAGACCTTCCTGTTCCAACAGGCATTCCCCGAATAAAATCCTGTGGGCCTCCCTCCTCTTCCGTGGCCAAGAGGTTGGGCTATGGGGCTTTTGTTGGTTATTTTCTGTATGATTATTGTATTGTATTTTAACTTTGTTATGATGTGTATGTTGATTGTATTTTAACTCATGTTGTAAGCTGCCCTGATTTCTAGAAGGGCGGGATATAAATAAAAATTTTATTTATTTATTTATTTAAAGCAATCCTTTGTTAAATGAAGACATGGCTCAAAGCTACTTTACTTGGTTTCTCAACCCAACAGCTTCCAACCAATAATACTGTTTCAAGGCAGTGTTTCTAGAGAGGTGTCTAATATTACAGTTTCTGCGATGTGTAGCCAGGACTAAAAACCTCAAGATTGATTGGTGGCAGTCAGTCCACCAGGATGGATGTACCATGTGTATTGCTTTTGTTACAAAGTATTACCATTGAAGGAACGGCATTTGTAAAATTTACAGGGCTGTCATTTGTCAGGAAGATGTTTATTTCACACTTAACTGTGTGGCAGTCCATAATTCATATTTGTTCATATGCAGGCACAGACCTGTGCACAAAAACACATGTGCACAGTGGAAGAAGCTGCATAAAAATTGTACTGGAAAAAAGTATCCTTATATTCCACCATGCTAACACTTCTAAATCCATGAAACTTTCTCATTTCCTAACCATCAGCCTGCCATTACTCACTTGTCAAAGAAATTATATCCATATGTTGTCACTTTCTGGAACTTTGTTCAATATTCTCTCTATAATTCTCTGTTATGGCAGAATATGTTTGGACTGTTCCTCACTTTTCATTATTTTTAAAGTAACCTTTTCACACCCAGGGTGTTGTTGTTGTTTAAGGTATCACAACACTCAGGAAGAGACATTTTTCTCTCTGAAGTTGTCAGTCACAGATACAGGAGAAACATCAGAAATAAACTCTTCCAGAACATGGCCACATAGCTAAACTATAGAGATATTTTTGTTGTCTTGTAAAATGGATTTTCCTACCCCTGTTCCATAATTGCAGTATGTAATGGTTTGTAGAACACTGGACTGAAATAAGCAGTTTTCAGTCTCATCTAGCTCTGATATGCAGACTCTGGGTATCTTTTGGTGACCAGCATCCTGATATTAGTTGCTCTAGGGCAGCACATTCTCATTTTATTAATAAGCCATGGGAATGAGGAGACCAAGGAGATTACACTCAGGCTGTATCTGCACTCCAGCAATAATCCAGTTTGATACTATTTTAACAATCATGGCTCAATGCTATGGAATTCTGGGAATTGTAGTTCGCTGTGGCACCAAAACTCTCTGAAAGAGAAGGCTAAACTCTTCACACAATTATAATTCCCAGAATTCCAAAGCATTGAACCATGGCAATTAA
Organism: Sceloporus occidentalis; assembly: GCA_023333645.1. NCBI lineage: Eukaryota > Metazoa > Chordata > Lepidosauria > Squamata > Phrynosomatidae > Sceloporus > Sceloporus occidentalis. The sequence continues at coordinate 109,139,494 of JALMGF010000002.1, read as the reverse complement.
AGTGGTGTCAAACTGGATTATTTCTGCAGTGCTGATGCAGCCTTGGTGCCTCTGAAGAAGAACATCAGCAAAAAGACTAGTCTAGGCTCATACATCAGCTGAAGAAGGAGCAGCTGCAAGGAGCTTTCTTTTCCCCTTTTCTTCCAGAAAAAATGGGGTTTATCGCACAGGCCTTGGAACGGGTCTGTCGCGTTCCAAACAGGGGCATGATGGGAATGGGTGGTGGCATAGAACACTGTTTACCACACAGGAGAATGCCAATGCTGAAAGTTCCCATCACGTTCCGGATGCCTCCTAGAGGAGGCAGTTTTCAGGAATGCTTCTAAACCGTTCCTGAAAATCGCCCCCTGGGGAAGGCATCCAGAACGCAATGGGAACTTCCAGTGGTGGCAGAGGCATTCTCCTCTGCAGTAAACATTGTTCTATGCTGCCTCCCATTCCCATCATGCCCTCTTTTGTAAGGCAACAGACCCATTCCAGGGCCTGTGCAATAAACTCCAATATCTTGTAGAACTGAAACCAACTTGTCCCATCTACAAGCCAGAGAAAGTGATGCATTTGCTGTACACTTCCCTACACATATATTTTTGCTTTTGTAACAAATCTATTGGAGTGTGAGATTGGAGTCAGGGATTGTATTGTCTTTCAACACTTTACAGTGCTTAAAACACTTGAGATACTTTCTAAGTATTAGCAACAACAACCAACAATACATGCTGAAATGTTCCACAGGTATCACAGGCAAAAGGGGTTTATAACAATTCTGGATAGGAACACAAATAGTTTGTGTCTGTAAAAGCTAAAACAGGGGTACCATGTGTAGCAAAATATGCACAAGGGAGGCACTAACTCTTATTATGGTGTGTACCTAAGCCCTATTTGTCTTCAGAGCTGATTCCTCCTGTAATACAGAAAGCATTGTCAGTTTAATATTTTCTTTTATCTTCCATTAGCCATCTGTCTTACATGGAGAAAAAGAATGCAGTGGCCCTTGTTATGCACTGAGGTTTGGTTCCAGGACCCCTATGGATAACAAAATCCATGGATGCTCAAGTCCCGTTAAAGACAATGGCATTTATGAAATGACAAAATCAAGGTATGCTATTTGGAATTTATACTTTGTTTGAATATTTTCAAACCATGGATGCTTGAATCTATGGATAAAAAATCTGTGGATAAGGAAGGCCAACTGTAATTTTTTATTATGCCCAACTGAGCTTAGTTCATCTGAGAAGAGTCAGGTTTATCATCATAAGTCTAAACCAGATTAAGAGGATGAAAGCAAAGTGCACATATTCAACAGAGGTGAATCAAACGAAAGTGTTCAAAATGGGTGCCCATCTGAACTCAGTGTTTCATTTTGAAATATTTGTTATCAAAGCAAATTATGGGTTTCTTAAGTTTCTTTTTAAAATTTACACTCTCAACCAGTGCCAGTCTTATAATGCCGTGTTTCAGAAAGATGGTTTGATCTGTAGATTTCAGAGCTATCAGGGTTTAAGGCTCTGAGGTTGCATTCAGATTGGCAGTTTGATGCTGAGAAGGGAATACAGTCCAAATCACCTGCTGGGATACATTATTGTTTACATTGGACGTACTGTGTTTTCACACAGTGCTTGTACTTCTTTTTAAGCATCACCAGCTATTTCTCCAGCTATTATTTTGCTCCAGTTAAACCATCACTACTGAAATATTCCTTCTCTGTCTTTCCTTTTAACTTGAATAAAATATCAACAATTGTGGATATAACTTCATCTGCTTTAGTTGTGTGGGTGGTAAAAGGTAAAGTAAGCTGCTTTATGAATGCAGAAAGCTAGATATCTATTTTTACGTCTTTTAAATTGTCCCACTAATCAGAGTTATCATGTAGTGTATTAAAAACAAAAAGCAGCTCTGACCAAAATCCTGCCATCAGGTGATGTATCTTTGGCTCGCAGTTATAATACTGTATGTTTTCTCATACAACTCCCTCAAAATCCACATTTGCTCAGCTGCAGATTTCCCCCTAAAATGTCCATTTCTATGTCAGTGGAGAGTCGATGGAGCAACAGAGATGCACCTGACTATTTTCTTCTATCTGGACACTCTGTAGTAGTCATCCTTAAGGATCTCCAAGGGTCTTCAAGAAATCTATGAGTATGACATTATTGTTGTGTGTCCAGCTAGTGGCAAATAATTGGACACATTACGGCTGTTCCCCCTGGTCTCCCACAGCATAGAAATGGCTGTCTTGGGAGAAATCTTTCAGCAGACAAAGAGTGGGTTCAGATAGATTTGGGCTGTTGCACAATTGGAATATAATTCCAGCATCCGCAAAGGTCAAAAAAAGTGGGTGACAGTGGTGTAAACTAGATTTACATTACTGTAACTCACTAAACGAATGCTGGCCAGTGAAGACGTAAAACAACAATTAAACAACTGTCTATAAACAAAGCAAATTCTCCCTTTAGACCTGCCCTGGGCAATGTTACTTCTTACACTACATGAATAGGACTTGACATTGTCCCTTGCTCACTACAATTGTCTCTCAACATTTGCTGCTTTGCCACTCATGGTTTCCATTATTCATGAGGTCAAGGCTGCTGCGCACACACTCCTCTTCCTCCTCCCTCCTTGATTTTTCCCTTGGGGAGAGAAAAAACCCAGGTTGGAGAATCCGGGTAGGGTGCATGTGACAATCCCGTCCCTTTCCAGGACAGAGAGCTGCCTCTTTCCCTAAGCAGCTTTCTGCCTTGGGAAGGGGCTTGGGGAAAATGAACGCACCCTCTTCTCTGCCATTTCAAGGCTTCAGGAAGCTCCCTGGATCTCCCTGAAGCCTTGGAAGGGAAGGAGGGAGCCACAAATGTGTGCTCCCCTGCCCTTCCAGTACCCCAGAAAGTTTTCTAGAACTGTTTACAGTTTCATAAGGGTGATGGTGGCATGCACACGTGCACTGTTCTCACCCTCCCACACTTTATTCATGAATTTTTACTTTCACGGGGGTCTTGTGCCCCTAACCCCCATGAATGTCAAAGGTTGACTGTACATGCAAGCAAGGACACCAGGAGGAAGATCATAGTATTATTTCATCCCCTCTCTGTGATGTAAGTTTCTTGAATTCAGGCAACACTCCTGTGCAGAGGTGGCATCCATCATCTTCCAGCATTGATTCCCTTGGCCTTTCAAAGCTGATTAACTACATGGAAAAGATGCCTTAACCCCCCCCCCCCCCGAAAAAAATGCTGATGGTTGAGCTGTGCAAAGCATGCATGGCATACTGTGCAAAGTATGCCATGGGCCATTGCAGAGGTGAATCTTATACTGTCAAAAACATGTCATTTTTTTAGGTATGATTTTTAAGGCAGAAGTTGTTGGTAAGCAGAAGGGAAGTGAAATGGTGGTGGCCTTGGTTTTGTTGGTGAGTTTCCTGTGCCTCATGTTTTCAGAAACAAGGATGGAAAGAATAATAAAACAATGTTCAGGGAAAAAAATGATCAAAAGCATTCTACCCCTTCCCCCCCTTAAGTATCAAGAAACCTGATGAGAAAAATCCCAGACTTAGGAGGACTTTCTCAATTCCGAACTTATCCTATGCAAAATTCATATATGGGTGCTTTACACAGAAACCAGAATTTTCTGTACAGGAAAAAACTTTTTATGAAGATAAAATAGTAGTTCTATAATGAATTTTTTTTTATGGACAGAAAATTATTTCTAGTGTAGATAAATGGAGATGTATCCTATGGAAAATGCATGTTTGCATGATTTGCATACATAAAGCTTTTCATTTGTATGGAACAGGTTTTTCTGCAAATGAATATTGTTTTCTGTAGAAAAATTCTGCTTTCTTTTTATTTATTGATTTATTGATTGAATTTATTTCTCCACCTTTCTCCCAATATGCAAAAAACAAAACAAAACCCAATTCAGGACAGAATATGTGAAGGCTTTCTTGAAACTGAAAGGAAATATCTTTTACAGACAAGGAAAAATATGATGGGTTCTCATTATCATATGCATATGGGAGAATGGATCAATGATGCTTTATATCCTTAATATAAAAAGCAAGTATATATTCTTATAACCTCTTCTGAACAAATCTTGCCAAGAAAACCTTATGAGTTAGCCCTAAGGTCACTATAGGTCAGAAATTACTTGAAGGCACAGAACAACAACAAATATGCTTATAGTTGTGATTCTTAATTCAGTAGTTTCTCAACAATATTCAGTTTCTGAAAGATGAAACAATAGCCGTTCATTCTTCACCAGCCTCTTCTTTTTATAATCAAATGTTTAAAAACCTATAAGGTAAAAAGAGAATGAGAAGGAAAGTCAAATAGAAACATTTCAGGTCAACTTCAAGAGAAAGGCAGAGGTTTAAATCCGAGCTGAATCCCACAGTCTGCCAGGGAAACTGTGTTATGACTGCTGCTTGATTCCAATGCCTTTCAGCGGGTGTGACATTATCTTGCCTGACATTACACCACTGGGCACACAATGCAAGATGACATCACGTTGCATGTAATAAGAGAATATTGGATGAAAAAGCTGGAGCAAAATTGACAAAGCCCAGCCATCTGAGAATAACTACCCCACACACTAAGAAATAAAATCTTTAAAATTTCCAAACAAACAGGGCAGTGGGGAGAACTGGAAAGGAAGACTTTTTTGAAAGGTGCATTTGGGGTCATACAATTCATCTTCATTACTGCAAAGATGAGTTATAGTTTGGGGGAAATCAGACAGACAGCTATGCCTCACCATTCTCCTCCCTTTCCCTTCCAAAAGTTCACATATAACCAATTATTATTTTTGTTTTAGCACAGAGGCTTTTAATGTTTAATGATGATTACAGAAACTCCCAGATAGTTCAAGTAAAATGAGGCAATCCTTTTGATTAGGAGTACTGTGAAGATCCCAGGCTTTCTATCTGTGAAGTATATAAAAATATTTGCTATTCCAGATAGGTTCCCCCATACAAGCAGCAAGAATGTTATTTTATTTATACCATGTCTACAAATGGGTGCATTATAATTAGGAAAAAAACATGTGTGCCCCCAGCCAGGAATGCATAACACAGAGAGAGAAAAGTGGAAATAGAAGGGAGAAGAATTAATAAGCTCAGCAAAACACCAGTCAAGAGTGTGAGGGGAGAGAATCAGTCTGGGAAAGTCTGAAAAAAGAAATCAGCCTTAAGAAGTCATTTGAACGCAAACAGTGAAGCAGCTAAATGTGTACTGATTAAGAATGAGGGAAGAAATTTACTGAATTTGCATTTCCATACTGAAATATCCAGTTTTGAACCTCCTGAGATGTCATAGAACACGTCTTCACCTAAAAAAAAAAATGACACATTTGTATGATATGTTTTAGAGAAAAATGCACCCACAATTACTTCACAAGGGGGAAGCATATTGCATTCTGATATGGAAATGGAATGGAACAGGGATGCTAGTAGGGAATTCAGAAATTCAAGAACTGAATTTTTTTTTATTACTTCCAACTAGAATAGGCCCATTTAAGCAACTGCTGAATGCCAAGTCAAAGGAGGTAAATCCCACTGATTGAGTTGGTTTACTCTACTTGGGAGAAAGAATAGGATTCAAACCTTTGTGAGATTTTTTCAGATGACCTGAGTAATTTCAAAAGGCTAATATCAGTAGGAAGAAGAATGGAAGGCTATGGTAGTGGGTGCTCTTGTCTGAACAGAAAAAAGCAGGGGCAAAATACCAGGTAGTGAATGTAGGAATATTTGGTATTTGTATTAAGCCAAGTGCAGCAGGGCTAGTGCAATATGAGCAGAAACAGGAGAAATCACTCACGATGTTCTTCTAAGGTAAAAAACAAAACAAAACTATTGTCTCTGGAAAGTCATTATAGGGTAGGAACGAAGATAGACAAAAGATATTGACCTATGCTTGTTTAGAAAAGCCCCTACAAACTTGCTGTCATCTGTGGGTGTTTCTTGTATCGTAGCCTGTACATGATAACACTTATATACTATCAATTTCTCCTTTCTGTTATTGTTGGTACGAGGACTCTATAGAGTACTGATGTAACATTGTATGTTAGGTTATCAGACAGAATTACCACTAATTTAAAGTTAACAAAATTTTCAAAGTAAAGACTTTCTACACTTATTCCTTTTCCCGTTGTGTATAATATCCACTTATCATATCAATGTAGTCTTGTACATCATCACCTTACATTTCGACACTTTCAGGTATCTGTCTACTTCTTCTTACCAGTTGTCTACTTCTATAACATATAATTTCCTGCATATACGCATATGTAAAAAGACTGATTATTACTATTTTATATTACCACACCTCTTATATAATTTGCTACTAGGAGGTTCCATGATAGGGTTTTCCATCTTTTATTTTAATTACAAGCTTTCGCAGAGTGCAAATGGGAACATGATCAAGGAAGTGTTACTGAAAGGAAGCACTCATTATTTAATTGAGCTCGCACACCTCACAAACACACATCCAGAAAGCTGCTATTAGACAGAACTTTGAAAATTTGACCATGCTTCATAGCCATGTTGACTAGGGCTGCTCCCACACTGCAGAATGAATGCAATTTAACACCACTTTAACGATTATGGTTTCATCCTATGGAATCCTGGGATTTGTAATTTGTCGTGGCACCAAAGCTCTCCAACACAGAAGGCTAAATAGCTCACAACACTACAAATCCCAGAATTCAATAGCACTGAGCCATGGCAGTTAAAGTCATGTCAAACTGCATTAATTCGGTAGTAGATGCAGCCTAGAATTTATCATGCTGTTCTCAATGCACTCTCTGACTGGGAGAGTGCTATAAACATCATTTCTCAGTGCCACAGTCTGTAGCAAATCAGAAACCCTTCAGTTGTGGCACTGGCAGGTTGGATAGGTCTTAGGAATTGGCATCATCTGATGCAACTACAATGATGACAATCTAGCAGCATAGTTGTGTCTGGCAATACAAGATCTCAGCTGATGTTTTCGCACAAACAGTTTTTTTTTAAAAATGTAAAAGAATCTTGAAGTGCAAAGACTGCAAAACACCATCATTATATGTAACCCCCTCTCAAAAAAGAAACACCACAATGCCTCTCATAATCTTACCCAGTGCAGAGAAAATATTTCATATAATTCATTCTTACATGCAACAATGGAGTAGGCACAGGGTTACACCCCAAAATTGAGAACCCTTTCCCATCAACCCTGTGTGATAGAAAGGCACCAGCTTGTATTCTTCTCAGGCAGTGAAATGCCCTGGAATTGACCTGGTAAGTAGAAGAAACAAATAGAACATTTAAAAAAACTTTCTCCCCTTAAAAGTTAAAAAAATTAAAAAAAAAACTAAAAAAAAAACTTTCCCCCCTTAAATTAAGGCTAATAGATGTTTTTGGGGGAGCAATTTAAATTGGGGGATACTGCAGGGAAAGTTGTTGTTGCTGCTGCTGCTGCTGCTTCTCATTTAACCTTCCTCCCTAATCCAAGTCTCCGCCACCATTTGTGAAATACAGTTTGTCCCTCAACTTTTTGAGACACAATATCCAGAAATGGTTGGACCTGTATTACACCACACACAAATATAGTGCTTTCGAATGATACACACTAAAGCAGATATAATTAAAAGGGGAAGTTTAAAAACTGGAAGGATGGGGAGAATGTTGTATATTCAGCCCATGGATTTTTTTTATCCATGGCTTGAAAATACTTTTTTAAAAAATATAAATTCCAATAACGAAACCTTGATTTTGCCATTTTATATAAAGAAAAGCATTTTACTATGCCATTATATTTAATGGGAGTTCGGCATCCATGGGGTGGATACCAAAATTTGTGGATGCTGACGTCTGATTAAATACAGTGGCATAGTAAAATGTTGCCCCTGGAACCAAGACCCAGCAGATGCCAAGGGCCCACTGTATTTTCCTTCCTTAGCTATATGACATAAAAGATAGGAAAAAATGAGGAAAGCAGCCAAAAATATGTAGAAAATATTCTGTTGTTTGGAACAATGAGTGTAATCATTTTAAAGGGATGTTTCAAAGCAGCATTACTGTGGCCAGTTCACATTCCTGTAAACCACTTAAGCTCCAAGAGAAGAAAGGAAGTTGTGTTTGCTTAAACTCAGGTCTGATGAAACAAAAAATGTAGCATTGTGCATGATTTGTAAAGGAAAAGTTTCATTCGGATAGCATCTGCCCAAAGCACTTTTCTCCCAGCAGAGTTCACTTCAGGTACCAGAGCTCACCTAAGAAAAAAAGCATCTTAAAACATCTGAAAGCATCAGATGCTAGTGGTTCTAAAGTCAATTGGACTATATCCTTAAAGAAGATTCAGGTAGCTCCTTTAAAGTGCCAGCAAAAATCTGGTCTGACATTCGAGGAAAAGAAGGAGAGGAAACATTGAGAAAGTAAGTCATAACAGTCTCTACATTGAGACTGACAGTAATGCAGATGTGTCCTAGAGTGCCATCCAATATTCACACACTTCTGTAAAAACTTACACCTTAGCTTGTCTCTTCATTACACGTATTTCCTGCCTTTCCTCCAATAAGTTTATTTTTTATAAAGAACTTTATTGCATTAAAAAAACTAACATACATAAACTCCTCCAATGGGTTTAAATGGTATGCATGGTCTCCATCCCATTTAGTCATCACAACAAACCTGTAAGGTAGGTCAGGCTGAAAGAGTTATATGGTTTGTTCAACTACCCTGAACTAATACTTAAAGACATAATCAGCCACAATACCAGCCTATTACCAATCATGCTGGCTCATTCAGATAGTCATTGGTGAGAAAAACCTGAGGGTGAGAAAGAAGCAAGAGCAGAAGTTATGTACAACACAGGCAATACTATTGCTGCTTAGTGGAGTTTCCACAGTATAAAAGCTGACAGCCTTTCAACTGCATCCAGCTTCCAGAATGAAATGTTTTTTAAAGGCTGTTCTGTCCATCAAGTAAAATGGGACAGCATTTTAAAATATGCATGTGCTTTTCCCCTGAACTCTGCTTTCATAGCCTCTGCAGGTGTTAGGCAATTAAAGTCTGGTCTACCCTTAGGTTGTCTTACTTAAGCTATCTGAGGCCACTTTGTTCAATAACAACAGTGATTTGTGCCAGCAATAAGAAACAGCAGTGATGCTCTCAATTGCAGGTCTCAGCTGGGTTAGAAATTCCAAAATGCACATTGTATACCCCATCTCCATTTTGCTCCATTTTCTTGTGACTGCTCCCAGTTTTTGGATATTGGACAATTCCAGCAACTCACTTTTATTTCTAGTACATCGATCCCAAAGCTAATCCCTTCTCAAAGTCCTCTGCTCTAATCTTCCTACCCCTGTTACATGTTTTCCAAATGCAATTTAAGCCATAAGGGCATATCTACACTCCCTGTTTAAACCACTTTCTGTTTTAGTGCTATTCATGGAATCCAGGTAATTGTAGTTGAACCACTTCTGTTTCCAAGCATTTCAGAAAAGGGAGATGCAACCTGTCATTTATTCATCCATTCATTCATTTTACATGTCAAATTGTTTCAAAATGATCAATTTTTTATTGTATGATTCCTTGAGGTCCTTGGATTTAAATAAATAAATAACTTCTATAAGTTAAATCTGTGCTGTGTATAAGGAGTGAGAAGTGGGAGGGTGAAAATTATCCCATTCTGATTTTCATGGATTGTGATCAGTTATAGTCTTCCAGATCCAAAACACAACAGGACATGATTTGGGTGTGTTTTTTAAAATATATATATGTATTTCCAAGTTTTTGATTCTTCAAAAAGAAAAAAAAAGCATTCAACAATATGCAGACCTTTGGGGGGGGGGAATCAAAGGAAACTTTATGCAAGTCTAAAATACACACAAATTAATCTTCATTTAATGAAGGAATGCACACAATAATATGTACCTTTAGAAAATAAACATGAAGAATTATATGCATTTGGGGGGGGGGGGGGGGGACACAACTAAACATTCATATATTTCTGTGCAAGAAAAAACAGTGCCTGTACAGGGCAGATATGGACTGAATGTAAAGATAGAAAAATTAAAAACTCAATGAAAAGTCACATATCCCTAATGAAGAACTGTTTCATTTCACCTATGCTGAAATTTCCAGCATTCTGTTTGATTAAGGGGTGAAACAGACTGCCCCATATGCCACAGCCCTAATCCACCCCTCAGCTAGCCCAAATATTTGGGACGGTAAACAGCCACCTTAGGCTGCCCCGCTGCAACACTAAAGCAGTTTCAAGCCACTCCAAGGGCATATTGCATCAAAACGCCACATCTCCAGAGCAGCTTAAAGCCACTTCCATCTAAATGTCTGGGTGGCTTCCTTGCAACTTTGGGGTGTGCAGCATCAAAACGCATGGCCCCAAGCCACCAGGAAGCCAACTTTTCCAAGCTGTCTGTTCAGCCTCTAAATGACTCTGAATTCTAATATTAAGAGAATATGAGGGGGGAATCTCCCTCCATCCCTCAGTCCTCCCTCCCTTCCCCATCATTTCCCAATTCCCAAGTCTTTATACTCAAAGTATCTTGGAAAAATTAAAACAGCTACAATTAAAAGCTATTTTTATTAACAATATCATTTTCTCTCTTTTTTCCTTCCAAGCTAAAAAGACGCAAATGTTGCTTTTTGTTGTAGGGAAGTTTCCTTAGCTTCCCCTTTCTGCACCTTTTGATGCTGTGTAATATCCCTACTGAGATTTGTCAACAAGAACTGTATACCCTTTTCCAAATGTGATCACTCCATGGATGAAGATGTGAATCGGCAAATTCATTTTTTTTACTCCTTTTCCAATTGCTTTGAGTGCAAAAATGATGTACATTCTATGCATACATATTTGGAAGTAGGTTCCACTCTATTCAGTATTCTCAAGTAAGTCTGTATAGAAAATTACAGTTTGATCTTCCACATTTCTCTTCAAAATAAGCCCTGCTGAACTTGCTCAGATGTTCTCTCAGCTTTGCTTGAATAGGATTGCAGCCTGAGGAAGCCAATGTAGCTTCCTAAACCATCTCCACTTCCATGCCCTTTAGAACAGGCAGCAAGTATATGCTGCCCTCCATATATAATTGGCCTGCCAGTCTCATCAGCCCAAAGTAGTACCAAAAATAGTCAGGCATAATGGCAACCACAATCCATTATCAGGAAGGCCATATATCCCTTGGCCCTGTTGCAGGTCATGTACCCATTACCCAGTGAAAAGCAGATACAGTGATCAGGTGGCAAATTGTTCCATAGGCATTGCCCACTGGATGGTGAGATGGGTACTACTGTGGCAGCACAGCGCAATGGATGCACAGCAAAGCAGCCAACCTGGTAATTTCTGCAGGATATCCTAAATTTAGCTGAGATTCTCTCTTTCATATACATTTTTAATTGCAAGTGGTGGGGGGAATCTGATGTATTCTTGTTAGCTTTCAGTCCAGGGTTTTCTCTCATACACCTCTCTCTTTCTTTGCCACCTTTCAGTTTGGCATTTAATTCATTCACCTATTCTTGTGGCTTTTTTATTTTTAAAAGTCACTTCTCCAGTTTTTCAGTTAATGTTTGTTCAATCTACAAAAGGGAAAGAAATAATCTTATTTCTTTCATCAAGCAGGATGAGGAAAAAATAACGTGACTGTAGAACAATGATGAATAAAAGAGATTTCCCCTTTCTGAAATGTTTTCACAAAGCTTGGTTATTAATACTTTCAGAAGAGATTGGACAAACCTCTTCAAAGTACTGATGGAGTAAACATTTGTAAATATTGAGAGTTTTGCCTTGTTTTTAACAATTGAGAGGCAGACTTCCAACACTGCATTAAGGTGGTGTTTTCCTCAGTTAACATGAGTTTGATAGAAGAGGCCTGACCTGCTTTAGAACTCAAAATGATCCTTGTAAAGGAAAAGTTTTATGAGACACCATATGTGTGTTCATCAGTTATGTATAAAAATCTTACTTTCCTACTTGCCATGGTGAAACCCGCTCTTTTACCCTCCTCCTGCCCCTTCCTTGGTGAGGAAAACAGATTGCAAACTCAGTCTCAATTAATTCCATCCTGTCAGACATTTGCCCATTTTTGGTGCTTCATTTGAGGTCAAGCTGATGCAAAATTCAGACATGCCAACTGTCCTGCATGAGAACTGTCAGAATGATTTAAGTTTCCAGTCCTGATGAAACTACTATTTTGTCAAGAATGAGAAACACTGTGTTGAAAATGCTGCCCTAGCTGATGTGCCCATGGGGAGAGAAGATTGGCACTTGGCCACAGTTGATCCCATTGGCTTTCCATTTTAACACTCTTATGCCCTCTTTTTAAAAATGCAATATAAGCAGCTGTTTCTCATGCGCTTACTGGGTTTAATTAAATCCACAACTTTCCCTGTCTCACTTCATGCATGTGAGCCAAGGCAAAAAATAGAAAATTGTGTTGAATGTGACCAGACAACACATAGTTCCTGAAGTGTCAACAAGGATCTGATGAACCTGTGACCCTCTGCAGCTTGCATGAAACAAATATGTTTTAGAGCATTTTTTAAAATTATAGCATAGACTGGAACAGTTTCTGCAGCCTAAACAGTGGCTATGCAAGTAACAAGTTAGCATTCTTATCTTAATGCCCTCAATTCCTTCATGATTTCCCCCACATTTTCCCATTAGAAAGTAGAAAGAAAAGATCTCTTACTAAAGACCTGCCAACTTTGATGGGCAGACCAAAGGATGGATGGTGAGTAATGATGAACAAACATGACAGTTTTACTTTCACAAAACTTCAATATCAATTTCTTTCTGATTAATTTTTTAAAATCTATTTTCAAATGTTAAACTTTTTGGTGTTTCTTTTCTTTTCTTTTCTTTTCTTTTAATGAATGTTTCCATCACTTATGCTGGTCACACTGAAGAATTACAGCTTTTTTCTGTTTTTGGTTCTAAACTATAGCTTCTACATTTTTTTTCTTTCTTTTATTCTTAACCAATTTCTCACTTTTATTGGTTGTATTGAAGGTGGGTACAGCACATTTTTTTTATTTACTGGAAACAGTAGATGTATTAATTTTGACCACGGAATTTCATTTGGAGCATTTTTTATAAGAATATTTCAGAATTCCCAAAGATCTTCATACATTTAATGTTTTTGGGGGGTGGGGGTGGGGAAGAAAACAGAACATCTGAGACATCAAAATGACAGAATTACAATGCTACTATGACACATATAGCTATTTTTATAGGCCTGTCCAGCCCTCCTGAGAGTGAACGTTTTTATGACTTCTAAATAGCTTTTACAAGATTTCAAACATCTTCCAAGATCCCATGAGAACTAAGCCTGGAAAGTCTTGTCATACCTGGCCATTACTAGATCAGAGCACTGTAGCTTCTGGGCTAGTCTAGGAGGGAGTTTACCAGGCAGCTCAAGGGAGAGTTGCTGATTCTTGCTCATGTGATGCAAAAGCCCCTCAGATATGGTTATGGGGAGCACAGCTATTAATAGCAAAAAAAAAAAAAAAGGCCACACAGATCAGTCATTTATTTGACAAAAGAACCTCATCTGAACACAAAAGAGAAATGCAGCCACCTGACTCACCAGGCTTCATGCCAGGCTGACTGGCCAAGATTGGGCAACTGGGGTGGAAGGGCTGGTACTTTCTGCCCCAGCGCCAGGACAACATTTCCCAGGGGTTCCAGGGGGTGGAAGTGCTACCCTATTAGGCGGTGTCACTGGCAAACACCACCTGTTATTGGTGGAGGGGCCGGGGGTGGAACATCTGACCATCCCAGCTCCTGATTGGTCCCAAAGCCTATTTAAGGCCACATGGCATATGGGGTTGTCACCAATTAAGGCAATACGGGGTCTGGAATGAGGGTACAACTGGCTAGGTAGAAGCATGAATAATCTACATTTGGTTCCAGGCTCCAACTATTTTCTAATATAGGATTTTTTTTAAATGGGATACTCTTCTAGGTGGAGAAAAACCTTTCTGCCCCAGTGGTTCCAAAGTCTGGAAACTAGTAGCAGGCTTTGTTCCCCTCTCAGCACTTTCTTAGATTGTACCATAGTCTTATTCTGATTCTTATTTATATCCTTCCTTTCTCCCAGTAAAGGGAACCATCATAGGATGATAAAAGCCAATTGTTTTTAATCAATGTGGATACTACTCTGTTTGTATGATTAAACTGTACTTCACATAAAACGTACTGCATATAAGAATTCAGTGAGAGCTGCTGAAAAACAAGCTGGTTCTATCTGCATACCTCTGCCTTTTGTTATGTTTTCATATTAGAGTGCAACAAGCTGTTGAAGACAGAAAAACATAATGTTCATGCTTGAAATAGACAGGTGGACACTACTTATGCTTCATTCTTTGAGCTATGGGACAGCTAAGGGACAGAATTCATACCCAGTTATGAGTAGTTGCACATTTTCCAAGGTCATCCAGCAATGATGAGGGAAGACAGACAAAAGCTGCCAGTTCTGCATGGCCCATGTATCCAATATTTTCTTTTATTCATAGCCCTTTCCCACCTGCTGCCATTACCTATGCTCAAGTGGTTATGTGGGGGTGTAATGCTTCACTAATAATATCTCTATAGTAATATTTTTTTTCTGTAAAGAAAATGCTGTGTTCTGCACAAAAATAATGTTGTTTTCTGTGCAAAACAACTATGCACAAATTTTGCCTAGAATACTTCCTCAACTGTGAAAATTCTCATTACACTAGCATTCTTCTCATCAGGTCTTCCTGTAACTTAAGACAGACATTTTAACCCTTTACAAAATTTGACATTTTCCCCAAGTTTTGAAAAAGACTGATTATTTATTCTAAACTTGCACAATGTGGAATATACATTTACACAAACCAACAAATTCTCTCTATATAAAGGCCTTTTCAGTGTCTTTAGCAAGGGGCATGTTCTTCCAAAAATAATAAGGCCAAAGAATTTTGCCCATTCAAAACTATTCCCCATTTCCCCCATTCAACTAGCATTCTTCTCATCAGGTCTTCCTGTAACTTAAGACAGACATTTTAACCCTTTACAACTATACTCTGAAATGGTACTTCTGTTTGCATTCACTTAAATCGTCTTTATCCTCTTCATTGTCTGCTAAACATTAACCTTCAAAGGTGATGTATCATTGCTGGGAAAGAATGAAATGTTTCCAGCTGCCAATGAAATTCCCTTGGTTAATCTCCTCGGCTGCTTCATTTGCTTTATATGGATTCAGTTTTAAATCTCATTTGATGGTGAATGTTTCAGAGAATTTTTAAAAAGTGGGGGGGGGGGGTAGTCAAACTTGAAACCACAATATATTATGTGTGCATAATAAGATTTATTCACTTATCTAGTATGACTAGCTGGAAATAATTGTTTGGTTCAGCACTGGAAGGCTTGTAAGCAGCAAAGAAACCAGACAGAGCAAAAGGAATCCTCCGACCAGGTAATGCTTGTAAATGAGAGCAAATGCCATCAAAGGGATGCAAATCCTGGTTAAGAGCTTTTCTAAGTGAACAAGACATGTATAATTCAGGTTCCAATTGATTCATTTGTGTGCATACAAACCCAAAGGCCTAATCAATCAAGGCACAATGAGTTCCTTTGCTTCAGTCTCACAACTTTCCAGACAACTCTTCTGGATTCCTGAGGAAAATGCCCAGTGTCACAATATGTCAACAGCACAAAAGTTAGTGGTTTTCAAAATGCATTCTGGTGTATCATGGGATTCCACAGAAGTTTAAGAAACAGTTTTCCAAAGGGAAAAAATTAATGGCAGACTAACTTTTCTGTGCAAACAACTTCCTATTATTATTATTATCATTATTATCATTATTATTATTATTTGTATCCCACTCTTTTCCCAGAAATGGGACTCAGAGCAGCTTCACAACATTAAAAATAGCACAATTAAAACCATAGAAAAAAGTACATTAAACAGGAATTAAATTATTACAGTATTAAAACAGATAGTTATTAAAAGAATAAAACACATTTTAAAATAAAACTAATTAATAATAATTAATAATTTGTTTTATTTATATACTGCTATTCCAAAGATCATAGCGGTGAACAGCAAGTAAGCTAATTAGCAAGTAAGCTAATTTTCCCCCAACAGTCTGGGTACTCATTTTAGCGACCTCAGAAGGATGCAAGCCTGAGTCGAGCTTGGGCCCTTTTGCTGGTCTTGAACTCACAACCTTGTGGTTTTGAGTGAATGGCTGCAGTACAGGCATTTAACCACTGCGCCACCAGGGCAAAACTATATATAAAAAACTATATCAATTTTTTTAAAAAAAATTAAAAAATCCAATATACAGTTATTTAGAGTTGCATTAAAGTGTACTCGCAGTTCACACATGGAAGTGATGAGGCAGTCAGGCAGGTCTGTCTCATGTCCCTTGTGAATCTTGTATAGTCTGGAATGGTGTAGGCAAAGTGTGAAACTGAGGCTATATGTAACTCTTAAGACAGTTTTTTGTGGCCCTCATTCCCTCTAAGTTTCTTAGAAATGCTCAATTTATAGAATCATAGAGTTGGAAGAGACCACAAGGGCCATCCAGTCCAACCCTCTACCATGCAGGAAATCTCAGTCAAAGCATCCCCTCTCTAAAAATATTTGTGGGAGTGGTGGCCATTTCTGGCAGCCCATGGGGCCCCTGAAAGGTCTCAAGGGCAGACAAAATAGATCCTGGGCCTACCAAAAGTTCTTAACCCATGCTCTACTATATGTGCAATAATTCTGTTCAGAGGATTCAGGGCAGACGATCCATGGTTCCCAAGCATTGGGAGGAACACTTTTGGACCAGTTTTGCACTCCAGTGTGTGCAGATACCACTTGATTCCAGTATCAAACTCCAGGGAGGTAGTAGAAAATTCGAACTGTTGTCTGAAAGAAGGTTTGGGAGTGGATAAACACAAACCAGCTAAAGCTACATCCTGACAGGAGTGAAGTTCCTGTAAGTTGGGAAAGTGGCCAATTCTGTTGGAAATGTGAAACCTATTAGATAGAGCTGTGCTCTATCAAATGTGAACAGTTTTGAGGTTATCCTGGATTCATTAATCTCAACAAAGTCATGAATAGCATCAGTGGCTAAAAATGTTCCAGCTGGTTTCATCACTTTCTCCCGCTCTGATTATCGCTAAGCTAAATGAGTATTTTTATTTTTTATTTAATTAATTTTTACCCAAACCTTCTCCCTCCAAGGGACCCAAGGAAGCGTACAAGTTTAAAGAAAAACTTGAGCTTAAAATATTCTATTATAAATGTTTTTAAAAAACCGCAAACATCCATTTTATTACAATCATATACTTAAATACTTTAAAATATACTGAAAACATAAAAACAAAGCCAGATGACACCATTTTGAACACTGCTTTTTCCATATGATTAAAATCAGTCAAAAGACTGTCTAAATAAAAAGGTTCTATAAATGCTGGTGGAAATGAAGCATGATGAGGTAACCAGACTTCGCATGGAATGGAGAAGCCACTAAGAAAGCTCTCTCTCATGTCCTCAGCAACTATGCCTACAAATATGATACAAGTGAGAGAAAGACATACGCTAATGATAGTAGAACATGGGCTGGCTTGAATGGAGAGATCTAGTGTGAGATGTGTCTACAGATGGTTCAGAAACTGCCAGCTGCTGTGTCAAGTTTGGCAAATGTAACAGGGTGGGCTTATTCTGCCTCAGTTCCCTCGTCTTCATGTTTGGTTCCAAAGCTCAATTTAAAACTGGTATTGTTAACATGGGAATCCTAAAATAGGTTAGGATTTGGCTACCTCAAGGGATACCTGTATCTACAGAAGCCTACCTGTGCATTATGATACATGAAATAAATCAGTTTTTTACAATCACAGTATGAAGCACTGTTTTTTGAGTCTTCAACAATAAGATGTCAGTTGGTATCAAGAGCAGAACTTTATCAATTGTGACTCCATATTTGTGGAATTCAATGCCCCATGCAAGATTTGTATCATTCTAGAATTTTATTGTTGTTGTGTGTCTTCAAGGCATTTCTGACTTATAACAAAGCTAAGGGCATATTGAAGGCCAAACATATTACAGAGTTTTCTTGGCAAGATTCATTTGGGGGGGGGGGGTGCCTTTGCCTTCCTCTGAGGCTGAGAGAGTGTGACTTGTCCAAGGTCATTCAGTGGGTCTCCATGGCCAAGCAGGGCTTTGAAACCGGTTCAATATTCAGTTCATTACACCAAGTTGGTTCTGATTTATTTAAAAAGCTTTCAATGTTTTTTTTTATTTCAAACTGAATATTTTTAGTTTCATAAACTGCAAGTCCTATGGATTGTATTGCTGTCAATATATTTTAAAGAGTGAATATTTTAAATTTATGCTATTGTTCTGTTTCATTTGGTGTCTTTCACATAGGGCCTGAACAGATAGGCCAAAATAAAGCTGCTTCAGGTCACTTTGGAGACATAATGTTTAAATGACACATACAGCTTAAGAGGCCAAAGCAGCACTCCGGTATTTAGGACTGGAGAGGGCTTTGGCATGGCTTCCAGCCTCTTAGGATGCATGCATGCCTCCAAAGTGATCCGAAACAGCTTTATTTTGGCCTGTCTGTTCAGGTCCATAGTTTAGAAATTTATTGCTTCCTTTTACTTATTGATCAGTTGATCAGTCTAACACCAGGCAAGGGCCTTTTTCATTCTGTTTAAATCCAATGTTTTGAAGAAGGGATAATTCTGTGGTTTTAATGCAGCTGTTCTACTAGCTTGATAAATGTTTTCAATATGAATTATCTGCCACTTGGCATACTATTTTTGTTTGTTTGTTTGTTTGTTTTTCTCTTATCATTGTTAGAATGTTCTTTTACAAAACTGTGACAGTAATTATCTTGTGGTTGTAAATCATTTTATGTGACTGGTGGTCAGACTTCATCTCCTGTTCCCTTATCTGTTGGAGTTCCCCAGGGCTCTGTCCTGGGTCCCCTTCTGTTTTCTCTCTACACACAGTCCTTAGGAAAACTCATTAGCTCTTTTGGCTTTTCCTACCATCTGTATGCCGATGACACCCAGTTATATCTTTCCACCCCTGACCTTTCTCCATGGTTTGAACAGCAAGTCTCGTCATGTCTCACAGCTGTCTCGCAGTGGATGCGCCATCGGCGTTTGAAGCTCAACATGTCCAAGACAGAGCTTCTTGTCTTTCCTCCTAAGACCACCCTTCAACACTCC
This sequence comes from Sceloporus occidentalis, assembly GCA_023333645.1. Taxonomy (NCBI): domain Eukaryota; kingdom Metazoa; phylum Chordata; class Lepidosauria; order Squamata; family Phrynosomatidae; genus Sceloporus; species Sceloporus occidentalis. Next base: position 109,120,319 of record JALMGF010000002.1, on the reverse strand, counting down.
TTTTCTGTCTCTGTGAACAGCATTTCTATTCAACCAGTCCAGCAAGCCCGCAGTCTTGGTTTTATCTTTGACTCTTCTCTGTCGTGTATCCCTCAGATCCAGACCACAGCCAAGGCTTGTAGATTCTTTTTGTACAATATTGCCAAAATCCGACCATATCTCTCCGCCTCTACTGCCAAGATCCTGGTCCATGCCCTAGTGATCTCACGACTGGATTACTGTAATGTCCTCCTGGCTGGGCTTCCTCTTTCTCACCTCCGTCCTTTAATTTCTGTCCAGCATTCAGCTGCACGCATTATCACTTCCACCCACCGCTCTGACCACATCTCTCCTGTGTTGGCATCCCTTCACTGGCTCCCCCTCCCTTTCCGCATTCAGTATAAGCTCCTGCTGTCGACATTTAAAGCCCTCCATGGACTGGCCCCTCCTTACTTATCAGACCTTCTTTCTCCTCACCTTCCCACCCGGGCCCTCTGTTCTGGTAGTCAAGGTCTGCTGTCTCAGCCCAGGATTTCCTCTGCCCCATCTAGGATTCATCCCTTTTTACTCGCTGCCCCTCATTCCTGGAACCTTCTTCCCCCACAAGCAAGAGCCATCACTTCTTTAACCAGCTTCAAAACGGAGTTGAAGACCATTCTGTTCAGGGCAGCGTTCCCAGGCATTGCATAATTGTCACTTGCTATTTGATGTTCTTCTCTTGCCTGTTTTATTGAATCATTTCCTGTATTCCTATGTAGTTTATATGTATTACCCTACTAGAGAGGCCCCTTCCCCACCACCTCTCCTTTCCCCTTTTGTGTCGTGTCTTTTTAGATTGTAAGCCTCAGGGCAGGGAACCATCCAATTAAAAAGATTGTATGTACAGAGCTGTGTAAATTTACAGCGCTTTATAAATAATGGTTAATAATAATAATAATAATAATAAGTTCAGTAATTCTGCATTTGCACTGTGGAATGAGTGCAGTTTGACACTGCTTTAACTGCAATGGCTCAATGCTATGGAATTCTGGGAATTATAGTTTTGTGAGACATTTTGCCTTCTCTGTTACTGAGTTCTGATGCCACAACTACAGTTCCCAGTATTCCATAGTGTTAAGCCATGGCAGTTAAAGTGGTGTCAACCTGGGTTGTTTCTTCAGTGTGGATGCAGCTTTAGTCACACCAAGGGTATGGTTATGTGAACAAGATGCCCAACAGATGGCTGCGTTCTGGTGCCATTATTCATTGTCCAATACAAGACAGTTATTCATTAGTATGATGCAAGGGTGTCATGGCACACTAGGAGATGGGGAATGGGGAGCTGGTATTTAAGATAGCTCCATCCCTGGCCCTGACATCTCCACACTGTGCTTGGCATATACACTCTCTCTACTAAACAGTGGAAGAACTGGCTGGTTGTTTTGTGTCTGAGTAGTAATTTTGTCTCTCATCCTGACAATGTTTGGATGGGGTTCACCACCTTGTACTGTGTTATTCAAGAAATCATGGGGTACTTGGCATGTATAATATCATTAAATACTTGTTACAGTGTCGTGTGACTGAGTTCAGAGAGCCACCATTTAGTCAAGCTCTCCTTTGGACCACAGGGCCTTAAGATGGATCAGGTCCTTATTTTAAATAAAAGGATTTTGGGGATCCCTGGTATGAGGAGGCCTTCCGAGCACATTGGTCAGCTAGGTTCAAATCAGGATGGCTTGCTCATGAAATGGATGGTCCACGAAGATGCTACCCTTGTCTTACCTCCAATTTTTTAGTCCCTGTTTTTAGTTCCTGCCCCAGATATATATAAATAGTTAACAAAGTGCAGCCCTAGGCAGTCTATTTCTTGTCTCTGCCTCTTTCATCCACATGGCTTTGTGATGATGGCAGCTGGTGGGCAAATGATAAATAAAGCAAATAAATAAATAATGTCTATTTTATTCCAATAGCAGTAGTTTTGTTATAAGTGTAGGAGTGTTAAAGTCCTGTTATTTGCGTGTAATCTCATCTGAATTCAAAGCCTAATTTATTCAGCCCATTTAACACGTTCTCATTTTGTTCACAAATTGCCATTGAACAGAAGGCTAATGTTCATGGACACGTTATTCAGAATTATGACACTAATGTGTCATAGAAGCATAAAGTTATGAATTGCTCCTAAGCAATTCACTGTAATCCATGTATCAGGTAATTGCTCTTCACATGAAGTATGTGCAGTTTGCAAATATGTTTTGGGACTGATTATTTATGGCACATACTATTGCTTCCCCTTCTTAATAAGACACAAGCTTTCAAGGAAAGGAAAAGCTTGAACAAGCTTTGAGATTGCAGCTATACCAGTTCAATATAATTCTACTTGGTTTTAAGATGGATACACTTTTGTCTAGAAACTTGGTTTCACAAAGTCAGTGGGAATTTTAGATTTAAGCGTTCCCTCCCACAAAAAAGGGACTAATTTCAGCAGCCAAAGGGAAAGCTACATTTCCCATGAGCCCCAAGCTTTTTCATTCCACTACATCAACCACCTTTTATCCTATAAATCTATTAAAACAGGAGGATGGACATTTTTGAAGAGACTATTACAAATTGTTTTGAAGGATGGGAGATGATAGAGAGACTCAGTAAAAAAAATTGATTTTGAGAAGAATTTGAAAGTTTTAAAAGTATTCATCTGGATGAATTTCACCAGCATACCTATGCATAACTGAATCCTGGGAGGATCCTAAGCTGGGAATTTTTTTGTCATCTCTCCGCCATCCATGTGCGCCATCGCACAAACATACCATCAGTGACCGTCTGCTGCCTAGATGCAATCCTGTTGGATGGCCGTCCCTTTGATCAGCCATATAGTCACACCTGTGATCCCCAACCGGTACAGGGCATTAGAGCATCAGTGTGCCCAGTAAAACACTGGCAAAGCACTATCATGGAGACCCCCACTACATACCCCCTTCACCTCCCTTCATTTCATGTCTCCTCTTGGACTGACAGGTTTGTGTATGTTGTAATTACATCCATTGGAGGTGTCACACTTTCACTTTTTTGCATTGCCGTTCTGACCTCTTGGGTATAGTGGCTCGGTCCTTTTTAAATGTGCACCTGCATCACTGCATTTATGTGCAGCTTTAGTGTTAGGTTTAGGATGGATCACTCCTTTAAGAGCTGCTCTTGTGTTAGAGCATTTATATGCAGTGTTGAAGGTGCACATTTTTGGGCTAAATCAAAATACTCCAGGTTCTTTTTGCTCCTTTTTTAGCACCAGAGTGCAGCTTCAATCTGGTTTCTGCATCATCTAAATGCCTCACCTTCAAAGCACCTTGAATCCACTTTATTTGGCTAATGTGTTTCATCCCATGGATATGAAACCATAGCGGACTGAAAAATAAACTAACCATCCTAGGCAAAGCAATCCATCTCTAAAGCTACAGAATTAAACACTGTAAACCACTTAGGGAGTGCTGATTCATTCATAAGTGGTATAGAAATGTACTTGATATTGCTATATTGATGTTAAAGCATTTTGACACCATTTTAATGGTCATGGCTCCATGATATGGAATCCTGGGATTTGTAGTTTGATGTGGCACCAGAGCTTTCTGACAGAGAAGGCTAAATATCTCACAAAATTTAAAGTAGAATCATAGCACAATAATCATGGAGTATGAAAAAGGCCCTGGTGATCAATATTGTAACTTCAGGATTGGCTCTGTTATTGGACAGTTACTCTGTGTGTGTGTGTGTGTGTGTGTGTGTGTGTGTGTGTGTGTGAAATACACTCTTCCTGCTACAAGGTATTTTTCAATAAGAATGTAATTCTTCTAGAATTTAGATCTTGGAGGAATCGATGAGGAAATGTAACAGGATGAGGAAATTTTAGAAATTTTCCTGTTATGAGAAATACTTTGAAAACTGCACAGTTTTTGAAGACTGATAGTTATTTAGGACTTATTCTGCACAATTTTTACACATTTTGTCTTCAGTAAATAATGTATACTGTTTTCTGCACCAAAACTGTTGTATTTCAGAACTTTTTTTCTGTGAAAAAATGTATGTTTGTGTGTGTGTGTGTGTGTGTGTGTGAAGAAAGCAGAATTTTGTACAAATAATTTAACATAGTTTTCAGCACAAAAATGTGAAATTTGCACAAAATAAGTTCTGAACTGCAAGGGTTCTTGTTAGTTCAGGATTTCCTTCATCATGTTTCCCTGACACTCAATAACCATTTTTTGAACATATGTGAATATTTTCAAATATTCTTTCTATCCCTATTGCAGAGGGTAGAGGTTTATGCAACAAGCCAGTCTATTTCTCTAACACAGTGTTGTTTATTCTGTTGTTGCTGTTAACTGCCCTTGAGTCAATCTTGACCCAGGGCAACCCTGCTGATGAGACATCTCCAAGACCCTCTATTCTCCACTGCTCTGTTCCATTTCTGCAAACTCATACTCATGATCTCTTTAATAGAGTCCATTCATCTTGCATGCGGCCTTCCCTTCTTTCTACTTCCCTCCACCTTTCTCAGCATTACTGTTTTTTCCAATGATTCACGCCTTCTCATGATGTGTCCAAAGTAAAAAAACTGAGTTTTGGTATCTTGGCTTCTAGGGAGATTTCTGGCTTGATCTGCTCCAGGACCCATTTGTTTGTCTTTTTAGCTGTCCGTGGAATCCTTAGCATTCTTCTCCAGCACCACATTTCAAATGAGTTGATTTCCCTCCTATCATCCTTCTTAACTGTCCAGCTCTCAGATCCATACATGGCAATAGGGGGGAAAATGGCTTGTATGATTCTAACTTTTGTGCTCAGTTGTATATCGTTGCATTTTAGGATCTTCTCTAGTTCTTTCATAGCTGTCCTTCCCATTCTTAATCTTCTTCTGATTTCCTTGCTGCAGTCTCCATTTCTATCACTGTTTGGTCCCAGGTATGAGAATTCTTTTACTATTTCTATTTCTTTGTTGTCTCCAGATTCCTAGGCAGAAGTATTTTATATAAGCTGTTTACCTCAATTTTTCACTGTAGAAAACCTAGGGACTAAATATGGAAAATTATTTATACGAAAAAAGATGGCGAGAAGAAAGGACTGGGACCTCTGAGCAGGGTCTCATTTCCAACAGTTGCTGACAGGCAGATCAGATTTATGGGGGACCCCTGCTGATCTGTAAATTGCCCTGCCGATAAACAGGGCGCGGAGCGGTCCACGAGGGAGGCAAAATTCCCAAAACCGCAGCAAGGAGGAGAGAAAGGAGAAGCTGCAGGGTGAGGGAAAGCTTCCGAGGACAAGTAGCGGCAACTGGGGCTCTTTCAGCAGAGCCGATTCTCAGCCATGCCGGTGTTTTTATGGGCTAAGAAGAAAGAAGAGAGTTGTACCAAAGAAGTAAGCTTGGCTCAGCAAAGGATTTCTTCAACAAACGGTTTGTGCAGAACTTTATTGCCAAAGGGGGTGGCTCTGAAACCTCCAAACATTTCATTTGGTGGGAGGACACGATGGCGTGTCTGGCGAATTGAAGCTTGGAGTGGAAGAACCTTTGAAAAGAGAGCGGGGATCTAAGGCTGTATGGGACAGCTGAACACTTAATTTTGCATTTAAAAAGTCCAAGATCCTTTAAGCTCTGCAGTTCTATTTGTTTGGTTGGATGGCAGCAATTTACAAAGCTGGATGTAATAGGATTACTTCACCTCTCCCCTCTCCCCCATGCTACTGACTGCCAGAGGGAGAATGGCGACTCGAAGAAGCTGCAAAGTACTGTGAATAATTAACGAATTCCCTCAGTCATAATTTCCCAAGCTTGTGGATTCAGAACAAAAGGCTACTAAGGCTACTAAGGTGTTAATTTCTAGTGAGAGATGGACATTGTAATGTAAGGAACTGTAATTTGGAGACTTTCTACTGAGAGATGTAACAAGCTTACATTAACATAACAGTGAGATACATTTCACTGAGAGGTGAAACAAACCTACTTTAACACAAAGTGAAATTACTGGCAGGGGGAAAGAAAGGCTTGTCCCCCTTGTGTTTTCTTTTTGGTTTTGTTCTTTTTTTTTGGTTGTTGTTTTTGTTTTTCCTTTTGCCTTCTAATATATGGACACATGCACTTAAATACAGAAATTGAAAGAAGAAGAATATAAAATATTAGAGAAAGAGTGCGATGGACAGAGGATGGGGGAGGAGACGTCTTGATTAACACAGGGGCATCTTGAACTTTGCCTTTTGAAAAGTTCTGTGGAAGAATCATCTTCATGGGATTTTCTCAGCTGTTAAGCTTCCCTAAATATAGAGAAAGAGTGCAACGGACAGAGGACGGGGGAGGAGACGTCTTGATTAACACAGGGGCATCCTGAACTTTGCCTTTTGATAAGTTCTGTGGAAGAATCATCTTCATGGGATTTTCTCAGCTGTTAAGCTTCCCTAAATATAGAGAAAGAGTGCAACGGACAGAGGACGGGGGAGGAGACGTCTTGATTAACACAGGGGCATTTTGAACTTTGCCTTTTGATAAGTTCTGTGGAAGAACCATCTTCATGGGATTTTCTCAGCTGTTAAGCTTCCCTAAATATAGAGAAAGAGTGCGACGGACAGAGGACGGGGGAGGAGACGTCTTGAGACACTGATAATTAGAAAATCAATTCAAGGATCATTTCTGGATTAACATCTTTATCTAGAATATAGAGACTTTAACGATCTACTGGGTTCTAAGTTTTCTCTTTTCCTTTTATTTTTTATTCTGGAGAGTTCCATATAAATACAGAAACTGTAAGGGGGAAGACGCTGAATTAAGAGAAAGTGTGCGACGGATAGAGGACCGGGGAGGAGACACCGTGAGCAGCACAAGGACATTAAAATTATTTGATTGATCTTCAGTAGTATAAGTTGTATATTATTGTGATCTATATATACATTAATTAAGGAATAATTTTTGTGGTTGTGGTGGTTGCAAGGAGCAGTAAGAAGAAATGATTAACAATTTCTAGAATGTCCTGTTGGGGGTACTGCTTGGTTTGATTACTTATATTAAGGGAACCTTCACATTATTATACTAAGACAGAAAGTATTACTTGGTTATTTAAAAATGGTGGGGAATTTGTGAAGACATTCTCTCAAAGTTTTTTTTTTTTTTTTGATATTAATTCCCCTCCTTTCTTGATCATTTAGAGGGTGTTCTTAAATTGTCGCTGCTTAAAGTAAGTTAGGATTGTATAACAAGGGAAAGTTGATACAGAAACACTGAGGAGAAAAGTAAAAATTATATCCTTATTGGTTTAAAGGTACATGTTGTGAAATTCTATAGTAGGTACCATGTCGATAATCACTAGAACTGCATCTCAAAAAATGTTGGCTGCCAGCCAAAGCCTTCATAGAAGACCTTCTACAGAGCTCAAAATACCAGACTCTAACCAGAAAGTATTGGAGGCTATTGAAAGAATGGAAAAAAATTTTACAATGAAACTAATTCAATCTAGAGAAGACATACGCAAAGATTTCAAAAGAGAAATAGATGATTTGAAAGGCACTATACACAATCTAACTGAAGATTTGAAGGAAGCACATACAAAGATCTCGCGACTTGAAAAGAAAACTGAAAACATAGAAAAAAGAGCACTTAACATAGAAACACGTCAAAAACAAGAGGAAGAAGAGAGTTTACGGAGGGAGGCGAATAACAGAAAAAAATGTCTTAAAATTCGAGGCATTCCAGAGGACCCTGAAGAGGACATATATGAAATTGTAATCCAATTATTAGCAGAAATTACCGACATACCACTGGAAGTAATGGATCTAGAGACTGATAAGATCTTCCGTTTGAACTCGGCAATAGCTAGAAAAAAACAGCTTCCCCGGGACACTGTGGTATATCTAACACGGGAAAGAATGCGGGACAGGATAATTGAAGCAAGTTTTGGAAGGGTCTTAAAGGTTAATGATCAAGTTATAAAGATTTTCAAGGATGTTCCTGCTACCGTATTGAGACGGAGAAGAGATTATCACTTCCTCACTAGATTACTACAAGAAAAAAATATTAGATTCAGATGGGAAACAGTAGAAGGAGTAACAGTATACTGGAAAGACAAAACCTACAAAATCAACTCAATAGATAAAGCAAAGAAACTGTTAGAGATTATTCAGAAATCGGGAAACTCTAAAGAAGAGGACGGGAAGAATAGTGAGAAAGAGAAAAAGCAAAAGAAAACTGGGAAAAAGAAGAATCACGTGGAAGAAGTTAAAAATCCTGGAGTAGGTACAGAAGAGAAAGAGTCAGAAGAGAAAGAAATAGAAGAAGAGATACTGTTAGGAGCGACAGGAGGTTTAAATATAGAAGAAGAAGAACTGTTAGAAGGTCTAGAGGAAGTAGGAATCAATAAATTCTGGGACCCAAAAGCGGGATACATCTCTCAATTAACTTACATTGGATAGGCTATCATAAAGAATTTGACTGTGTGTTTGATAATAAAACATGACAAGATTTATATCTTGGAATGTGAGAGGAATGAACTCCCCATATAAAAGGAAGCAGATCTTTCACCTCTTGGAAAAAGAAAAATGTGATATTGTAGGAGTACAAGAAACGCACATTAGGGGAAAAGATGAAAAATATTTAAAGAATGCAAAATTAGGGCAATTATTCATTGCGGCTAGGAACAAGAAAAAAAGTGGGGTGGCCATATATGTTAAACCGCACATTGCAGCTAAAGAAGTGTTTAAAGATGAAAATGGCAGATATATAATGGTTGAAGTTAATTTAGAAGGGAAGAAATTGTTGGTAATCAATGTGTATGGCCCACAAGGAAATAAAGCAAAAATTTTTAAAACCTTTTTTGAGAAAGTATATCAAACGAACTATGATAATCTAATAATAATGGGGGATTGGAATGCGGTGATTGACCCCTTAATTGATAGAGGATCATCACAGAAGAAAATATCTAAGGATCAAGGTAAACTCCCGCAACCTTTTTTTCACTTTATGGAAACACTTTCATTAATTGATCCTTGGAGAACATCTAATCCTCAGTCTAAAGGATTCACATATTATTCTGATCGTCACAAATCGGTCTCCAGAATCGATTTCTTTCTAATCTCCTCTCCATTATTCAAAGATATAATTGAAGCAGAAATCTTGCCAAAGAAAATCTCAGACCACAACCCGGTAGTCCTAAAATTGAGAAAGGAGAAAAAAACAAGAACCTGGAAACTTAATGAATATCTGTTAAACAATGATGTAATACTTAAACAAGCAAAAGTTCAACTTAACTTCTTTAAAGAAGAAAATATGGATAAAGGGACAGACATCATACAAGTATGGGAAGCTTCCAAAGCGGTCATGAGAGGGTTTTTTATTCAAAAAAGCATAGAGCAGAATAAAAAAAGAAATCAGAAAATAGAATCTTTAAACAGACAAATTAAAGAAAAAGAGGAAGAATTGAACACACATCATAGCGGTGCTAAAATTGTGAAACAAATCAAGATTTTACAAAATCAATTAAGAGAACTCACTTTGCAAGAAATAGGGAAAAAACTCAGAGCTACTAAACAAAGATATTTCGAATCAGGAAACAAAGTAGGCAAATTATTAGCATATAAACTGAGGAAAGAAAGGGACAAGAGACTGATTGTGGAAATGAAAGATGGGGGAAAACTTATTCACAATGTTAAAAGAATTAAAGAGATCTTCCAAAGCTACTTCCAGAACTTATATCAAGGAGAGAAATTAAGTAAAGAATTATTAAAAGAATGTGAACTCTATATTCAAAAATCTAACTTAAGCAAAATTTCAAGTCACCAGAAAGAGAAACTGAATGCAAATATTACAATGATGGAAATAATAGAATCAATAAAGGCAACAAAATTGGGGAAAATGCCAGGTCCAGATGGATTTACAGCGGTCTATTATAAGAAATTACAAGAAGAACTAACTCCGTTACTATATAATACTTTTAACGCCATCAAGCAGAATGGAGTACCTAACACGTGGAAACATGCTTATATATCTCTTATTTCTAAGCCTAATAAGGATCATTCGGAACCCCAAAATTACAGACCCATTTCGTTATTAAATCAAGATTACAAAATATTTGTTTCAATTTTGGCAAAAAGACTTAAAGGAATATTAAAAACAATAATTAACAAAGATCAATGTGGATTCTTGCCAGATAGACATATAAACCAAAACATTCGTACGATGATTGATGTAATTGAGTATTATGATAAAAACCCCAGCTCAAAAGCAGTAATTCTTTTTCTGGATATGGAGAAAGCGTTCGATTCGATTAACTGGAACTTCATGATAATGGTATTAGAAAAGATGGAGGTAGGATCAAATTTCTTAACATGGATCAAAGAAATATATAAGTCCCAAACCGCTCAAATCATCATAAATGGAGAATTAACGAATGCGTGCAAAATTTCAAAAGGTACTAGACAAGGGTGTCCCCTCTCGCCGTTACTATTTATAACCATAATTGAAATTTTACTGAATAACATTAGAAACAATAAAGAGATAAAGGGACTCAAATGGAAAAAAATGGAATACAAAATTAGAGGATATGCAGACGATTTGGCGTTGATAGTAGAAGAACCGCTGGGATCTATACAGACAGCCCTCTCAGTCATTCAAGAATTCAGTAAATTTGCGGGCCTAAAATTAAACAGAACAAAATCAAACATCTTGACTTTAAATTTGAAAGAAGCCGACACGGTAAAATTGGAAAGTGTAACAGGATGTCAAATTTGTAAAAAAGTGAAATATTTAGGCGTTTTCCTTTCAAAAAAGAATTCAGAACTTTTTGATCTAAATTACTCTAAATTATGGAAGGAGATAAAGGAAGATCTTACAAAATGGGGAAGATTACATTTATCATTAATGGGTCGAATTGAAACTATAAAAATGGCAGTATTACCAAAACTCTTGTTCCTGTTTCAAAATCTTCCAATAATTCAAAAGGAAAGAGTTTTCAAAATTTGGGAGAAAGAAATTTCGAAATATATTTGGCAAGGGAAAAAGCCTAGAATCAAATGGAAAATTATGAAAGAAGCTAAAGAAAGAGGTGGACTAGGGATTCCAGATTTGAGGTTATATTACTATGCGTGTACTATGATATGGTTAATTCCTTGGATCAGAATATCAGAAAAACAACTGTTAAATTTAGAAGGATTTAACAAATTATATGGATGGCATGGATATCTGTGGTATAAGAGACTTGAGGTGAACCGTCAGTTTGCAGACCACGCCATCAGGAAATCATTAATAAACGTTTGGAAGAAAGTAAAACAATTATTTTACAATCAAATACCCAGTTGGTTGTCACCCCAGGAGGCTTGGAATATAAATCTCCCCTCAGAATCTACCACCCCTTTAAAATACAAAGATTTAATTAAATGGCAGAACAACAGACCTACATTGAAATCTAGTATAGAATTGGTTGAGGAAGGTATTACTTGCCCATGGTTCCCCTATCTGCAACTGAAGGAGAAGTTTTTGGCGGATGAAAAACAATATGGATTTATGATCAAAAATAATGAATTGGATGAAATTATCTCTAAACCAGAGAAAGGTATGATCTCAAAATTGTATAAACTATTTCTTTCTAGAGAGATGGAACAGGAAAATATTAAGGAATGTACAATTAAATGGGCAAGAAATATAGGCCACACCATAAATTTGAATGTATGGGAAAGAGTATGGGGAAGAGATCTCAAAATAACTTTGTCCATGGACATGAAGGAGAATTTATATAAGATGGTGCATCGCTGGTATTTAACTCCATGCAAACTGGCAAGAATCAAAAAAGGAAAGGAAAGAAGATGTTGGAAATGTATGGCTAACCAAGGAACATTTTATCATATGTGGTGGCTATGTCCCAAAGCAAAAATATTTTGGAGGAAAATACATATGATAATTTCAAAAGTGCTTAAAAGACAAATAAAATTTGAACCAGAACTATTTCTTTTGAATATAGTGGAAAGTAAGGAGGACAGGAAACACTTAAAATTTATCCTCTACCTAGTAACAGCAGCAAGGATGGTCTATGCGCAGAAATGGAAAGATAAAGAAGTTCCCTCCATAGATGATTGGCTTATGAAAAGTCTGGAAATGTTAGAAATGGATAAACTTACTATGTATTTAAGAGGGAAATGGATAGACGACTCTGAAGATGATTGGACCCGGCTTAAAGAATTTTGTAACAAAATTTGGATATGATATCGGGAATTAGCAGCCCTCTATACCTCACAGTAACAATAAACGCAAAAATATCTTGTAGGCTTTAAATAACAACAAAAATTTTATTTATATATGCGACCTTTCTTGTTCTCTAAATATGATTTTCTATATGTTTCAACTATAAACAGTAACTCCAAGTACTATAGTAAGAGATGTAAGAGGTATGATATAACATACCAATGACAAATCACAAACCAATATCAATCAAAGTCGGTAACGACCACTAGTAGTAAGAATGCAATTATAATACTGCTCGAGAAACAAGTCAAGCAAAAATTAATTGTTCAAGGGTGGGAGGGATGGAAGGGAAAAGGGTATTTGGGATGTAATAAAAGGGGAAAAAATCATAAGGTACATAGAAAACACGCTAGTAATTGGAGAAGTATTTATGCTTGATAATGCATCATGATTATGATCTCAATATATAGTTTATGTGATACTAGAATTAATTTTATGTCTTGTATGTATCCTTTTAAAAATAATAAAAAAAAAAAAAAAGAAAATTATTTATACGTAGCAGATTGTATACCACTAAATTATCATCACTTTCCAGAGAAACATGTAGAAATCACTGCAGCTTCTAAGTGTGGTGGGTGATGGTTTCCAGTTTCTGGGGTTATGAATCCATTCTGGGTTTTGAATTGAACTTTAAAGTTCAGATTTTGAAAGTTTTAAAATCAAAGTGCTGAACCCTATCTCCAAAATGTGTTAAGCCTCTTAGAAAGCTAAAGGGCTAAAATCTCTCTCTCTCTCTCTCTCTCTCTCTCTCTCTCTCTCTCTCTCACTCTCTCTCACTCACACACACACACAGAGCAATCTCAGTGCCCCATTTTTAACACTTACAGTGGACCCTTGTTATACGCTGGGGTTTGGTTCCAATATCCCCCGTGTATAAACAAAATCCATGGATGCTCAAGTCCCATTATAAATACAATGGCATAGCAAAATGGTGTCCCTTATATAAAATGGAAAAATCAAGGTTTGATACTTGAAATGTATACTTTTTTTGAATATTTTCAAACCATAGATGCTTGAATCCGTGTATAAAAAAATCTGTGTATAAGAAGGGCCGACTGTATTTATTCTTGCGGGGACTAATGAGCTTAGTCTGCAAGACTGGAAGAGACTTTTCAACAAGCTAAACATTAACACATAATTGCATTGGGAGAAGGTGCATGGTAATGTCATTAAGAACCAATCCCTCATTCAGGAAACCTGTTGGTGCGTGGGATCGATGACACAAGAGCAAGATGTGGGCAAGATGCAGAGCTCTGTGTCAAGGAGAAAAAGGTATTCTAATGACTATGATGAAGGCCTGTCTGCCAAGGGAGCTCTCATCCTTGAAACACTATTATGTAATGAGTAATCAGAACAGCAGTGTTGTAATGATGGCACATTCATTTACACCAGAAAGGCTTTATGTTTATGGGCCTGAGAATTTTGGAACAGAAAATGGAGTCTAGTTTTCGAGCTCTTATTTTCTAGGGCTACAAACGTAAGTCCCTCTCTTATCCTTTGTGGGTGACTATTTTCTGGTGGCAGTATAAAACCATCACAAATGAAATAAGGTATGAAGTATCATGGTACATTTTCTCTTCCTTGCTTTGAAGCATTTAATTTCCAAAAGGGGGTTGGTTGGAATTAAGGAGGGCCCTCCCTTGCATTTTTGTTTTTTGGTTGAACTAAAAAGGAGGAGGGGGAGAGAGAGGGACAATGCTGCGACTTTCCACAAGCTGCCACTTAACTAAGATTTAGTGTGTGTTCACACTTCACAATTATAGCACTTTGATACCACTTTAACTACTATGGTTTATTCCTATGGAATCCTGAAATGTTGTAGTTTGGTGAGATAGTTTTAATTTTCTGCTAGACAGATCCAGTGTTATATGTGGGGGGGTTTCATAAAGTTTTAATTATCACCTTTAAAAAATGTTGACAGAAAGTTTGTTTTGATTTGTAGTTGTTAACTTTTCTCTACATAGTCACCATCCAGATTTACACATTTTCCCAGTGTTTCTTGACCCTCTGAATACCATTATTGTAGAAGTCTGCAGATTGTGCCTTAAACCACTCTTCCACCTCATGAATGACATCATTTGTGTTGTCAAATCGGTGATCCCACAATAGATTTTTCATTTCTGGGAACAAGAAAAAGTCACTTGGTGAGAGGTCGGGAAGATAAGGCAGATGCTGCAAAATCTCAGTCACATGCCCTTGCTTTGTTAACTGCAACTTGAGATGAGTGAGCTGGTGGATTGTCGGCTAGGAGACGAATATCTCAGGAGAACATAGTGCAGTGTTTCTTTTTCAGACCATCTCACAACTTGTCCAGAAGATTACTGTAGTATGTGCCAGTGATGGTTTGTCCCTTTGCAAGGTAATTGTGAGAATGGCTCCATGACAGTCCCAAAAAGTGAGAGCATGACCTTCCCTGCTGATGTTTACAGCTTTGCCTTTTTGGGGGAGAGGAATGGGCATTCTTTCACTCCATGCTCATGGTTTTGGTCTCTGGATCATACTGATAGATCTGTGATTCATCCATAGTTACTAGATGACCAAAAAATAAATCTTCTTCATCCTGTTCCAACAGCATCAACATGTGTCTTGAAAGGCCACACTGTGTTCCTTTCTGAAAAGGGGTTAGCAAATGTGGAACCCAGTGTGCAGACACCTTAGACATGTGCAGTTCATTATCCACACATTACCATAACTGAGACCAGTTTCATTCCGTCATTTGGATGGTTCTTCAATTGTCTTCCAGGATTAAACACTCCACTTTCTTCACTGTGGCTGCATTGTCTATCAATTATGGTCTTCCAGATCTTACCTCGTCTGTGAGGGACATGTGACCAGTTCGGAAATTCCTTTTCTACCTCACGATAGTGTCATAAGATGGGTAACTGTTTCCATAAACTACCATTATCTCATCATGAATTTGCCAGGAACTATTACCCTTCAAATGCAGAAACTTTGGCTGCGAGCCTCAGTCTTCTCCATCTTACACTTTAGTCACTTCTGGTACAACCTGTAACAAAAACAATGACCTGATTTTTGTCAACATCATGCACTTAGGGATCAATGATGACACTGACAAAATTTCATCAATATGTCAGGAAAAAGCCACATGGGATATATAGTCACAAGAAATATAATATGTATATGAATGTATTTGAAAGTAACATGACACAGCAAAAGTTATTGAATTGTCACACAGGTGTTGTAAGTAATGTAATTAGAAGGTCCTGAAAGCCAAGGACATATGAGGCAATGACAAAGTGAAAAGGTGCAAATTGATATCACCTGAGAGTCATTGAGTGGACAGTAATGTATGATGCAATGTGAGGTCTAGATTGAGCCAAGTATGGTATGTCAATCATAATGTATGTACACGCCCAGGAGGTGGCAACTGTATAATGAATAGAGAGACAAATGTCTATATAAACAATAATGTATGGCAATACTTTTTGTGGGTATTGAGGAGTATAGTAGTGTGGGTATTGAGGAGTATAGTAGTGAGAGTTTTGTGAGTAGTGAATTGTTTTGTGCATAGTGTATATAGTAGAATAAAAGTAGATCTTTTTAAGAAGACTACTGTGTTGACTGGTGTCTTGAGAGCTGAACAAGAACCAGCAGACTCCAGAGAAGATTGGAAGACATCTTCAGCCAATTCTCAGAGCTACTGGTCAAACTGGTTGTTCTTCCGCTGACCAAGGGGGTGAGAGTGAAAGCCAGGAGAAGAGCTGCAACTCCCATCATCCCTAACAAGGGTTATGGGCCCAGCGCCAGTTACTGGAACACCCAGCATCCACAGAAGCTGAACTTTCCTGGAAGAGAAAGAAAGTTTTGTGGACGACCGATCAGAGCAAGCTGTGTACGCTGCACTGGTAAGCTCGTGAGTGAAGTGTTTTGTGTTTTGGAAAAGCCCGAGACGAGGCAGCTGTGCAAACTCAGGAAGGACTTTGCCAAATTGAGTCACTGCACAAGATAAGATGGAAGTGTTGAAGTTTAGCAAGTTAAACTCCCACAATTACTCCACCTGGAAAGTTTATGCACAGTCACTACTGATTAAAGAAGGTTTATGGGCCACAGTCGAGACGGGGCTAGCAGCCGATGCAAATGCAGCCGCCAAAGAAAGAGATAGCAAGGCAAAAGCATGCTTGTATTTGATGCTCGAGGAGGACATGATAAACGATGTGAGAGATAAGGGCTCCGCAAAAGAAGTTTGGGAGACTCTTGAAAGGCTACATACTCCAACTACAGCTTTTGCCAAAATGCTTTGGTCTAAAAGAATCTATAGACAAAAGATGACTAAGGGACAGTGTGTGGTTGAACATTTAAAGAAAATGCAAAACCTGTTTGTGGAGGCAGAATTAAGAGGTGTCCAAATAAACAAAGAACAGCAATGTTACATCCTAATAGAGTCTTTAGACAGTTCATGGGACTCCATCACTAACAGTCTTCAGAATCTGCCTGAGGCTGAACTAAGCAGAGACTTAATAGTAGCAAGAATTTTGGAGGAAAATCAGAGAAGATTGTCTGAAAAAGAAGACTCACAGAAATCAGCACCAAGACTGCACCAGGCTCCTGAGTTAAGAGAACACCAAGCAGCAGCTCCCGTGAGAGAAAAACGATGTTGTTACCACTGTGGAAAGGCAGTACATTTGCAAAGAAACTGTCAACAATTGGCTGCTGACCAGTACAGACAGAGAGATAACAGACCGCAGACGCGGAACTTTCAGCAACAGAGACAGAACAAGCCGACATTTTTCAGGGGCAGTTACAACAAGAAGGAACGTGCAACAATGATAAAAGAGAAACATAGAAAAGATTCTAAATGGTTAATAGATTCTGGTGCAACTAGTAATATGTGTAATGACATTGAGTTGATTGAAAATAGGAAATCTGCCAATATTAATGCAGTAATTCTAGCTAATGGCAATGAAGTAAGTTCAGTAAAAGAAATGGGATCTGTTTACATTCCGGGGTTAAAACAAGAATTTAATAATGTGCTACATGTGAGAGAGTTGGAAAACAATTTATTATCAGTCAGTAGATTAACAGACCAGGACTACACTGTAATTTTTGAAAAGAATTTTTGCAAGATAAAGTTAAATGGTGAGCTTTGCGGAATAGGGCTAAAGAAAGATAAGCTTTATTTTCTAGAGGAAAATGTTGATCATTACAAAGTAGAGAATGTAAACAATGTTGATAATGTTCCGTTACACAAGGATTGTATACATGAGTTACATAGAAAATTTGGTCATGCAAGCTTTAAATGCTTAAAGAACCTAATCAGTATGTGCCCTGATCTGAAAGTGGCAGACTGTAAAAATCATTTGGATTGTACCATTTGTAGTCAAGTGAAAATTAAGTCATATCCTGTAGCAAAAAAGACAAAAAGAATTGCACGAAGACCTTTTGAATTTGTACATGCTGACGTTGCCCACGCAAACTGTTTATCTATAGGAGGTTGCAAGTATTATTTGGTAATTGTGGACAGATACACTAGATTTACATTTGTCAGAATACTGAAAAATAAGTCAGACGCTGGGCAAAGCTTAAAATCTTGGATAAGAATGGTTGAAAGAAAATTTGATTTCAGAGTAGACACAATTATAACTGATAAAGGCGGGGAATTTTTATCTAATGAATTGTTTTATTGGTTTCAAAAGGTTGGCATAACACACCACACAACAAATCCTGCATGTCCTAGTGAGGATGGGCTTGCAGAGAGAAAGATTCAAGAAATCAAAAAGTTAACTGCTTGTATGATGGCTGACGCGGGTGTAAGTGATAATTTTTGGGGTGAAGCTGTTTTGACAGCTGTACACATAACCAATAGGCTCTATCATTCAGTAATAGATGATATTCCTTATAGAGTTCTATATGGTAGAATTCCTAATTTTAAATACCTAAGAATCTTTGGTCAATATGCATATGTGTACACACCTGCATGCTTTAGAAACAAAGGTGAACCCAAGAGTAGAAGAATGATGTTTTTGGGGTATTCTGGAAACAGTTACAAATTCTATTTAGGAGGAAAAGAAGTGAGACATTCGAGATCTGCCAATTTTGAAAGATATGCTGGTTGGGAAAAACTCCATGCAAATAAGGAAGTGTTTGTGAAGTTAGGCAACTCAAGTGAGGCAGAGACTCAGACCCAAAGCCAAGCATCTCCAGGAAATGGAGGGGTTATAGTAAAACCAGAAGAACCATCCACGAGTAGCAGTGATAGCTCCTCAGATAGTGAAATGTCCAGACCAAAAACCACACGCATGACAGAGGACAAGAGATTCAGTAAGAAAGCCACAACTTCCAGTGTAGACAGAGATGAGGAAGAGAGAGGCAGAACAACAGAGTTAGTACCTAGACGTAGTCAAAGAACTAGAAAATCTCCTGACAGATTTGTGGTGACCAATGCAAAAGCTTGTTTGGTTTTTGAAGAACCAGAAAGTTTTGCTGAAATAGAAAATTTTCCTAAAGAGGAACAGGAGAAGTGGTGTGAAGCAATGGAGTGTGAATTTGATTGCTTAGAAAGGAAAGATGTTTTTGAAATAGTAGGAAGACCCAAGGATAAAAAAGTCATTGGTTGCAAGTGGGTTTATAAAAGGAAAGACATGCCTGATGGTAGTGTGAAATATAAGGCAAGGTTGGTAGCAAAAGGCTTTTCACAGGAACAGTTTGAAAATTATGACAAAACTTTTTCTCCAACCGCAAAAGCAGAGAGTTTAAGAATGGTATTAGCAGTTGCAGGAAAGAGAGATCTGATTGTAGAGCATTTTGATTTTGAGACGGCTTATTTAAATGCCAATTTAGAAGAAGAAATTTTCATGGAGCAACCTCAAGGTTTTGAAGTAGGTGGTAGTCAGAATGTATACAGGTTGAAGAAAGCATTGTACGGTCTCAAGCAAAGTGCAAGAGCTTGGAATATATGCATCAATGATGAATTGGAGAAGTTAGGTTACAAGAGAAGTGTTGCAGATGCTTGTGTATACACAAAAGGAGATGTAATTTTGTTGATCTATGTGGATGATTTGTGCGTTGCAGCCAAATCAAAGAAAGAAATTGAGTTGGTGAAAAATGAATTGTCAAAGAAATTTGTGTTGAAAGATTTAGGTATGTTGAAGTCTTACTTAGGGATAAATGTAGAATGGACTGAAGAAGGGCATTGTTTGCTGAGTCAAAGCAAGAAAATTGAAAGGTTAATTGAGAAATGTGGTTTACATAGTGCAAAGGTTGTGAAAACTCCGATGACTACAAGTTTTGTGTCAGAGGAAGTTACAAGAGCTTTTGAGGATAAAAGATTGTTTAGAAGTGTTGTTGGATCTTTACAGTTTATTTCTAGCCATACCAGACCAGACATCTCGTACGCGGTTCATGTTTTGGCCAGAAGAGTAAACGACCCGAGAATTGAGGATTGGACAGCAGTGAAACATTTGATTAGGTATCTGAAAGGAACCATAGACAAGAGGTTGATAATTAGAAAAAGCAATGCTGATTTGGAATGTTATGTAGATAGTTCATTTGCTTCGGAATCAGGGGACAAAAAGTCAGTGACTGGAATGATTATAAGATACAGCGAAAGTCCCATTGTGTGGAGAAGTAGAAAACAGACAAACGTAGCATTGAGCACTAGTGAGGCTGAGTTCGCAGCTTTGAATGAAGTCACAAATGAGGTACAGTGGATAGAACAATTATTGATTGATTTGAATGAAAGCTTTAAAATTCCTGTAGAAATTCATGAAGATTCGCAGTCCTGTATAGCAATGGCAGAAACAGAAAGTCTGAAAAACAGAACAAAGTACGTAGGTGTAAGATACCAGAATGTAAGAGAAATGGTCCAGAAAGGAGAAATAGAGTTAAAGTACATAGAGACACAACACAACATAGCAGACATTTTTACAAAGGCTTTGACAGTTGAAAAACACGAGAGATTGTCTCAGTTGATTGGAATGACAATATAATTCACATACAATATTCTATTTCGGAGGGGATTGTCAGGAAAAAGCCACATGGGATATATAGTCACAAGAAATATAATATGTATATGAATGTATTTGAAAGTAACATGACACAGCAAAAGTTATTGAATTGTCACACAGGTGTTGTAAGTAATGTAATTAGAAGGTCCTGAAAGCCAAGGACATATGAGGCAATGACAAAGTGAAAAGGTGCAAATTGATATCACCTGAGAGTCATTGAGTGGACAGTAATGTATGATGCAATGTGAGGTCTAGATTGAGCCAAGTATGGTATGTCAATCATAATGTATGTACACGCCCAGGAGGTGGCAACTGTATAATGAATAGAGAGACAAATGTCTATATAAACAATAATGTATGGCAATACTTTTTGTGGGTATTGAGGAGTATAGTAGTGTGGGTATTGAGGAGTATAGTAGTGAGAGTTTTGTGAGTAGTGAATTGTTTTGTGCATAGTGTATATAGTAGAATAAAAGTAGATCTTTTTAAGAAGACTACTGTGTTGACTGGTGTCTTGAGAGCTGAACAAGAACCAGCAGACTCCAGAGAAGATTGGAAGACATCTTCAGCCAATTCTCAGAGCTACTGGTCAAACTGGTTGTTCTTCCGCTGACCAAGGGGGTGAGAGTGAAAGCCAGGAGAAGAGCTGCAACTCCCATCATCCCTAACACAATATACCACAATAACTTCCAGGCGATCATTATTACTTTATGATACCTCCTTGTAGTTCAAGGGGTGTACTTTAGCTCTTTAGCAGAGACATCTGAAACCCTTGCCACACTACAAATCCCAAGATTGTATATGGTATAGCACAGTAATTAATATGTGGCCAGGTGCGGAGAGATTTATGTTCCTCCAAACAGCTACTTCTGAAGCCTTCCTGCTCAGCTAAAGTAGGACAAATGTTGTAGACTTTATGTTATACCCTTTCTCCTATCCTCAGACAGTGGTTTGTGAAATGTAGAGCAAGAAATGGGGAGTGAAAGTACATCACTGGGATCAAGATGTTTAGCAATCAAAAGCTCCAGTAAGTGACTTGACAGAGAGCCAAGATGGTCAAGAAGTGCCTAAAAATTTCCCTGTTTTCCTGGAATTGCCCCATATCTTCTGATTTCTCACACTAGTTTCTACCAACCACCTTTTTAAAGAATTAATGCTTTCCCCTTTTTATCCTTAAGGCAGCCAATATGGTGTAGTAGCTTGAGTGTTGAGCTAGCATGCTGGGAAGCCAGAATCTAAATCTTCACTCCACCATAAAAACATGATTTTGGGGAGTCATAGTCTCTTAGGCTAAGAGGATGGCAGTGGTAACCCTGCCGCCCCGCCGCCCCGCCGCCCCCAATAAATCTTTATACAAAGGCATCTTGTAATACCTTTGAGACTAACTGAAGAGACAAATTGGTAGCATGAGCATCTGAGGAGGTAGGCACAAGTCTGTGAAAGCTTATGCTAGCAACTTCTTTCTTTCAGTTAGGTCCAAAGTACTGCATGTTCCCTTTGCATATTGATTTTCCAGACTAACAGACTAGATTAAATAAAATTTGTTTAGGAAACCTTAGTATACAATCTCTTCTAGTCAGATTTGCACTGAAGGCATAGAACAACAATGATCACCTCATCCTTAATGTTTTTGCATTATTGACTAAAGATATAAAAATTTGCCCTTGTTGTCCTTAAAAAGAACTAAGAACCAAGGGGAATAGAATCCAAACAAATCGGTTTATTTTCTGAGACAAACTGGTCCCCTACTCTCCCAAAATGCCAATTTCTCGCACTTGGCAGTGTGGCAGCAGTAAAAGCAGAGCTGGAATGATGGGTGGAAGGTATTACTTTGATCTTGCCACTTCTCTGTTCTTTTGTCTTGAACAGAGACCTCTATCCTCACAATTTTGTTGCCATTTTCTGATTTCCACCTGAGATTTTGTCCCATACTTCTTTTGGAATTGTGAGACTTTGTTTTTAATTCCTGTATGGAAGTTTGGATATCTTTGGTCTTGATTTTAGTGGTACTCTCAACTAGAATAGACTCACTGAAGCCATTGCTGAAAGGTAAGACAACACTTATGTAAATCTCATTGATTCAATGGATTAACTGGTTGAGACTAAAAACTGGACTATGGACTTTGCATGTGTTTTTCTTATTGGCTATAGAATGTTTGTATTTTTTAGTTGTACATATTTTAATGCCTCACATTTTTAAAACATATGTTTAGTTTTGTGTAGTTTTTATTTCACAAGCCTCAAAAATGATTGAATTTTTGAAGCAATCTCTAGAGAGAAATCATTTTATCCATAGTACTGAGATATCTAGTTTACAAGTGCACCCGGGCACTGTGTCCCGTGGAAGGTGGAGCATTAAGGTTTTCTGTCATCACTGTCCCCCTCTCATCTTTGAGGCCCTTCAGAAGAGTCATAAGTTATGATCTTATCATTCTGGGAGTTTCATAGGTATGAAGTCCATAGGGGCATCCTAGAATACAAAAGGGTTTACATTTCAAAGCTAGCATTTTTTATTGTGTTTGGAATGGGCCTATCTATTTCAAAATCATCAACTTGTATTCCATGTGATTTGTACTGGGTAATAATTTATTTGCTTAATTTTGATTAAAAGCGAAATCTCCATCAAAATGACTTATTAGCTTCATAAGAAAATTTTGAATTTGTTAGAAAATTTGAAAATCTAAATTAATTAGCATCCCTTTGCTATTTGTATTTGTACAAACCATCAGAGAAGATTGTCATTACAGTATCCAAACCTATTTAAGATGGTAGCACTCATCTGAAATAATATGGTGTACTATATGAGGCCTTTTGTGGGAGGGGGGTCAGGGGGTATCTTCTACTGCAAATGGATGAATTGATATCTTCATAAGAGGCTAAAATATTCTGCCCAAAACCTTAGCCTAGAGTTCAGCAGATTTTAGACACTTTAAAAAAATATTCACAAGGTTTCCAAACTGCTAGTTGACAATCCTTGCTTCAAACCTTAAAGAGAAGTAGATGATCTACTTGATGCCTTCTGATGTTATGATCATCCCAATGGAGGCAGGCAACATGTTACAGTCACAGAGCATTTGTTTATGTTCATGTATCTCTCTAGCCTAGACAGCCCCCTGTTGATGATAATGTTTGTATTTCCTTAGGTACTTGACTAGGATCGGTTCAACTGCACTGTTTTACCTGACGTTCAGTCATTTCTCCTGATATTTAAAAGAATTGCTTGTATTCATGAAGTTTAAAAAGTAACAGCAGGAAGGCCAAAGAAGCTGGAATGACCTTTAGATGTAAGGTGGAACCCAGCTGTGCATCACATTCAAGACTATCCATGAAATGCCAAACTGTGGAGAAAACTGCTTGTTTCTCTCAGGCACACACAATATTCTCTCATTAAAGATGCCTTTGTCCTAATCATTTTTGATATAATCATCCATAATATCAAATTGGTAATTCTGCTAAAATGACTTAGAGTCACCACAGATCTTAAGTACTGATATCGGCCTCATTTGCTACCCAGGTCTATAAGGCAGGAAAATTCAGTTACTTCATCCAAAGATGCAAATGTCTAACTTGGGAAAGTTTACTTTAGAGTTGAATACACCAAATATAGAGGCATGAGGGAAAAAAATTCTAAAATTTCAGCATATAATTATATACATTTACACATAAACATGATTAGAAGAAGTAACAACACCTATTTTCATGCTGCATATCATTTTCTCCTGGCTAAAACCTTCATAAAGGTGAATAATAAAATTTCTCTGGCTGCGTTTGCACTGCAGAAATAATACAGTTTGACACGACTTTAATTGCATGGTTCAATGCTATGGAATTCCAGGAATTGTAATTTATTGTGGCACCAGAGCTCTCTGACACTATATTAGGGAGACACCAGCAAATGTGTCTGATGTGCATTAGTGTGTGATGAACATCTGTAGTGAACATTGAGGTGCATTGTGCACTGATGTGTATTGAGGATTTTGCTGGTTCTGCTATGTAGTAACATAACAGCAGGCCTCTGTTGGATTTGGATGTTACACAACTGCACAATTCTAATTCCCACAGATGTAACTCCACTTACAAAGATGTAAGGCTCCAGTAGGATTCCATCAGCATATTTATACATTGGTTTTACCCAGTGGCATCACTAGAGAGGTGCTGGGGATGTGGACTGCACCAGGTGACACCATGAGAGGGTTGACATGACTGCTCCCCGGACACCTGCCCCTTGGCAGAAATGGGCTGTGGAATTTGCCTGTGTCCCTTTGAAGTGCTGAAGAGAAGGTGTGAGTGGGGTGAGGCTTAGTGGGAGGAGAAAGGATAGGATCCAGTTTTTGAATTTTAAAATTTAAAATCTAATTTAAAAAATAACTATTTTTTTAAAAAAAAATACATAATCTTTAAAACATCACATTTTATCATATTTTTACTTCAACCACACGAAACTATGTCTATGCATATGCAAATACATTTGTTGTTGTTATGTGCCTTCAAGTCATTTCTAAATTATGATGACCCTTAGGAGATCGTGTCATGAGGTTTTCTTGGAGTGTTTATTCAGAGGAGCTGTGCCATTGCCTTCCATTGAGTTTGAGACAGTGTGACTTCCCCAAAGTCACTGAGTGAGTTTCCATGGCTGAGATGGGACTTGAACCATGTTCTCCCAGTATTCCAGTCCAACACTCAAGCCATTAGACCACACTGACTGTGCACATAATATTGTAATTTAAAGGTATAATTTAAATTTTGCTAGTTGTTTATGTCACAACTATTACCATTACATTCAGTAATATACAGGAATTATGATTAATGAGTAACATTTGTACAAAAAGACATTACTAACGAGTAACATTAGCACAAATGGGAGGATGACTGCACCAGGTGACACCAAACCTAGTAACGCTGTTGGTTTTACCAATATTGGTTTTACATATCTAGAGAAATATTTTCTGTGTTTTATTATTATTTATTATTATTACACACACACGTACACACACTGTGTTGGTGTGTGTGTGTGTAAAACATAAAATCCACAATAATAAAATACTGAGTAGAGAAAAGATATCCCATGATATATAAAATCAAAGCTAGATCACACTTTAGTGAAAGCCTGAATATTCATAGCAGGATCACACCTCAGGGAAAGCCTGACCAAAGAAATAAATCTTATTCAGGTGCTAAAAGTAAAAACTGTAGGTGTCTATTGATATTAAGAGGGAGATAATATTCAGATAAATTTGTGGAATACTGCAAGTTGGATGTGTAAATTGCAGGTATTACAAAATATTTGCTATACACAAAATCCTATATTATTGGTTTCCATGAGATGTGGGTACTAGAGGCTAGGGCCCTTTCACACTACACAATTATAGAACTACAATTCCACATTAAGTGCCACAGCTGCAATCTATGGTATCTTGGGATTGATAGTTTGATGAGGCACTTGAGTTCTTTGGCAGAGAATTTGAAAGACCTAATCAAATCTTAGGCTTCCATAGGGTGGAACTATGGCAGTTAATGTGGCATTATGGTGTTATAATTGTTATAACTGTGTGGTGTTAAAGGGACTTAGACTGACTTCAGATCAGAGTAATTAAACAATTGATCTAAAACCAGGATTACAAAAGTGTGTGTGTTTGTGTGTGTTAAAGGAGAAGTGGTTGGCATCTTATAGTGCTAAGGTTGACTGGTTCACAGGCAGCTGTTGTTCTGGATATGATCATAAGTCAGAGCACTTATAGCTAGCAATGACTACTGTTTACTCTAACTGGCAGTGGACAGAGGTAGACCATAGTCCACACAGACTGTGGAGCTTACCCTGAAAAGGATGAATTGCTTGCTTCTCAGCCTAAAAGACACTTGTGGCTTTCCTCAGATCAGGTGGCTGAAGTTATTTCCAGAAGAGATAAAACTTGGGACCTCCCATATAAAGCACTTGTTTTGTCATGGAGCTATAGACTGATATAGGTATTCAGTGCATGGGCTAGAAATTCAGAAAGTTAATTGTCTTCCAAAACAGGTGCTGCTACGCATGAGTTAGTTATTGATCACGCTTATATACCACCTTTCTCCAAAAAATGGGGTGTAGAGGGGCTTACAATAATTTTCAAATATCCAACCAAAACACTGATTTACAAAAGTTTAAATGCAATTAAGCATTCACATTATTAAAACGTGTTTCTATTATTTTATCATTAATGATGTATTATTGTTTTTCGTTGCTGGGCCCCTCTTATTAATTTTACTATGTTGTTCTGTTTGTGTTTTTTGTGCCTTGACCTTTTTATATTGTTTTTGTATTTACTGATTGGGTCTATTTTATATTTTGACGGCTTTTAACAATAAACTTCTGTATTATTATTAAAACATAATTAAAACAGCTCAAACAATGAGACAGATAAAATATATTTTAAAAATTCACTTTCTCTCTCTCCCCCCTCCACTCCAACACTCTGGATGGTCCCTCCCAGCAGGTTCATGTGTATATTAATGTTTATGTCATAACTATTCTCATTACATTCAGTGATACACTGGAATTATGATTTATGAGTAACAGTAGTACAGAAATCATTAATAAGGATTCTGTATGGTGTGGTATGGTATGGGAGGAGGTCAATAGTGGAGGGTGAGATTATGACTGGGTGACAGCAACCCTAGTGACACCATAGCTGAAGTGCAGTGTCATCAATATGCAGATGACACCCAGCAATATTACTCCTTTCTACACCAATCTAAGGATGCTGTCTTGATCCTAAACTAATGTCTGTCATCAGTAATGGCCTGGATGTGGGTGAACAAACTGATACTTAATCCAGAAAAGAAAGACTTACTTCTGGCCAGTTGTAAAACAGATCAGGGAAGAGGGATTCAGCCTGTGTTAGATGGGATTACATTCCCTCTGGAGATGCTGGTTTGTCATTTGGGTGTATTTCTGGGCTCAGCTTTGAACCTGGAGGCTTAGATTTCTGTCGTAGCCAGGAGTGTTCTTGTATATTTAAAGCTTGTGCTCTGACCATGCCTGTTCCTTGAAATGTCAAATTTGGCCATGGTAGAACATGCCATAGTGTTCCAGATTAATTTAAAACCAGAATTTTAACCAGGGAAACCAGGAGCCATTTGGAAAGGAAACATAGTTTATTTTTGCTGCAGTGTCCCCAGAGGTAAACGCTTCCAAATTCCAGGGCCCCAGTCCCAAAGTAAATGAAGCTTTTTATAGTACTTTGAACAAAGAAAACTACAAATCACATTTCATTGATTGCATATAGAATAAACATATACACCACTTTACATTTCATTGGATGTTCAAGTATTACACCTAAGATATGTCTCTATCCCTTGTGGGGTATCCATCAATCAAACTATTATCTGTATGTTTAGTTTCACTGACCCTAAACTGTCTCTTCAGTGCCTTTTATTATTTGGGTTAGCAACTTAAGTTAGGAGCCATTTCCAAACTGCTTTACATTCCAGACAGAGGATTTGCCATGGTCTGAATTCCATCATCCTGGGAACCTTTGTTCTCAATACATTTCAGTACTATAATTTTCAGCTCCAGAACATAAATAAAATTCCAGTTCAAATCTACCCTCTACAAGAGTAATATCCTGTTTGGACTACTGTGACATGATCCATATGGGGCTGTCTTTGAAGAATGTTTGGAAACTTGCTAGTTCAAAAAGCTGCAGCCAGAGTGTTAACTGGGCAGGCAATAGGGACCCCTGTTAAAACATTTCCATTGGCTACCAGTTTGTTTCAGGAGTCAGTTCAATGGTGATTATGACCTATAAAGCCCTATATGCTCAGGTCCAAGCTCTCTTCACATTAGCCATCTCAGGGCCTGAGATCACCAAGAGAGGCACTTTTCTCAGTCCCATCACCATCACAAACGCGGTTGATGGTGACTCAGGAAAAAGACTTCTCAGTTCCCAGCCATTCAGATCAGATTTTCTGGGTGCATAGGAGAAGGCAGAAGGAGGGAGGAGAGTAATTGATTCTGGTGGAAGCTGTGGGATCCAGCTTAAGTTCCCAACTAGATCCTGGTCCCTGTTTTGACATCCACTCCTTTTTGCATTTTTTAATATAACAAATCCTGGACAGAATTTATATGGAACTCAGGCATCTAATGATTGGCTCTAGGGATGAACAGAATTCAAATGATTATAATTTTTGATATTATTTCTCATGAACACATTTCCATCAAACATGTTGAGCACAATCTTCACACAACTTGTCACCATTGTGTTCAGCTGCCCAGGTATATTTGTAAAGGCGTAAACATTTTAATTTTGTCCCTGTGCCAGAATGCCATTTTGATGAGCTGATGTAGACTCATCAGTGAAGAAAGGAAACCTATCTTGATGAATTTGCACTTAATAAATAAGGACATCACCCTTTAATTTCCTGGATATTTTTCTGGAGATAATCTGTTTCTGTCTATTTTTGCTCTATAATGAGACCTCTGCAGTACTTTTTAAAAAAAAGTCTATTCTTTGTTTTGAATAAATATGTTTATTGTTTCTTGAAGAACACAGTGATTAATCATCATTAGAAAAAAAAGGATTGTCTAATAAGATGGAAAGAGAAAAGAAAGAGATAAACAAGTCTACTCTGAGGTCAAAAAAGATTTTTCTATCCGTCCCCAACAGTTTATGTATTTGAGTTAAATACTGATGAACTTCCTGTAATTCTTTATCTTTTAAAAAACAAAATCTATAAATGTGAAGTCGAAGGCTTTCAAGGCTGGTATCCATAGTTTTGTGTGGGTTTTTTTGGGCTATGTGGCCATGTTCTAGAAGAGTTTCTTCCTGACGTTTTGCCAGCATCTGTGGCTGGCATCTTCAGCCAAAGATGCTGGTGAAACATCAGGAAGGAACTCTTCTAGAACTTGGCCACATAGCCCAAAAAACCCACACAAAACTATAAAATCGATAAAATCCCTATATAGAAATAGAGGTATATTTTCACATAATTTTTCTACAAGTTATCTATCCTATGTTGAAGAGTCCATTTTGCCTAACAATCTCTGAGGAGGCAGAAGAAAACTGTCAGAGAATTTATCAAAATTTTATCTGAGAAATTTTGGGGTGATTTAGTGTTAAAATGATTTGTTTTGCAACCCTGATTAGGATGAGAGTGAAGAGAAGTAATCTAAAAGGGATTTTAAGAGTGCGCTTCTGATATGGTAGAATTCAAAGACATAGCCATGTTATGTGAAGTCGAAGGCTTTCATGGCTGGCATCCTTAGTTTTTTGTGGGTTTTTTGGGCTATGTTGCCATGTTCTAGAAGAGTTTCTTCCTGACGTTTCACCAGCATCTGTGGCTGGCATCTTCAGCCACAGATGCTGGTGAAACGTCAGGAAGAAACTCTTCTAGAACATGGCCACATAGCCCAAAAAAACCACAAAAACGATAACTATATTTGTTAGTATGCAATTGGTATTAAAATCACTATGCAAAGGGGTCTTGCAGCACCACTGAGAGTAACTGGAAGGTAGACGTTGGTAGCATGATCTTTTGTAGACTTGAGCCTACTTCCTCACATGCATCTGAGGAAGTAGGCTCAAGTCTACAAAAGATCATGCTACCAACTTCTGTGTTTTAGTTAGTCTCAAAGGTGTTGCATGATCCCTTTGCATAGTGATATGGCCTTTAAAAAAAATAAAAAGTAAGAAAAGTCCATTGCAGCTTCTATTCATTTTAAAATGAAATACTTTTTATTTCCACATTTCATCTTATAGAAAATAAATATATATATATTTTATCATTTAAAATGGAACTCCAATCTATGTAGGCTTGAGATCAGGAGTGAAGAACCTGTAACCTTTAAGATGCTGTTCAATTTCAACTTCATTCAGTCCAGCCAGCATGAGCAATCATCAGGAATGGTGGGAGCTGTAGTTCAACAACAGCTGGAGAAACCCAGGCTCCCCACTCTTGTTTCAAACAGCTCAGTGTTTCAAATTGCCGCGAAAGATTCACCTGTCAGCCTTTCCCCCCATTTAGCTCACTGAAATGTCTACCAGGACTTCCAGCTCTCTAGGACTGGGTAAGAAGGGGTTGGTTGGTTTTCTTCACAGCCTAGGAGTTATAGAATAAGGTCTATGTAATGATTACCACCCTCGCAAATGAAGAATGGTCTAAGGCAGAGGTTCCGAACCTGGGGATCAAAGGACCCTTTCTCAGGAGTCGCCCAGTTGGGACTCGCCCCTCGTCCTCCTCCAGGGTGGTCAGGCCTCCTTTGGTCTGCTGCCGCCACCGCTGCCATCTTGATCTCATGGGGCTTCCAGAAACCTTGGCGGCCAGAATCCCCATCCCTTCTTCCAGCCAGCAGCCTCCTTGATTGGTTGAGGAGGGTGGGAGTTCTGGTTGCAAAGGCTGCTAGAGTTTGTAGGCAAATGAAAGTCCTGCCCCTTCCTGGCCTCCCAACCAATCAGGGAGGCTGCTGGGCAGTAGAAGGGGTGAGACTTTTGGCCACAAAGGCCAATGGAGCTTGTAGGCGGCCAGAAGTCCCGCCCCTTCTTGGCCTCCCAACCTATCAGGGAGGCCTCCAGCTGGAAGAAGGGGTGGGACTTCCAGCTGCAAGGGGGTTGTGGCCCAACAAAGGTTGGGAATCACTGGTCTAAGGTCTATCAAATCACTACTCTTACTCTCTAAGCTACCCATGTTACAGTGTAATTATTTACAGCTCACATTTTTTATGGTTTTGCCACTTTTTCCCATTCCCACTGGGGCTGCTAGTGGCGGTGGCCATAATTTCCACCTTGAAATATCCTGGAACAGTGCTGGTTCCAGGTCATTGTGGAAGGCCATGCTCTCAAGCCTGCTTCTGGTGAAGCTGCTTGCAGTGGTAGAAGTGAATCAAAACAAAACAGCAGCCTTGAAGGAAGGTGGGGGAGCAGGGCCACTATTTCTTCCTCTGATTTCAAACACTTTTGAGAACTATTCCAAGAATGTCTCATCTGATCCGAGAAATTCAGTGAAATACCACCCTGCACACAAAAAGGGTAGAAAATTTTAGGAATCCATTTTCACCTACAAATGCATAAATTCTTGGTGGACGAATTTGTTATCTTTTTCTCTCCTGCATCCAATGTGAAACAATGCTGCTTGGTGTTGGTCAATTCAGACTGAATAACTAACAAAGTTGGTCAATTCTCTGCTGTATGTGATCTTCCTGTGAATTTCTGCTTCAACACTTTTGTGACAGATTCATAAATATGCCCGTCTAATGTGGCATACCCTCCAACTGCCCTGATTTGACACAGTCAGTCTTGATAAACCCTTTGTCCCACTTTTTCAACTATATTCCAGTTTCATTCTCTTCCGCTCAATTTTCCCCTTTTGACTTTGGCTTACTTCATTTTCTGCATTGCAAACTGGATTCAAAATGCAAAAGTAGTTTGCAGGGAAAAGAGGAGAAGGGAAGGGAGTATGAAGTCTTGCCCTTTTTAGTAAACTCAGACAAAATGGAAATGCTGTCTCTCCTAATATTGGAACATAATATCCTGTGCTATGTGACTACAAAATGATACTTGAAGTAAGCAAAGGGAATAAACATATTTTGTAAAAGTCAGAGGAAGAGGACACCACTGACCATTAAAAATAACTTTTCTTGAGGAGAGCTCTTTAAAATGACAACAACTAAAGAATTGTGCACTGGGCACTCTAACAATCCTTCATTGTTACAGACATGGAGAAGATTATAACATGTGGCTTTTAAACTGCAATTAAAGTCTGCAAACATTGGCCCATTACAGACTGCCCAAAAGGGGCGGTCTTGGGCCGCTGCTGGTTGCAGCGCGGAGGAGCCGCAGCAGCCAAACCACGCGACTCCTCCGCGCTGCAAAAAAGGAGTGCAGAAATCACACTCCTTCCGGCAACCCGGAAGAGCCGCCGCAAGTGCCAAAGCGCGCACTCGCGACGGCTCTTCCGGGTTTAGACGTCCGGATGCTGCGCATCCGTTACGTCAAGATGGCCGCGCCCGTCTGTATAGGGCGCGCCATCTTGCCGTACAGAATACGCACGAGGGGCAAGGCGCGTCCGGAAGCGCCGCCCCTCGCGCGTATTCCTGGCGCAACGATGGCGCCGCTTAGGCCCGTCTGTAAGGTGCCATTGTCTTTGGGAATACTTATTGCACAACGTTGTCTCAGCCTTGTTGCTGCTGGGTCTCTGAAGGGTTGTTACAGTGCACCATTTAACTGCTGGGGGAAACCCATCAATAAGCTCACAATCATGCTGCTGTGCCAGATAAAATGTGGTAGTTCTGACATTGGGCAGTCATGTGGTATCAGTCTCCTCCTCCCCCTCACTATGCCTGAGCAGGCTGACTTTCTTTTATTTCCCCCCCCCCCCATTTTTTGTTTCCATCTTTGTTTTACTACATCACATTGCGATAACTGCTAAATTGTATTATAAATAAAAATAAAAATAAAGGCATGTAGGGTAGGACATAGGTCAGTGTCACACACACTTTTCCAGCAGCTATAATACACTTTGGATGACAGCATTCTGGGCCTTCTTATCCCACCACTGTTTCCCAAATAAAACAGACACTTTTAAAAACACTGTGTTTCAAAAAGTAATGCAGTTGTGATTCACACTGCAGACAAGCTTTTAATTAAAATAGAATCAAAACTTTATGGAACAGGTGTTTCAGATAGATATTACTTGAATAGGTTTAAAATAATTGTTGGTCCAGGCACTTGTGTTTTCTTAGTCCAGTTGGTAAAATTACTTTCTTAAGGTTAACTTTGGCCCAGTACACAGGGGCAGGAGGCAGTGTGGCGGTGCCGATTCTAGGGTTCCAGAGCACACAGCAATCGCACACTCCATAACCCTAGTTTGTACAGATGCCAGCATCATGGCAACCTCCCTTCCACACAGGGGCCGCCATGATGATGACGCTGCCGTACAGCAATCAGATATCTCTGGCAGGAACTGGCATCATGATAGTGCCTAATGGAAAGAGATCTTGCCCAACAGAAGATGTTTTCTTCTATATTGGTGGAGCCTCCTTCTTTCCAGGTGATTTCAAGGATCCTGGCTTCCCATCCACCAGGACAGTTTTCATTCAGGCTCTTTACCAGACACCTCTGGGTTCCATTGGAAAGTCCTCACCTTCTCTTCTGACACTATCATTCTAAAAGGCCATTTGAACAATGAAAGAATCTTAGAACTGGAAAAGATGCCAACAGCCACCTAGTTCAACATCCTTCCATGGAGAAATATATCCACCTAAATGATTCCTGAAGATGGTCCATCCCACCTCGGTTGAAAGACCTCAAAAAACAGAAACATCAGCACTGCTGAAAACAATTCATTTCATTAAGAGATACCAGTAGGTCTTCAGCTGATAGGATGGGGCACCCTGAAAATGTAGGACACGTACAAATGTAGGACTTTATACATTCACACCAGCTCACCAGGGTTTAGGGTTAGGGTTTAGGGTTTAGGGTTTAGGGTCTAAGGTTAGGTTTAGGGTTTGGGTTATTGTTATGGTTAGGGTTTGGGTTTAGAGTTAGGGTTAGGGTTATGGTTAGGATCTAGGGTTAGGGGTAGGGTTAAAGTTACAGTTACGGTTTAGGATTTAGGGTTTAGGATTTAGGGTTAGGGTTTCAGGTTTCAGGTCAGGGTTAGGTTTTAGGGTTTAAGGTTAGGGTTTAGTGTTAGGGTTAGAGTTTAGGGTTAGGGTTAGGATTCTTGTTAGGGTTAAGGTTAGGAATAGCGTTAGGGTTAGGGTTAAGGTTAGGGTTAGGATTTAGGGTTAGGTGTTAGGGTTAGAATTAGGGTTGAAAGACCTCCATAAATGGAAACACCAGCACTGTGTAAGATAGTGGTTCCCAACCTTCCTAATGCTGTGACCCTTTGATACAGTTCCTGATGTTGTGGTGACCCCCAACCATAAAATTATTTTCGTTGCTACTTCATAACTGCAATTTTGCTCCTGTTATTAATCATAATGTAAATATCTGATTGATTGATTAATTAATATTTAATTATTACCAACAACCAATTATTATTAACTGCTAATTAATTAGTGTTAATGACTAATTATTAATAATTATTGATTATTAATATTAATACTATTAATTCCATCCTCCACTGCTGCCACCCTGCTCTTTCTTAGGAGATGGCCAAGCAGTGGAGAAGCCTTGAGCAGAGAGACCAGATGTCATAACCAGAATGGAGGGAAAGAAACCACAAAATGTAGGACATTCAAGAAAAATGTAGGTGACATTACAAAATAAAAGCTAAAAACAATAATATAAATTCACAAAATATATACATATAAATGCACAAGAATTTACCTTCCTTTGAGTTTGAGAGTGTGTGACTTGTTTAAGGTCACCCAGTGGGTTTCCATGGTTGAGCAGGGATTTGAAACTTGGTCTCCAGAGTCCTAGCCCAAGCTTCTACACTATGCTGGATTTTGTATTTGTGTTAGGAGACAGGATATACTGTATCATTTTACGGCACACCCCACTCATACTGTATTTTGTAAAGGTCTTACATTACTGTTACATATTGCTGGTCCTCACTGTTGTTGTTGTGTATTTTGATATTCGCTCCAACTTATGACGACCCTAAAGCATATCTGTCTTGGGTTTTTCTTGGAGCGTTTCTTCAGAGGGTGTTTGTCATTGCCATCCTCTGAAGCTGAGAGAGTGTGACTGGCCCAGGGTTACTCAATGGGTTTCATGGCTGAGTGGGGATTCTAACTCCAGTCATAGTCCAATGCTCAAACCACCACACCATGCTGCTCCTCATGTACAGCCTTGTAATTTCAAGGCAAAGGTGAATTTTTCACATCCATCTTTCTCAGTGCAATTTCTGAAGCTAGAAACAGAAATAAACATTACAGCAGAAGCATGAAGTTATCATCTGTGATGTTTGCAACATCCTGAGGCCAAGCCTGAAAGATCCACCTACGATTCATGCATTCATTTTCCAGATGTTCCAGCTTGCAAAGCTGATGGGGACATTGCCTTCAGATACTTGATGGGCTGTTTGGTGAATCAAGATTTAATTTCTTGCCAGAAGCACCTTTAACTATCCTTCGGGATATTTGTGCAGTGTTCCTCTCTAGCAGAAAGAGAGATAAATAAATAACTCCACCTTCTTGGCTTCTGCCTTATTTCCCTGTGCTTAAATGTGTATGGTTTCAGTTGGACTGTTGAGCACAGTTTAAATTCTACCAAGTTAGAATCCAGGTATTATATGTATTTGTTCAGGCCAGGGACCACTCATAGATACACAACAGTTTTAAAACAACTGGATTTATTATACAAAATCCAAGCAACTCAGGCAGCAACATTTCTAATGGAATCAGTTTGCAGAATGCTCTTACCTATTTTCGAAGGAAGTATCATTTGATGGGAAACAAAAAAACAAGCATGTGTGTGGCCCATTCCTTGTGCTTTCTCCACTTGTGATATATCACTGCTCTGAGACACTGCTCTGAAAAATGTTTTTAATATGTCACAAAGTATCAAAATATATGCAACCATAGCAACCATGGCAATCAGTTAGGGCAATCCTTAAACTACCAGGATCCTATGGTCCAAGACAAGGGACCATTTCAACAGGAAAGAAGAAGCCCTTAAAGTAAACAAAGTTTGGCTACCAGTCCTGAAAAACACCAAACTCAGGACCCAGCAAATGCAAATGAAAACCACTCAGGATGAGGTGGATTCTCAGTACGCAATGGATCATTAAGTAAATGGACAACTGTAGGCCTTGCTGTTCAACAACAGAACAATACACAGATTAACATGCAAATCACCTCCTCTCAACCAACAGTATATATACCCCACTCCCTTCCTTTCCAGCATTCTCTGAAGATGCCAGCCACAGCTGCTGGGGAAATGTCAGGAATAAACTTTTCTAGAACATGGCCTCATAGCCTGAAAAACCCACAAAAAAACCTGTAAAAAGTTATCTTTTTGAACAATGCTCACAGTATATATAGATGAAAGGACATGGCATTCTGGAATGAAACCCACAAGCATCCTGTGACTCCCCCCACCTATTTTATTTCCAAAGCATTCCCCCCTCAAGCCTTCTAAAATGGTAGCTAAGGGTGCTGTCAACCCATTAGCACAGTTTTTAGATCTATAAGGCAGCTTTTTGAAGTACCTTATTATGCCTGAGAGCCATTCTCTTTAAAGATATTTGAAGACACTTTTTCTTTTCACTTCCTATAAATTTTCAGTTTAATAATCCCACTTTTTTTTTTTTAGAAAAATGAGAAATCTAAATATAAAGTACACCCTCATTATGCCTGATTTATTTTCTCTTGGATAGTTCTCAGAAGAATGCCACGAACATACTGCCACCTCAAGGTTGCTTTATATGAAAGATCTATTGAGTTAAATATGCACAATCTAGAAGATAAATAATTTGGAACATAAGACTAGGTCATATGTCTGATCACTGTAATCAAATATTATATGGGAGTAATGCTTACTTTCAAACGAATATATGCAAGAAACTCCCTTCTTGTATGAGTATTTTCTTCTCATTAAACTCAATAAAAATGAACTTCAAGGTGAGCCCTGACATACAGAACCTCATTTGCTTTATTAAATAAGCTTGCCAGCTTCAAACAATAAGAAATTCCAATCTACGTTCATCCATAATCATAGGTAGCCATGAGGCACCCATTATTTCTACTTTTATTGTGACTTGTGCCTGTCTGTGTGTGATCTCTCTGGAAAAGCGGTATAGAAATAAAGATATTATTATTATTATTATTATTATTATTATTATTATTATTATTATATGTGGGTAATGTAGAAAAAGAAGGAAAATTGAGGGGATTGAACCCTTTAGTCTAAATCAGACCTGGGGAATCAATCTGGTACTGATCCAGATCTCCACTGGATTACTGCTGACTCTTCACTGTGGCTTGAATGACACTACAGAGCATGGACACACATTCCTCAACATCAGGGAAGTAGCCATGCATCCTGATGTCACTGAATGCCCAGCTGAAATGCCCAAGAAGACAGGTTAGGGACTTCCATGTTTGTGATGTGGTTAACTTGTTCTAATTCCATTTCAAATTTTAAAGGAGTTACCCAGACTTGTC
The DNA here is from genome assembly GCA_023333645.1 of Sceloporus occidentalis. Classification (NCBI taxonomy): domain Eukaryota; kingdom Metazoa; phylum Chordata; class Lepidosauria; order Squamata; family Phrynosomatidae; genus Sceloporus; species Sceloporus occidentalis. The sequence continues at coordinate 109,083,058 of JALMGF010000002.1, read as the reverse complement.
CCAAAAATACATTCAGCACCTTGAATCGCTTCTTTAAAGACTGATATTAAACCAAGCACAGATTCTCCACACCACTGAAATGGAAGCCATCAGTTATTTTTCTGACTAGGGATGGAAAATGGAGTCCCTCATGTGGCACTTTCATATTCTGCTACAAAGATGGGCAGCTTTGTAAGGTCTGGGGGCATTTTAATATCAAAGGGATCCTCCAAGAGCTGTCATGTGTACAGTATTTATGACATTGGAGATTATCGCACTGCATTCTGAGACCGTTCTCATCACGTGATGAGAACGGAACGCATTTGAGTATACCGCACGTATGTGTTCCAATCGGGTTCTCAGAACGTTTAAATGTGTTCCAAATGTGTTCCAGGAGGGTACAGATATGAATGTGTTCCCAGAGAGCTGAAACGTGATGAGAACGTTCCAACAGAAGTGTGTGCGATATTCTTATGTGTTCTCAAATCCGTTCTCTCATTCCTCCGTCTCCTGATTGGCTGAAAGAATGACAGGCAGGGAGGGAGGCAGGCAGGCGAGCGACTGCAGTGAGGGAAGGTGTGTGTGTGTGAGGGGGGAAAGAAGGAGGGAGGGAAGGGAGGAAAGTTGGGACAAGTGAGAGAAGAGGAAAGAAGGGAAAGAGAGAGAAAGAGAGAGGGAAACAGGGGGGCCAGAGCAGAGAGCAAGAGGGAGAGGGTCTGGCTGCTTCTGCGGGGGCCTCTAGTGTTATGTCCAGTGGGGCTCCTGTGCTGGCAGCCTGCAGGAGGCAAGGATGGCAGGGATGCCCAGGACCTTCTCCTCCTTCCCTCCAGGAAGGAACCCACAAAAGCTCCTCTGTTTGGAGCAACACACAAAAGCAAGCAAACAACCCCCAGAATTCCATAGCAAAGAGCCAGACAAGAATTAAAGCGGGGAGGGAAGCTCACAGGCCCCACCTGGAATATTGTGTCCAGTTCTGGGCACCACAATTCAAAAAGAAGCGTGTCCAAAGGAGGGCGACTAAAATGGTGAAAGGTCTGGAAACCATGCCCTACAAGGAACGACTTAGGGAGCTGGGGATGTTTAGCCTGGAGAAGAGAAGATTAAGAGGTGATATGATAGCCCTGTTTAAATATTTGAAGGGATGTCACATTGATGAGGGAGCAAGCTTGTTTTCTGCTGCTCCAGAGACTAGGACCCGGAGCAATGGATGCAAGCTCCAGGAAAAGAGATCCCACTTCAATATTAGGAGGAACTTCCTGAGAGTAAGGGCTGTTCGAAAGTGGAACACACTCTTTCCTCAGAGTGTAGTGGAGTCTCCTTCCTTGGAGGTCTTTAAGCAGAGGCTGGATGGCCATCTGTTGGGGATGCTTTGATTGTGATTTCCTGCATGGCAGAATGGGGTTGGACTGGATGGCCCTTGTGGTCTCTTCCAACTCTATGATTCTATGATTCTATGAAGGCACACATTACATGCGCACACACACAGGAGGCAAAAGGCTGACAAGCAGCCAAAATGGGGAATTGGGATGACAGCAGAGGACTCTTCTTTTCTAACCGGTTTAAAGAGCTGCTATGGCTGCCGGGGCTCTGCCCTTGGCCCAGTCCCCTCCCTGGCAACTTGCTTTTCTTCGGCTTGAAGAGACCTGCATGGAGCTCCTCCTTCTTTCCAGCCTTGCAAAGGAGGTTTGGGATGTAACTTGCAAGGCTCATCTCTCCCCATTTCTCTTTCTCCCTGCCTTCCTCCCGATCCCTCCTTCTTCCCTCCCTTCCCTCCCTCCTCCTTTCCCCCCCCTCTCTCTCACACACACCCCTTCCCTCACTGCAGTCGCTCGCCTGCCTGCTTCACTGCCTCCCTGCCTGTCATTCTTTCAGCCAATCAGGAGACGGAGGCGGCCTTGGTGGAATATGTTCTCAGAACGGTTTCAGGAATCGCTGTGCGGTAAAATGCAGTTCTGATCACGTTCTGATCACGTTCTAGTTTACTAATGCAGTAATATCTGTTCCAGGAACGTTCTCATCACGTGATGATAGGAACGTTCTCAGAACACAGTGCGATAATCTCCATTGTGTTGCAAGAATGCTGGTATCTGCTGCCACTACTGGGTGCATTTGGATGTGTGCCTAGTTACCAAAAAATAACTCTCCCTCTCTCCCTCCCGCCCTCCCTTCCCACGCTGGGTTGCCATATTGCTTGGTTAGCCAGGGTTTGTGCAAACATGGGGCCCAATATCCACCCAGGGCACTTTCATAATCAGCATTTTCCAGCACAGTTTCCAGTACTTCCTTTGGCAAAAATCCAACCCCTATTTTATCACAAGGGAGTAAAATAATCTGTAGGGCTTGGTCCATGTAAATTCTCTTGCTCAAATGAGTCTAAAGGAAAACAAAGCCACCAATTATGCAGTTTATAGCTTTACTGATTATAGATGATGCAACAGATATAAAAGCAAGAAAATGTTATAATGTCTATTCAGTCAAATACAGGAATATCCTTATGTGCAAGTGATCCCCAAATGTGCATAAGGATGTCATGCTTAACTCCAGTGATTTACAGACAATGATTTACAGTGCTGGAATTATCTTTTCTGGGACTATGACAAAAGAACTTTATGTACTTTAACAGGTTATATACTTTAACTGGACTGGCTTTATAGAAGCTACAGTGATACTCATGGGTTGGGGAGGGGTGCTCTGCCTTCCCCCTTTTGTCTGGGAGAAGGAAAAGATTCCTGTTCTCAGGGAGAAGTGTCTGCATCAGTACCAAGGCTGGCAAGGTCTAACAACTGCATAACTATTTGAAACTGGCAATCATTGGCATATTTTGCCATTGGCAGCATCTAAGTTTATCTCCAGATGTGTCAGTAAAGAGGCTTCTCAAGGAATTCACTGTATTCTGCCTACAAAGTGTCTTGTATTCTCAAAGGAACTGCTTTTGTTTCTAACAATAAGGAAAAAAAGTTAATTTTTGAAACAGTTAATTAGGTTTTTTGTGGGTTTTTTGGGCTATGTGGCCATGTTCTAGCAGAGTTTATTCCTGACGTTTTCCCAGCATCTGTGGGTGATATATTCAGATAATGCTGGCACAGAAGTGAATGGTGTGTGTGTGTGTGTGTGTGTGTGTGTGTGTGTGTATATATATACTGTGTGACTCTAGGTTGGGAGGAGTGATTTACATGTTAAGCTGTGTATTGTTCTGTTGTTGAATGGTAAGGCCTCAGGGTGCGAGGATATGCATGGAGGATTTGTTTCTGCTTAATTGGGGGTCGATTGTCTGCTGGGAAAAACCCTGATCCTGAGTGGTTTTCATTTGCATTTTGCTGGGTCTTAATTTGGTGTTTTTCAGGACTGGTAGCCAAACTTTGTTTACTTTAAGGGTTTTTTCTTTCCTGTTCAAGTTGTCCACGTGTTTGTGGATTTCAATGGCTTCCCTGTGCATTCTTACCTGATAATTGTTGGCATGGTCCAGAATTTCAATGTTTTCAAATAGCATTTTGTGCCCAACATGTTCTGCTACTGCTGATTTTTCTGCAATGTCTCTCATGTTCCTTGATTCATGTTTGGACACAGCATTTGGTGGTCCCTATGTAGACTTGTCCACAGCTGCATGGTATGACTGAATCCTGCAGCATAGTGGAGGCTCTCCTTGCAAAACATATCACTTTCCATAGATGAAGAAGAGTAATATGTGTAGGATGTTCTCTAACTCACTGCCTTCCTCAATTACTTGTTTTAGGTAAACTACTGAACACCTAAAGAGGCTGCTCCCCCTCCGCAATATCTCATCCTATCTGGATTTGGCCTTATCTGTGATACTTTATCCCCTCTGCAAAATGCTTACTATATCCTTCCCCTTCTCTGTACACTATCATGTAGCATCATGTATTAACAACTATTTGATTCATTTATTTTCATCACCATAAATATAAAGAGATTCATCCCCATTCCTGACCACTTTCCAGTTTTGAGATAATTTTTGCTATTCATTTTCAGCATTCCAGCTGACCTGGTCAAGGTTTCTTAGGATGCACTGGATGATAATCTATGACTCCAAAAAACCAAGAACTTCATATAATTTCAAATTTGTTCATGGAATCCAATCAAACCTATGTACTATTTCCAAAACACTGAAAGGACATTTCAAGACATTGAGAATTCCAGGGGTAAATATTTATTTGGAGTCCCCATTGATCCAACCGCACCTTCTATCAGTGTCAGCTCTAATTCAGAACTACAAGCATGGGAGATACATAGAAATTCAAAACCGGGCTTTTAAGAATTTATGAGCCGTCCTGCCTGGATGTGTGAATCTGACAGATCTGTTTTTCCTTGCGCTCACTTTTTAAAAACTGAAGTTCTTTCTGATAAATTTACATGGGAATCTGTGAACGCCAGAAAGTTCTTCTCTAAATTTACCAATCTAAATTAAAATTCTCACCCATCCTTACATACCAAATAGTGTATTTTTTATCTCCTAAATAAAATTGTAAGATCTTCCCATGAGTGAAAGCTTCCTCTTTTGTTCCAAGAGCACAAATAACTTGTTTTTGAAGTAACATTTTGGGATTAAGAGGGAGGTTGTGGAGTGACACACAGTAGGGAGAAAGGATAGAGAAAGATGAACATTGTCAAATATCTTTTTATCAGGAGTGTCCCTTTTAACACAATATGAGAGTCTTTCATAATTGTGTTTTATCTCAGAAATATGTGGAAGAGGGTTTTTTTTATTGTTGTATTCATTTAGTGATCATTACAAGAAAATTACACCTCCTGGCAATCAAATGAGATTTGTCTCTTCCCTCTATATCAGTTAAAAACATTTTATATATACTTCATCCCAAATTGGCACAACTTACTTTAATTTCCTTTCCAATGGAGGGGAATAATCAATACTCCATAGCTGCATATGGTGTCCTTTCAGAATGTAAATGCTAATGGTGCTATCTGGCAACATTTGCTCTGTTAGACTATAAAAGATAACTGCAAATTGGAAATTATTTGAACTTTCAAATTTGCTTTAGACCATTACACTTCTTATTCCTGGAACTATGCACCTTTCTGAGTGATTCCTTTGTATTTTATCTGTAGCAGGATTACCAAATGCAATGTAGGAAACCATTATAAAGCTTGAGGCTAGTCTCTCTCTCTCTCTCTGTCTCTCTCTCTCTGCCTTCAAGTCACCTATCAACTTATGTGTGTGACTGCCAGACCCTTATATGGCACATTTCTTTAGAAATTGAGAAGGACTTCAAATCAATTTGATGGGGATTCAGTCCGGTTGTAGTAAATAAAACTCTAAATTCCTGATTGATACCCAAAAGCTCTTTCTATGACTATAAGGATCTCTTTGGAGCCCAACTTTTCCCCCTCAAGACACTGATTTCCAGTACTTTCCTTTTGCCATGAGATTTTTGATGAACAAGAAATCACAAGCTGATATAGTCCAAAACTGAACATCTTCATAGTAAGCAAATATGTTTTTTTTTTAAAGTTTAATGTGGCTTCACTTGTCATCAGGGATGAATATTGAACATAATTCAGCTGAAGTGGCCAGGTGGCAGATGTGTTGATCCCAGGTGTGCTTTTTACACAGCAGGCTGGAGCATATTGGCTGCAGTAACAGTAGTCTGAAATAATTTAGACTACTTTCATTTTGGGTAATATTATACTTCTGCAAGGATAAAGTTTATTACCCTGGGAATTTTCTGTTATCTATATGGGGTGTCCAGATCATCTACATTCATATTAGATGGTTGCAATTAGTTATGTTTGATTTGGGAAGGTGATGAGGGAATAATGGCATTTGTTTCACCAAATAATGTTACAACCGGTGACATGTTGTTGCTCAGTGACATCTCACTGTTTTTTTAATAAATGTGCTCCTCCCAAAAAGTAGCATTACCTACATCTTTTAAAAATATTCTTGGGGGGGAGAAATCTTTAAGTTTGCCCCAATATTAAGGGCAGTTTCTTCCTTGTTTAGATGGAATAAAAAGAAGCAAGGATCTCACTGAATAATAGACTCCAGTAAATCTCTGGAGTAAACTTAAGGAATGAGAAATAATGAGATGAGAAACTTTAAAATAATACCATGAGAAATGGTAATGGAGGAAAATTGAATATGGAGGAATTGTAACAGTTCTTTAAATGTAACTTTTGAAGCTCTGGAGCTTTTGGGATTTGGTAGAGACTGTCAGAAGCAGAACAGAAGAGGTAACATTCTGAATTGCTAATATATCTCTATGGGTCTATGGGGCCAGCTTTAATTGAATATTGCAAACACAGCCACAGTTTAAGTCCAGTCTGCATATACAACATTACAACAAATATGCACTGTCACAAAATTTCCAAGCATCCACTGAGGCATCAGTGCAGGACCTCTGCTGCTCAGTTGTATTTCAGCATTTGAAGGCAAATGGGTGGCTTCATGACATTCCAGCAGCACGACGTTTACATGCTGCACGCCAGTCATGAAGCTGGCTTCTGGCCATGGCGCAAGCAGCAAAGCCAGCTTTTTGCCAGCCAAAAAGGGAGCAGGTCTTTGCCACTCCTTTTTTGGGCAGCTTCATGGCAGATTGGGGCTGTGTGTTCAGGAGAAGAAAACAATTATTACACTAACAAGAAACTAAAAATAAGAAATTATATAGATGAAATTCATAGGAATAATGGAAACAAATGGATTTGAATGTGATATGGTTTACTCACATTGGGACTGGTGGACTTTGGCAGATGCTCTATACACATAATCACCATTGGAGAAGAATTCAGAGCAACAGTTGTAGTCTTCAGAGTGTCTTCTCTCTACTTCACACCTGTGTCTCTAACTGGGTATTGCAGCATGGCAGCATCAAACACATCCAATGGCACATATATCTTACTGTCATTATGAGGTCACAATGATCATTTTTCTTCATGAAGCAGCAGTATGATATCAAACAATGGATAATCACTTTCTTTTGAGGCATGCAATTAGCAATAAGTATGAAGCCTCAATGACCAGTTTCTCTCCTTCAGGCAGATCATATAAGCACAAAGTCAGAATGAGAAGTTTTGCTCCTTCAGTAGGAAGCCACAGACTTTCTTTATGGGGTCAGGCAAGACAAGCATATATTACAATGGAAGTCTCAACTTCAAGCAGGCAGCATCAGTGTGATGTCATGGTGAGCCATTTTGCTTGCTATCATCATGGAGTGCAATATCAGCATAAAGTCAAAATGGCCACTCTCTGACAGACAGAAAATATATGTATGAAGTTACAATGGACAAACTCTTTCAGAAAACAATATCACTTTAATGTCAAAATAGCCATTTTCTCCTTCACACAGGCAACAAGATACAGTGTCTCAGTATCCTGTCTCTCTTCTTTGGATAGGTTGTATGACCAATCTTCTCCTTCAAGCTGTCTGCATCAGCAAAAAATAACAATGAGGGCAGATAGGATCAGACTGAGATCACAATGGCCAGGCTTTCTCCTCAAGGTAAGCATCATCATCACAAGGACAGACTCTCTCCCATTCAGTAGGTAGCATCACAAGGAAGCTTCTGTTCCAAGCTCAGAGCATCAGCACTAAACTGCATTGAAAATCTCTCTCTTTAAGGTGGATAGCATTAACATGATCTCACAATAGACATTCTTTCTCTTAGGCAGACAGAATCAGGGCAAGGAAACATTAGTTATTCTGTCTCTCATCAAAACAAGAAGCAGAAATATGCCAACCCAGTGTTTCTTACTTTCACAGGCAGTCATGGGAGTGCAGAGATCTTAATCTATTCAAGGTGGGCATAGTCTCTCCCATTATCCTACTGAACTGGGTAACAACAGTGTTTCTTTCTCCATAACTAAGGTATGACTTTGTTTGTGGTTAACAGCCTTCAAGTTGACTTTGATTCATGGCTACTCTGTGAATGAGACATCTCCATGACTCTCTATTCTCTCAGCTCTTGTAGGTTCAGACCAGTGACCTCCCTGAGTCTAGCCATCTGGCATGCAGTCTTCTTCTTGTTCTACTGCTCTCTACATTGTGTTATAGTCAATGTGGGATAAGTACATTCCCTCTGAGTTGCAACTCTAAAGCTAAACTTTAATTTTGTTTGATAAGTAGCCTAAAAGTAACTTTTATAATTAATGAAGAAAGAATATTGCATGGCTGAAGTCTTGGATGGTGCTCCTAACTCAAGCTGTGCTGAGCGTGTTAAGGCAACAGTGAGGTGAATGGGTAAAGAATGTTTCATACCAAAGGATAGTGGTTTGTGGCAGGCATTTTTTAAAAAGCAATCTGAAATTAACTACAGGTTTAGACTCCCTTATTTTAAATGCTTGGGACCAGAAGTATTTGGAATTTTGGATTTCAGGATATCTATATTTGCATGTAAGTACACAGTATCTTGGAGATGGGACCCAAGTCTAAACACAAAATTCATCTGAGTTTCATATACACCTTATAATTTTATACAATATTTTAATAATTTTGTACATGAAACAAAGTTTGTGTATATTAAACCATCAGAAAGGAATGGCATCACTATGCCAGCCACCCTTGAAAAAAGGTTTTGGGTTTTGGAATATTTCAGATTTTGGAATTGCAGATAAAGGGAGACTCAACTTGTAAGTAGTTGAATTTCAGACTTTTTTGGGTGGTGATGTTTCTGGTAGCAAACTAGCTTTGAACGCCTCAGCACTGTGTTTGTAACTAATTAATCTTGCAAGGTACTTTTCCAAGCTCTGAGACAACCCTATGATCTTCAGTGCTGAGTGGGGATCTGAAATAGCATTTGTCTAGTCCTAATCCACATCTGAAGACTACAGCACACCCTCTCTCAAAAGCTGATCACATATTTATTATAAATTGTTATCCCAGTGTGGCATCTCTTGCCAAAAGCCACTTTATATGATTATCCCAAAAGCCATCAACCAACCTGAGTCAAGCTTAACAAGGCTTTGAATCTGGTTCCCTGTATCTCAGAAACTTGACTGAGAACCAATTTTCCTGGGGCTGGGTGCTGGAGAGTTAGACATCAAAGAAGAGATTAGTAATTTCATCCAAAAAAAAAAAAGACATGGAAGTCTACAAATGTGCTTGTAATATTGTGAAGACTCTAAAATCTTAGCCTTTGTGTTTGCAAAATGCCAGGCTTGATGACCAAAGCACACATTGACTTGTGAAAGGTGTGTTCTGAAGAGAAATTCATAATACCTGAATTCTATTACCTAGTCTCTTAATTGTTTTGATGAGCTGAGTGTAAAGCATTGATTAATGTTCTCAGCATGTTTGATCACAATACTGAAGAACATCTGTTTGATCATATTTGGCATTTGTTATTTCAAATAAAAATGAACAAAGCTGGAGTGACAAACCTGAGAGTCAGAGAAAGGAGGCACAGTCACGGCTCATGTTTAATAAGGTAGAATTGCCTCACATAATTAAATTGATGAAGTAGGATATCAGAGAGTTTGAACATCAGCTGATGTTTCAAACATTCAATGAGCGGGACATTTTGGGAACTGAACTTCTGGGTGATCTTGGAATGATGGAAAATGTGACATAAAGGGGCAACACAATAATGATCAAAGCACTTTCTGTATGAAGTTTAGGGGGGTTAGTTTAGAGAACAATAACGTGCAATCATGGGATATATCTACAATAATAAAAGATGCATCTGTATGTGTCTGCCAGAGACATTTGTTTAGAAACTGAAGACTGAATATATCACAATATGCTTTCCCACTTCCCATAGCATCTTCTCTAGTCATTATCCATTGGCAATGAATAATGTTTCAATTGTCCATATTGCAAAAATTCTCAGTAATAGAGGGATCGAGGCATCTGGAGATGGTGTTGAAAAACATAGGCATAAAAAATCAATAGAAAAGGGAACTTTCCTTCACCCTAGAGGATAAGGCTATCAATAACTATTAGTCACAATCACTATATATAACTTCCAGGATAAGAGGCAGTAAGCCTCCGAATACCAGTTGCTGGAGAACATGAGCAAAAGGCTGCTATTAAGGATGGAAAGAATTTTCATTGAACTAATCTTTCATTTCACTGAATCACTGAACAGTTTTGATGAAAATAATGTTTTTGTACCTCATGATGCATATTGCAAGAGAATGCACCCCTCAGTAGGGATGTACTTCTTCACTAATTTTGTTCTTGAAAGAAGGAATGAGTAATTTTAGCAATTTTCTTCCTATTATGATAAAGCCTTTGAAAATTTTGCAACCTGTTTGCAATTTGGGACTTATTCTCAACAGATGTTTCATGTTACATTTTTGTGCAAAAAGCAACATTTTCTGTTCCAGAAACAGCATTTTCTGCAGAGAAAATAATAGTTTCCTGTGAAGAAAATGCTGTTCTCGGCACAGAAAAGTCTTATTTCTACACAAACACAAAAACCCTATGTTCATTTTTGCACAGAATAAGTCCTAAACTGCAAAGATTCCCATCACTCTAAGATTCTTCACATCAGGATTTCCCAGTGCTCAAGAAACACATTTTTGACCCTTCCCCCCAAAAATATTTTCATATATTCACCTCTTTACTTTTTCATGCCTTTCATGGAACCTTTGATGGACAGTAACTGGGTAATATTAACATTATTTTTCTGCAACTACTGATGGTTGACAATGGCCAACTGATGTCTGCCCACATTCCCTGCTCTGCCTCCATTGGCTCAGACATTTGCCAGAAGAATGGGGGGTGGGGGGAGTCAGTGTTCCTTTGTGACTGTTAGCAATCTTCACCATTTGGGCATTCACAGTAATAGCTCTCTTTTCAATATTGACAACAAGAATCGACACTTTATGACCATCCAGATGTTTTGGGACTGCAACAGCTAGCAGTCCACATCAGTATTATCCAACGGTGAGGGCCTATGAGTTGAAGTCTGCAAATGCTGGTTCACATAAGCTGGAATACTCAGCCAGTATTATTCAGCACTAGTGATGTCAGTCACAGGATGTTATTACAGTAAATATAGAAGGCCAACATCTATGCCTAGAGAAAACATAAATAAAACAGTACCCAAGGGTAGGACAAGTGTTCCTCTAGTTGCTCAATATGCATAGGCAAAGAAAAGGGGTTTCACCCAGGCCTTTGGGGGGGGAAAACCAGAACTATTGATCTGAACTGCAGAGGGCACACAAATGTTAAAAATAAAGCTGTACTCTTTTCTTCCATCTCAAGAAAGAAATTATGTGTTCCTTCCCTCTGCAGCAAATCAAAAGAATGAGCAATTTATTAGCCAGCATAATAGAACTGGCTTCTAATGTGCCTAATTCGTCACTTGCTAAGGGTCTATACCAGACCTGTCATTAATAAAGGAAGAAATGATTGATCTGTGATTCAGCTGGCACCAAAAAATGCAGCAAGATATTTAGATGAGGATGCTACCTGACAAAGGGCTACCTGAATTCATGCTATTGTCAAGGAACTATTGGATATCCTTGAAGCCTTTTCTATGCTTATATCACTTCCTCTTGGAATTATTACTCTGCGGCTATTTCACACTACACTACAACCATGCTCCCATTTGAATTGCCATGGCCACATCCTATGAATTCCTCAAATTTATAGTTTAGTGTGGCACTATTGTTGTCTGCTTGAGAATTCTAAATGCCCATCCCTAAAGTGCAAACCCTAGAATTCTATAGCATGGAACCATAATAGGTAAAGTGGAATCAAATCACTATAAATATGCAGTGTGAATGGGCCCTTTGTTCAGGATCAAATGAAAGAGCATGTGGTCATTCTGATGCACTGCAATTTGAAAGAGAATATTCCTAAGCAATATGTGAAATTTATGATTATGCATTGTCAACTGTGGCTACTTTTTCCTTCATAATTTCTACTTAATAATACTCTATTTACCATATCTATATAGCAAAGCACCCAGTGCAGAATAAAGGTGGAAGCAAGATGGTTGATATTAAACATAACATGAAAGATTCTTCAAAGATGTGGCAAGAATGCTGGAGATTTTGACTATGAGAGAATTGGGGCTTCACTATGCAAAGGGGCAAATCCCATGTGGCATTTTAAGAGACTAAGGTATAGCCTTTTTCAGTTTTGGAAGAACTTATTATCAAATTGACAAATTAAAAATAGAAATCTAGATTACTGTTCTATGCAATCAGTTGAATCAACATTCCCACATGATTACCTACCTAAGAATCCAAGACTGAATTATCTGAAGCAATGTTGATCTAAAGTTGAATAAGCTGTAATAACATTGATTTAAAACCCACTTTCAAAATTAGCAAAAGAGAAAATATTTCATAGGAGTCTTCCTACACCATTCCTCCTCCAAAATTTCTAGTTTCCTTTCCAACAGGTCCAATATTTTGACATTGAAAATATGTCATACGATCTTTTCCCCACCCGTTTCCTATATTCCCAATACTTTCATTTCAGATAGAGATGTGGTGGTCACAAAGAAAAAACTGGAGGAAATACTTTCCTTTTCCTAAATTTTCCCATCCCCCCCCCCCCCCCGGACCTTTAAACCATTACCTATGTCATTCTTAGCAGAATCTTGACCCAGATTTTAGTCCAAACTTTCCCACAGCCCCCCCCCCCCTCCAGCTTTTACTATCAGTTAGAGACAGCCCTGGCATATTCTTTTTCAAAACCTTTCTGACGCCAGAAGAGGGAAGCCAGAAGATGAGTGTGTGTGAGAAAGAATGGCTGATATCTCTGCTAGCTGCAGTTTTATGCATTCCCATTCCTCTGTTCTATCACTGTGTTCCCATATATTAATATTTTGGTTGTACAGGGAGTGAGCTGCATGTGGCCCACTGCCAAACTACTTGGACACACATGTGTCCTACTAAGTCTGTTTTTGCATCCCCTGATTTCTCCAGTCTCTCCTGGCTACATTTTTGTGACCACAAGAAAAGGTGAGCTGCCTCTCTTGGAAAGTTCCAGGAGAAGACTTTGGCTTTTAAATAGTTTACATTTCCCCACCACTATTTGATGTTCCTCCCCCCCCCAAAAAAAAAAACAGAGTAAATTTGTTTGGGGCATTTGGCGCAATCCATGAGCCCCCTCCCCCCCCCAAAAAAACCTGAATCCGCCACAGGTACACACTGCAGCTGGCAGAGGTATCAGCCATTCTTCTCAAACTAACTTGGTCTAAAATGGACAATCATGTAAGCATGTCTTTTGTAATGTTCATGGCCCTTGATTGCCCACCTGAGATGGAGTTAATTCAACCAAACTTCACATTTCAAATTATCTATCTTCAGAGTAAATGTGGATGGCAATGACATCATTTTCCCATTAAAGATGAAGTTTCAACCACTTTAACCAGAATTCTGGGGAAGGAGTCAGGGGTATCATTTTGGGTGGAGATAGAGGCACATGTCACCAATCCTGAGAGCTACAGTCCAACAACATCCAGATTATGGAAGCTGTGATGGCTGAAGGTGCGTGCATGGACACCACACACATATGCTGGATGGTCTTTGGAGGTCCCTTTCAACTCTAGCATTCTATGTATTTCTGCATGGCAGAAGGGGTTGGATTTGACGGCCCTTCGGGGTCCTTCCAACTCTTGGATTCTATATAAATGCAAGCAGTGCTCTCTAGGACTCATCTCTTTGCCCCTCTGGTGCTACAAGGCCAAATATCTGCCTACAGGAGTTGCAGAGATAATAGTGTGTGTGTGCGCGCATGTGTGCGCATGTATGCACACACATGCACCTTCAAGAAGCCCATGAATGTATGGGGAACCTGTCAATTGCCTAGGGTTTTCTTAAGTGAGGAATCCTCCAAGGTGATTTTGCCAGTTCCTTCCTCTGAAAGCTAGCCTACAGCACCTAATATTTTTCCCTGATGGTCTCCCATCCAAGTACTAACCGGGGCATACTGACTCTGCATAGCTTCCAAGGTCCGGATGTTGTTGGATTGCAGCTCCCAGCATTCCTCAGCATTGGCTGCCCCAGCTAGGGACTGCTGGACCTTGCAGTCCAACAACAGCTAAACTCCATAACTCAGTTTAGTGCAGTGTATGTGCTGAAAAGGGCAGGGTATAGAAAGAAAATTAGAGCTTGGAAAAAGGACTTTGGATTACAGCTTCCATAGTCCCCCTTTCATCTATAGGACTTGTTGTCAAAACTGATCCCAGCTTGTCTTCTTTACTTTGTCTCTCTCAGAAACCAGACTTCACTCCCATCCTCCTTTGTGTGACCTTTCTGTTTGAGCTTTGACAAATGGGAATCCAGTCATTGCAAAAACAACATCTCACTGGCAAGATGGCTTTGTATGTGACATGAGTGTGAAAATTAACACATTCTTGCATTTATGGCAATGATGCCATAAAATAATGAAACAATTTGGAACAACGAACTTCAAAAGGAATTTCCCCATCCCTTACTTCATTTTCATTTGAATTATGTGAATGTGCTCACACCTATATGATCATGTGGCAAATTTCTAGGCTTGTACGTAAAGGGGGCTGAGAAATCAGCAATTTGCATCTTTAGCGTACCATGATGAATAATCATCACATCGCTAGCCAGGAGTGCTTTTGCTCAGCTTTGACTGGTGTACCAGATGTGCCTTTTTGGGGGGGAAGGCAGTGATTCATGACTTAGCTACCTCTCAGACTACTGTACATGGACTGCCCTTGAAAAGTGTTAGAAAGCTATAGCTAATGCAAAATGCAACAGTCAGATTGGTGTCAGGTGTGCATTGTAGAGATGATATAAGATTTGTTCTGCAAGAACTACACTGGCTTCCAAATTGCTTCTGAGCTCAATTCAAGGTGCTAATGTGAAACTACTAAGCCCTAAATGACTTGGGGCCAAGATCTCCAAAAGGCCACCTCCTCCCCTATGAATCTGCCAGAAATTTGAACTCTGCAGAAAAGCCTTTGTTGCAAGTTCCAACACCTCATAAAGTCAGGCTGGTGGGTACATGTATCAGGACTTTCTCTGTGGCAGCACCTCAGCTGTGGAACTCTGTACTCAAGGAAATTAGGCAGGTTCGGTCTCATTTAAGCTTCTGTTGGGCAGCCAAAACAGTGCTGTTACGCATAGAATTCAGCATTTGAAACTGTTTTAAATGTTTCAAAAGTGGATTCTGGGATTGTTTTTAGACTGCTTTTAGGAGTTTTTAAAGAGTGTTTTTATCTTTGTATTGTTTTAATAGGTTTTTATTTGTTCATCACTTCAGGACCCCTTGTAAACTAGGTGATGATACTGAAATACTATAAATAAATATGCTTTTCAACATATACATGAAGCCATTGGGAGAGATCATCCAGAGGCATTGGGGTGGGGTGTTATCAGTACGCTGATGACACCCAGATATATTTCTCCATGTCTCGGTCATCAGCTTTGACTTCAGATGGCGTCTCTCCTCTCAATGACTATCTTAAAGCAGTAATGGATTGGATGAAGGAAACAAATTGAAGCTGAATCCAGACAAAACAGAGGTACCTACAGTATCAGCTCCGAACCCAGGTATCGGGATACAACCTGCAGTCCTAGAAGGGGTCACACTCTCCTCAAAGGACTATGTTCACTTTCTGGGGGTGTTCCTAGATTCGTTGCTTCACATGACAAATAGGGTGAATGTGACAGTCAGGTGTGCCTGTTATCAGCTTTGGCTGATACACCAGCTGCACTCTTCCTGGAAGTCAGGGACCTTGAGACCGTAGTACATGCACTAGTAACCTCACACCTTGATTTCTGCAATGCACCCTACATGGGGTTACCCTCGTGCTTGGTCCGGAAATTTCAATTAGTTCAGAACATGGCAGCCAGACTGGTCTCTGGTACATCCAGAAGAGACCATATAACACAGATCTTAAGATCACTCCACTGGCTACCCATTAGTTTCCGGGCCCAGTACAAGGTGTTGGTTGTTGGTTACCTTTAAAGCCCTAAATGGCTTGGGTCCAACCTATCTTCAGGACTGCCTCCTTCCATATAATCCTCCCCGCACACTTAGATCTTCAGGGAGGAATTTGTTACAGCCTTATAAAACAAAGCTGTTCATGACCTCCCAGAAGACTTTCTCAGCTATTGTGTCCAGATTGTGGAATGGCCTGCCAGACAAGATCTGTCATATTACCACCCTAAACAGCTTTTTTAAAGCTATAAAGAAAGATCTCTTCTGGCAGGCCTTTCCTGAACAGTTCCCCGGCCACTAGAAGAAATCGAACTGCTGAACTCCGACCTCACCTTAGTCACGATTTATTGTTTCTTATATCATTTTAAAGTATGTTTTAATTCTTATATTGTATTGGGTATTGAGGGTTTGGGATTGTATATTTTAATCTTTGTAAGCCGCCCCGATTGCATTTTGTAGAGGGGTGGGATATAAATAAATTTTATTATTATTATTACTATAAATAAATAAATTAAATAACTGTGTAGAGTGGAAGAGACTGGGAATAGCTGGTGGTGACTGCTGAGTATTGCCATGTGCATATTCATCTCTTGCAAAGGGAGAGAGAGGGCATTTTGGATGTCCTTCTGGACAGGAGGGAGAAATGGAGGACGTGCCTTGGAAAAGGAGGGCATAGAATCAGACAGGCTTATGAAACCAGCCTCTTTCTCGTATATGTGAGTGTTTGTGTGTGGCTTTAGGAGTTTGCAAAGGGCAACCTCATTCTGCCTTTCTCTGAAACACCTTTTGGGGCTTCTGTGGCAAAGAGGATTCCCCTACCTTCCTCTCTCCTCCCTTCCCTTCCCTGGAGCATGTATGTGTGTGTGCACTTGTGGAAATGACAGTTTGGAGCATGCTCAGAGAAGGTATTTCTAAGCAGGCAATGAGGATTTGTTTGTCTCCTTTTGATAGCCAAATTTGCATTGGGCCCACCTTAATGTGCTTCTAACTCCTTGTTGTGCTCTGTGTGTGATAACCAATAGCAAATGGGATTGCTTTTCTGGGATGCCACCACTTTAACCATTTTTAGGATGGAAGCACATAGGACCTACGTGTGATAAGGTCTTACATAGAGTCTCCTGACCTGATCCTCCCAGTAAGGCAGGGTTGGGTGGGTTTTATGATCTGCTCTCTAGGTCATACATTCTAAACTGCAAATTTCAGTCCCAATTAATTTATTTTATTTTCCAAGAATTTAGTACCCAAAATGGTATTTTCATAGCTGATAAAATCTTCATAATCAAACTGACTCGGAAGACAAAATCTCTTCTATATCTGGTTCTTCCATACTGAAATATTTTGAGAAGAGATTTCCATCCACAGCCGCTTACTGGTCTGAAGAATGTGAGAGGAATTCATCCTGCTGGTCTGTCAATAGTCTGTAAAATTCACTTTAAAAGATGAAAGATGTCATATTTATATAGGTGGTTTTCTGATGTGGATGAAGCAACAATGAATGTATGAAGCTTTAAAAAAAAGCCTCTACACACAGAGAAAGACAAGTCAATACAACTTTCCATTATAGTTTCATCATGGTTTGAATGCAGAACAGATAATAATCCTCACCACGAGTGAAAGGTTATTCATACTCTTCTTTTAAGTGGTTGGTTTCTGCCTTTCTGTCTGTCTCTTTCACTCTCTTTTCTCAAGCACTCATGATCCTTGTATAATTCAGAAGGGGAGGGCTGTGAGCAATGTTTGTTGCTTCTCACATATAGCTAACAATGATGGCTCAAAGCTTGTTCACAGACTGGGAAGCAAGGAGTAAACAGATATAATCCTGGATGGTGTGTTTCTTCTGCTTTATGTTTTATTGAACCTAAAACAGAGATTACATCCAGTACAAGATGCATTATAAATGAATTCAGCTTCAGTACACTGATATGACTCCATCTTGTGAGAGTAAATAGAGTAGGAATGGAAAGGATACCCAGATTGAAAAACAGGGTTCAGTTGAGAAAGCCAGTCAGGAAGAATAATAGACCAGTGAGAATCTTGCAAAATTTCCTCCCCTTCTTTGAATGTTCCAAAATGTTCCAGAAGAATTCTTCTCTTTAGAAAAATACATTTTTTTCTTTTACAAAAATGTGTTTTGTTTGCAAACCCCCACTGTTTTCTGGGCAGAAAAACTGTTCCCTGCACAGGAAACATTTTTCTGTGCAAAAAACAGTGCCGTGTCCACATGGACGAGAATACTCTGATTCATTCTTGCATGTGAGGATGAAGACTGAGTGTTATCACCCCAGAGTTGCCTCAACACCTCCCCTATTACCTGGGCTGTTTGTGTGCCAGATAGCTGTTTGCATGTGTGTCTTGCTGTGCTGCCACTGCTGGCACCTATCTCTCACTTTGAGCTAAAAACAAGGCAGACAGCATTGATTACATTGCTGGACAATCTCAGAGAAACCATGGTAGTGCCAGGTGACCCAGTGGAATACATTGTAACCTGCTGCTCAGTGTTACAACTGAGGCTTCTAGATCTTCTGGAATTTTGGTCTTATTTTGATCTGTATACAGTATGAATGTTATTCTGGGAAGATCCAGAACAATTGGTGGGGGGGGGGGTTGTGTGTTTGCGCTATTTTAAGGAGGAGCATGTGGTGAGAGTGCTGAACTGACCAAATGTCATCCAAGAAGTTTGCACTTGAATTAGGGATTGGGTCCTGTGTAATTGTAATTTTGACAATGTCATTTATTTTTAGCCCCCAAGACCATTTTTGCACGTAACTCCCAAGACCATTTTTGTGGGCCCCACTGCCCCAGTTTTCTGCTTTAACTGTAACCATACCTCAAAAGTTGTGGCTTTCTGGCTGAGAAGGTTAAATAGCTCACAAATCTACAAATCTCAGAATTCCATAGTATCGAGTCATGATGCTTAAATTAGTGTCAAATTCCGTTAATTCTGCAATCTATTTAGGTGTTATTAACAAAATGCCTTGCTGACCAATTTCCAAACTTCTGTAGTTGCTTCCTGCATGTCGTGCAGATCCTGCATTGCATGGGAGATCAGACTGAAAGACTTCTCACACTAGTCTGCCAAGTTTTGACCATTTAATGGGAAAGGCAACTGCTTTGAAGATCTGAATCGGAAAAAGAGATAACTCTGTCTTCAGTGACTGGTGATGTGCCTTGTTTTTCTTACTGGATGACAAGTTGAGAAAACTTGCAATATTATTCATACCTAGTTTTCATATATTATTATTATTATTATTATTATTATTATTATTATTATTATTATTATGCTTTATTTATATGGCACTGTAGATTTGCACTAGAACATATTTCTCTTGTGTTCTAGTTATCCATCATTATCACCATCACCACCACCACCACCAATTTTAATCATTTATTTCCCACTTTTCTCACAACTTAGGGACTCAGGGTGGCTAACAGCAAATTTATTTACAACAGTACAAGTGGTAGCTGATGGTTTCCATGCCACTGAACTTATTTTTGATCTATTGGGGGGATATTATGGGATAAGGTTCATTATACTGAATAGCTCATTGAGATTCAAACCTGGAGTGGATTCACCAGGCTACTGACATAAAAGCCACCAGGCACAATTGAGCATTGTCCACTCCCACAAGAACCTTGGTAAGCAAATGCTTAGCTATCAGAGGACTTTCTAGGAATGTTGACTGTTTCAGGCTCATCTGTGGCTATATGTTTTAATTTATAGAAGACATGACTATATTTGGAGGACCATTAGAGGACAGTATATCAGGTGAAGGACTATCTGGTCCAAGTCAGTTTGATGACAAATAAACCTAAGAAGGGAGAGCAGGAGTGGGGAGTTAGCACCTGAACTGGAGTCTGAGCAACAGGAATGGAGGTCACCCATTTACAATTTCTCCTAGTCCCACTATATTGAGGTGAATTTTTATGTAAACCATATTAACATTTCCACATTTGCATTCATACAGTCAATGCAAGTCTATGTCCTTTTATGTCCTCTTTCCTTGTGAAACATTTTCATTTCTTTGGCAATATATCTGTGCAGTGCTTACTTCTGTACCTCTTCCTCTGACCCCTGCTGCTGAAACTTTGATGTCATAGGAACTTTTGGTTCTTTTTTCTCTTTGCAAATGCAAACTCCACCATGACATGTCACAATGTGCTTCTGAAACTCCCTTCTGTTTCAAAAGACAAGTGCTGTGTCTGTTTTTGGGGAGCAGAGTGCAGGTGTGGAGGAGGTCAGATCAACACAGAGAGAAAGAGAGAGAGTGTGTGTTCTCTTCATTGAAAGGAATAAATTATGGAACAAATGAATTATGTAGTTCTTTGGATCTAGACCAGAGTCATTTACCTACTGAGACAAATCAGGAGGATACAGACATTTTCGGTATGAAGTGTGGATGTGGGATATGTAGAACAACACTGCTGATGATCAAACAAGCAAAGTCACCATTTCAAAGGAAGCAGAATCCAATCTAATTACATTGAAGGCCAAGCAGGGAAAAGGATGAGCATGACTTCCATCTCTATTTCCCATGGCCAAGGAACCCAGTGCTACATTTGAAAGGAGGGAATGCCAGAGCTCTTTTTTTCTTCAATGTGAACTCTTCAGATAAATCAGAATCCTTTATAAGTGTATATTCTGTTCCGCCTGTGGAGTGACATGTGAAACTGTCACATCTTCTCCAGCTCTCTTGCTTGGTGAGAAGTTCACAGCACAAAAGGTAGCCCCAAACAGCGTGGATTCACTTAGACTAAGTTGGAATGCTGAGTACAAAAACAGGAAATGCCTGTTCTCTGGAATGTTAATAATGAGTAGGGGCAGAAAGAGAGAATTGGGATGGTAGAAAAATATCTATGCTTCTGTTATATCCCTAATAGCAGAGACCTTGACCACCTAGTCTGTTGCCTCCTTGTTAAACTGTCATCAGAACATATAGTAGATCTGAGACAGGCTTAGTGATAACACAAAGCCAAAGTAGAAAGGAAAATATGGGTTCTTTCACAGTCAGAATGCAGTTCTCTTTGTGTCAGTGATTACCAAACATTGACTTAGGAGCCCACATTAATGGGATAGTGAATGTTAAAACGATTGAAGCTTTAACCGTAAGCTGCTCAGGGTGGGAATTATCTGCTATGCTTATGTGTGTGTGTGTATCTGCCTTCAAGATGCCTGTTGCCTTATGGAAACCTGATAAATTTCATAGGGCTTTCTTGGCCAAGGAATACTCAGTGGTGGTTTTCCCAGTTCCTTATGCTACTCTATAAAAAAAACACACCAAGATATTTTCACAAGGAAGATGTGAGAAGACTGGAAGAGGAGAATCCAAGTAATAGAGAAAGCAGAGGAATATTGTTCAAGATTGCAAGTTTGACTAGAACTGGAAAGGCCACAGTTTAGAACCTGCAGAGAGGTCAGAGCAGCTCATAGGACAAAGGTAAAATTATCGGTCTTGCAAACAAGCCTTGTACTCATCTTGGTTTTTCTTATAAGCAAGGATTTCTGCACATATCTCATCTGAAAGATATGATTTTTTACAACACTCATCCACCTGGTAAATCTCTCCCCCCCCGTCCCAGCTTTTCCACCTATGACGTGTTCAACATAGATTATATATGTTTGGTCTAAATCCAATCTGAATGAAAAATGTGAGTATTATTATTATTGTTGTTGTTATTATTATTATTATTATTACTAACTTTTATTTATGAAGCGCTGTAAATTTACACAGCGCTGTACATACAATCTTTTTAGTTAGACAGTTCCCTGCCCTCGGGCTTACAATCTAAAAAGACATGACACAGAAAGAGAAGAGAGTGGTGGAGGGAAAGGGTAAGAGTAAAATATTCCTCTGATGGAAAGTCCATAAAGCAGAAGAGAGCAACATGCAATCCATGGAATACATGTAGCCCTTCCTGACTCTCTGTTTGCCCCTCCCCATGGTCTGTTGGGAGTGAGATTTGGGCCCGTACAGACAGGCCCAAATAAAGCTGCTTTGGGTCACTTTGGAGCTAGGCTGTTTAAATGACACACACATCTTAAGAGGCCAGAAGCTGTGCCAAAGCTGCGCTCCAGTCCTTAGGACTGGATTGTGGCTTTGGCACAACTTCTGGCCTCTTAGGATGCATGCATCATTTAAACAGCATACCTCCAAAGTGACCCAAAGCAGCTTTATTTGGGCCTGTCTGTATGGGCTGCTATGTCTGGCAGGTAGTGCATTTGCTCTCCACATGCTTGGATACCCATCAAAATCTCTCAGGTTTTCTAGTTATATTTAGTGGTGGTGACAATGTTGGCAGGGAAGGATACACTCCTGAATGATTCTGTGTCTGTGAAGTCTATCAAAACTAAAAAGTCCTTACCTATCTCATAATCATTTGCTGGAAAACCAGTGCATAGTATGATCTACAAATTCTCAGTACTTTAAACAGCAAGAACACAAAAATGTCTGCTCTTATTTCCTTATTTGCTACAATAGAGCATTATATATGCTTCTCATCTTCAGTTTCAATTGTCTAATCATTGACAAAAGTGTCCCTTTAAATGCAACCTTGAACTTTGCATTGTTCATAGAATGGGAGACCCAGATACAGTTATGGAAAGAGCCATGGTGCAAGATTTTCCCTGCGTATCAGCCTTAAAGTCAGATGTTTTCCAGTTACGTAGCACTCAGATCCACTAGTTATACTCTCATTGTTGCATTATCTCTCTAAAAACAACTTTGTTGCTCCATTCTCTCTCCCTCCCTCTCTCTTTCTTTCTCATTTTCGTGTCTGTCTCTCTTTGTCTGTCTCTTTGTCTGTCTGTCCCCCCCTTTCTCTTTCTTGAGAAAAATTGTCATGGGGTAAGAAAAAGTCATGGCAGGTGGGTAAGAAGGAAGTTCTTCATGAGTGTCTGCAGCTAGTCATTCTTGCTACAACAACCTGGAGGCTTGTGGACATGTGGTTCTGATCTATAGGCTGCAATGTGAGTCAAAACTTTATGTAAAACCCTTTCCCAAACCCTGTCCGCCTCTGATTTCCTCCTTACATTCCCTCTAGAATTTCTGTGTCCTGATGCTCAGAGACTGACACGCACAAGAAGCAGACTGAAGGATCACTGCACATGTGTCAATAGAATTATGCAAAGCCCAATATGAGCCCAGACATAGCCACACAAACAGCAAAATTTAGCAGACATGACTTGGGGAAATTCATGCATCTCCAATGATTCCAATCTGGCTGTCTCATGGGCTATTTTTATTCTCCCACTCCATCCTTCCCTCTCACTCCCCTGTCAGAATGTCAGAAACAATCTCGCATTCTTGTCATCATCATGGCTGTGGGCTCTCAAATTAGGAACCAACACACCCTTCTCCACCCTCCCCAAAACAAATCTAGTTTTACTTTGCTTTCTCCATCCTAGAGAGTGGCAGTGGTGGCCTGGATGATTCCCCAAGACATGAAAGCACCAACGCCCACTGCTGTCAATGGGAACTGCAAGCCCATGGCCAAGAGGGAGAATGTGGGCAGCTGAACAGAGAAAGGCAACATCAACTAGACAACCAGCTTGATTAAAATATTGCAGTACAATTTATCTGTTGCATTTTGCCTGGCCTATAAACCTCAAGGGGCAGACTTAGCCTTGGATGGGTCACTCAGTCCTAATGGCACTGAAATCTCAGAAGCATATTTCAAATTGCCCACCACATCTTTTGCCCTTTTCTTGATTGTACAAGACCAACTCAGAATTTCTATTAGTTGCTGAGAGGGGATAACTTTCAAAAGTAAAGCAAAAACAGAGTTAATATTTTCTGTGACAAAACAAGAGTCCAGAGATGCATAGATTTTCTTCCCCCAGAGGAATAAGGCCAGTTTTGGCAACTGCACTGAAATTGCC
Source organism: Sceloporus occidentalis (assembly GCA_023333645.1). Classification (NCBI taxonomy): domain Eukaryota; kingdom Metazoa; phylum Chordata; class Lepidosauria; order Squamata; family Phrynosomatidae; genus Sceloporus; species Sceloporus occidentalis. Next base: position 109,059,349 of record JALMGF010000002.1, on the reverse strand, counting down.
CTCATGTTCTGCTTCAGGGGAAATGTGGCAGCAGCTCCAGGTAAGCCTCATTAAATAAAGATACAGTCCTAGAGTAAATGATTTTAAAGAGGGGGGGGGATCACACCCCTTAGGAAAATCTATTCCAGGGATTTCTTTGCAAAATTTGTTTGCAAATTATTTCCTTTTAAGCTGAGAGGGTGTGACCTGCCCTAGGTAATCCAATTGGTTTCCATTCTGTTTTAATAGCTGGCCTTGTTTTGTGCTTCAGTTTTTCTTTTTATTACATATTACAATAAGTTGACTTTAGTCAATTTATTTTGGTAGAATGGCAAGATGTGTATCCAGTAAGTAAGTAAATATTCATATAACCACCTATTTCAGAGTAAACCTGATGAGAGGTCAGTAGGAGTTACTTAGCAAGTCATGTATTAACAACAGGCCAAATGGATTACCTTAAGCATGCAACTCAGAATAAAACAAGCAAGGCAAATCAAGAGGTCTAGAGCAAGGATGGAAACTTGATAGCTCTCCAGGTATTGTTGGACTGCAATGTCCAGCAGACCTAGGCAGCATAATCAATAGCAAATAATGCTAGAAGCTGTGGCCCAATCCATCTAGAAGACTACATTATTCCCACCTGGTGAGACTGGTGTAAAGACGTGAGTTATAATTTTTCACTACTGTTGTAAAGAATTGAGTTATAATTCTTCACTATTGGTGTAAAGAAGTGAACTATAATTCTTCACTATGTTGCTTCTCATGCATATATTTCTCTCTCTCTCTCTCTCTCTCTCTCTCTCTCTCTTTCTCTCTCTCTCTCTCCCCCTCCCTCTCTCTGTGTGTACACACATACAGAAATATTATTTTCAGAAAAAGCTGGGGTTTTCTTGTATAGAAAATACTGTTTACAGTGCAGACTTTTTTTTTATGCCACATGTGAATTCCAGAATAAGTCCTGAACTGCGAAGATTCTTATCAGTTCAAGATTCTTCTCAGAGGGGTTTTTTTTAAATCAAAACCCATGTTTTTTTAACAATTTTTAAAATAGTTTTGAATAGTCTTTCCATCCCTAGAAACTTAAGCTCCAATGATAATACACCTCACTTGTTGCCACATGTTGTTAGCTTTTGATGTCTCAGTGTCCAGTCACAGCTAGAACAATTCAATAAACTCCCTTAAACTGCTAATCTGGCTAAGAAATTGAAATTGAGAGGAGCCTGTGGTTATTGTCTCTCCTACCCCTGCAGTTTGCAAGAACAGAGGAGCAACAATGGACTTGTCTACACTGGTGGAAAACCTCTTATTTATCTTGTAGCAGCTACAACCTCAGTATACGATGTTCCTCAGAATTCACAGGCAATGTGGGGCTATGCTCTGAAAAATCCAGAGAAAAAAGAATTGCTTTTCACCTCACATTTGCCTGGAAAATCCAGGTAAATGGTGAGGACATGGTGGTATGGTCTGAAATATTGTGCTCTATAGGACCCATGATAGTGCTATAGGATCTCCCATTCCTTCCGAGTTACTCCAATCTCTCCATGGTGAGTGTGGTGTTATCAGAATCACTGTGGACTGGGAATCTCTGCTGCTGCTATGGAGGTGAGTAGCAGATTTCCTGCCGGTGTGCATAAGACCCGAGTCTATTTGTTAGACTGAGGGAAAGTGCCTCTGTTGTCTGTCACCTCCTCCTGCTCCACAGTAGCAGAAAAGAGAAAGAGTAGACAGGAAATGTGGTATTAGGCATGATATATCCTGGGTGTGTGGGGGAGGAGGTAAAATGTTGCTGGTGGTGCTAGGAGTTGTCAGCAAATAATCTGGTATTATGGAAACATTGGGGCTAAACAGACCGGCACTAAATGCCAGCATCAGGCTGGAGTGGGGGCATGGTAACTGCATTCTGGATGCCCCAACTCTTCCCCGATGCCAACGTCACACTGCCTGCTGACCCACAGTGTGGGCATCATCACATCCCTTCTTCAACACAGCATTTAGATGTGCTGGGCTGAAGAACTGCTGAAAAGCTGCTGCTGCAGCGACAAAGACAGCTTTTCACCTCTTTAAGAAAGAGGCATTTTGCTGGCCCTTTTTGAGCCAGCAAAGTGCCAGATTGGGGCCACTGCATGTGGTTGCTGTAGCCCCAATCCAGCGCTAAAAGGGGGGTTGGGATGCCACTCCTTTGGAGATGTCTGGTTACTTATGACAAAACTAAGAACTACAGCTACAAATACTCCAGCCTCCAACAAAAATTGTCTAGCCTGGGGTAGATTTAATTTTTATTAATAAATCAAGGTCTCTTCCAAATATATGGTGAGATAGGACATAGATTTCAGAGAAGCTGTAGACTGCTCTCTCCTATTCTCACAAAAGCCTTCTGCTTTGGGAGTTAAAAGGAAGAAGAATCCGTGGATTCCTCCTGCACCCCACTCCCAAAGCTGGAGGTTGTTGTGTCAATGGCAGACAGCAGCCTTCCTCACACTCCCTCCCTGATTCTCCTGCCTGTTTCTCCCTCTCTCACTGATGGGCCCAGGCCATACCAGGAGGATGGAGGAACCCAGAAAGTCCTGCCCTGTCTCCTCCTCTTCTCCCAGAGGATGGTTGAAGAAAATTCACACACACCCTCCCCACCAAGGGCTGACCAACAAAAAATCTTTATCTTGAAAGAACATATTCACATTCACAGTAAATGTTGAAAAGCCATTATTCAAAAGTTTGTACAGACATTATATGTGTGTGGAGAGAGAGAGAGAGAGACAGAGAGAGAGAATTCAGAATCACATTAGAATATAATTATATTCTGTTTTTAATCTATAATTAGTTATGCTTTGGTTGATTCATTATTATTTTCTTTGAAATTCACCCATTTTACAAATAGCTGTGAAACACAATAAGTAAATCATAATGATACTGTGAAAGAGTAGAATTTTTGCAACATAGGCAGATCCACAGCCTTCTTCCAGGCCCCAGTAATTTGTGCTGGTTCCTCCTTCCACCACTGAGCCCTGAAGGTGGTCAATATTTTTTTTAAAAAAAGCCCTACTGGGTGCATAAGAATCATTTCAGAAATGTGGAAAATGCAGTTGAAGCAATTTGGTTGATCACATCATGCCAGAAGTGGGTAATTTTGGAACAGTATAACCACATATGGATATAGGTCCCTAAGACTAGACAACCTCTCCAACACAAAGGTGATATAGATTTTATCATCTGTGATTTCCTAACAGGGGTCCAGATACCATTTATGTACTAGCTTTAGAAAGTTCTCTCTGGTTAAAGCTGATCTTGACTTCAACACAGAAGATGACCAAATGGCACACTAGTCTGATTCTGGAATTGGTATATTTAGTTCACTTTCCCACAATGTTTTGATAAATACGGTAAAATATTTTTTATTTCCTGTCTGATACTGATTCTATGGTAACTTGCAAGACTTCTCTTTTTGCCTGGCAGCAAGGAAAATTTGGACAAGACATATTGCTGATATTGCTGTTGATTGCAGTATTCTTGTTTATACTTTAAGTGCTTTAACTGTATTGAATTTTTCAAAAATTATATGCAAGATTTATAGGCTATTTATATTAGGTAATACTTTTATACTGTTGCTCTTTCATGTAGTATTGTATTTTATCACATTGTATGTGAATGGCCCATGGTCTAAGCATTAAGAAATGAATGCTGATGCTGATTCTCTACCCCTCTCTTAAACTGGTATAAACAAACTTACCTTTTGCTCTGAATTTTGTAGGAAAACTTGGATCACTCTGGAGCAATGCTGGGCTGCTGTCTCCACACATTTCCCACTGTGTTGCCTGGTACCAGTGCTGCTGCTGCGAGTCACTCCTTCTGAGGAGACAGTGGGGCACCCAGCCATGTAACTGATGCTAGGTTCCACATTTCTGACTTCAGAGGAAGCAATTCATGCCAGCAGCAGTATTGCTGAACACAGTGGGTATGTATGTGTAGACATCCACTGAGCATTGCTACAGAGTATGGAGGTAATGGGGGAAATCTGGGACAGCTCCGAGGTCAGAATATAATAAGAGCAGCTTGGAGTATTCTGGCCGGTATAGATGAGTCCCTAGTTGGTGCGATTTTGTATCCTAATATAATGACATTATTTTATTAATAAGGAAGAGTCCAGCTTTCTGCAGTTTCACAAGTAGAGACATTGGATTTTGACCATATTTTGAATGTAAGCTTCTGCTGGTTGCATATAAGTTATATCCATGTCAGATTCTATTATTAAACTTCCTCTTCCATTTTTCCACTCCTGCTTTGACATCACCCCAGACTGACATCTGCATCTATTTGCTGTGTATCAAATTGGATTCTGAGAAAGCCACTCTTCTAAACCAAGTAAAGATGGGCTGATTGAGGATAATTTCAATAGTGCCTCCTCACTGAAACCTCAGGTGACATGACTCAGAAATCAATGCTAAAGGCAATTATGTTGATAACAGTTCAAGCTTGCAGCTATTGATGTTGTCAGTGCTTTAAATGTATCCATACTGAAGGCCAGAGAAATGTAATGGCTTGTATGCCTTGATGTATTGGTAGTGTGCCTGTAGGTTTCCATCCTTTGGAAATGTAGAGAAGAACAGTAACCAAATAAATACATTAATAAGATGGAATCTAGTTAAGCCCTCCCTCTGAGGAAATTACTTCCATCAGTAGAATTATGTGTGTTGGTGAGGATGGGGGGGGGGGGGTCTCGTATCCCATTCCATCCATTCGCAAAATATGATCAGAGGTTTGGGAAACTCTTCAGAAGATTTTTTTCAGGGCACACAGGGAGCTGTCGGGGAAGTAGTGAAGTTAGTAGGGGTGTGTGAAGTCTGTGACCCATATCCGTTGACACCTCAGAAGAGGTTTCACACCCAATCTGGGCACATCCTTCCCAGTTTTCCCCTGGTGGCAGCTCTCCTCGGAGGAAGCAACCACAGCCACAAAGGAGATGACAAGCATGCCCCTCTAGCAGCCCCCTACACACCAGATGTGCAGACACTGCTGCAGGGGAGAATAATAATAAACATTCCCATGGAGAAGCAGGCATTCTCTTGCATGGCATTGGGTTCTCCCCCCCAAAAAATAATAATAATAATAATGTTGCTATGTGCCAAGCATTTACATGGGACACTTTTGATTTTCAAAGCACTTTGGAGTATTAGCTCATTGATCACTATGACAGTCTTGTATGGTAAGTCTATAATAATCTTCCCATTGCAGACGAGGGAGCTGAATCACAGTAGCTGATCTAAGGTCACCTTGTGGGTTTCTGGCTAAGTATCAGACTTCCCAGCTCACACATGTAGAAACTACAATACAGCTACCCCAAGAGATAATTGGGGTGGTCTTTCCTTCTCATTAAAATAATTCACAGCAGTGGGTGGGATTGGAACTGCAGCTTCACACTGCAGGGTCCAAAACAAAACCAAAAGCCTGCCTGATTGAAAGTAAGCAATGCAAGGAAGGGCCATGACACTACTGTGCAAGGCCTGTTTCACTTTTTAATAACATTTGAGTGTCTGGAGAAAAACATGAAAAAAGGAGAAGAAAGAGCCAGCAAATAAAGCCTAGGAAGAGAAATAGATGAGAGTTATGCAGGGTCAGCCTTACTCTTCAGCAGGCTGAGGCAGTTGCCCCGGGACTCAAATGATGAGGCAGAGATTGGCTGCAAAGACTGAGGTGATATGGTCCACCTTGCCCCTTCTGGTGCAGTGCAAGACAGTAACCCACATTGACAATGCCGAAGTAAGGTTGTTTCACTTCCATATATTGAGTGTTTTTTTCAAGTCAGGAAACAAATAGCATGGCCCCACTGCAGGCTGTGCTCTGTTAATGAGAAAGGGATTCTGGAGGGAAGGGAGTGAACAGTGTTATGGCACTGTCAGTCACTGGCTATGTGTAAATATTACATGCTATCTGTGGGCATGGGTATATTATGTGTAAGCAGTGTGCATGTATGTGTGTCTGAATATATGAGTGAAATGAATGAATATTTGCAAGAAAGAAGGAGCTGCAGATGGAGCAACCAATTAAGACAAGGTATTATAAACACAAAAGCACAACCAAAAATATACCCAGCTTCCCTGTAGACTTCTAGTGTTCTCTCCTGTCCTGATGTTTCTGGGTTTTTTGTTTGTTTGTTTGTTTGTTTTGCAGTATGACAGCAAAAGCTGCCTGCACATGAATCTATGAAATATATGTCTGTCCATATATTAAACTTACATTACAGTGGGTATACAGACAGGACACACAGATTCTAGGTTTTAGCAGTATGGGCTTAATCCAGTTTATTTACCCAGCCTAGGGACTCTTTTTCCATGGTGAAAAGTGATGGAAGCATAGCAGGATGCTCCCATCATTATCACACAATAGCTTGAAGATGATCAGACAACGTCACATGACATCACCATAAAAGAGTAATTTTAGCACCGCTTTATATTCCCGTGAAGGTCCTGTGAATGAAAAGCGGCTCTAAAATTACTCTTTATTTGTGGAATAATGATGCTATTATGGCGACGTTGAGCGACGTCATCTGATAATCTTCAAACAATTGTGCAGTAGTGATGGGAGCATCCCGCTATGATCCCATCACTTTTCATTGCATGAAAGAGTCCTAGGAAATAGACTGTTTTCCATCCCTTCGCTGTGATTGTTTTCAGAAATAAAGGTGAGGTGGTCAATAATCTATATACCCTACAGTTTTATTCAGTATATTCTGTCTCAAGAGTTTACTTCTTTTGAATGATTTTATCAGTTGTGCAGCTTTAGTGTTCTGCATTAGCCTAGAATCAGTTGGCTCATCCAACCAGACATCTTCACAACTCAGGGGGCCATAGCAACCACACACTGTGGCACCAACCTGCCTTGAAGCCACCTGAAAAAGGAACAGGAAAAAGTTTCTCCTTTTTGGGAGGTGGCTAAAAGCTGGCTTTTCCTGGCTGCCATGGCCAGAAGCTGGCTTTAAGACACTCCAGCAGTGTGCAGCATGTAAACGCCATGCCGCTGAAGTGCCCAGAAGCCAGTCCACGAGTGGGTGGCTGCCTGGCTTGAAGCCAGCTTCTGGGCATCTTGGAGTTGTGCGTTGTCTGTATGTCATGCTCCCAAGATGCCAGGAAGTTGGCTTTTTATGCTGGTGTGTTTCACACCTTCAATTGACTTTAATGGTAAACCATAAATACGATTCATGTTGTGGATAGGAAATAAATGGAGGAACGTGCAACAATAATGTAGTATGCTATAATCTGAAATCACATTAAGTATTCATTCTACAAATGGTAATTAGAGATTGCTCCTACGTTCATGCACAAATAGGAAATCCCTTGTACAAACTACAGCTACAAAAATTGAATTACCACTTTGCAGAAGAAATAAATTTGTATCATTTGGTGTTTGAAAGGGAAATCCGATTTCATTCCTAATAAAAAAAGTTTTTTTCTGCCTTAGTTTCCAATGATATCCTGGATAGGCCTTCCAAAGGCATATATTATTTGGATTCTTCTATCTTATCTTTCCATGAAGAACAAAACTTGTAAAAGTTATTTTTGGGGTCATAACTCTGCAAATCTCTCACCCAACACAGAGGCCAAGAAAATAATAATCATCAGTGCTTCCAAACTCTGTTCAAGAAGGAAGCCCAAGCCATTTATGTAAAGTGGGATTGAATTAAACAAGAGAATGAAACCATTAATTGAAAATAAGCAATTAAGATAAATTACAGCATATCTGGGGGATGTGTGGTCTTCTAAATCTTGTTGGCTACTGGCAATGTTGGCTAAGCCTGTCAAAAGTTGCATACCAAAAGCATCTGGAAGGTCATGTATCCAGCTCTTGAACTACAGAATTTTCTCCTCTTTTACAAAAGTTTGTTCCCTTCCAGTGCTGATGGGATGCTGGCAGCTACTGACTAGGGAAGTATTCTTGGGCTTCTTGTAGATACTTCAATGGAAATGGCCCATTACACAATTGGTCTTAAAAAGTCAAATATCATGTTGGAAAGGAATCAAAAATAAAACAAACAATATAATGCCACAGTGGCTTCAGATAAATCTGCTGGTTATGTCCTTAAAATAATATGTTGCTTGACCTCATGTCCTACATTAGTCCACATCACAAGATAAAATGGAATTTTTTTTGAGGGAGTCAATGTGCTTTGGAATACTCAAAGTGCAAGTGAGGTGAGTCTACTAATAACAATTTATCATCAGAGAAAATAAGCCTTCCTTCAGCGATACACTACAGTGAGGAAGGTGTGCACTGTAATAATAATTTCAGGGTTTGGATGGTTACTTTTTAAAGGAATTTGTTCTAGACCTGAGTCTCCCAAAAAAGTTATCATTACAGATACATTTTAAAAATAACTTGCTCCTTTCCTGTTTCTTGATAGCAAGTGAAATTCTTTGTCAACTTAATTTTAAAAAGCTGAAGGCCACAATGGAATGGTAACTTCTTTGGTGCAAAATAATAATAATAATAATAATAATAATAATAATAATAATAATAATGAATAACTACTTATTGTTACTGCTAAGTTCTGCTTTTTTAATATTCTACTTCTGGTATCCACATTTATGAAGTCTGTAAAAGAAAGTAGATGATTCTGCCTTTAAACCAATTATTCTTTCTCTCTGTGTATTTTTCAGGGTTTATAAGATTTATATATATATGGCAGGGGGGAATCGTCTTTGTTTCCAGAAAGATCATTGCTTCAGCTGTACATCCCACCTCATCCTACCACATTTTCCCCACCTTGTGTCAGCATCCTGGTGGCTGTGGAAATGATTAAGCTGTCATAAACACAAATCAGGTGGGAAATAAGTGTCAGATGAAATAGAGGAAACAAAAGTTCCACCTCTGATGCATACAACTGGGGAAATAACAAAGGAAGAACAAGAGAGAGGAAGAAACATTACATGACTTTTGTATAAATTTGAGGACATGCCTTTTAAAAAACTTTTAACTCCACATTGTTACTCCCCCCCCCCCCCAGAATGCATTGTGAACCCATGAAAAGGAACAGAGTAGGATAATAACTACACTGAAGGCTTCATTGTGATTAGGGCATCACAAAACATTTTGCAGGTTGAAGCAATGCATAAGATGGCACCGTCTCTATACACAAACACTGATTAGAGTTGTAGTTGCATGTGAAAGTAAGAGGGTAAATAAGAAGGCATGGTCCAGACTGCATGGTCCATGGCTCTCTGCTCCAACATTTTGCTGCCAACTTCAACTGTGGCCCAGCTGATGTGACAGTCTCACTTTTTTCAATGATAAGGCAGGACTCTTTGCATCATGAGTACAAAGATTCTGCTACTTTCTACTATTTTTAGCAAGACAAGAGGGCCAGATCTTTATCTAAAGCACTGTATAGCATTTTGGAAACAATATCAAGGGAGTGTTTTATTGTTATGCTAACCTGTTTTCTTTCTGTGCCCCACAGTACACATTCTCTTTGATCCGTGCCTCACTAAGAACATAAAAGAGTCCTCCTGGATCAAACCAAAGTCCTATCAAATCAGGCATCTTGCTTCTTGCAGTGGTCAGCCAGATCCCTCTATCTATGTCTGCACCTACAATGGCTGCTTAAGCTAGGATCATTTCATAGTATTTTGCCCCAGACTGGCCCTGGACTGACCATGATGGCAACCACATTAGTGGACCTTATTTAGTTTGACACTGCATCATGGTGCACATGGGTCAGCCAATCCAACCCACATTGACTCCACTGGTACCATCCCTTTTGGTGCCACAATTGCTGCTGCCACCACTGCTTTGCTGGCTAAGCAGCTCCTTGAAAAAGCTTGGCTGTCACCATCATTTGTGCTGAGTTCAGAATGGGATGTCCAGATATGGGATGAAATGAATAGTCTACGCCACCCCTTTTCTATTGCATGGGTGATCTGATCTATTATGACCTCAGCAAAAATGATGGCAATGGTCAGGCTGTGGCAGGAATCTGCTTGGCTAGTGAAGCAGTGGCAGCAGCTGCTCTGAAAAGGATCTAACTCCTTCCCTGAACTGCTTGGTGTAGGGTAAGGGTACTGTGTTTGTTCTCTGGATAATTGGATCAGGCCAATAGTGGTTTTGCTATGGACGTATTGTCTGACATATCACCACCCTGGGATCAGGGTGAGTCTCATGTATATATCCTTAGTATAGACAAGCCCTGTGTCTCTTTGTAAATTAATCTTTATTCTTCCTTGTTTGGACTCACCTCTATTCCTATTTCCTACCCCCAGGTCTTTCCACACCTGTTTTGCAGTTACCCCTTCTTTTTAAACAGTGTTCACCTTGAGCCATCACAGGTTTCCATTCCTGTATCTTACTTTCCCCCTGGAGAATAATTTTTCATGAAGAAAACATGTCTTCTACCTGGCATGAAATGTCCAACTGAAAATCATCCCAGCTCAAAGGATAGAACATTTACAGGTGAAAAGAGGTAGACCCCAAAAGAGCTAAGCACAGCTTACTCCCATTCTTTGTTTGCTTCAAGTACCTCTGTATTTCCATCATCTCACAGGATTGGGAAAACATTTCCTGACATATTAGTTTGCCCTGAGTGGGCATCATGGAGATGTTTTGGACCATAGCACCCAGTATCAATGCTCAATGCCGCGTATAACACAGGCACACTGTATTTCTATAACTACATCTCCATGTGCTACCCCCAACCCATATTTCAAGTGATGTAGTCCCTGCAACATGGGCATTTCCAGAGCAGGGAGCACTGTGGAGACACATCCAGCTATTCTCTTGTAGCTGGATATGCTTCAACAGGCATCTTCAACAGGCATTAGACCCTTAGGAGGCCCCTGCAGTTGGTGTCCTTGCAGCACATCCACCTACAGGAAAACAGTGGACATGTTTTGTTGATCCAATCCACTCCAATGTCACAGAAATGACTGTGCTGAGAGATCTAGATCACTCAAAACAGTGGTTCTCAAATTTTGGTCCTCCATATGTTTTGGACATCAGCTCCCTTAAGCTCTAACTGTTTACCAAGCTGGCTGGGGATTCTGGGAGTTGAAGTCCAAAACAGCTGGAGGATTAAAATGTGGGAATCACTGACTTAAATGTTGGGTTTGGAAGGATTTTTGTTATCGTGCAGTCGATCAAGCAATATTTATTGAATAGCTCTAGGGTCATCTCAAAATACCTCAAAACACAGTAATACATACAATAACATTCTATATAAAGTCTATAGAGAATAGAAAAAAGATAGAAATAAAATAAAATATATAAAATATTAATAAAATACAAAATAGACTATACCATATACGCTCAGTTCCATCAGGGCTCGCCTGAAGAAAGAGGCTCCTCCCTCCATAACTGTCATCTTCCGGCTTGTGAGGGAGTTGACCAGGCAGGCTCAGTTCCATCAGGGCTCGCCTGAAGAAAGAGACTCCTCCCTCCTTAACTGTCATCTTTCAGTCTATGAGGGAGAGAATAGGCTGGCCCAGCTCCACCAGGGCTAGCCTGAAGAAAGAGGCTCCTCCCTCCTTAACTGTCATCTTTCAGCCTATGAGGGAGCTGACCAGGCAGGCTCAGTTCCATCAGGGCTAGCCTGAAGAAAGAGGCTCCTCCCTCCATAACTGTCATTGTCATGGCCAGCCAAGAGCAGCTCTTGGAGGAGGAGGATGGGCCTCCTCCAGAGCAAGAGCTAATTGAGGCTACACCAGGTGCTAATCCTGCTCTGCCAGGTCCCAGCTGTGATCCCCCAGCCCCAAAGGAGGAGGCTCAACCAGGTCCTAGTGCTAGTGAAATGCCTCCTGTGGTGCAACAGCCTAGTGGTGACTCTGGGGAGGAATCATGCCTGCATGTGCCTACCTATAAACAAAGAAGGGCTGAGAGTGCTTGCAGGTGCAGATCCAGGAGAATTGCAGAGAGGCAATTAGCAAACCAGCCTCAGGTGGCACGGGGGAGAGTTTCCCTTACTTAAGGTGCAGAGAGGCATCAATTCAGTGTCAGAATTTATTGCATGTTCCTTTGGTGTGATTGTTGCCGGCACTGGCTCCTTGTATCTTGACTCCTTGTTGCCTTGACCTCGGAATGGACTGGACCCTTGTTATCTTCTGGCTGCTTTGACCCTGGACTGGTTTGACTACTCTGACTTCTGGTATCCTGACTTCAGCTTGGCTTTCGGATTGCTCTCTAACTCTGACTCCTTGCAAGGTCTGTGGTCTGCTTCCACTTGCTGTGCTAAGGCATTCTTATCGGCATAGTGTGGGTGTGCTGGCTGCAGTCTAGGACAGTCATCTTCCGGCCTGTGAGGCAGCTGACCAGGCAGGCTCAGTTCCATCAGGGCTAGCCCGAAGAAAGAGACTCCTCCCTCCTTAACTGTCATCTTTCGGCCTGTGAGGGAGTTGACCAAGCAGGTCCAGCGCCATCAGGACTAGCCTGAAGATGAAGAGCCCTCCCTCCAGTCCATCTGCCTTGGTCCAGGCCTCAGAGGGAGAGAAGAATGCTGGACCTGATCCCCTCCCCACCATTCCCTTCTCCTTTTGTGTTGTGTCTTTTTAGATTGTAAGCCTGAGGGCAGGGAACCATCTATTATCTATTAAATGACCATTCACATTGATTTAAACCTCCAAACTCACACAGCATCTTCTGGAAAGACACCTTACAAATGGACATGACATTATCGCTAACTTCTGAAAGGACTTAATCAATGGACCCTACTGCACAATACTTGTTGACCAGTTCCACATCTTTTAGCTTTCTTTTGTTCTGTTCTGGCTCTTTTATTGTCCTATGCCCATGTTATGTAATGTTACCTTGAATGGATTTTAAAATTTATTTAAAAATAAATGAGAAAAAATATGTTACATGAGGAAGCTCCCCCCCCCCCCCCCATACCTTGCCAGGCATCTCTGAATATTTGGTTCCTACAGAGAGAACAGATTATCTAAAGTTGCCTGACTGCAGTAGATGTTAGCAAAAAACAATCACCAAAATGTCTTCACATTTAACTTCCACTAACAAACTATATGGAATATGGCTGCAAAGGGAATAAGTCATCCAGTATTTCTGCTTTAATCACAGGTATGAAATCTTCATAATGAGTTAAAAAAAACAGTTGTGTGATTACTTCTCAGATTTCTCAGTGGCGTTAATCTTTCCCACTTGCTCTATATTCGGAAAGGATGTGAGGAAGCTCAAGTGGATACAAATTAGATTTGTTTTCATATCTCAGCTCTCTCCTAAATATGTGATTTTTGCAGGCTCTCTTGATACTTCTGATTTAAGTACCTGCAGGTAAAATTACAACTGTATCCACAGTAATGAGCAACAGACACAGGAATGGCCTGCCATTCAATTCAAGTGGAAGCGGAATGTTGCTGTATTTTGCATGATATTAAGAACAAATGAAATCATAATAAAATAATATCTGTATCAAAGATTTTGATTCCAGATTTCTGCCCTGTACTATTTACTTATTGTGGATGGTTTAAGTGAGTTAAACCCTGAGTTTCAAAATGTTTAGGTTAGCAATTGATTCACATGTTGAAACAACCACAAAGATAAGATAAGGTAAGATAAGGAAATGTGAATTAAGGATTTGTATATTTGAACAATGAATATATATATATACACACACACACACACACACACACACACACACATATTGCACATTTTTGAAGACTATTCACAGTTTGGGACTATTTCTTCACAAAATTTGCAATTTCTTGCACATAAAGCAGCATTTTTCAGTCCAAGTAACAGCATTTTCTGCACAAAAAACAGTAGGGAAAATGCTGTAGCTGGGCACTTATTCTGTGCAAAATTCACATGTAGCTTTTTATGCACAGAAAAATACTTTCTATAGAGAAATTTTAATTCTGTGCCAAAAATTCTGTCTCTTGCACCAAAAGTGCTGTTTCCTCCACAATAAAAATGCATGCTAATTTTACACAAAATAAGTTATAGACTGTAAAGATTCTTATCAGTCTAGGTTTCTTCTCATCAGGGTTTCCTGAAACTCAAGAAACATGTTTCTTAACAATTTTTCAAACATTTTAACTATTCTTTTCATCTCTATGGTCACTGTGATGGGAAGAGGTTTGAAATACACAAGGCCTTCCTTTGCTTTATTGCGATGTTGATGGTTTCTTCTGTTTGCAGCTTTAACCTTTTGCCTGTTCCTTATAAACTGTCAAAAAAGAAGACTTACTGCTAGTGTGCGTAGTGGTCTGAGCTCTGGATTGTGACTCTGGAGACCAGGGGTTGAATCCCTGCTTGAGAATAAAAACCCACTCTGTAACCTTGGTCAAATCATACTCTTTCAGCTTCAGAGGATGGCAATGGCAAAAACAAATCCCCTTTGAAGAAACTTGCCAAGAAATCCTATGATAAGTTTGTCTTAGGGTTGCCATAAGTCAGAAATGACTTGAAGGCACATAACAACAAACTAGACTTAGAACCCTGTTCATTTTGCTGTTCACATTTACAATTATTGCAACAGTGAGCAGTTGTGACAAGATCCCACAGGTGTCCCTGCTGTGATTTGCCTCACCAGAAATCACTGGTGGAAGAGGGATGAATGCATCATCCTTCAGTGCCCTACTTGCTGGTGCTGAGTTTTGGCTAAGATATTAACCCTATCAAATCCCCTGAGTAGAACATGGATTAGGATTGAATCCTCAATGTGGATAGAAAGATGCTACACAAAGTCTTTGACCAAGGATTCCAATTGACAGCTCTTTCCCCCAGCCTAGCAGAAGCTGGCTGGATGGACAAACCTTTTGGTCTGCTGTCGAGGTGGCTTCAGAGTGCAGTGTTTATATACCACATGTCCTGAAGCTGCATTGAAGCCACCCTGGCTGTTTACATGTGGGCAGCTTCAATGCTCTCTGGCAGCATGCAGTGTTTATATGCCACATGCTGCTGGAGCATCTAAAAACCTTTTTGCCAGCTGAAAAGGAAAGGCTCTTTGCCGCTCCTTTTTCAGATGAGTTGAAGGCAGATTAGGGCCACAGCAACCACACACCATGGCCCCAATCTGTCCATAGAAGGGGCAGCTTCAAGCCGCCCCTTCCACCAGTCTATTTCACCCTTTTGTTTGGAAGCATCAGCGATTTATCAAACTTTCATAGTTGCATGAACACACAGGAATTGTGCATGGGCAAAATGTTGTTTTCCATAGGTTGCAGGGCCTTCTAGAGAACAGAGTCTGTAACCTTTCTAGCACAAACATCATCATTTTTGTTAGATAAATGGATGTTCTCACTTTAGGACAGTCAGTTTAAAAATGTTCTTATTATATTATCTATGGCATTGACCCTGGACACAGTTCTTACAATTATAGCTATTAGCAAGAACAAGTGAGACAGGCTTAAAAATGGATTTCAGAGAGTTTAACCTTTAGGATGACTTTATTCTTAAGGACTTAGGAAATCAGAAATAAATGAGATACTTTTGCACCCAACACCAAAACTGTAGAACTTCATCTATTGGTGCAGCTGCCTTGCTTTTTAGGTAGGTTTTTGGGGTGGAGTGGGGGCTCTGTTCAAATGATGCATCATAGCTACATCATAGTACATATGTCTCTCCACAGAATCTCAGTCTCACCCTTATTTCACAGCTTGGTTTTAATAGCTTATTTATCTGTTTTCTCATTACTCTTCAATAGTAACATGGATTCGCTTTTAGCCATGTTCTGTTTTACTTCTGTTGTGGGCCACCTTCTGCACAACTCTAAGATGTGCCATCTGAAAACAAAGCAGCAAATTTCAGTAGAGGACTGACTTGAAACTAAGGACTGGTTTGTAACGCACTGCAGTTTTGAAATGCTGTCATATATATTGGTCTTGGAGCCACTGAAAAGTTTTGAAGGATCAGGATGCCAGAGAGAGAAAAACACAGAAGTCTTGTTGTGTTGATCATTCTTTTTCATTGCCCATTAAATGCCACGAAGCTGCTCTGATTCTACTAATGAGGTGCATATAAATTCTAGGGCCATCTCAGGGATTGCTGTGTCACCCAGCCTGCCAATTACAGCTAATGATAAAAACCTTGATCTTCTGTCAAAGCTACAAAGTGAGCCCCTCTATGCTTTCACCAACAGCTGTCAAACATGAATGGATTTGCATAGAAATAAATGTGTGAGGTATGAGGATCCAAGATGTCTGCTCCCTCCCTGGAATGGAACCAGTTTCCAGCCTGTATCCCTTCTGTCCCATTCTTCCTCATGAGGATTAATTAACATCAAGGATGTATGATTTCAGCTATAGCCCTCAAGATCATGAGAGCTCCAGGGTGGACTCATTAAAGTCAGGAGGAATATGCCGAACATACCGGGACAATAATTGTTGCTTGTGTGCCTTACAGGAAATTTTCACATGTTTTAATTTATGCATTTGAATGGCAATCCCCCCATGTTTTGTCTAATGGAACAAGGAGGGGGTTAATAGTTGCCTGCTGTTTAGGTAAGATTAAAAATTAAAGCATACTTCATTAAAACCTGAATTAAAATTAATTCCAATTAAAATTAAAAGATTGAACACTATGCTTTTCCTTGAAGTAGGAACTGGTCTTCCAAGCTTGGTATCTCAGTTACATGGAACTCTGAGAAAATTAGCCACATTAGTTACTTTTCATTCCTGCATTTGTACGTTTAAGTTCCAGTGTGCTTCAGAAAAATGGTGGGCAATTTATTGTGATTTCTAGCATTGCAGAATGAGAGTCTAAGAACTCTTATATTTGCAGTGTTCACATTACCTTGCTCACTTTTCCTTCATGAAATTTGGGGATTGATGGATTTTTTTTGGTGGGGGGGTAGGATTCCTTTGGGATGGTAATACTCTCATTTAAAGCCCCCATAACTGCATTCCTAGGCCACAACCTTCCTTTCCCAAAGATGCCACAGAAATTCAACACGTGTGGGGAGCACACATACTCTTTCCCAACAAAATTGTGCATCCATTACTTTAATAAACAGTTATTTGGCCAACTTCCAGCAGCCCTATTTTTGCAGAGACATGTGAAGGGGGTCACTCCCACATGACCTTTCTGAAACAAAATCACTATTTTTAAATATATATATATTGGTGGCACTGGGTAGAGGGTGGGACATGACAGCATGAAAGCATAAGAAGGAAATGGAACCTATCACATGAAGCCCCATATGGCTCATGTCCTAGTATTTCTGTGCTTTCTGAACATCATCTGGAATGAGCCTCAACATTTTGCAACTGACTGAACTCAAACCAAGGGCTTGATAGAAGTCAGTCCCAGAGCCATCTTGTGAGTCATCATTATGTTCAGGTCTTGATCTGTGGATTGGGCTTGGTGCACATGTGCTGAAATTCTAATGAATCACCAAACCTGTCATAAAAATATACTAAGTTATATTATTATATTTTATAAAAAGCAGGGATGGGGAGGGGCAGATTGTCTGTGACTGCCCTCCCATCTCTGGATAGTTCTGCCAAGTCCCTGACATTGTGAGAAATGTGAATGTTTTTGCATATGAGCCATTCCTTTTGCAGTTTTCAACTCTGTACCTGTATTTTTTTGGAGCTTTTGTTGGCAGCAAAGGAAATGGACACTGTTTTTAAAAAAAGAGATAAAGCCCAGCTTGAAGAGAATGGTCTGAATTTTAAAATAGGGAACCTGTTTTCTGGGCGTGCAGATTTATGTCTGCTGATTGACTTCCTAGTTAACATCTCTGGAGAACTGACAGTGCATTGATTACCTGCAGTCTTAGAAAGACTTTTGAAGTGAAAACCAAAGCAGGGCGGGGGAAAGCAGTCTTCCCCCATTGGATTGCTTCACCATTCACACAGTATTGCCCAGATTCTTCTTTTTCAACTGAGATTTAAAGAGTGAAGAAATGACTGAAATGACAAGTCATGCACAAGAGACATTTCTGGGCTGGGAAGCATGCTGTGAAGCACGCCACAGCCTGTGGTTTCTTGGATAAGCAAGGTGTGGGGCAGGTATCAAAAGCAGCATACTAATGTTTGTCATTTTCCCACACATTTGGATAGGATCCCAAATTGCCTCCAGATAATAAAGCTGTAATTGCAGAGGAAGTTGGATTTGTAGCTCTTTCCCAAAGGCTTGAAAGTGCTCATAACATTTCCTTCAATCAAGGGCTAGATGGCCTTGTGGAGACATTCAGAATGGATCTGATGAAACCAGAAGCCATTTGAGGTAACTTGACAATTTCTTTCACAATTAATTATTTTATACTCTGTTTGATGGTAAATGCACAAAATATCAAAGCTGTGATACCATAGTTCTCAAGACTTCCATTTACCTATTCCCAATGGGCTATTAATGATCTTGGGGGGGGGGGGGGAGGGGAGATCAGCGGCAAAAGATACATTCATTTGACAGAATAGTACCATTCCAAGAGTTGGAAAATGAGAATAAAATGGAAAGAACAGTCACAAATATTTATTCCCAAGCTTAAAAACAAATCTCCTGACAGTCAGGAAGAATAATAAAATAGAAAGATTAGTTTGAGCAACTTTCTTCTGGTATTTAGTATCCCAAAGTCTAGCACAGGAATCATTCTGGAAAAAAACACTTTTTGTACAAAAACTTGTTTTCTGCACAGATTGTGGGTCTACTGAAAACAGAGTAGTTATTTTTTCCTCACAAAGCCATATTATTTTC
Source organism: Sceloporus occidentalis (assembly GCA_023333645.1). NCBI lineage: Eukaryota > Metazoa > Chordata > Lepidosauria > Squamata > Phrynosomatidae > Sceloporus > Sceloporus occidentalis. The sequence continues at coordinate 109,040,743 of JALMGF010000002.1, read as the reverse complement.
TCCAAAGAATTCATGCAGAGCACATTTGAATGGACAAATGCATGGAGAATATGGTGGAGGAATATTCATTTTTTTTCCCAAACTGAGGAAAAATCACCTCATTTATTTGTCTTCACATGTAAGGATGAAGTACTAATTTACATCACTACTGGAGACCTCTTACTTTCAGGTTACAAATAGACCCCTCACTCTTATTCCACACAATCCAACTTTATGCTACTTTATGCTAAAATAGTGGTACCTGATGAGTAATAACTATGAACTCTGGTTCTCTTTCAGGGTTGAATGCCACAAGGGCACCATGCCTTCTGTTTAGTATAAGGCATGTGTGATCAAAACAAGGTTGCCACAAACAAAGACAAGATAAGACTAAGGGCCCCAACAGATGGGTCCCAAGGGATGGCTCCATGCCATGCTTGGAATCAGCAGATTGGGGCCACAGCAACCACACACCATGGCCCTGATCTGGCCTTTCCATGGCACAAAAAATAAGCCAAAAAAGGGGCATCCTAGCTGCCGCAACCATGGCTTTTCTCCACTTCTTAATGCAGTGTGTGTAAACGCTGTGCTGAAGACATGGCATGACGCCACCCACTGTGTGGTTGTTTGGGTGGAGTCACGCCAAGATGGGGGCAGAGTTGGGGCAGCCAGCGTGCAGTCACCATGCCCCCACGCTGCCGCCACGCTGGCTCTTTATGCCGGTCTGTACAACCCCTTAGATAAACTATCCTAACAACAATGTTGTTTTCTTCATGGGTTTATTGAAATTCTCACAAATAGGAGACAGATGACAAGACCATGCCTGGGTTTCACCACTTCAAATGCTGTGTTCTGTCCCTAGACAAAGGGGAAAGAAAATCTATATTCAGAAAATCAGATGTTCAGAAGAAAACCTTAACTTCAACTAGATATATTACATTTCTGGATATTTTTCTTGTACTAGTCGCCAGCTGAACTCAACATTTTAAGTAATATAGTCCAGACACAGCTTTACATCTTCAGTTACAGGCTGTGGAAATACGTTGTCTGGGGCATCAACAGGGAAGTGTGACCCTGCTGGTGCTCTTGGACCTCTCAGTATCCTTCAATACCATTGACCACGGTATCCTTCTGGAATGCCTGAGAGAGTTGGGAATCGGGGGCTCTGCGTCCATTCCTATATCTCAGGTAGATTCCAGATGGTGATGCTGGGAGACTGGTGCTCTTCTAAAAGAGAGCTAGTATCTGGTGTCCCCCAGGGCACCATACTGTCTCCCATACTGTTTAACATTTCCATGAAGCCGCTGGGTGAGATCATCCGGAGACATGGGGCACAGTGTTATCAGTACGCTGATGACACCCAAATTTGTTTTTCTATGTCTCAGACTGCTTCAGTGACCAAGGAGGGCATCTCCCCTCTGAATGACTGTCTGAAGTCAGTAATGGATTGGATGAGGGAAAACTGACTTAAGATGAATCCAAACAAAATGGAGGTACTCACTATAGGCAAACCTGAACCGGGTATGGAGATATGCTCACCAGTCCTGGACAGGGGTCACACTTCCCCTAAAGGACTGTGCTCATAGTCTGGGGGTACTTCTGGATTCGTCGCTTCAGCTGACTTCTCAGATTGATATGATGGTCAGGAGCATCTGTGATCAGCTTTAGCTGATATGTCAACTGCGACCCAACTGGAACGGGAAAACCTAGAAACGGTTGTACACTCACTGGTAAACCTCTCGCCTAGATTTCTGTAATGTGCTCTACATGGGGCAACCCTTGTGCCACCTTCGAAAGCTGCAGTTAATTCAAAATATGGCAGCCAGGTTGGTCGTAGGTAAATCTAAATACGACCCTATTACACTTATTGTAAAATCTCTACATTGGCTGCCTATTAGCTTCTGGGCTCAGTACAAGGTGTTGGCTCAGGTCCAGATTACTTGAGAGAATGCCTCCCCCCATACAATCCTTCCCGCACATTCAGGTCCTCTGGGAAGAACCTACTACAGCCAAAGAAAACCAGGCTGGTGGCAACTTCCCAGAGGATCTTTTCAGCTTTCACTCCGAAAATATGGAACGACCTGCCGGAGGAGATCTCCCAAATTACATCATTAGAGGCCCTTAAAAAGGCGATAAAGACGGATCTCTTCCGGTGAGCCTCCCCAGACTAACTTCCAAAATGAGAACCATGAACTGCTCACCTACCCACTATCTCTCCCTATGACTATTCCTGTAAACTCTTTTCCTAATTTTAACTGCATTCTCTATGCAACTGGGTGTAATGTGTGATATTGTTACTGTTATTATATAGTATGATCTTTATTTGTATTTTAGCAGAAGGAGGGAGGGCTAGGGGGTTGGGATTATGTTATTACTGTTCTTAAATTGTTACATTGGACTGTTGTTACCCGCCTAGATCCTCTAAAGGGAAAGACGGGATATAAATAAATATTATTATTATTATTATTATTATTATTATTATTATAAACTAATAGATTTTTCCTAATTTGTTTGGCTGGGTTTTTTTGCACAAAAAAATTATAACATGCTATTTTAATTGTTAAAAGCCAGTGAGGTTAAAATTTTGAGCCATGATTATCATTTTGAATTAATTTTATTTGATATATTTGGGGCAATCATTTGGAAAACTTCACTATTTGGGGCTATTTTAAAATAAATGTGAAAATAATGTCTTAATAACAAATTAATTTTGTAAATGTCCATTGTCAAATCAGTGCTAATTAATTATTTTTTAACAGTGCTAATTAATTATTTTTTAATTTTAATACATTAAGACTGGTGCCAATGTTAACATTTGTTGCTCATTTGTTGTCTTTAACTATTAATCTTGAGCAACTTAATAGTAATGTTTTAGGTCTGGGTCTATTTGGTTTGTTAACTCTGAAATTTAACTATTTCCCCCTATGTGAGATCCCCCATCTCAGCCCCCAACCTCTGGAACGCGCTGCCCTTCGAGCTCCGCTCAGCCACCTCCCTAGCCCAATTTAGGAAGGGGCTAAAGACCCACTTATTTGAACAAGCTTACCCCTGACCAGTTACTCTCCCCCCCTCCCGTTGTCAGCACTGTCTTGCCGGCATGGATATTTTGTTATTTTTATTAATCTGTTTTTAATGTTTTGTATGACTTGGTGTTATATTGTTCGGAATTGTTGTTCACCGCCCTGGTTTTTAGAAGGGCGGTATACAAATAAAGTTTTTATTATTATTATTATTATCAATGTTGAGAATCTGTTTATAATCTTCTTTAAGCCACAAGATGGACTGTTACTGTTTTATGCTGTCCTATTCAAAAATATGGTCCCTGGACCAGTGTCTGTCCTTGAGTCATTGGCTTGGAGCACCCTCACTATTGTAGCTTCATGCACTTTTCTGAGAGAAGGAAAAAAATGAGCCATTATGACATTAGGTTGATGTTGCCACAAGAAAGAGAGACACTTCATTCACACTGTCAACTTGCTCATATCACTAATCACAAAGAAGTTGTGCCATTATGGCTTCATGTTGAAGTTCATGCTGAAAGAGAGAGACTAGACCTTGGCATTCATGCTGGTTCCCGATACTGTGCGGTAGAAAGAGAGATTATCCATTGTGTGATTTCTTGCCATAGTGCCAAGCCCCAATACTATAAAAATAGTTTTTAAATTCAGTTATGCTCCAGATGGAGGTATCTCTCACTAAATCATAATGCTGTGATAGCATAGTCACTGGGGAAAAGTCTTAAATACGGGCAGCTTTTTATATGTAGCTAGCTGCTTTCACAATCTATAGAATTTAAAGTCAAACTCCTAAATGTTGTCAAGTATCAAACAAGTTCCAAACTTTATCACACATACGTGCACACACACACAGAGTTTTGTGCGGGTTTTTTATACCTCCAAAACTCTTTCAAAATGTCAGATGTGTTATCCCCTTCTGAATTTCTCAATTCTGCTGAACTTCATCTCTCCCTTGCATCCTCGTAACCTTTTATTATGTCAACCACCACCTGCAAATTAAAATATAGATAGACCACATTTCCCCACTGTGAGTGGAGCATGGAAGCATTCTAGTCCAGCTTTTTTACACCCCAAGTAATGTCTTGTGATTCATGTGAACTTTGCAATTTTTGTTTTGCAAAGAATTGATGCATACCTGCTCTGAAATCCCTCTTGCTCTATAATTTTGCAGTCCTAAGGCCTTGTTCTTACAAAAAGTTAATGGCATCACATGTCTACTTCTGGACTGGGGGGTGTCACATGACTGAATGATCCCACTTTTTTTTTTTAATGGAAGAGAAATAGGAAGGAAGAAAGTATCCAGTTTTCTCTTATTTTTTCCTCCTCTTTGTATTCCCCATACCCTTCTTCTGAGCATTGTTTTGGGAGGGCCCTATTTTAGGGAGGCTTTCAAGAGTGCAAGGGGTTGCACTTAAGAAGGAAAACTGGGGAAAATACTGCCCCCCATCTTCCATCAGGAAGAGCATTCTGTGAACAGAACTTCACTGACTGGACATTCCTTGGACATTAGTGAAAATCCAAACCATGGTTTCAGCATATGATGTAGAGAAAGAAAGGGCTGTAGACATATATTAAAATATTGTGTAGGGAAGAGGTCTTCTTTATATCCTTCCTTCCTAGTGTGTGTGTGTATGAATGAAAAGGAAAATGGAGGAAGATATTTTCCCCAGTTTTCCCTCCTAAATTCAACCCCTTGCATTCTTGAAAACTGCCCTAAACATTTTGGGGATTATGGTAAGTATCGTGGGACAGAATCACAGAAAATTGGATGCCCCCCTCTCTCTTCCTCCAGGGAAAATATCCAATAGATTAGAATCACTCCCACAGATGGAAGGAACTCTGGCAAATATCATACACAGGTTTGCCACCTCATTTTGTGAGAATCAAATTTCTGTGAATTCTCAGAGAGATTTCCCAACATCATGTTAATTACAACTTCCATAAATCCAGGGCCTGGAAGATTAGGTTTGAAAAATAATTTCATAATGCCCAAGTGTTTGAAATTGGAAAATTAATTCACTCCTAAAAACAGTAGTATTTGAAATCATTTAGTTAATTAAATTATTATAAATCAACTCATTGATCAAAAATGTGTATTGGGCCAGACTGTGGGAATTATTTTAACAAATGGCATGTAGGTTGTAATTTGCCCCTGTTGACCATTGAAGAACACATATTGTTTTAGACTCCTCCCTATGCACTACAAAGTACACTATATTAGTGTTGCCTGGTAATGGTCCAATACCTGTGGCAAATGTCATGTTGGGAAAGGGTGTCACAAAGCATGAGATTTTATCTGGCAACTCTTCAATTGAAGGTGTCACTCATCTGCATGTACACCAATGTGTACACTCATTCCACTCCCATACACACATTTCAAATGACTTGATTGTTAAAGGTTAATAAAGAATGACCTATTTAAGGTATCCACCACAAATTCAGCAATAAATGAATGGCTACAAAGATTGATCAATGAATCAAGAGTGAAAAATTTGTAATTTGAATTTTTTTTTTTTAAGACTCACTGAGCATATACAGAACAATGGAATATCTTCATCCATTCTGACTAGCCTCTTCTTATCAGAAAATATGGGTTGCAAAGCTCACTGGTGGAACACAGGTTTTCATGCAGGAGTCAAATAACACAAATTTAGTCAGTGGTATCTTCTGCTTAATAGATCAGGTAGTTAAGTAGTCCATTTTTCATTGCTTTCATTTTACTGCAGGGTATAATTCAAAGTACGGTTGTGTAAAACAGAAAGGGGTGGGTGAAAAGTGGAATGGGAGAGGGAGGGAGAACCAAGAGAAGAGAGAAAGAAGTGGGGGGTGGATTCGGGGGGAAATCTTTTCACTTAATTAGCCAAGTGCACTGCAGTGTGTCAGAATGATTACAAAGGAATTCATTGTAGTTTACCCCAATAAGATTGTGTATCTACCATGAATCCCATTTTGGGTGAAAGGAAGGATATAAATCCCATAAATAAATAATGAACTAAATATATTATACTACAATATACAATAGAAACCATTTGAGAATATAATAAACTGAAGAACAGAGAGCAATGAAGAGAGTCACAAATACTCCACACACTCTCTTCCATACAAGCCCATGGTGGAAGGACACTCACTTTTCTAACCTATAGGCCCTGACATTTGGAAAGACCCCATATGATACTGAGGGCTTTGGTCTTCTGCTAAATAAACAAATCACTCCCCTATGCAGTTCATTTCTATGATTAACTTCTTTCTTTATTTCCTAAATTCAGCTCTTCTGCTGTCCGGCAAATATAGCACTTCTGCTCTGAACTGCAGATAATTTTCTCTCTGTCCATACTCCAATTTGCTGTCTTCCCAAAGAAATCATGTAGATTAGTTTGCATAATAACAGAGCCATGGGATGTACTGTCCTGACATCACTGGCCTGAGAATTCAGGCTTTTCCTTGTTTTCACAGTCCATTTTGACTCTTCATCACATACACAAAGCAGAAAGCATCATAGACTTAGGACGTTTCACAGTAGCATCTATCCTTGATTTCTCATGAACCTGGAGCAGGATGCTCCTCCTCCCAGTTGGTAAACCCTTGCCTTCCACTGCCCTCTTCCTGTACCTATAAACCATACTTTCTGAATGTGATGTCCATTGGATGACTATCATCCCCAGACATTGTAGCCAAAAGTCTATGTAGGGGAATTAGAGCTATGTAGCTCAAACTGAGAGGGGGCTGGCGATGAGAACCCTATGAAACTGTTTCCCGCCTGTATATTGAGGGGTGCTGGATCCAAGAAATGATGCAGAGGCAGAAGTCTCCAATTAAAGCATATTTTTATTTAAATGGGGAAATTACACAGCAATTCACTATCACACACTCATTCATTCAAGGCTCAGGTAATCAGGGGTTAGCTTGGGAAAGGCTTGAGGCAGAACTAATGGAGATACTTACACAAGCCAAGACTTGCTTCAGGATCCAATTGGTTGAGGTGGTGTGGGGCTCAATCATTCTGTGAGCGCTGAGTGAATGGCGGGGCTGGAACTAACTCAGAGAGCATGGTAACAAAGTGTCCCCATGAACTCCAAACTAGCTCACTGAAGGGAGTTTTTCAGGGGTTTTTAAGGGTGAAAACTAGCTGTAGGGCTAAGGTGTTAAATGGTATGGGGGTGAGGTAATCTAGTCTGTCAATAATCAATGGAAATGGGAAGGCAGTTAAGTCATTAGCCAACTCATCAGGTGAGACATCTAGAAAATCACCGCTCATTCTTCTGATTATTGGAGGTGATGGTAGTCCCATTTGCAGCTTCCAAACTGCCTCCTGTCTTGGGATGGGATTTTCCATGTGGCCTTGCTATGACCTGCCTGTCATCTCCTAGGTGGTAATAGGGTCATCTATAGGGTACATCTAGGATCATGTGCAATACCACACAGACACCAAAATTCGGGAAAATGCACTATTGCTAACACCATATAGACCCCAGGCATATGAAACAAATGAGGGCTGTTTTTAAGGCCTTTAGAATGTACCAGGTTGGACAAGGCCTCCATAAACTTCACTGGGATTGAGGAAAGGAAGCCAGTGGAACAGATGCTCAAATTTCCATTTCTTCTGTGGAACAGAGAGCAGGAAAATAAGCATATAAGAAAAAGGTTCTGTCTAGCATCTCTGTTAGCCTAACATCCCCTTACTGGTTTATGTGTCTTCCATTTTTCATGGTCCCATTCTCCTTGCTGCTTTGCTGTTGGTAAAGGATGAAGGAAGCGGAGATGTATATGGAGATAATGAACATTGCCCTATGTTTCACCCGCTGCTGTCTTCCCCTCATTTTCCCCCTATGACCTGCTTGTCATTCTTGAGGATGAAATATTTCTGCAGACAAGTGAGGTCAACTCAAATATATGAATCATAATTAATATTTGCATTAACAAAATCCAAAGCCAATTTAAAGTCAAAGGAAGGAAGGTACTAGTAAGATTTCAAGAGCACCTTCTGTTTCTTAGAATAGTAATAAATATCAGGGATGCAGAAACAACTTCATCTGGACTAGGAAAAGAAATCTAGGGGGAAAAAATAGAAGCTATTTCGACCAGAAGCCAAGCATGCTCAGGGGATTGCTTGCTAATGCAATTCTGAAAAATACTACTTTAAGATCTCTGAGCCATAAATAGGTGCTTGGATGTGTTTTGTGTTTTGTTTTGGGTTTTTTTTTGGGGGGGGGGGAGGGAGGTGTTAGAAGGCTTACTCAGAAAGTGTTTGTTGCAGCTGCTTATATTCCAAACTAAAAATAGCTACAGTACATTCTTTTTCTTGCTAAAGCAGCATCACCACATGAAAATGAGGAATGTGGTGGAGAGAGAGTGAGAGAAAAGAACCACAGAAGTGTAGCATTTACTTACTACATTTTTTATCCCAATGTTCCCCCCAGTAGTTTAAAGTGGTCTATATGTCTCCCTCCCCTAATTTTATTTGCACAATAGCCATGTGAAGTAGATGAGAATGAGACACAATGGTTAGCCAAGATGATTTTTTTAGCTTTACAGTTTTAACTACTTGACAACGAGCTCACAACTCTTTGAAAATGGACATTTCCATCATCCCATGCCACCACCAATTCTACAGAACAGTGTGCTGTTCTGGAAGAGGTACAGTCACTGCATTTGTGTACTGTGATGAGCATAATTGTCTGCAAATTTATTTATTAGTTACACTGTCCAACAGGACCATAGGGAACTGCCTTATGCCGATTAAGTCCACTGGTCCATCTTCCTCAGTAACTGTGGATGTGGGACTCTGTGGTTTTTGTTTGGAGTGTTTCTCAGTCGTATCTAAGCTATTGCCCTTTGCTACCAGTGATTTATTCAAGCCTTTTACTCCAAGGTTTCAGGGTGATTAACATCTCTGCCTCATCCCATGGGAGAGCAGCAAACAGCCCATTCCACTCCACGCCTTCATCATTCGGAGGGGGGGTTGCCAGTAGTAGTGTAGTTATACTGTCCATAAAATACATCAAATGAGAACTCAGGTCATATGTTCTCTGAGAAAACAATAATCAGACTCTGATGTCAAAAAAACCTGGAAAGACTTGAGAAACTTGAGAAACTTCTTGTTGTGTTAGGTTGCTATTCTCCTTTGTTGTTGCTTATTGGAAGGTACACAAGAACTACTACTACTACTACTTCCCTATAGCTTTGTACTTCCTATCATAGGAGTCGTGTAAACTGCCAACATTCTCCTCCGGCTGCAGTGCACAAGGAGAGATCAGAAGTCAGCAGGACTATATTTTACAAAAGCTTGTTAATCCTTAGAACAATGGCTCAGAAGTAGAGATGTATATCTTTGCATTCCTCCTTCTCACATTCCTTGCTATTCTCCCTGCTGCAAAAATATACAAGTTTTTTATATAATATTTGAATACTTTCATAAGTCAGATATATACATCTCTCTGTATGTGTAAGACATACATTTTCCGCATGGAATATCTCTTTCCTGATAAAGAAATAATGGTTGCTGACACACACTACACCACTAACTGTCATGGATCCATCCTGTGGAATTCTGGGATTTGTAGTTTATTGTGGCACCAGAGCTCTCTGACAGAAAAGGTTTAATATCTCACCAAAAACAAATCTCAGAATTCCATATCATTAAGCCATGGCAGCTAAAGCATTGTCAAAATGCATCAGTTCTGCAGTGCAGATGCAGCCAACATCTCCCTCACTCCCAATACAGTGTTCCCTCTTCAGGTAATGTATTTTCATTGCAGAAAGCCTACTTCCTGTGCAAAATACCTGGACAGACAGTTCATATGGTATTTTGCAAGGTGTGAAGAACCTCACAGCTGTTGTTATTCCACCCAACACATAGAGCAACAGGAGAACCAAAGGGATTTTCTTTCCCTTCCCTGGAAAGTGAGCTTTTTTCATAACAGACCCTCTACTGATATTCAGGAGGCAGCATCTAGTATGTATACCTACTGAGGAACCCTAGTTTGCTAAGACTTTTAAAAGTGCTATTTGCTGCTTCATCCTTGTAATGCATAATGTTATTTTCTTTACTGTACGCTGTTTAGGGAAATTTTTAAAAGAAACAGTCTAGATAAATTACTAAGCCGCTAAATGAAATAAATAAATTACAGCTCTTTTCCAAGATAAACTTCCAAGGAGGCACCAAGAATACAGCTTAGGAACCTCAGGAGTTTGTGATTGTTAAGAATGGAAACTCTGCATTGCCTCCATCTACATGACCTCAACCAAAGTTCAAAGTCACAGATACATTTCTGTCTGAACATGTATAAGAGAACATTGGTTTCCTTATCCTGCTGAGACCCATGCGCCAGTGGGCAGCTGCTAGCAACACTCCAGTACCCTGTGGGTGAGCTCTGGTTGCTTGAGCTTAAATATTTTAAGAAAACACTCTGAGCATTTGTAGTGAGCAGAATTTGGACATGTGCCCCCAGCAATTCTCTCCTGTGAGGGATGACTTCAGGCACAGCTTTGATGTGCCATTCGCATTCTCTTCTTCACAGTTAGTTGATGCAATTATGCATCAGATACAGCTACACAGTCACCAAACTATTCCTATCAGCTTCTCAACTTAGTAGCCAATTTAAAAAAAAAGGAAGTTCATTCTCAGTTTTGAAGAAGTTTCCCTCCCCTCAAGTCTTTCTTCCCTCAGAGTTCTGGAGTTGCTTTTGTCTTAAGTGGCTTCTTTGCCTCACTGTCTCCTTTTCTTGTTGTCACCAGAGGCTGTAATTATATTCTTTCATCTCCTTCCTGCTTTTTTCTCAAAGACTCAGAAGGAAAAGCCTCCAAGTCAGTCCTCTTTCTTTCTTTCTTTCTTTCTTTCTTTCTTTCTTTCTTTGAGTCATTCTCTACCCTACTTTTTCCATCCAGGTGTGTTTTAAGTTATAATGATCCCACTTTACAAGTTAGTGGTCCCTCTGGCTGGTGGCTTTTAATGTCTCCTCATCAATGGGTGGTTTGTGATCAAGTGAATAGTTCCTTCCTTCCTTCCTTCCTTCCTTCCTTCCTTCCTTCCTTCCATCTTTCAGTCTACATGTACATATTATTAATCTGACAACAATAAAATAATCTTGCTAGAAATAAAAATCAAAGTGGCTTCCTGTAATGCTATATTGGTGAAGAGTATTAATTTTGTCTGTCTCATTAACTTTTTAAGAATTCTTCCTGGTTCATATACTGTATTCTGCTTTGGTCAGGCTTCACCTGGAATACTGTGTCCAAATCTAGGCACCACAATTCAAAAAGAATGCTGATAAGATGGACCATGTCTGGAGGAGGGCGACCAAAATGGTGAAAAGTTGAAACCATGGCCTTAGGGGCTGGGTATGTTTAGCCTGGAGAAGAGAAGGTTAAGAGGTGGTATGATATCCATGTTCAAATAGTTGAAGGGATGTCATATTGAGGATGGAGCAAACTTTTTTTCTGCTGCTCCAGAGACTAGGACTTGGAGCTATGGATGTAAACTACAAAAAACAAGATTCTAAAAATTAGGAAGAACGTCCTGACAGTAAGCCCTATTTGATAGTGGAACACACTTCCTAGAAGTGTGGTGGAGTCTCCTTGTTTGGAAATTTTTAAACAAAGGCTCGATGGCCATCTGTTGGGGATGCTTTGATTATGTATTCCTGCATGACATAGGCTTGGACTTGATGGCCCTTGAGGTCTCTTACAACTTTTCTATGATTCTATATGCATTGAAGAAAGTCATGAGGTTCAGTACTGTCTATCTGGGCTGAGGTATCTTCAGAGAATGTTTGGTGGTCTTCTTATCAAGACACTTTTTACATTCCTCAAAATTCCTTGGATGTTTTGAATGAGGAGGACTCTCTAACCTCACTTCTAAGGTTGCTTTACATAATGCCTGGTGAGGTGGAGTACCTAACCAGAAATGTGCAGAATCCTCCTGAGATACTTCAAAACCCTTCAGCTTTCCCTCAAAAATCTCTCACATGTTCTGCCTGAGGAGCTCTTAGCTCCCTTCATTGGAAAGGAGGGTGTTTGAGGAGTGTGTGGTAGCTCTTACTTGATGTGTCATTCACCTGTGTAAAATCACCCAGTCACTGCAGCTACCAGTTGGTGTAGATGCTTGTGTGAGTGCTGAAACAAAAACATTATATCCCATTAGCATAAAATATGAAACAGCTATCTATGAAAAACCTTGCCATTTTCATTTCATTCTGAACATATAAGCTGAGGCCTGAATCTGATTGCTAATCCCCATTTCAAATATGTCTGTTGGCTCAGTTGCTGTATGATGGATCAACACTTATGTAAATACATTGATTCAGTAGGCATACTTTAGTTAACATTTGAATGTAGGCCAGAATCTGTTTACATCTTGTCAGATTGAATACCACTAGCAAAAAATAGGCATATACAACTGAGCCATTGAAACCAAATGGACCAAAAAACAGACACTGAGACAAGCCCACAATCCTGTTCCAGTAATTTCCTAAGACTTTTCAGTATGGACACTGACGGAACCACGGCAGTCACCTGCAACACTTGTGGGATGTTTCTCTTCTTGCCTACAGAAGTGGGGAACTTCACATGCCCCAAGTGCAAGTTGATAGCCCTCTTGGAGGAGAAAGTGCAGCAGTTGGAGTCCAGAGTAGCTACACTTCAACATATTAGGGAGCAGGAGGATTTCCTGGACACAACAGAACTAACAATCCTGGACGAATACCACGCAGAGGAAGATGCTGGAGCCAAGGAGGTCACTTCACAAACACAGGAGGCAGACAGCTGGAGGAATGTCACACAGAGAAGTAGGCCAAGAAGGGATTGTTTGGGGAACTTGCAGCTAGAGAATCGATTCGAAGCTCTATCCCTTATCAAGGAGGATGAAGAAGAGCAGCATGGACAGACTTCAGGGACAGAGCAGGGGAGCCTGAGAGTCCCACCCAGGGGGACAGCCGCTGCTAAACTTCGTAGGAAGCGTGTGGTCGTAGTGGGGGACTCCTCGCTGAGGGGTACAGAAGCAGTGATTTGTAGGCCTGACAAGATGTCTCGAGAGGTGTGTTGTCTTCCAGGGGCAAAGATCCGTGATGTGACAGAGAGGCTGACAAGACTGGTCAAGCCTACTGACCAATACCCCTTCCTTTTGGTCCATGTGGGAACCAACGATACTGCAAGACACAGCCTGCAGAACATCAAAAGGGATTACGAGGTGCTTGGTAGGAAGCTGAAAGGAATGGATGTACAGGTTGTCATCTCATCTCTTCTGCCAGTCGAAGGGCACGGTCCAGGAAGGGAGAAGAAAATAGCGGATGTGAACAACTAGCTCCGCCGATGGTCCCGCCGAGAACGGTTTGGATTCTTCGATCATGGGCTGCGGTTCCATGAGGAGGGACTTCTTGCAACAGACGGGTTGCATCTCACGCCCGTTGGAAGAAATGTCTTTGCCAACAGTCTCAAGAACTTGATCAGGAGGGCTTTAAACTGAGTTCTGTGGGGAAGGGAGACAATATTAAGGAAGGCGAAAGGGCTGGAGAAAATCGTCAAACAGACATAGAGGTAACAAGAAAAAAAGTGCAAGGACACAACAGTGGGAGGCAAATAAACTTGCACAAGCAACAAGTAAATGGGACCCGTGGTCTGCGATGCCTCTGCACTAATGCACAGAGCATGGGAAAAAAGCAAGATGAACTTGAACTCCTAGTACAGCAAAGCAAATATGATATAATAGGCATCACTGAAACCTGGTGGGATGAGTCTCATGATTGGAATGTGGAAATAGAGGGGTATAACCTTTTTAAGAGAAATAGGCCAAACAGGAAAGGAGGAGGAATAGCACTATATGTCAGAGATATTTACACCAGTGAAGAGATCCAGGACATCAATCATGGAAGCCAGGTGGAGAGCATCTGGATAAGAATCAAAGGGGAGGGAAACAACAAGGATGTTACGGTGGGAGTCTACTACAGACCCCCAAGTCAGACTGAGGAATTGGATGATATCTGTCTAGAACAGATGACCACACAGTCAGAAAAGAGAGATGTAGTAGTGATGGGCGATTTCAACTACCCTGATATTTGCTGGAAGTCAAACTCAATCAAATCCACAAGGTCTAGCAAATTCCTCACTTGCCTGGAAGACTATTTCATGGTCCAAAAGGTGGAAGAGGCAACAAGGGGGTCAGCTATTTTGGATCTGATCCTAACCAACAAGGATGACTTGGTTAATGGGGTGCAAGTGGTGGGATCATTAGGTGGAAGTGACCATGTTCTCCTGGAGTTTGTTATACAATGGAAAGGAGGAAGCCAGGCATAGTCGAACACGCATTCTAGACTTTAGGAGAGCGGATTTCAGTAAACTTAGAGAAATATTGAGGGTGATCCCGTGGTCAGAAATACTAAAAGGGAAGGGAGTTCAGGCTGGATGGGAGTTTCTCAAAAGACAGATACTGAAGGCACAATTTCAAACAGTTCCAGTGAGAAAGAAAAATGGGAAGTGTCTCAAGAAATCAGGATGGATGACTAAGGAACTTTCAACTGAGTTGAGTTTGAAACGGAACATGTATAAGAAATGGAAAAAGGGGGAAATCACAAAAAAGCAATTCAAAGAAATAGCAGGCATGTGTAGGGGTAAAGTCAGAAAAGCTAAAGCACAGAATGAACTCAGGCTTACTAGAGAGGTTAAGAACAATAAAAAGGGCTTTTTGGATATGTCCACAGCAAAAGGAAGAAGAAGGAAACGGTAGGGCCACTGCATGGAGAAGATGGCAAAATGCTAACAGAAGACAGAGAAAAGGCAGAATTACTCAACACCTTCTTTGCCTCAGTCTTCTCAGAAAAGGCAAAGGGTGCTCAACCTGAAGATAATGGAGCAGAGGACAGAATAGGGCAATTTCAGCACAGAATAAGTAAAGAGATAGTAGAGGAACACCTTGTTAATCTAAATGAATTTAAGTCTCCGGGACCAGATGAACTCCATCCAAGGGTATTAAAGGAACTGGCAAATGTAATATCGGAGCCATTGGCAATCATATTTGAAAACTCCTGGAAAACAGGAGAGATCCCAGCAGACTGGTGGAGGGCAAACGTTGTCCCCATCTTCAAAAAGGGGAAAAAAGAGGATCCCAACAATTATCGTCCAGTTAGTCTGACATCAATACCAGGAAATATTCTGGAGCAGATCATTAAACAGAGAGTCTGTGAACATCTAGAAGGCAATGCCATAATCACAAAAAGTCAACACGGGTTTCAGAGAAACAAGTCATGCCAGACAAATCTGATCTCTTTTCTTTGATAAAATTACCAGCTTGGTAGATGAAGGGAATGCTGTGGATATAGTATATCTTGATTTCAGTAAGGCCTTTGACAAGGTTTCCCATGACATTCTTGCAAACAAGCTTGTAAAATGTGGGCTAGACAAAGGAACTGTTAAATGGATCTGTAATTGGTTGACTGGCTGAACCCAAAGGGTGCTCAACAATGGCTCCTTTTCATCCTGGAGAGAAGTGACCAGTGGGGTCCCACAGGGCTCTGTCCTGGGCCCAGTGCTATTCAACATCTTTATCAATGACCTGGATGACAGAATTGGGAGCATACTTATCAAATTTGCAGATGACACCAAATTAGGGGGAATAGCTAATACCCCAGAGGACAGGATCAACATTCAAAATGACCTGAATAGACTAGAAAGCTGGGCTAAAGCTAACAAAATGAAATTCAACACAGAGAAATGTAAGGTACTGCACTTAGGGCGGAAAAATGAAATGCACAGATATAGGATAGGAGACACATTGCTGAATGAAAGTACATGTGAAAGGGATCTAGGAGTCCAAGTAGACGATAAGTTGAACATGAGTCAACAGTGCGATGTGGTAGCTAAAAAGGCCAATGCAATTTTAGGCTACATCAATAGAAGTATAGTGTCTAGATCAAGGGAAGTAATAGTGCCACTGTATTCTGCTCTGGTCAGGCCCCACCTGGAATATTGTGTCCAGTTCTGGGCACCACAATTCAAAAAGGACATTGAGAAACTGGAGCGTGTCCAAAGGAGGGCGACTAAAATGGTGAAAAGTCTGGAAACCTTGCCCTATGAGGAACGACTCAGAGAGCTGGGGATGTTTAGCCTGGAGAAGAGAAGGTTAAGAGGTGATATGATAGCCCTGTTTAAATATGTGAAAGGATGTCATATTGAGGAGGGAGCAAGCTTGTTTTCTGCTGCTCCAGAGAACAGGACCCGGAACAATGGATGCAAGCTACAGGAAAAGAGATTCCACCTCAACATTAGGAAGAACTTCCTGACAGTAAGGGCTGTTCGACAGTGGAACACACTCCCTCGGAGTGTAGTGGAGTCTCCTTCCTTGGAGGTCTTTAAACAGAGGCTAGATGGCCATCTGTTGGGGATGCTTTGATTTGGATTTCCTGCATGGCAGGGGGTTGGACTGGATGGCCCTTGAGGTCTCTTCCAACTCTATGATTCTATGATCTATGATTTAGTTGCAGAAAGCTGCTATAGAGAAACCAAGGTCATCAACTATGGTACATAATCCTGCTTTCAACATACCTCCTGGAATGGGTCATTCAAAATATTTCCCTGATGTAAGAGCAACAATTTGTGCTTTTAGTAGTAATTGGATTGTAATTCACAATATACAGCTGAAGTGCATTAAGTACATGAGTAACTGTGCAATGGAAGTGGGGGGGAGAGAACTCTATGAAACATGACCTTGGATGTAAATGTCGAGCTACATCGTTTTCAGGATGATGGAGGCTAAGGGGGCATCATGTCACCCATCAAGCTGAGCTTCTTTGACAAACCATTCAAATGATCAGAGGAATGGATGGCATATTTTGGATTTCATTTTATTACCATGTGGGTAGTTCCACTGTCTCACACTACTTTCTCCAGCAACCTCCTATTTAATTCTGTTGTAAGGACTTTTGATGAGAGATGAGAGATGATAGCTTAGTATCTTTAGATGCTAAAATAGTGCAAAATAGCAAAGTAGGTCTCCTGGTGGTGGCTTGTCAAGGTGTTCGACATTCAAATTGAAAAGATGGATAACACAGCACAGCAAAGGCAGACAGTGATTCTATTATTACTGACATGGAAAGCAAAGCCAGCTACAGATCCCTGGCAGCCCTTGGGAAGTTATTTCTGAAAGTAAATAATTATGTTAAAATTAATTAATTTTCCGTATAGTTATGGAGAGACCGCATGGTGTACTGGTTTGAGCATTAGACTATGACTGAAGACCAGGGTTCAGTTCCCAGCTTGGCTGTAGCAACTTGCTGAATGACCTTGGGCTAGTCAAACCCTCTCAGCCCCAGAACACCCCATGACAGGTTCACCTTAGGATTTCCATACGTTGGAAACTACTTGAAAGTGCACAACAATGACAATAGGTATGCATTTTGTGCATTTTAAAAAGTTACTTTTTCCTTTCATATTTCTTAGAAGCAACAAAACTTTATCTCTTCATTTAACTTTTCTGGTATTTGGTCCAGAACTCATGCACCTCACATCCACCACAAAAGTCACAACTAAGCATGAGGCAGTAGCAATAATAATAATAATAATAATAATAATAATAATAATAATAATAAATGATATAGAGCAGCCACACACATCTTATTATAAAAGTAATTAAACATTATGTTTACACCTGAAATGGAGTGGTATTACCCTCCATGGGTTTTTGTACACTCATAATGTAATGCAGGTATACTTTGTTCTTGGCATTATTATTTCCAAATTGTGCTTCTTAGCTCCCAATGTATGGTTCCCTTGTGCATATCCCAGTGTGATACACAGAAAGTTAAGTTGCCACACAGTCCCACACCTAAACCTAAATTTTGTCTAGAGTTGGAGCCTGTCTAGGCCCTGGCAGTTCCCTTGTGAAAGAAAGAAGGAGAGACACACACAACCCTTTCTTCTATTTCCCATTTAAATGCTACATGTGGGTAGCTGGAACAATGTTACACAGAGAAATAAACATTCTGTCTCTGGGTCTCCATGGGACAAATCCAATTTCCCTAGAAGTGATTGGCATCCAAATCCTCATTCTCAAGTTGAAATGGAATCCTTCCCTTTACTGAATTTAAAACAGAAATGGAATTCTTCCCTTTATTGCATTTGAAACAGATCTCGGAGTAACTAGTAGCACTGACTCAGTGCCAGGCAAACAACAATCAAACAACACACTTGACACCAGTGTGATATAATTGTAGTAAGCAATTGTAACAAGAGCAAATGCACTGGAAATGTTTAAGAGAGTACAACTCTGGTCCATCCCTGTAACCTCACACACAAAGTCCAGCACTATCTAGAGAAGTAGTAAATGAGACCTCTCTTCTTGTAATAATTTTGTCTTTGCTAGCCAAGAAATAATGCTAGATGAATTAACAGTTCTAAACCTGCAATTGGGTGATCCAGCTAGTTTGTTTTTCTGAGTTTTAATATTTGTAAACTTTTTAATATAATTAATTAATATACCATTTCATTATTTCCTTCTTCTGAAATGTAGTCTACAGCCCCTAGTATTCATTCACAGTCTTCCATCCAAGTACTAACCAGGGTGACCCTTCTTAACTTCCAAGATTAGACAGGATCTGGTGCCTTTATGATGAGTTACTTATATTGATGCCTCCCTAGATTTGAAAAATAGTTTGATCTGGCCCTACATACACATAGACCTGCATGATACCCAGTTTTACTTAAAAACTGGAACACCCTATGCATCATAAGGCAATATAATGATTGGGAATGACACAGAGGACACTGAGTTCACAGGACCAATGCAGGCCTTTAAATAGTATTCAATCGTTTAAATAGGTCACACTATAATCTCAGAATGTACTGTTTGTCAAGACTAGGGGGCTGTATGCATTGGCCAAAAGGCCCATGTTTCTCCAGCCTAATGTCCTGGCAGACCAGATGCCAGTCTGGTGGATCCAGTATGAGCATGACCCAACTGGCCCTTAGTGAGGTCTTTGAAAAAAATCAACGGCTGTTTAAAGTGAAGTTTCTCAGAAAGTCTGCTATCAGAGCTGATAGACTGGATGCTTGCCTGCCCCCTTACCTGCTGCTGTGGCTGTTCTACCTGCAGGCCTAAGTCATGGTCTGTGAGGTTGGAAGGTAGTATCTGGCCATGTGGGTGAAGCCAGATCTCCCGTTTCCATCCTTACTGGCTACAGTGGGGGCCTGCAAGTAAAATGGTGGTGTTGAGCGAGGAGCTGATGACTGTCACCACAGTGGGTCAGGTAGGTGATGGGGCAGGAATGGTCTGGATCCATGGGCCGGATACAGTTGGATTGGCCCATTGTATCCTGGCTGTGTATTTATCACCTTGGACATGGACAAGAGTCCAGAGCAAATGAAGGCTGAGGACTAAGATGCAACCTGAAGACAAGACTACAGAACAAACCAGCAGTGAAAGCCAAAATGTGTGTTCCAAAAGAAGTAAATCTTGCTGATCAAGCAAGACTCAGGTGTAACAGGGAGCTCTTTGTACTCCTTCCTGCCCATTAGGAGAGAAAAGGCAGTTTCAATTGTCCAGTTAAGATTTTCATCCTGATATGAACAGGCATGTATACAAAGAAATGTGGTGCAGTGGCTTAGTGGTTAAGATGCCAGTTCTGATGATAGAAAGACTGGAAGGTTGGCAGTTTGAGGCCTGAGTGCTGCATGATGGGGTGAGCTCCTATCACTAGTCCCAGCTTCTGCCAGCCTAGCAGTCCGAAAGCATGCAAATACAAGTAGATAGATAGGTACCATTTCTTAGTGGGAAAGTAACAGCATTCAGTTCAGCCATGTTGGCCACATGGCTACCACTGCAGTCCTCAGACAACACTGGCTCTTCAGCTTAGAAATGGAGATGAGCACCACTCTCTACAGTCGGTTATGACTAGGCATTCATGTCAAGGGACTACCTTTACCTTTATACAAAGAAAATGTTAATGTTTTAACAACTGTCCCAATGTGCTTTTAATTCAAATTCCCTCATTTTAAGTAAATTTATCTCATTACTCCATTGTCCTAATTTGATATGTTTATCTGAGATGTAAAAAGAAATATTTCATGAGAACACTGGGTCTTCAAGCAGAGTTTAACTGACATTTTTTTCCTCAAAAGTAAAATCAGCATGCAAATTTTGCACTGATTTAAAATGACTCATTTTAATCACACACATATTATACATACGCATACACAAGAGATGACACTTGGATGAACCATTTGCTTCAAGGAAAAAAATATTTGAAAGGCTTATGGATAGGAAAGAATAGCAAACATTCAAATCTGCATTTAAATAGGCTCGTGATGTGTGACAGCTTGTATCAATTTTCCTTACAGAAAGGTTTAGTGCAGTTTGTGTTCATCATACACAACTTAAATCTTCCAAGCTCATTATAGATTGTTAGTGCTCAACACTCAGGGGAATGTCAATTAATCTCTCCTTGGTATGTTTCTTGGAATATGCTGTAGACTGTGTATCCATTTGAGATTTAAAGGTAAATCAGAAATGTTCCCAAATTAATGGCCTGATCTCCAAATAAAGAGATGTGTTCTCTCTTATGGATTTAAACACAAAACAAGCCAATTATGAACATCAGCATGAAGTTGGCTTCCTCTTAATGATTATATATAAGAGAGGTTGACAGACTGATTCCGTTTTCAACCCCAGTGGTCAATACAACATCAGAGAGCTAGATACAAAATTTAGGCCAAGATTCCATCAGAAGCTGGTAGATCAGTGTAGTGACACTGGAAGTTCAAATGGTGAATGGCAGGTACACAGCAAGTAGGTGGGTCCCACACTGGGAGAAAGGAGATATTAATTAATTAATTAATTAATTAATTAATTAAAAATAACTGTTTGGGATGGGGGCAAAACTATGCTTCACTGGTATCTGGCTGCCATTGCAAGTAAGGAGGAAGATGTTCTGGATGCCTCCTTGCACAATGGCTGAGAAAGTACTTACTCTCGCATACATGCTAAGTCAAGTGTTTAGCTATGGTGGAAGGATGATGGCACTGCTCCTCAATAAGTCTATCCCAAAATGAAATTTTCTTTCAGTCCTCAAATTCCTAACACTGTAGTTGGGCGGGGGATTATAACACAAGATTTGGGTTTAATATATTTTCCCCATAACCTCTTCCCACAGCAGTCCAAAAGCTGTGTTTGGTTGGCTCTACTCAGGCTTCCCGAGCTCCTCTCTTTACAACCTGTTAAATATAAAAGCAAATTTTAAATGTGTAGTTACACCAAAACAGAAAATGGCTGAAATATCCACCTGTTAAGTTACCATTAAAATGCAACATAAGGCACATCTACACTGCAGAACTAAAGCAGTTTAATATCACTTTAACTGCCATAGCTCAATGTGACGGAATTTTGGGATTTGTAGTTTTGTGAGATATTTCAGCTTCTCTGTCAGAGAGTACTGGTATCACAACAAACTACAAATCCTAGATTCCATAGTATCAAGCCATGGCAGTTGAAGTGGTGTAACACTGCATTAATTCTTCAGTTTGGCAGTAGGTATAGCTATACCTTTTTAAACAGGAAAGGAGTATTAAGTTTTAAGTAAATTTATCTCAGTACTCCATTGTCCTAATTTGATATGTTTATCTGAGATGTAAAAAGAAAAATTGAGGAGCCCTGATGGCACAGTGGTTAAATGCCTGTACTGCAGCCACTCACTCACAAACCATGAGAGTGCGAGTTCAATACCAGCAAAAGGGTTCAAGCTTGACTCAGGCTTGCATCCTTCAGAGGTTGTTAAAATGGGTACCCAGATTGTTTGGGGCAATTAGCTTGCACTTTGTAAACTGCTTAGGGAGTGCTTAAGTGCACTGATTAGCGGTATAGAAATGTACTTGCTATTACTATTATAGTCAAAGTCTACTAATAATTTGTAATGGATTTCTTCCTTGCTCAGAATGAAAAAATACTTTCCTAACAGGGAAATGCTTTCATCTGATTGTAATTTGTTTTTAAAAAAGCTATATCCCATTTGTATTCACCACCATTGCTTGTGTTATTTTTTTCAAAGCTATTCTCCCTCCGTCCCTCCAATGGCTAACCCAACAAGAGCAGAAAGGTTTCCGTGTGTGTTAATCTCTACAGGAGACACAGTCAAATAGCCAATTGCTGAAATCTCTGGTAGAAAATGAATGGCATTGCTTCTCAAAAAAGAGACAAATATGGACAAGGAAAAGTATGCATTACAATGAGGCAATATGAGTTATGTGTTATATTATAAGCATTACTGAGACCTTTTTGCCAGATGTCACAGTACATGCACAGCATTGTTAAATGCATTACAGCACCACAAAAGTAGGGAGGACTGGACAATTCAGTAACATTGTGCCTGTGCTGTGGGTGTTGAGGCAATATTGGGATGGATGGGAGCAGGGACATAGTCAGGATTTTAGGAAGGGGGGGGGGGTCCAGACTAAGTGCCACCATTATAATGGGACTTGGGTGCGGCGGCACAGCAGCACATACCATTCATTTTTCTAATGGAAGAGGGGGGTCCAGACTCCAAGATCCCCCCCTTGGCTACATCCCTGATGGGAGGATAATAGTGTTCAGATGGTTTGTAGTGTTCAGAGGTGTGTGTTTTTTGTAAAGCAACAAGTAAAAAAGTATCTATATAAGTTACTTTTGATAAATGATTGTTTTACTTTTAAACAAACTAAAATTATAATACATCTAATCTTTGGGAGGCCTGCAACACTATTATGGTAACCAGTCACCTTTTTAAAGGAACATTCTCTGTTCTGACATTCTGAAATGCACACACACACACACACACACACACACACACACGGAAATTTGTGCAGATTTAGGGGGGAAATGCAGATTAAATGCTGTAAAATGATGGAACAAACATTGGGGAGAATGCATTGTTGACACAATCGGATAAACTGATTCACCCATCCGCACTGCCAAGAAGAGAATTTGACAGAATTCTTGCTTTGTGTGGATAGGCTATTAGGAAAATTAAGAATCTCCAAATCTTTTAGTAATACAATGCAGCTCAACCTTCAGCCACCAGGGTTGCAAATTTTAACTTATTTTAGTGTTGTATAGAAAAAAAAAATTAAGCATTTCTTAGGTTCTCTTTCTTTTGATCAAGATTATGAGAATGTTGTGCATTTTTCTTTTCTTTAGGGAAGTGGGCATTTAGGGACTTTTGGTGAAAAGAAAAATAATTTGAATGAAAAACTGGTTTTTGCATTTTAAAAAATACCTGCATGAAAATCAAAACTGTTTGGGACACGGGAAAAGCGGGTAGCGAGGGGCTTTTTAATAAATCAGGAAGCTTATCTGAATAAAAAAGAAAAAGAAAAAGAACAGAGAATATCAAACCTATTAACCATTAAAGAAAAGGAACTTGAATTGCATCTAGGGGATTTGAAAATACTAGAGGAAATAAATTTATTAAAGAAACAGAAAATAAGCAGAGACACAATTGAAATCAGTAAAAAACTAAAAATCCTTAAACAAAGAAGCTTTGATCAAGCTAATAAAATAGGCAAGGGATTAGCAGAAATGTTAAGAAAGAAGCAAAATAAGAAAATAATAACTGAAATAAAAGTAGAAGGTAAAATAGTATCTAAACAAGAGGATATAAAAAATGCCTTTTTTCAATACTTCTCAGAACTGTATAAAGAACAGGAAATAGATACTAATAAAATCCAAATTTACTTAGATAACGAAAAAGATGAATTTATAAAATTAAGTAAAAATCAATTAGAAGATTTAAATAAACCAATTAGTAATATGGAAGTTAGGACTGCAATCGATAACTTAAAAAATGGTAAAGCACCAGGACCTGATGGATTTACTCCCCTTTTTTATAAAACATTCAAGGAAGAACTAAGTGGACCCCTGCAAAAATTGTTAAATTCTATCATAAAAGAAGGTGTACCGGAAACATGGAAGGAGGCAGATATAACACTAATTCCGAAAGAAGGGAAAGAGGCAAATTTAGTTAAAAATTATATACCGATTTCACTTCTAAATATAGATTACAAAATTTTTTCAACTATTTTGGCAACCAGATTAAAAAATGTTCTAAAGGATTGTATTGATAAAGACCAAAAAGGATTCTTACCCCAAAGACAATTAAGAGACAACACAAGATTGGTTTTGAACGTAATTGAATTCTATGAAAAACATAATGAAAGAGAATTAGGCCTTGAATTAGATTAAAAATTATGCAGGATTTGACGGAAAGAGGAGGATTGGGGTTACCAAATTTAAAATTATATTTTGAAGCATGCTGTCTAATGTGGTTAAAAGATTGGATACTATTAAAAGAGGAAGAGTTGTTGGAAATAGAGGGGGAGAACCTACCCTTTGGCTGGCACACTTATCTGGGATATGATAAGATCAAAGCAAATAAAGATTTTAATTTACACTGTATAAGAAGAACACTTTTCAAAACCTGGAACAAATACAAATATAGAATTATGACAAAATTCCCCTCATGGTTTTCCCCACAAAAAGCAATTCAAAGACGCGAAACAAGTCAAACTACAAAGTGGTTAACGTATGCTAAAATAATGAAGAAAGATGAAATGGGAAGGTTGGGACTCAAAACACAAGAAGAATTAGCCAAATAAGGAATTAATCTAGATTGGTTTAGTTATTGGCAAATTAGAGAAAGAGTTAAATTAGATTCCAAAACACTAGGTTTTGAAGAGAAAAAAAAGTGAATTCGGAAAGATAATAGAAAAAGAAAATCCAAGATGGATAAAAGAATTTTACACACTATTATTAAATTGGCAACAAGAAGATGAAATAGTAAAAGGAAATATGATTCAATGGGCGAAAAATTTCGGATATCCCTTAAACATGGACAGATGGGAAAAGGTTTGGAAAAAGAGATTAAAATATTCGGCATCCCAGAGCCTAAAAGAAAGTTATTATAAAACTTTTTTTCGATGGTATCTGACCCCTGAAAGAATAGCCAAAATTTACAAATCAACAAGTAACCTATGTTGGAAGTGTCAAAAAGAACCAGGAACCCTATATCATTGTTTGTGGACATGCAAATTGGTTAAAGAATACTGGAAAAAAGTGCACGAGATGATTAACTTAATTCTTCAAACTAATATAAAATTTCTACCAGAAACTTTTTTACTAAATATGTGGGAGGAGGAAGTGGATAGGAAATATGGAAAGATCTTATATTATCTAATTTCGACGGCAAGATTGGCTTTGACACAAAAGTGGAAAGCGAAAAAAATTCCAAGTAGGAGAGATTGGCTAAGTAGGCTATACGAGGCAATCGAGATGGACAAAATGACATTAATACTTAGAGATCATGTAGTGGACGAAGTAGAAGACAAATGGAACATAGTTTTGAAATACCTAGAGAAGGAATGGGGGAAAATAGCAACAGTGGGTTTTAAAATACAATAATAAGAGGCTAGAAGATAGAAACATGCACGTGTTAAAGATGGATCTAATGACAAAGTTAAGAGAGTAAAGTAAATACTTTAATGTAGGAATTGAAGAATTGCAAATAAAAAGGAAATATTAAAGTAGAATGGGATACGTAGAGGATCAAAAATAGGGAGTATTGAAACTTAAATAAACCGAGGTTCAAAGATAAAAAAAAAGAGAGAGATATATTACTGCTGTGGATTGATTTCAGATAAAGAAATTAATATAAAGAAATAAAAGGGACACTCCAAGTAGAAAAGACAAAGATATCTAGTAAGATTAGAGAGAGAAGTCAGGGAAGAATGAAGTGAAAGAAAGTAGAGGATGGAGGAAGAGTGTTTAAGAGAGTGTAAAGTAAGTGACGGAAGGTGAGAGTAAGTGCTAGAAGAAGAGGAGAAAGTGACAGAGTGAAGGTTTGTAAGTGTGAAGATGAAGGCGTAGTAGCCGTAGGGATTGGGGAATTGGAAAAGAAAAGTAAGTAGTAATAGGGGGAAAGAGGTTTTAGAAGGAATTTGAAGGAAAGAGAAGGAAACAATGGAGGAACAAAGATAGAAGGAAGGAAGTAGGAGATAGTTAAGAAGTAAAGTAAGGAAAAGGAGAAGGAAAAGATGAAGAAGGGAAATATGGGAGTGGGGAAAGAAAGTGACCATAGAGTAATATTCCCTATGTAAAAACATATTATTTCAATGATGGGTTCTCTCTCAATATATCATTATTGTTTTTTCATTTTGAATCTCCATTGTAAGTAAGTTAATGTATTGAGTAAGTAAGTGTGATATTGTGTATGTGTGTGTATGTCTGGTGTTTGTATATTTGATTGTCTGTTTTAAGTTTCAATAAAATTTATTTTAAAAAAATGCCTGCAGAAAACAGTATCTTTTGTTCATGATATTGTTTTGTGCAACACCTAGGTATCTGTGTGAGAGACATTTTTGTCCCCAAGTATGAAGCATAAATAAATAAATCATAGCATTTGACCATTTTGTCTATGCAATGTCCCAATGTGTCAGTACACCTTCTCAGGGAATGCAAGGCAATTTCCAAGTGTTCTCCACATCTTTTCCCCAATCTGATGCCTACGGGATGCATACGAATAAACTTCATTTACGATGAGGGGAGATACATCTGACAAATGGGAGAAACTATTTCTGTGCATCAGCATGACATCAGAAATAGAGATAGTCCAATAGACTCTAGTCCAGTGATGGCGAACATTTTGAAGCCACGTGCCCCAACTCCTTTTTTTATGGCACTGGGCTCTACCCGGTGCGGGGGGAGGGGATTCCAGCCTCTGGGCAATGGGGCATCTGCCATTTTAGGGGGAGGGTTCTGCCCTCCAGGGGACAGGGCTTCCGCCCACCTTTTCCTGGCTTCTAACTGTCTGGCTCCCCCCCCCCCCCAGCATTTGCCAGCCTCTAACAGTCCCTTTGGGTCCCTCAGAGGCAGGGAAATGGGCTTTGGAGAATGGCTGCTAAAGGAGGGAGCCTCTGGTCACTGCCCTCCATTGTTTCCCAGCCTCTTACAGTCCCTTTCAGTCCCTCAGAGGCAGGGAAATGGGCTTTGGTTGTCACCCTCCATCGTTTTCAGGCCTCTGAGAGTCCCTTTGGGTCCCTCAGAGGCTGAGAAATGGGCTTTGGAGCATGGCTGCCAGAGGAGGGAGCCACTGGTCGCCGGCCTCCATTGTTTCCCATCCTCCGATGGTCCCTTTGGGTCTCTCAGAGGCCGGGAAATGGGTTTTGGTCACAGCCCTCCATCGATTCCCAGCCTCTGAGGTTCCCTTTGGGTCCCTCAGAAGCCAGGAAATGGGCTTTGGGGCATGGCTGCCAGAGGAGAGACCCTCTGGTCACCGCCCTCTGTTGTTTCCCAGCCTCTGAGGATTGCAAAGGGACCGTCAGAGGCCAGGAAACAGGCTTTGGAGGATGGCTGCCAGAGGAGGGAACCTATGGTCGCCGCCCTCCATCATTTCCCAGTCTCGGACATTCTGTCTGGTTCCTTCAGAGGCCAGGAAATGGGCTTTGGTCACTGCCCTCTGTTGTTTGCCATGCTTTGACAGTCCCTTTGGGTCCCTCAGAGGCCAGAAAATGGGCTTAAGAGGACTGCTTCCAAAGGTGTGAACCTTGGCTTGCCTCCCTCCCTTGTTTCCCCAAAGGGTCCCTCAGAGGCCAGGAAAAGGGCTTTGGAGGACGGCTGCCAGAGGAGGGAGCCTCTGGTCCCAGCCCTCCATTGTTTTCCGTTCCCTGAAGAAGCCTTTGGGTCCCATACAGGCCGGGAAATGGGCTTTGCAAGACCGCTGCCAGAGGAGGAAGCCTCTCATAGCCGCCCTCTGTCATCTCCCGGCCTCTTAGGTTCCCTTTCGGTCCCTGAGAGGCCAGGAAACAGGCTTTGAATGATGGCTGAAAGAGTAGGGAGCCACTGGTCACTACCCTCCATCGTTTCCCATCCTCTGATGGTCCCTTTGGGTCCCTCAGAGGCCAGGAAACGGGAACCTCTGGTCGCTGCTCTCCATCGTTTCCCAGCCTCTGTGGGACACTTCGGGTTACTCAGAGGCCAAGAAATGGGCTTTGGAGGATAGCTGATAGAGGAGGGTGCCTGTGGCGCTGCCCTCCAATGTTTCCTGGCCTCTGACAGTCCCCTTGGGTCCCTCAGAGGCCGGGAAATGGGCTTTGGAGGATGGCTGCCAGAGGAGGCACCTTGGGTCACCACCCTACATTGTTTCTTAGCCTCTGAGTGTCCCTTTGGTTAATCTATGGTCTTCAGAAGTGGTAACTGCATGTCCTCCCAACTCAGTAATGCAAGGACAACGTGACTTCTGCTATTAAGACTTTTCAGAGAATTTTAGACACATGGGAGCATATACTGAGTTAGGCATGCAGACTCATTCAAAAGATACTGCAGTTGTTTGGAACAGACTCATTCAAATCAAGGTACTGCAATTGTTTGTGACAAATTTAAATCCTATTATTTTCAGTAGGTCTTTTCCATGTATGATTAAATCTGGATCCAACTCAGTGTATAGCCCTCTGTGTTCAGTCTATTGTTTGATCATACCTTTATATAGAGAACGAAAAAAAGACTCAATTCAGGTTGCACTTTTCAAACATAGATTCCTTTTTCTGGTTACTACTGAGATCACAGGAGCCATAATTGGAAGGGGGATTAATGGAGGGGTTGTGCATCAATAATTATTAACCAAGATAGCTAAATGTCATATCTGCAGAGAATATCAATAAAAATGACTTTTATGAAAGCTTCTTAAGAAAATTTAGCTATGTTGGATGGAATCGAAAGTCTGACTAGAAGAATATTTGTCTAACATTATATAGCTCATCTTATGTGAGCAATTCTAATATATTCTCAAGTCAGGAGGGAGCAGGAAGTTACATTTTTAATGCAGAGGGGATGCCCTATATACTGCTGAAGTGGTGCATACACTTTGTTGTTGTGGGCCTTCAGGTCATTTCCAATCTATGGCAACCCTAAGAGAAATTTATAATGGGGTTTTCTTGACATGATTTATTCAGATGGGGATTTGACTTTGACTTTGCCTTCTTCTGAGGCTGAGAGAGTGTGACTTGCTCAAGGTCACCCAGTGAATTCCAAACAGGGATTCAAACCCTGTTCTCTATAGTCATAGTCCAGTGCTTAAATTACTACACTACATTGGCTCCACACACACAGTAAAACCCTATAATTCTTTCTGTTATAACATCTCTGAATTATATAATGGAGTTGATCTTCAATAAGAAGATGCATGTAAAATTGTCTGTGCTATAGGAAGACAGCTACACAAAAGTTAATGAAAATAAAGTTTAAAAAATCATTAGACTAGGAAAATTGCTTCCAAAAAATCAGACCTATTTAGAAAATAATAACAATCAACAGCAACATTGCTGCTGTTACTTATTGGCCTTCCAGATCTCTTCATATCAGGGCATTATTATCACTTTCCACTTATTTAATTAAATAATTTAGATATAATTTTTCAAGTGTTATTTGGTTTCAAGTGCATTAATTCAATAATTCACTTCAATTCCTTACATAGGCAGTATACTTACTATCTTGCTAATGCAGAATTAAGACCTAAGAGAAAATTGCACAAACTTATGTTTACATTTTGGGCAAAGCTGTGTACAGAACCATGTGCATTAGGAAAAATACACAAATATGCACATGAATGTTAATGTGAGCTTTGAAAAATAATAATTTTCAAACTTTAGAATAAACCAATTATTGACTTGGTAAAGAGAGAGAGAGAGAGAGAGAGAGAGAGAGAGAGAGAGAGAGAGAATGAAGTTGTAAGGCTTGCTCCTCACTATTCTCAAGACTTCATTAAACAGAGGGAAATATTTTCTCTGGTATTATGCAGCAAGCATTGAAAAGTCATACAAACAAACTTGGGTACATGATTCCGATAATTTTTAACAGGACTTGCTACAGTGGTCCCTTTCTATACGTGGGGGATCCTTTCCGCCCCCCGCCCCTCCACGTATGAGAAAAACCATGTAAGGTTAAACACTTTTATTTGCTATGGCGGCACATTTCTGTGGGCAGCACCATGTAGGCACCTGTGGCGGCCACAGCATTTTGTCCTCCACAGGCTGCCATACGCATAAGCTCAAATCCAAGTACGGTAAGCCCGCTTATGCCACGGGCACACTGTATAACAGTTTTATTGGGAATGCCCTGATTATGAAATTATGATTTGATGGAATTTCCAAGTTTCACTTTCTTATGATGATGCTGGTTTTTGGAAAAGACACTTTTTAAAATGTAAATGCAGTATAGAAGACAAACCCAAGATTGTAGGTCATACTAAGACTCAATACAATAGGTTTGTTTAGCTCAATTCTCTTTCTGGAGTTCTCAGATAAGTAATTTGTGTAGCCAATATGTTGGTATGCTAAGGGGGGAGAAACCAAGAATAATGAAGGTGAAGATAATCTGAAGGCAGGCTGGGTTGGGTTTAGGGCAGGGGATTGCTGGAGTTAATCAGGAGTATGGAAGAGAACAGAAGAGACTGTTGAGCCCCACTCACATTTTTGGAGGGACTTGTGATAAGGAAAACTCCCAAACTGGTGTGTATCTATTTACTTTTAGTAACATGATCGTGTAAGAATGGCTGTTGTCTGATAATACTGATAGAGCTGAAAGAAACCACTAAGGTGATCTTTTCCACATTCTTGCCATTAGACTATAAAAGTAAGATAGGGGCTGTGCAGACTAGTCATTAAGGACGGCCTGAGGGTGGAGTCAGGCCATGGCGTCCATATGACACATACCCTAACTCTGCCCCCATGGCGGAGTGATACCACGCACAGCTCCACATGGTATGTGGCATCACATCGCTTCTCCGGCAATGCATACACATGGCGCAGTTTTTTTGCAGCTCTTTTTTGCACCCTGGGAAGATCAAGTCGTGGCCTCAGCATGTGGTTTCCACAGCCCCAATCTGGCACAGCTGGAGGTGGCTGCTGGCCATCCCTTAGGGGTGGTTTGCACAGCCTCATACTCCTGAAAGATAGCTATTTGACAACCACTGTTTAAAGACCTCCAATGAAGAAGATAAAATTCAGGTAGAATCTCTTTTTCCATCCATTCCATTGTCAAACTGCATTCACAGCAAAGACGTTCTTCCTAATGTTTAGGTGGAATCTATTTCCTTGTAATATGAATCCATTGCTTTTGTGTTCTAGGACTTTATCGCACTGGGGTAAAACCATTCCCCAGTGCGTTCTAACGGACACAAGCGGGGCCGTGCACGGAACGTGATGAGAACCGGATGGGGCCCAGAACGTGAGTTTACCGCATGGGGTACGCTGCCGGCGCCGTGCATTCCCATCGCATTCCAGAGGGTGCCATTTCTGGGAACGCTTTGAAACAGTTCCCAGAAATGGCGCCCTCTGGAACCCGATTGGAACGCGATGGGAACGCGCGGAGGCAGCAGCGGCATTCCCTGTGCTGTAAACTCTCGCTCTGGGCCCCATCCGGTTCTCATCACGTTCCATGCGCGGCCCCGCTTGTGCCCATTAGAACACACTGGGGAACGGTTTTACCCCAGTGCGATAAACTTCCTAGTCTCCATAACAGCAGGAAAAAAGGTCACTCTGTCTTCTGTGTGGTATCGTTTCAGATATTTTAAGATGGCAATTTTTTCCATGTAAAACATATCCAGCTCCCTAAATCATTCCTCATAAAGCTTAGTTTCCAGAACTTTCATCATCTTGGTCTCCCTCCCCTGAACACATTGCAGCTTCCTTTAACTTTTGTGCTTAGAATCTGATACAGCTTTCCAGAGATTTGACCAAAACAGAGTAGAGTAGTGCTCCTATTTTCTCAGTCTGGTAACTATACCCTTGTTTATGCAGCCTAGAAATGCATTGTAGATTTTTTCCCCCCTCAGCCACATGTTGACTCATGTTTAGTTTGTGGTCTACTATAACCCCTAGATTCTTTTCACATTTACTGCTGTCCTAATTAGAAGGGAACTTCTTTTAAAAATTCATTTTTTTTCCATACTGATGAACAAAGTAAAGCATTTGAAGAGAGAAAGTGGGCTTATTTTAATTATAAAGTGCAATGGATGTTTTTATTTCATCTCTGGTTAATTACTATATTAAATCTATCCCTACTGTATTACTTTGGGAGATGGAAATGGAAATGTTTAACAGGGTTAGAACTATCTCTGTTGTGTATGGGTGTGGGTTGAGTTTTTTGTTTTTTTTTGGCTAATTATCTCACTTAATGCAGAACAACCAAATGGCAGAAATCCCCATTTCTGGGTTAGTTAAAGATGTCACTCACTGTACAGTGCTTATATCTCTTATTTCATTACAGTGGATATTAAATCCACTTAAAGGTCTTATTTACTGCTTCATATATTTCATTCAGCTGTTTCAAGTGGGAAAAGCTGTAATTAATCTGGTAATAAGGAAATACTTGCCAACAGACTTTTTAAGAGTTTTGTTTATCAACTCAGGAAAAGCACTTCCACATATCCTCACTTCAGAAAAGTTTTTCCTCAGATATTTTAATGATCCTGTTTTCCTTTTTTAAAAGATGCATCTGCTCATTTAATTTTTCTTCCTCCAGGAATACTTATTCTAAAAATAAACTTCTCTGAATCTCTTATATTTATCTTACAACTCATTAATTAGTCATTTTTAGCTTTCTGTGGGCTTTGCATAGAACCAGGAGAAGCAATGGAAGAAGAGCAGTTCAGTTTGGGCCTCGGCGACAACTTGGTCAGACTGAGAGCCAAAGTCAAAATGAGGAAATTTATAGGATCAACTAGAGTCTTAGTGGATCTTTTTGTCACCTTCATTGCTGAGCTGGAAACAACAGCAAATCGTAGCTTCACAACAATGCAGAAGAGAACAAGTCAGTAGTTCCTTCTTAAGAAAATTGCCATAATGGTGCAGAGACTAAAAGCCAGAACAGATTGGCAAATAGGAGGGACTTGAAGACTCTCCTTCCAAAGATGGATTGGGGCCATGGCAACCACATGCCATGGCCCCAATCTACCTTGAAGCCATCCCAAAAAGGAGCGAAAAAGATACACTCTTTTTTGGGCTGGAAAAAACCTGGCTTTTCCACCCCCCGCAGCAGTCCAAAACTGGCTTCAAGATGCTTTGGCAGCATGTGTCATGCCTCTGGAGTGTCTTGAAGCTGCCTATGTCTTGGTGGCCACACAACTTCCAGGTGGTTTCAGAGTGGCTTTGGAATGTGTGGTGTCTATACACCACACTTTGAAGCTGCCCAGATAGCAGCTTTAAAGAACTCTCTGGTCAGGCCCTAAGATGCCCAACTGACCATGTTGCATTTTGTTTGAGACAGAGAAGCAAATGTATTCCATCTTCCAAATCCATGTGCATTGCACTGTATCTCCATCAATGAAGTTATTTAGGGCATTCCAAATTATCTTTCAGCCAAGGTTGGAAGAATCTTCAGGGATAGGGGCTTGGGACATATGCCACCCAAACCTCTTGCTGTTCACCCCCACACACACACACACACACACAAGTGCGCCAAAATATCTTATTTTCCTGCTTTTCTCTGTAATGCCATACTATTTTCTGTTATAATTTTGAAGGAGAAAAGGAGGGGGAAAAGGTATTTGAGAAGAAGCAGGAGTCTGAAAGGGCCTGGGGAAGGGTTTTTTTTTAAAAAAAAATGTTTCTACACATGCAATTCTGAAATGATTTGCCTTTGAGAAGCATGTTGATTTTTTAAAAAATAGGATCAGGGGATTCAGAGGTATATGGAGGGCTTCAGGGCCTGCTAAAGTTGCATCCAACAGGCTGCACTTTTCCCACCATTCTGAAACCAAAAACATGGTGAAAAAGTGTTTCAGCCCAATTATTGTTTAAAAAAAATCTCCAAGATCCAAACAGGGCTAGGAAAATTACCATTAATACTGCTTTATCCAGTGTATGTAGTAGGTATATAAGTGGGAAAGAACAAATAAAATAAATTTATTTGTTAAATGTATTTCCTGCCTTTTCTTCAGTGAGGTATTTTCAGTGAGGTTTCCTTCTAGCTGGTTCACATTCACAATATGTCTGTGACTTGATGAGACAGAATTCAAATGACTTGCCCAAGCTCCTACAGTGATGTTCCTGACTGTGTGAAGAATAGAATCTGGATCTCTTAAGTGAGAGGCTAACACTAATCATTACTCCACATTGTTTTGAGCATTAGTAACATAGGGGCTCTCCAGACTGCCCCAAAAAAATGGGCTGGAGGCACCCAGTTTCCCTCTAGAGGGACGCCACAGCAGCCAAACTGCATGGGTTCTTTTTGCCATGCAGAGATGACATCATCAGTGCATCAATGGCACACTGATTACATCTTTGATCAAATTGGAAAAGCAGGATAGAAATAAACTTTTATTATTATTATTTATTATATTATATATCCCTGTGCGCCAAAAAGAACCTGCACAGTTTGGCTGCTGCGGCTTCCCCCTGAGGACACATCCACGATGCAAATGCAGCCCTGGAGGTGCAGATGCAGCACCGCACTTGCATCATGCACATGTGCTATGTATGGACGGTGCCACATAAAGATGGCGCCATCCACACATATTAGTGTTCTGGAGTGTGTGGATGCTGTGTGCTCTGGAACCCTAAATTTGGCCTCAGGCCGCCGCAAACCAGCAGTCTCTTCTGGGCCATAGTTACTAAGTAAGTCTACTAGGCTAAGGTCTAGTTTTCTGAAATCTTTTATTACAAACCTATTGCTATTTTTATATTTGAAAGATATGTTAGAAAAAGATTGCTATTCAAAGTCCTTTTCTTTCAAAGGGGAAAGTTATCCCTTCTCAAAGGTTGGTGTGCAGGATCAATACTTGGCACTGGCCCTGTTCTAACATTGCTGAAATGAAGAGTCCATCTTGTGATTCATAATAAGTGACTATTCCAGTTATAATCTCCCTTGAAGAGGAGCCAGAAAACTATTTCTTATAAGGAATAAGTTTAAAGGAAAAGTAGCAGGCTTGGCTTTACCCTTTTTCTCTTAACAAAACAAAAACAAAATTGTATCAGCTTTCTTTGGCATTTGCTGAGAATTCATGAAAATGGAATTGTTTTGATGGCATGACTTGTTTACTATAAAACTGTGTTGGATTTGCAGCCAAAATCCCATTAGATCTTCCAACCATTAATTCTGTCTAACAAATTCTTGCCAGCCTGTGACTCCCTAGGAAGGTAGAGTAAATAAGTTCTGCATCTAGTCAATCAAGGAGCTTGACCTTCAGTAGGGCAAGAAGGAAGAGGGCAGAAGACTGCTAGCTTGGGTTTCATGTAGCAAAGGCAGAAGTGGGGCCTAGAGGACATGAACATATTCTCAGGGAAGACAGTGGTTGTTCTGACTATGGTCTGTGGCTGAGCAGACCATCTACAGAGCAAAGCAGACCTGCTGAATATTCAAAGTCCATCTGTAGGTGAGAGCCTATAGGTGAACAGAACCAAATTGCACTCTAGTGTTATTTGCCTTCTGTTGTAATCTCTGTCTTTTCCAAGATCTTGGGGTGGGAGTCATCTTGGGATGGTTGATTAGTTGCAAGAATCAGAGATTCTGGCTGCAGACAAGAGGGACCTAAACCTCCAATCATTTGAATGTAATTTGGCTTTACTGAATCATCAGGAAAACTTATCTTCAAAGTGTATACTGTAATCCCCACACCATAACTGTGACTATACTATGACCTTGGAGTCATTGTTTAAGGCCTGGTACAGATGGCCCAAAAGCAGTATGGCGGTGCCAATACTAGGGTTCGGGAGCGTGCAGCAACTGCATGCTCCCGAACCCTAGTACGTATGGGTGCCACCATCTTGATGCAGTGCTGTCCATATGGCGCACACATCCATGATGTGTCTTGTACGACATGTACAAATGGCACGGCACACAAGACACAGCACCACGATGCCCCAGGGCGCAAATGGCACCTTGGCGGCATCACGGGAAGGAGCTCCATTTCAGAGCTCCTTTTTGTAGTGTTTCGTTGCCGCAGCCGTGTGGTTGCCACGGCAACGATCCAGAGGAGAAAGGGATGGCCTATGGCTGCCCCTTTCTCCTAATCTGTTCCGGGCTCATGATACCAGTAGACTGGAGATAACATGGGACCTCTTTGAACCTCCATTGGCTCACTAGACAGAGTTTTTTTATCCCCACTTCTAGCATTTTTCAGGTCACAGTTATGCCAACAAGTTCTGTTTTGCCTTTGCATGGCACACCCATTTCATGCAAACTGACTTTAACCATGAATTATACAAAGTGCTTTGTTTGGCTGCGCTACAGCAATTATTATTAATTAAATATTGATATCTCTCCAATGGAACTCAGTGAGCTTCTGTGAGCATAATGAAACCTGGATATATGCTTGGCATGGCCTTATCTCAAAAATTACAGAAACAATGAGCACACAATTACTGCCTTATTAGAGCAATAAAGTTGAAAGGACTGTTTAGATGTTTAATGGCTGTCAAACAATGCCACCGTTGTGTGTTAACTAGATCACAATTAGCGTAAAATGTTGACTGACATTTCAGAAGTACAGGAACAGATTGCTAATTTGAAGACGTCATTCAATAAAATTGACATAGTATCTCCTCAAAAGTCTTTATTCCCTCCTCCCAAATAAGCAATCCTGTCTCACTGCCTGCAAGTGATCTGTGAACATTTGGGTCACAGAGAGGCCTATAAGTATATCAACAAAACTAGAGAATGTTACTTTTTAGATATCCAAAGTTATCCCAGCCAGCATGGTGAACCGCTATACTGTCAAATGTATTCTGGAATCTATTGTTCATAATGAAGCCATGCCATATTGAATCATACCAAGGATGTGTTAAGCACAGCCCTGCCTCCACTCAGGTGGAGTCCAATTCCAGCTCTTATTGTTGTTGTTATGTGCCTTCAAATAGTTTCTGATTTATGGTGATCTTAAGGCGAAGGTTTTTTTTGGCCAATTTGTTCAAAGGAGGTGTGCCATTGCTTCCCTTGAGGCTGAGATCATGAGACTTGCCCAAGTTCACCCAGTAGGAATCATGGTCAAGCGGGGAACTGAACCCTGGAGTCATAGTCCATCACTCAAACTACTACACCACACTGGTTCTACTACATAGCTCAACTACCTACAATGCACACACTTTACAACTGAGCTATTTTGCCTTCCGTTTAGAAAT
The DNA here is from genome assembly GCA_023333645.1 of Sceloporus occidentalis. Lineage (NCBI taxonomy): Eukaryota > Metazoa > Chordata > Lepidosauria > Squamata > Phrynosomatidae > Sceloporus > Sceloporus occidentalis. The sequence goes on along the minus strand of JALMGF010000002.1, from coordinate 109,003,634 downwards.
AATCATATGCACAGATTAAGGAAAATTATTATAAATTGATTTGAAAATGGCATTTGACACCTGTGAGATTATATAATATAGATAAGAAAAATTCAAAATATTGTTGGAGGGGTTGTCATGAATTAGAATCATATATGCGTATGAGATGGCAATGTAAATATGTACAAAAATTTTGGGAAATAGTAATAGTAGAAATAGAAAATATTATAAATATAAACATAGATAGAAAACCAAATATAGTTTTGTTATCATTATATAATGATGTAGATTGGAAAAAAAGAAGAAAGAAATCTCATAACAAATTTGTTTACAGCAGCGAGATTAGTTATAGCAAGACTATAAAATAAATGTGGAATTGGAGGATTGGTATAAAGAAGTTTGGAAATTAGTAATTAATGATAAATTAACATGAAAATTGAAAGTAAAAAAAGGATTATGGAAAAGAAATGATTTTGATGAAATATGGGGAAAATATTGAAAAGTATTAAGAAAAGAAGATGGGAAATTACCTTCACGAGATGAATTAAAATTTTGGATGGAGTATAAGGATGGAAATGGCTCCAGGTGAGGGGTGCACTGAGGTGATATTTAGTTATAGAAAAAGAAGAATGTAAAAGTATATATATGCATGAAGAAAATGTTATGATTGTATTGTAAAACTTTGAGAATATTTAAAAAAGAAATAATCATGTGAATGTAGAAGACATTAACTGAAGATGAGACAAATTTATAAGGCTTTCAGTGGTTAGTATTCAGAATAGCTATGAATCCTACTTCCAGGCTCAGAGGTAGCAAGACACTGAAAATGTCTTGTATTGGGAAACAGGAGCAGGAAAAGGCTATGTCCTTCATAGCATGTGTTCCTGTGGACCTGGTCAGCCACTGTAGGAGAGAATGATGACTTGATACACCACCAAACCTTTGTTAAAACAATGGGGTAGACTAAGGCCCTCCAGATTTTGTTGGCCTGCAACATCCAGCTGTCTTCACCACTGGACATGCTGGCTGGACTTGCAGTGCAGCAGCACCTAGAGGTCTGCATGATGCCCACCTTGTGATTAAAAATAAAATAACATTTATCATTCCAATACATTTTAGACACTTTTAAACATAATGGTCCTTCCTTGAAGATATTCCGAGTAATGTAACTGTCCATTTCAATTGTACTTACTGTGGAAAACTGAATCAGATATCTTCAAAAAAAAAATCTGCACATAAAATGAGTTTCCTATATGGCAACAGGTGTGTGGTGTGTGTGTGTGTGGTAAAAACTCCCACGTTTTCCTCTGTAAAACAATTCCTGCACAACTATTTAGATATTTGAATATGTGAGAAAGACTGTGGAATAACATTTGTTTTCTCCTGCAGCATGCAGAAAACGACTTTATCTATTCATCCTCTTGCGAAAATATGAAATAGCTGAGGACTGACCTCACTACATCACCATTCAGTTTTCCCACAGTGGCTGACCACATTCCACTGGGAAGTTCTCAGGGTGATTAATATCAAACAGATAGATGTGTGTTAGTCTGATCCAACATAACAATGAAAAGAGGAGGGACAGTGGAAAGTAGTAACTGATTTATTTAAGTGTGACAGTTGTATAAGATGTTAATGTGCCAAAAGACCATTGTCTCTGTTCATATCTCTGCTAATGGTTAAGAATTTATAAGTATATGCAAATTTAGCTGTTTCTCTTTCTCATCTTTCCCTGACATTCCCTGTCCCACCCCTGAACTACTACTTGAAGGTCATTGATTGCATGTCTAGTAAGATTAAGATATTCTCACATGGGTTTTTAGGATCATGCCATTTCTAATATCATATTTGTGTCCATTTATTTTCTTGCATAAAGACTCTTCTGTTTGTTGAATGGTTTCTAGGCCATATACTAAAATATGGGTTTTCATCACAGATATACATGTCACAGAATAATTCTGTACGGAAAATGACTTTCAGGTAAGCAGATTTTACTACATTCATGCTGTTTATGTAAATCGCCAGCCTCTTGAAAAATCCTGTTATCATCTTACACAATTCTTCAAAAGTCTATGGCGAGGATCATTACAAACAATTTTATGTATCTTATTTTGATCCTAATCTTACAAGGATATAAGTGTGCTAATATACCTGCATCTTTAATATTCTGCTACATAGATGTATCTGAAGAAGTGGATTGAAATCCATGGAAGCCCATGGTTAAATAAATCAGTTAGTCTTAATGAAGCTACTACATTCTTCCCTGGCCCTTTTTATTTAGGGGAAATATAAGCTCACTTTTTGGGGAAACACTGGCAATGTGGCAATGTATCAGTATTGTCATATTATGGCTATAGTATGGCAGACAAAAAGTCTGTCTGTCTCTGTCTCTCTCTTTCTATGTGTATTACTTAATTATTTAAGACTGGAGGACAGAAAGAAACAGAGACTAAAAGAAAGAGCAGCTGCCTTTACAGAGAAGGTAGTTTTCTCTCAGATGCACTCTGAATGTCAACAAGTGTCATTAGTTTAATGTGGTGTCAAAATTAAAATGGCCCCATTTGGTGTAAATAGCATGTTTCTTTGGGAAGTGCCCTGCTTTACTACTACTCCTTTTTTATCAGCTTCATTCCCTAAACTGCTTTAGATGTGTTACATACAACACTAATTCAGATAGCTTAAAGGAGCCTTCTATAATCATCATTGCATTCCCAGAAAAAGGATGGTGATGATGGGGAAGGTATTACCACATGCTGCAACTCATAGAGGCAAGCTATTGTTTGCAGCTAACTATCCCTGAGCTAAATTACTGTCTCTCAGAGAAAATGTGTCTTTGCTTTAAACAATCTAGCACAATAAGCTAATTGCCTTTTGCAAGGATGATGGTATTCACAAAGCCTTAATAAAGTTAGAGTTGTAACCTCCCCCCACCCCCATGGCTTTCCTGTGTTTTTAGCATTGGTATTCAGGAGGTGAAGCAGATCCCAAGTCAAATCTTTGGGGTAGAAACAGATGAACTTGCTGAATTTCTGCATGACAAATGGTAGCTGTCAAAACTCCCAAAAGCAATAGTCAAAAGCAACCATCAAAAGCCTAAGAGTCCTACCAGGGAATTGGTGGCAGACCATCATTACATTGTACAACTGGTAATCTGGCAAGCTAAATGCAGCCTCTCAACCATGTTATGGTCTGCTCTGTGGATTGCTACTCCACCCTAATACTGTTTTTTCAGTCACAGAATGCAGCAAAGCTGGGTTTACTTAAGGATATCGTATGTGAGTGGTTAGTTGCACCTGACTACATGATCTCTAGACTACTCATTGTTTCTCTAGATGAGGATGGGTGACTTTAGCAGATACAAAAGCCAATTTTTTGCCTCCGATTCCAGAGTGATGTGGACTGCCAAAAATTCCAAGCCACAAACAAGTGGAAGTGGCCAAAGTCTACTCCTACCTTCAAAAGACTGATTTTGTTTCTGATGTTATGGCATGCATGCATGCGTAGGATCCTGTGACCTAAAAGGTGAATTGTTGCACTTGGAGAACTCTCCAAGTAGGATCCTACCCAATGGCTTATATTTGTTGTATTTAGGGAAATATAAGCATTTTGAGAAATTTTGTTTTTAGGGTTTCTTTCTGACGTCTGGGAGATGCACTACTGAATGAAGCAACTCATTTGTCTCTTCAGCTCATTCACTCCTCTTGTTTGAATACTGATGTAACAGAGCACATGTATCATGATTTCTTCACAAAGTGTACCAAAACCCTGTCTCTTTCACCAGAAGAACTCCCTGCAACTCTGCTCCTTTCCCCTGTTTACCATCTGTGAGGGAACAAGGTGAATGGATGGCTCACAGTACTTGCATCATGCACTGGAGGTAGCTGGAAGGCTGAAACAAGAAGGTATTTCCCAGCTCCCACTGCAACGCAACAATTGCTTTGGCTTTTGGATGGTGAAATAATTGTTGGAACAAATCTATAATGACTTCAATTGGAGCCCTCTGGAAGCACAAGCAAATGTCATTTCCAATAGGAATGACCTCTATAAGAAGAGACAGACCTAAGATTCTGGATTGTTCCTAATGGTATTTTCTTCTTCCTTTTGACAGGATAAAAGAAGGAGTGTGAGGGTTTAAGTGCTTTACATCTTGCCATTCTTTCTGACCTAATACATTCTCAACCACCAAGGAAAAAGAGTCTATTTTCTATTATGTTAACAAACTATGATGAATGAGACTGGATGCGGGTGGGACCTCATTTCATCTCTTGTTTCGATATGTTTGCTTGCTGAGCCTCTCAGCTCCTGAAAAGATGCATTTCTTTTCACCTCTAGGAATTCCTGTTAGAAACATCCTGTTCAACCATGTTTTTTTGTCAAATAATCTAATACAATATAATAACAACTATGATGATGGTGAAGGCAATGACTAGAATATGGATGCCATAGATGATTAATTTGTTATGTGTATCAGGTGCAGTGTAAGGAGCCACACACACATATATGCCCTGGGAATTACAATCCCAGTCTTCTAATCTTAAAGGTTCTGGTGGAAACCTGGGGAAAGGCATGTTCTCTTGTGTCACAACTGTGTCCTCTGCATCCAGCTTTCCTTGGTTTCCACTGCAGTTATCCTCAGTCAGAATGACCCAAGATCAAAGACAAGAGAACTGTAGCCCAACACATCTGGATGGCACCAGTTTGGGCAAGACTCATTTGCTGAATAATAATTCTCAGGCTAATGGCTCTGACTCAGAGTGATACTAGAAAGGAAATCACCAGCAAAGTCTCTATGAAAAGGGGAAAACCTTATCTGTGATTTCTTTTGGGTTTTTTTTCCTCCGAAATTAATTTTGTTTTGAAAATGTAGAGACTACCTTTTGATCCACAAGGGTATTCAAAGCAGTTACAGGTTTTTATTTTATCAGATAAAACCTAAAATCTCAGTACCAATAAAGTAACACCAAAAAAGCATTCAAAAGTACTTCAACCCTTTTAAAATACACATGTTAATTTGTATTATTATAATAACAAACATGGGCCTTTGAATGAAAAAAGGAAGGTGAATTTTTTTTACTTTCCCTGAAATCACTGGGGGGGGGGGCATCTTCTGTACCTTTTATAGATAAGCTTGCCGTTTTATTCCTCCCCACATTTATTCAGCCTGGATGACTCCATGTTCAACTCCCAACTCTGATCCTTATGTGTTCAAGTGCCAAGGAACATAATCTCAAATGCTAACTGAACCAAATTACCCTTCTCTGCAAAGGAAGAAATGTGAAATGTATTATAATTCATGGACTATGTAAACCTGTAAGCCATAACACATGCCATTTTGTCTTTTACATATATCACAGCTTTCCAAAGAATAGACTATGAATATCTTTGGTTCATACCAATCTTAGTATTAACAGGCCATTCAAAAGTGCTTTCCCCCTCCTAACCTCAACAGTAGTGTTTACATGGGCCAGAATACTCTGGGAGCAGCCTGGAGTATTTTGGCCCCAAAGCTGCTCCAAATTCCCCCATTAGCTGGACATTCCAGGGTGATGTTGGGTTGCTATTCACATGTATGTCTTACTGTGCCACCAACTGGCTGTAGCATTGGCATGACTTGCTCCTTCTGAGTCCAAAAATGAAGACCACACTTTCGCACCAGAATTGGGAACTGGGCCCTGCATCATCTGGACTGATCACCAGGAGGACGAGGAAAGGATGTATTATTTGGTCCATGCAGACATGGCCATAGTATCTTGGTCATTTTCTACAATAAAGATTCTATGAAATTAACATTCTATACGGCACCAAAAGATATTTTAGGCATCCTGTTGTTGGATGCCTATGGTTGCTATAGGGATGAAACACTTTCTTAACTTCTCTGTCTCTAAAATCGGTTCATCCAGATCTTTATATTAACTAACAGCTTTGTACATATTTTTCATGTGGAGAAAAGAAGGGGGAACTGAGAAATGGGATGAAAATGAAGTGGGTTTGGCAATACTACAAACCAATCAACCAAATATACCTTAGTCAGAATATTTCTGTTTCACACAAATTTACAATAATAATGTGTTATTTTAAACCTCCCTCTCCTTTAAGACAGAAAATGTCAGGAGGAGAAGCTTATCAGATCTATTAACCCCCACCCCCCCCGACACTTAGGTTTTAGAAGGATAGGATTTTGTTGTTTGTTTGTTTTCTTTTTTATATGTACCTTCTGATCCAATGGGATGGAAAGCAATTTATGAGGTTATGCCAGTTAAATAAAATATTAATAACTGACCCATAGATTGAGGCAGAGGCACAGCTAAACTGTCATTTCTGTTAGCTAGGTGAATATACTCATAATTGTACCATTTTATTCTATTGTATCAAGCGTGATACAGGATTGTACCTTTCTCAAGACTAGCATGTTTTATTCACTAAAACCAAATAGGTAAAATTGAGGAAATATCTCCTCGACTCAAACAAATAGAGATGGAGCTGGAACCAGGGTCCAGTACAGACTGCCGCAAAGTGCCAGCCTGAGACTGATTTTAAGGCTCAGGAGAGTGGATCCCCATGATGACGTACGTGCGGCACAGCCTCCAAATGGCACTGCGCCACACGGATGTCAGCGCATGAGAGGGCACCAATGGTGCCGTGCACACGCCCTAAGAAGAACCCACCAGGAGCGGGTTCTTTTTAGGGCTCCCAGAGGCCATGCCATTTGGTTGCTGCAGCCTCTGTCGGGGGCAAAAAGGGGAGTTGTCTTGCCATCCCTCCCCCCCCCCACCCCCCCGTCTGTATCCTTCCATGGTCATAAGACCACAGAGATGACATGATATTTGGGAGTTGGCACAATTTTAATCACTTGATTAAGAAACAAAAGGACACTAGGACACTTGCCAATGTCCCATGGAAAGCTGTGGAAGGATGTTTTTTTAGAACCTAATAAACAAATCCTAGGGTTTTGATCAGTTCCTCCAGGATGAAATTGACACCTTCACATGTACTTGGCCATTCTTCTACCCTTCTGTGGAGAAAAGGCAGATGGCAATCATCCAATCCACTGGCAACATCCAGTCAGAGTGAACCTAGCAACAGGCAAGCAACGGTCGCCCGCCTCGCCGGGCAGACTGTTTTGCCGCTAGATGCAGCTGGACTACAAGCCCCAGAGTGCTCTGGGGCTTGCCCGGCTCCCTATTGGTGCGCGGGGGCGGAAGGGGCGGCCCTTCTGCTCCGCGACACTCTGGGAGCCGGTTTCGTTGGTGCGGGGCTTCTGGTCCTCCAAGGCTGCCCATTGGTGGGCTGGGCCTTGGAGGCGGGGCCCCGCACAGCACGCAGGGAGGGAGGGGCCTAGGCCTATATAAGGCCATGTTGCTGGCCCCTTCCCTCAGTCGGTTGCTTGGCTTCGAGCAGAGCGGAGCCAAGCTGTGGAAGGGAGCAAGTCTTGGTGCTTCTCCCGCCCGCCCACCGCTGTTATTAGGTGGTTTTTAGTCACAACTTGGAGGCAGCATAGGCCAGGATCTGCACGTTGTGGTACCAGGGCTATGGAGCTCTGGTTTGGGAGTCAATAGGTACCCGGGGGCGAATAGGGCAGGCGTTTGGCCATTGCAGGGGCCAGAACGCAGGAGCGCCTCCTGGTGACTAGGAGCTTTGTGACTTGGTGAACACAAGACAAGGTTTGCGGTCAAGTTGTGTTCCTTAGCCCCTAGGTCATCCCAAGCACCGGGTGGGTGCCCGGTTTGGATAATCAGACTACATCGGGTGGTTTGATTGCACAGATCCTGACCTTATGCTTTGTGCCAACCCTACCAATTGTTTGCAAATAAAGTTGTGGCCTTACTTCCAACATGTTGTACTGTGGTTATTTGACAGCAACATCTGAGCCAATTCTAGCTTAGCCAAGAAAAGGTGGGGGCTACTCTCAGGAGTGGGTATAAATAGGATGAGTGAGGTGTGTGTAGATTACTTAGGGAATCGAACAGAATGAGATAAGGAGATAGGGACCCTGAGGAGGTTTTTATCAGCCAGGGAGGCTGAGCTATACTGCTAAGAGGATAGTTGGATAGGGGTTTTGATTACTCAGGTTAAGGAATAGGAGAGTCCTTGGTAAATGGTGTCCAGAAAAATCCTGAGGGATTACAGCCAGGAAAAGGTTGGGGAAACCTACCATAAACCATATGAGTGGTGTGTGGCCTTAAAAGAGATCAAGTGCAAAAACTGAATTGGTCTGGCCAGGAAAGTCATAAAGTAGCAACAAAATTTTAAAGCTCAGAGTCTAATCAAAAGTTTTATGCAAAACTGTAACCTAGGGACAACTCAGAATATAGTAGCAGAGATAGTAATACTTTGTAACTGTTTAAGCAAATAAACTCCATATCAATTCTGAATACCATCCATAAGAAAGATTCTGTAAACCAACCATTGTATAAATAAAGTTTTCTCTCTTTTTTGAGATATTTTGGGAAAATATAAATAACACACTACCAGGAATTAATAGTTCTTTTATTGTTGAGAACACTCAAAATAGCAAGTGGTCCATCTCCCTACAGAGTAGCCCAGAAGCGAGGAAAAGTGTGGGAGTCACTCAAGCAAAGGATCCAGGTTTCAAAATCTCACAGGGCACCCTATTAGTTATTGGTGGCAGCTAGGGAGGTAGCCACCACACCTTGTAATTATTTTAGCTTGCTTGATTAATTGATATGTTTTGTCTGTGGATGTTATTGTCTTGGGCTCATATTAATAAAATGATAAAAGACAGTTTATAGGGTTGATATTTTATAAATAAATTTTTAAAAGTGTACCACATATTCAACTCACTGGCCATTGCTTACCAATAGCTCCAGTTTTTGAGGGGGTCTTAGTACATCACAAAACTCACTGCTCTACAGCAAGACCATACTGCAATCCATAAAAAGTATCTTTCGTATAACCCCTTACAATCCAGTCCCCTGTGTATTTATACAGACATGTCCCACTGCATTCAGTGGGGCTTATTCCCTAGTGCCATGGGGGAGAACCTGTGGCACATGTGCCCCCTCTGGCATGTGAAGCTGTCTCCGAGGGCATGCGGTGGCCACAGCAAGTGGTGGTGGGGAGGTATGTGCGGCCTTCCTTCCAAGCAAGGTACAGAAATGCCACTGACTTTGGAAACTCAGCCTCGAAAAGGTTCGCCATCACTGCCCTAGTGGGTGTGTTAGAACTCCAGCCTGTGTTGAATCCTATACATGCCTATTTTGAATTAAGTCCCAGTGAGTATTTGTGAGGGATAACCTCTCCAGACTGGCCCTTTTATCCTTAAGAGCTCTCCTTGGATCTGATATTTGGGCACCAAGTTGACCACTGTGCTGGACAAGCTGACATGTTTATTGTTGGCTTTAGTTTGTTAATGTGTAACCAATTATCCTCAGTAATTCTTAAATGGAAATACAATAATAAAGATGTAGAAAGAAGAAAGACAATATTATAACAACTGAATTAAACAGTTAGCACTAGACTGGCTCCATATACCAGGCAGCACAACATTTTTGTTGAAACAAAACAATGGTTCTGCCTGAATTCTTTCCACACCCTCAGCTCCCATTAAACCAACATTCCTGTCTGGTCCGCATCAAGCCCATCTCTATTTATGAATGGCCCTATCTGACAGTTTAACAAGCAAACCTCTGTTTTTATGTGTTTCCTGCATCTTCCACTGCATTCTGAAGGCTGGGATTGGCCGACTTTACTCAGGCCATGGAGGGTAATAATTTATCCACTCATCATCATTTTATTGGCGGGGTGGATTGCTTCTGGGTAAGTATACACAGGATTATATCTTCAAAGATTTGATGGTTGAAACCTCTGAGAATTATTTGCCTGAATATATAACACAGGAATGTGTTAGCCAGAAAGATTCCCCCTTCCCAAAACAATGTTTGTGGGCTAGAAACATTGATGGACTTATTCATAAGGCTGTTGATAAGGGGAAAATACTATTATGCTTTTATTTTCCTTTATATGTCTAGTCCATTTTCACATTCCTTATAAAGCCATATTCATTTATCTCTAACCTGGGAATGCACTGAAATGAATTGTATATCAAGCAATGATAGACTGGGGCCTAATACAGTCAAGATCTTCTTGTAAAAGACTGTGTCCATGGGCTACTCAAGTGCCTTATAAACACAAAACAGACTTGAACAGTGAATTATAGTTTTGGATTTAATCTTCAGCTTTTAGTTGGTATGCTTGCTTCAGTCTGGGTCCCCTCCGCCCAGCCCTCCCTGCTGCCCCTTAACCTCCCATAGCTATTTACCAATACAATGAAGGCTTGTGGGAACTTTTTTCTTGTAAAGTCAGGCTTGACATTAACAGATAGGAATTTGCCACTAATATAGCAAGAAGATTACAGTGCTCAGGTGTCATGGGAAGAAAAGGATTACAGTAATCTTTTTCTTGTTCTACACAGCGTTATGTAGGAGGAGAAAGATTGCACCATGCTGCCATAGGAACATGAAAATGATGGGGAAATTATCTGCAACATTTTGAATAATGATTTGGCATACATTATAGTATTGTTCCGCTGCTGCTTTCATTGGGGAATTGGGCGCATTGCATGCTGGTGGGGTTGGAACAATGCTAAAAGGACAATGGAGAACTACTGCTTGAAAGGAGGATTGAAAAAATGGATACAACAAAAAACAACAACAGTCACACATACAGATGCTTTAGCGTTTAGTAAAAAAACATTTTGAATCATGTTTCTCTTTAGAGAAAATAATTATATTTAAAATAAGAAAAATTAAAATAACCTTATTTAATGCATAATGTTCTATTTCTTCAAAATGTACTCTTTAAAAAATTCTAAAATGCCCATGAGAACAAATATATATGCTGCACTGAATGGGTCCTTGCACATATTACATTGCAAGGAAGATGTTTGTGGACCAGTTATAACAAAGTAGAAAATATTCCTGTTTTTTGTGTCCTCAAGGAATCATATCTAGAACCGTTTCACTTGGAAAAGATAGGAAATACCTTTCTAGCATCCAGATGTATAGCTCAAGGTCTATTCTATTCTAAGGCATGGTGGAGGAGGACAGGAGTAGAGAGGTCTTGGATTCCAAAGTCATGACATAATGGGTCCCCAAAATGAAAAGGTCTAACAAAGATTGTAGTAGTGTCCAAAGATATAGCCATATTACTCTGTCACAGCATAAAAAAGAAAACAGGGAATGATGAGTAGAAGGGATGTTATAGCACTTTTGAGATTAATTTGTTTGTTTGTGTCTAAGCTGGTTCAGTTGATTTGATGGAATACAATATTGCAGTGCAGGAATTTAGTACAGTTATTTAGTTGTGAAGGGGGATCAGATGTCTGGACAGCAATATTGTACTCAGTCGTTTCAACTAAGGAAGTAGGTTAATGCCAGTGAAACCTCATACTGTAAGAAACTGGTCTCTAAGGTGCTAGTAGATTCCTTTTCGCACTCTCCCACATTTATTCTAGCAAAGAGGTTGTCAGAGACAGAGTCAATTTCTTCAGAGACAGAGGCTGCATCTGCAGTGAAGAAGTAAGGCAATTTGACGCCACTTTATCTACTATGTCTCAATGCTATGGAATTCTGGGAATAGTAATTTTGTGAGATACTTAGTCTTCTCTTTCAGGGAGCTCTGGTAATAATAATAATAATAATAATAATAATAATTTTTATTTATATCCCGCCTTTCCAATTGCATGATCAAGGCGGCTTACAAGACAAAAAACGATAAAATACAAGTAAACATCACAATATAAAAAGTTTAAAAACATCATTACTAGGGGTAGGAATGGGAATCTATACAAATCACAATTCACTAGGGGCAAGAAAAAGACAATATATTGCACTAATCCGGGGTCGAAAAACAGAGGGCAAGGAGCAGAGAAAAAACACTATTACCTAAGGTGAAAAAGCCAACTGGAATAGATGCGTTTTTAATTGTTTCTTAAAAGAAACTAAAGATGCAGAGGAACGGAGCTCTACAGGGAGCTTATTCCACAATGAGGGGGCGGCGATAGTAAAAGCCCTCTGTGAGGTCCTCACCAAATGGGATTTAGGGACCTCTAACAAATTGGTCCCAGATGTTCTGAGTGTGCGGGGCGGATTGTATGGGGAGAGGCGGTCCTCCAAGTACCCTGGGCCCAAGCCATTTAGGGCTTTATAGGTCAAAACCAACACCTTGTATTGAGCTCGGAAGCGAATGGGTAGCCAGTGGAGATCTTTTAAAATAGGTGTTATGTGGTCTGTCCTGGAACTACCAGCGACCAGTCTGGCTGCCATATTCTGCACCAATTGAAGCTTCCGGGTTTGGTACAAGGGTTGCCCTATGTAGAGCGCATTGCAGAAATCCAATCGAGAGGTTACCAAAGCATGTACAACAGTTTCAAGGTCCCGACGGCCCAGGTAGGGGCGCAGCTGGCGTATCAGCCGAAGCTGATAACAAGCACTCCTGATCGTCGCGTCCACCTGAGGTGTCAGATGAAGCGACGAATCAAGGAGTACTCCCAAGCTGCGCACCGAGTCCCTCAAGGGGAGCGTGACCCCATTCAGGACAGGCTGACAAGAAACTATAAATCCCAGAATTTCATAGAACTGAGCCATGGCAGTTAAAGCAATATCAAACTTAATTATTTTTGCAGTACAGATGCAGCCTTATTCGCTGTAAAATACACATTTTAGGTTGTTTTTGGTTTGTTTGTTCTGAAAACAGAATTTTCTGTGCAGGAAACAGCTTTTTCAGCACATCAAAATATTTCAAGCAGAAAATGCTGTTTCTTTCCAAAAATCCATGGGTGAAATTTGCAAAGAATAAGTTCTGGAGATTCTTCCCTGTCATTCTTTCCCCAACATTTGAGAAATATAGGTTTTTACCATTTTTGAAATATTTGTGGATATTTTTTTCAAGACTAACGAAGGATGATGGGAGATGCAGCCCAGGAACATCTGGTGAGCCATGTATTCTTCACCCATGCACTAGTGAATTCTTTCCATTTTAAAAGAAAATTATAGGGGAGAAATTGCATGAAACTCTGCCAACTCTGCTATTGACCAAAAAGACTTTTGGTTTGCTTCTCACATGAGCAAAGCAAAGTGAACAACACAACACACTCACAAAATGCAATAGAACTCATTGCTAGCTAAGAATGTTATTGCATGAGGCTATAAAAATGGAATTTTAACAGGATAAAAGCCTGGAACTCAAGACGATCAAATTGAGGCCGTCAAACTGGCCACATTATGAGAAGACATGACTCATTAGAAAAGTCAATAATGCTAGGAAAGGTGGAAAGAAGTAGAAAGAGAGGAAGATAGCATATCAGGTAGCTACTTAATCAGGGAGATCATGGGTCTGAATTTACAGGACCTAAGCAGACATTGAAGGACAGGAGGTCTTGAAGATGTCTCATCCACAAGATCATCATGAGTTGAGGTCAAAATGAGAGCAGTTAACAACAACAATAAAATCATTTTATCACATAATTTCATGTCTGAACTGCTGCCACTTTCATTCCATTCATTACTGTAGTGCCTGATTTATTGATGGGCAAACTCCATCAATATGCTCTCAATCTTGCTATTATACCATTACTGTCTTTGGCCAATAGGACCCCTCCACTGTATTTCTGCTTCTCAGACAGCCATGTGATGTGAGTGGGGATGATTCTGTTCCTCCCCCCTCACAGCAATTGCCATGGCCAACATCTCCCTGAAGTTGACTGCTGTGTACACATTCACACAACAGCCAGCTTTGGGAGGTGATTGCTCATTCCTACCTTTCCTCCTGGAAGACAGTGTTTGGTCATGCAGAAAACAGGTCACACTGCCATGGATTGTTAAAGCACCATTGTGGGGGAAAGCGTGGTTAGAAATGATGCCAAAATGGTATACCTCCATTCATAAACTAGCATAATTGTGTTGGAACAGCACACTGGTGTGATAAAGTCCTAAGTGTGTACAGGATTGCAAATAAAGTGATATTTTATCTCCTTCAGACCTAGAGGAATGACCAGAAATCTTTACAACTCACAAAGAAAGCGAGAGAGCAAGAGGGAGAGATTACTGTGTATACATGACTATAAGTCAAGAAATTTATGCCCCAAAATTGACCCTAAAATCCTGGGTTGACTTATATATGGGTCAATAAACTAATACTACTTAGAAAAGTCCTGAAACAAGCAAGCCTGGTGCCTTGGAGCATCTCTCTCTCTCTCTCTCTCTCTCTCTGACTGTGTGTGTGTGTGTGTGTGTGTGTGTGTGTGTGTGAGAGAGAGAGAAAACGGTTCCCAGTCCGATCTGCAAGACTTCTCTTCCCATGGCAGAAATCCCCATTTACCTCCTCTTGCTTCCCTTCCCAGTCCAATCTGCAAGGCTTCTCTCCCTATGACAGAAACTCCCCATTTAACACCACTTGCTTCCCTTCTGAATCTAATGTTAAAACCTCTTATCCAGCACATGGGAATCCATGTTAGGTGGTTGGAAGAGGTCCAGAAAAGAAGAAGCAGGGACAGAAGTGGTATTTCCCCCTTTCCATCCTTTGTTATATAGCCCCTTAAGTTTTACCCTTGACTTATCCATGGGTCATATCAAAATCCATGATTTTGACCCTGAAACCTTCCCTCAACTTATACATGAGGTCAACTTGTACATGAGTATATAGAGTATATTGTATTGTATTGTATAAGTTATATTAAATTACTGACACTCAACATTCAGAATCCTGAGAGCAGAAGTTATACAGTTACCTTTAAAATTTATTAAGTACTGTTATAGTATCAAGGGTCAAAATATAGTTAGTTACCAGTATAATTACAATTTTAAAGTAGTTATATAACATTTCTTGAATTTAATGAAAATCTCATCAAAATAGTAGTTCTAAATATAGAACAACAATATAACATCCCCTCTACATATTTATTTATTTACTTACTTACTTACTTATATAATTTCTATCTTGCCTTTCTCCCCGAAGGGACCCAAGGCAGCTCACAATAACAGTTCTAAAAACATATTGCAATAAAACAATTAAAACACCAGGTAAAACAGTATAAAATTACCAACATTTAAAACACAATAAAAAGTGGTGCTATTTTTCATTACCCCAGCAAATTAGGGGGAAGAAAGGGCCATTGGGAGGGCACAAATATGAGCAAGGGAAACAAATATATTGGTCATCTAGGCTATACAGATTTGATATTATTTAGCGAGAGGAACCTTATTTGTGGTTTTAGAACATCCATAAAACTATGTCACAAAGAATAGCACAACAAAGCTTTTTTAGTCATTAGATATATCAATCATGATTTTGTTTAGACTGCTTAACACTCCATCAGCTTCCTAATTTATTTTCCTTTAACCATTCTGTAGTGAGTGTCTTCTGCAGGGTCTGAAAGCCCTACTTACTGAGTTAACATGTTTTTTTTATAGGACTCATTTATGTGGCTTCTCCTCGTTGATTAGTCAAGAGAAAAATTCAATTACTTTCTGTTTGGGAGTAAAACCTTGAAGGTGGGCTACTCACCAACTTATAAAATTGATAATATGACTGGAACTCAATGTGCTTACTGTGTTAATAAATTCATCTCACACATTTGTATGTCAAAATAAGAATGCTGAGTTTGAAAGACACACACTCAAATCAAGTGTCTACTATATCCAACCTTTACTTTGGTAACCATAGACTGACACGGTAATCCTCATGGTCCTCTCATCAAGACACTAATTGACAGCATGCCTACATTAATTATTTACATCAGTTTTCCCCCACCTTCATGCCATTCTGTCCACATGAGGTAGGACGAAAGGCATGATTGAAGTGCAGACTGTCTTCACGTGAGAAGGCCAGTTCCACATGAAATCTGGGCCATTCCTGCTTTTATCTGGTTTTTAAAAGCCTCACAGTTTGTTCCAGATCTTCCAGGAAAATCTGGAGCACTCTGGAGTGATGATGGGTGGCTGTTTACACAGTGTCCCAATGTACTACCTGCTGCTACCACCGCCAGCATGAGTCGCTCCCTCTGAGTTCACAACAAGGCACCCAGCCTTGTGATGATCACAAGTGCCTTGTTTTTGACCGTAGAAGGAGTGACTCATGGGGCAGCTTTGGATGCCACAGTGGGATGTGTGCAAAGATTGCTGTCAAGCATTGCCCCAAAGTGCTGAGGTAACAGGGGGAATTCAGGGCAGCTTTCAAGCCAGAATACTCCAAGAGCAGCCTGGAGTATTTTGACCACTGTAAACCCACCTATTAAGTTTACATACATCAGTTTCTCCATTTAGTTCTTTTAGAGGACCTCAGGTAAGAAGATCCTTTTGGAATGCCTGGGAGAGTTCGGAGTGGGAGGCACTGCACTGCAGTGGTTCTGATCCTATCTCTCAGGTAGATCCCAAAGAGTGATTTTGGGGACAGCTGCTCTTCAAAAAGAGAACTTAAATCTGGCGTCCCCCAGGAAGGTGTGTGTGTGTGTGTGTGTGTGTGCGCACGCACACACACACACACACACACATATATATATATATGAGAATGAAGCTGCTGGGGGGAGAGATCATCCGGAGACATGGAGCAGGGTGGTATCAGACTGAAACTGAATCCAGATAAGATGGAGGTCCTTGCTGTTGGGAGCCCTTATCCAGGTATAGAGATAAGTCAACTGGTCTTGAACAATTTCACACTCCCCTTAAAGGACTGTGTTTGCAACTTGGGAGTGTTCCTTGACTCATTGCTTCTGATGTCAAATCAGGTGAATGTGACAGACAGGAGTGCTTGTTGTCAGCTTCGACTATTATGCCAGCTGCATCATTTCCTGGAACTGGTAACCTCATAACTCAATTTCTGTAATGCGCTCTACATGGGGCTACCCCTGTACCTAGTCCAGAAACTTCAACTGGTTCAAAATATGGCAGCCAGATTGTTCACTGGGACAGCTAGAGGTGACCATATAACACCTATATTGAAATCTCTTCACTGGCTGCCTATTAGTTTCTGGGCACAGTACAAGGTGTTGGTAATGACCTTTAAAGCCCTTCATGGCCTGGGTCCAACCAACTTGCAGGATCACCTACTTCCATACAATCCACCTTGCACATTAAGGTCCTCCAGGAAAAATTTACTACAGCCAATAAAGACCAGATTGGCTGAGGTCACCCAGAGGACCTTCTCATCTGCCACTCCCATCCTTTGGAATGGCCTGTCAGATGAGATCTGAAACATTACCAATCTTGACAGCATTAAAAAAAAAGCTGTCAAGACAGATCTCTTCTAGCAGGCCTTCCCTGAGTAATCCAATCAGTCACCCGTGACATGGTCCTCTATACAGAATTTCTCTTTGTTGTTGCTGGACTGTCTGGTTGTTTTAATAATTGGATGTTATTTTATTGTTATCAGGGAATTTTAATTGTTGTGTTGGTGGGAGGGACAATGGGTTTTATTTTATATGGCTGTATTTTTACTTTTATTGTATGTCACCTTAATTCGGATGGAGAGGCAGGATATAAATTATTATTATTATTATTATTATTATTATTATTATTATTATTAATTCCACACCCACAGAATTCTTCAGTATTGGTCAACAAGTCATGTCACCACCCTAATAACTAGGACTAGTTCTGCTATTAGACAATGAGGCTGTCATCTCAGGCAACATGTCCTGGAGGCAGCAGAAACATATTGGGGACAATGCTGGCTTGCCACACAGTCTGCTCTGCATTCCATTAGCATAAAGCACTGCTTCAGATGCAGTGGATAATGTTTCTCATTGACAGTGCTGAAGAAAGATTCAACTTCTGTCTCCTTGAGTTGTACACATGGAATGGACAGTGAAGCCATCTTGTTATTTGCTTCACACATCTAAGTATCCAGGGCCAGTTCTGCTAATATACTTGGATGAAGGATGGGTTGAAATGCTATAGATAAATAAATATTCAAGCTAAGGGTGGGCAAAGTTTGTGGGCACTGAAGTCCCCTGACAATCCCCCAAAGCCTGTTAACACTCCCTCATTTAAAAAATATCCTGTGATTATAGGGATTTTTTTTTAAACCTGAAAACCATTTAAAAATTATGAAAACCACACATTTTGGCTTTCTCCATCCCCAGCCCCTGAAGCTTGTACTCCACCTTTTCCCCCACAGGAAAGTGGTGACTGGAGTGATGAGACATCATGTCTGGTCTTGTGGTACTGAGGAAGCTAGGACCAAAGTCTGACCTCATTCTCAATCAAGAGGACAGCAATTTGGCCTTAAGAAGTTCTTTGATGCAATCTAGGCCTCTGTTTAAAAAATAAAAATAAAGGAGAGAGTGAGAGAGAGACTTCTGTTTCAGTTTTGTAAAGCAAATTAGGGGAAAGAACCTTTCTAGTTTGCTATCAAGAACTATTAAAATCTCCATATTTTTGCTTGATGTTTACTACATGATAGACATCTGTCTCTCATTTTTATCCAGTGATTCATTTTGAGCCATTCTAATTGGCATGTTGTTTACAGTCTCAAGAGAAGATAGGGTGATAATATCAGTGATTTGATGATGACATGCTTCCCCACTATCTATCTATCTATCTATCTATCTATCTATACACTCATCCTTCTATATTTCCAGATTTGATATTTGCGGATTTGATTATTCATGGATTTGATTAAAATGTTCTCTTTAGGAACAAGGAGCCCTGGTGGCGCAGTGGTTAAATGCCTGTACTGCAGCCATTCACTCGAAACCACAAGGTTGCGAGTTCAAGACCAGCAAAAGGGCCCAAGCTCGACTCAGGCTTGCATCCTTTCGAGGTCGCTAAAATGAGTACCCAGACTGTTGGGGGCAAATTAGCTTACTTGCTAATTAGCTTACTTGCTGTTCACCGCTATGATCTTTGGAATAGCGGTATATAAATAAAACAAACAACAATATCTAGGTCCTCCAGTACAACTCTATGTTCTACTTTAACTAAAAGTTGCACTGAAGGACCATGAGATTCCTAGAGAGAACACCCCACTAAGGATTTGTAGCTCCTTCAGTGCAATTCTATGGTCAATGTCTAGCAGATGTTGACCACAGAGTTGCACTGGAGGACCTAGAGATTCCTAAAAAGGTATCCTTTCAGGTAAAAACATGGTGTTTTTTTTATTTGCAGTTTTTCGATATTCACGGGGGTCTTATGCCCCTAACTCTAGCGAATATGGAGGGACAAGTGTGTGTGTGTATATATATGTGTGCATATTCTACCTCCCTTCCCATAATACAGCCTCTTGTTCTGTCATCTGAACAAAAACTTTGCTCTATGGACTAACTGTCTCTTATTTAGCACTATTACTATTTGGAAGAGTAAGGGAATCGTCTCAAGTAGTAAATAATAATATTAATAATAATAACAATAATAAATTTATTTATATCTCACCCAATCACAGGGAATCCAGGTGGGTTACAACAATAAAAAATATAATTAAAAATGCAAACAGATTCAAAATAATCCCTTTCCCAACCCCCCATCCTAGTGCTAAAACAAACAATATTAATCAACAATATAAAACATTAAAATACAGTGGCTAAAACTGGGGGGAAATTTGGCGGACAGAGAGAAGCACAATTAATGGTCACATACATGTATTCATATTCATATTTAGGGAGGGAAAGCTAAGTTAAGAGGGCCTGCCGGAAGAGATCTGTCTTAAGGACCTTCTTAAAGGCTGTAAGGATGGAAATGCGGCAGATCTCCTCCAGTAGGTCATTCTATTGCTTCGGAGCAGTGATGGAGAAGGCCCTCTGGGTAACTGAAGTTAGCCTGGATTTTTTAGGCTGAAGCAGATTTTTCCCAGAGGACCTTAATGTGTGGGACGGACAGTACAAAAGAAGGCATTTCCTTAAGTATTCTGGACCCAAGCTATGTAGGGCTTTAAAGATAATCACCAACACCTTGTACCTTGCCCAGAAACTAATTGGCAGGCAATGGAGGGTCTTCAAAATTGGTGTTATATGATCATTATGAGAAGTACTCGTGATCACTCTGGTTGCCATGTTTTGTATCAGTTGGAGTTTCCGAACTTGGCACAAGGGTAGCCCCATGTAGAGCACATTACAGAAATCCAATCGAGAGGTTACCAGTGCATGTACTACTGTTTCAAGGTCTCCTGGCTCCAGAAAGGGGCACAGCTGGTGTACCAGATGAAATTGATAACAGGTGCTCCTGACTGTCGCATCTACCTGAGCAGTCAGCTGAAGCGACGAGTCAAGGAGCAACCGCAAGCTGCAGAAAGAGTCCTTCAGGGGAAGTGTGACCCCAAGTGTGACAAGGGGTGTGATTTCCTCTTTTGTTCCCTTGAACCCCCTCACTGTTCTCCTATGGTGTAGGAAAGAACTGGGGAAACCACATGGTCTGTCTACACTATGTACTTATAGTACTATGATTCCACTTTAGCTGCCATAGCCATATCCTATAGAGCAGGGGTAGGCAACCTTTTTGAGCTGGGGGCCGGGTTGCTGTCCCTCAGACAACTGAGGGGCCGAAGCCGGGAGTGGAGCTTCCACCCTCCGGAGGCAGAGCCGCATGCCGGGGCCAGAGCTTCCACCCACCCGGGGGCCAGGCCTCCTCCTGCTTGCTGGCCCCTGATGGGGCCCCAGGTCCTGTCAGAGGCCGGGAAAGAACCGGCGGGGGTCGCCAGCGCTGGAGGCCTCCCCCTCTTTGCCAGCCCCTGACAGGGCCCCAGGCCCCATCAGAGGCTGGCAAAAAAGCCGGTGGGGGCCACCAGCGCTGGAGGCCTCCTCCTCTTTGCCAGCCCTTTTGCCGTCGCCGGGGTCCTCTTGGAGGGCCCCGGCGATGGCATCGGGCCTCTCAGAGGCCCGCTGCCACTGTCGGAGTCCTGTTTGAGGGCTCCAGCGGCCACAGCGGACCTCGGCGAAGTCTCACGCGACCTTTCTTGTGGTCCCACGAGACTTCGCCTCTAGGCCGCCGCCATTTTGTTTTTCAAAATGGCGGCGAAGTCTCACGCGACCTCGGGGAAAAACGCACGCAACCTCGCCGCCATTTTGAAAAACAAAATGGTGGCGCCAGGGAGCTGGGAAAAGCCGCAAGCAGCGGCGGCAGGGGCAGGCAGGGGCTAGCCAAAATGCCTCCGCGGGCCGGAGGTTGCTGACCCCTGCTATAGAGAGTCTTGAGCTCTCTGGCTGAGAATTCTAAGTACCTTTTGCAGGATCCCATAGGAAGTACCCATGGCAATTAAAGTGGAATCATAGTCCCATAATTGTGTAATATGAAATTGCCCTTGGAATCATTAAAATTGCCTGTTTTCTTGGTGTAGTGAAGATATTACCCCATTGCCAGTGTTGAAGTATAATTCAACCACCCGTCCAATCTTCCTGTGTGCATGGAATACTTGGGGGAGGGATGGTCATTTTGTTCCTTGCTTGGTTGGACTCTGGGTCCCATTCTTTGCTAGTTATTCACCACACCCATACTGAAACAAACTGCAGGTAAACTGCAAGAAAGCAATGACTAGAAATTTCTACTTGTAACAAACCCTTTGCATCCAGTAACTTAGCAAAACTGGGCCATGCTACTTAATGAGAAGTGCAGTAATACCTGGCAGCCATCCCAACATCTTAAGAAAACAAAACAGTATGAGTTGTGCTAATGTTTCCTGATCTAATGCCTGTGTATCATGCAGTTTCCTCTCACTCCAAAACCCACATACATCAGTAAAATGGAGCCATTAAAAAAGGCTGGGAGGAAAATGCTTTCTTGGGCAATGGCAATTGAATTGTTTGTTTGCAGCACCTCTGCTCTGAATGTGGGTTTTGCAGAGCTAAAAAATCCCAGTTCTTAAATTCTGTAAACTGCACTGAAAGAATAGGTGAGAGGTATAGCACATGCTTCACATACAAAAAAGTAGGAGGCTTAATACTCATCCAGTCTCACAAAAGAGAACTCAGCTATCGTCATTTTTTAAAAAAGTGCTGTGCAGTGCCAGATGTAATTCTTCCACAATTATGCAGTGGTAGCCCCTTAGCTGTTTCTCCTTGAAGCCCCCTGATTTTTGCCATCTCCTGCGGAACATGATTTTGTATATTACACAGCATGTTTTTCATAGAGTTTGGAAGCACTGGCATTTCAGCTGAGATGCTGATGTTAATCTGAAAAATCCATTTATTAACCATCTTTTCAGTGAAAATGTGAACAGCGACTTGTTACTTGAATCAATAACAGTACATTAGTAACATATGGTTTTTATTTTTTATATAAATTAGTGAAAATTGCTAAGAACAGCAAAACACCATTCCAAAAGTAATGAATTAACTGAAATATTAATCACTATGCAAACCAATGATGCTTTTATAATTTAATGATTGAAATACTTTCTTGTTAAAGCATTGTTAGTTTGTGTGTTGGTTGTTTTTTTAAACAAATTTGGAGTTATAAATTAATATTTCACAAATCATTTCTATGCTCTGATCCTGTACCCACTAAAATGGTATGGGAAGGCCCCATTATGTTGCCTCTGTCAAAATGAGGTTCTACTGCAAATCTTTCAACTGCTAGCTTCAATCTATGGTATATATGTAATGACTTCTAGGACTTTTTCACACGGGGAAAATTGGAAGGTTAAATATGTCACAATGTAGGGTCATCCAGGGACAATTTTGCAATTGCTTTTCAGATGACGCTCTGCACAAACTGGTCAGAATGCAGACAGAAAGTGAGGTGAATCGGGGACAAGTTGTTTGCACTGGGCTGTCGAGTGGTCTCTGCTCTCCTCTCTTGTGCCTGTGTGTAAAAGATCCATGACCACTAGAAACAGCTTTTCTGACTGCATCATTGCAGAGGCAATAGAAACAGAGAAGAAATGTACCTTTGCTGTTGTATTGTCCCAGAGCAGGTTCTCAGTTAAGTTTTATCCTGTATTTGGTCCTACTCTGAGTTTTCTGGCAATGTCATTCTACTCATTTTATGACTTCTTTACCACCACCACCTTCCTGGTAACTTGGCAGCTGGGGGCAGTTTCTTTCCACTCCATGAAAGGGAGTTCTGGGCAGTGATCACATTTACTGCCATTTCTTCATTCCAGAGGTCATCCAAGGGGTTGTTCTCACTAGGTGAAACCCCGCGTTCTGAATCGAATCCAAGGAGTGGCGTTCCTATTAGGATCCGATTTAAACCTAGAACGGTTCTAGAGCAACCCGCAATCGTCCCCACTACAAATCGAATTGTAGAGCGGAATAAAATTTTGATTCGAGTTTTCCTCATTTAACGCGTGTTAAAAAAACACTAGGGTCTGACCTACGTTTTTCCATTGATTCGATTTAGGAACCGGAGCATTTAAATAGGAACAACAGCCTTTGAAATTGCGTTAGATGAATGGGAGGAGCGGAGTGCGATGGGGCTGTCCTTGGGGGAGTTGCCCTTTCTGTCCCCATCCGTCTGGCTGTCGCCATTTTTGCTTCCCTCACCCCTTTGTCCGCTGTGGTCTTTCAATAAGAGATAAGGATTATTTTTATTTTTATTTTAATGGTTTACAGGCGCTTAATCTCTTCAGCGCTTTAAGCATCTGAAGTCCCGGCTGCTCAAGCGCCTGCATCTGCCAAAGGAGTACAAGGCTTCCCCCGGTGGATTGCAACCTCCCCTCTGTGTGGGGAGGGCCCATTTCTAACGGAGGAGAGGCAGGAAGGGAAGGCTCCTCTCAAAGAGGCATTCCCTGCCCGCTTGGGCACTGATCTCGCCCAGGCAGGGAAGGGAAGGCTCCTCGCGAGGAGGCATCTGATCTCA
This sequence comes from Sceloporus occidentalis, assembly GCA_023333645.1. Taxonomy (NCBI): domain Eukaryota; kingdom Metazoa; phylum Chordata; class Lepidosauria; order Squamata; family Phrynosomatidae; genus Sceloporus; species Sceloporus occidentalis. The sequence continues at coordinate 108,979,911 of JALMGF010000002.1, read as the reverse complement.
CCCAGGCAGGGAAGGGAAGGCTCCTCGCGAGGAGGCATCTGATCTCGCCCAGGCAGGGAAGGGAAGGCTCCTCGCGAGGAGGCATCTGATCTCACCCAGGCAGAGAAGGGAAGGCTCCTCGTGAGGAGGCATCTGATCTCACCCAGGCAGGGAAGGGAAGGCTCCTCGCGAGGAGGCATCTGATCTCGCCCAGGCAGGGAAGGGAAGGCTCCTCGCGAGGAGGCATCTGATCTCGCCCAGACAGGGAAGGGAAGGCTCCTCACGAGGAGGCATCTGATCTCGCCCAGGCAAGGAAGGGCTCTGATCAATGGGGGGGGGGGGGGGATAGAGCCTTTCTCCCTCCATTTCTCAAATGGAATCTGCCTTCTCCTCCAACCCTGGAAAGAGAATCTTTGGGAAGAGTGCTCCCTCCCTGCTTTTCCAGCAGCCTCCTTCATTGATCTCTGGGCTCTCCCTGGCTGTCTTGGGAGACAGGATGCTGCCCTCCAAAACCTATCCCATAGTTCCTCTGGAAAGAGCTTCGCTTTGCCAGAAGCCTCTCCCATTGATCTCTGTGCTCTCTGAAGGGATTCTCCCTGGCTGTCTTTTGGGAGACATGAAGAGGGGATGCTGTCATGGAAAACCTATCCCATAGTTCCTCTGGAAAGAGCTTGGGTTTCTTAAAAATTCGCTTTGCCAGAAGCCTCCCCCATTGATCTCTGTGCTCTCTGAAGGGATTCTCCCTGGCTGTCTTTTGGGAGACATGAAGAGGGGATGCTGTCATGCAAAACCTATCCCATAGTTCCTCTGGAAAGAGCTTGGGTTTCCTAAATTCGCTTTCCTAAATTCGCTAAATTCACAAACAGTCAATGAAATGGAAACGATGCCAAAAGATAAATCGCTTCCAAATATTCCGGATTAACGTTACGTCATTCTGACGTACTATTGATTGACAGCTCCAAATAAGGTATGGAGGAGAAGAATCGCTTTATTTAAACACCGATTTCATGCCAAGTAGGAACGCTTGCAGGTAAAAACTTCGATTTAAATAACCAGATGGGAACGATGAACAAAGCGATTCGGATAGCGGGATAAGAACAGTGTTATTTTGAATCGATTTTATTAAAAACGTTGTATTTTAAATCGTTTCAAATCTTAAGTGGGAACAACCCCCAAGACAAGATCAATAGGATCATTTGGCAAGGCAGCTGGAACTTCCCCAAGAGCCACCAGGAAGCCATGTGGATTCATAACCCTACTGGAGAGAACCACTGTAATGGGTTTCCCATCCCTGCAGAAGAAAGAAAACTGGCCCCTGACCTATTGACAGTTATCCACTCCTGGTGCATTAAGATGGCTCTGAACTATTCTCTGCTTGGTTGGAAATGTTCTACTAGATAAAAGAACAATACCTGTCAAAGAAACCAAACACTGATGGGTCTATAGTTTAAAATTGCTTTATATTTTTACCTCATGAGAAAATAAGAACTACTGTGGATAGGAGGTACTTTCTTCCTTCCTCTCAGGAGCACAACATGGAAACAAAGGGCTTGTACAAACAAAGGCCATCTTGGGGGCGTAGTCACGGCGTTGTGTCCATATGATGCACACTCCCACAGCGGTGTAATGCCGCATGCCACTCCACACGGCATGTGGCATCACAGTGCTCCTCTGGCTCTGCATTTACATGACTCAGTACCAAAGGAGTGCCTTACGGCTGTGGTGCCATGGCTATCATGCCCTTTCCAGGGTGCAAAAAGGAGTCACTTTTTTGCTGCTCCTTTTTGCACCCTAGAAAGACCAGATGGGGCCATGGCATGTGGTTGCCACAGCCCTGATCCAGCGCAGCTCGAAGTGGCTGTAGGCCACCCCTTAGGGATGGTCTGCACAGCCTCAGAGTGTGAGGGAGGCATTCCAGGCAGAAAAGGGGAGGAAATATGGCTTGACAAACTTATATGCAGATAATATTTCAACAAATTAACACACATGAATAATAGATGCTGCAGTTTATTGAATATGCAACTAATAATAGTAACTATCCACACACACACACATCCACCCCCAAAACATTGGGCTTTTGGGATATCAGTTTTGTTGCTATGATACCAGCCTGAACAACTTTGCACTTTACATGCCATATGGCACACTGAAACAATATATACAGAGGTGTTGCTGGTGGGTTTTTCAAATACTTAAGCATTAAAACAACCATAATTTATATGTGGTAAAGAAAACATTTTATATGTAATCCAGCTCCATTCAAATCAGTGGGAATAACATTTTTTGACTTTAAGACTCTCTAGATTCAATGCAATGTACAAGCCACAATGTTCCCTAACAAAATGTTTCTACTGTTTGCTCACTGCTTCACTGTGAGGAGCAACTATTCTGGTCAGTATAAGGAAGGCCTGGGAAGACTTTGTTAGTTTATTTTATGAAAAGCCTCAAGCTTCACCAACCAGAACAGGGTGCAAAAGATATACAGTTGGATCTCAGGAAGTCTACATTTGTTTTTAGGTCAACAGATTAAAAGAACTCATGATCCTTCCTAACCAAAATCCATTTCAGGTCATGTCACTGTTATACAATTTGAAGGGAACTTGAATTGAAGAGAATTTGAATTTATCTATTATATAATTTTAATGGAATTTGAAGTCCTTTCTGATTTATGCCAAATCATCATAATATCTACCATTGGATACTGATCCATCTACTACTAACTGTAGAAGATATCGACAGTTATAATCTACTAACTGTAAGGCAGGCTGTTCTTTAATGATGAGAAATTGCCCTTGGCGATGGAGAGAAAATGGTAGAAGGTGGGCCATTCATTCATTCATTCATTCATTTGTTCATTTTTTTTCTTTTTAAAATCATAAGAATAATATCCAAATCTGTTTAATTCTAGCAATCACCAAATCACATCAAAACCCTATTGCAATGGTGGGACCCATCAACTGAAACTAATGTGTTCCATTTCAAACTGGCTTTAGGGTAAGATACTGAGTAGAGACTGCCATGGTCGTCTTAGCTGATTATCTCCGTCTGGGCATCAACAGGGGAAATGTGACCCTGCTGGTGCTCTTCGACCTCTCAGTGGCCTTCGATAACATTGACCATGGTATCCTTTTGGAACACCTGGGAGAGCTGGGAATTGGGAGCACTGCTTTACAGTGGTTCTGGTCCTATCTCTCAGGCAGGTTCCAGATGGTGTCACTTGGGGACAGTTATTCCTTCAGGAGGGAGCTCAAGTTGGGCATTCCTCAGGGCATTATTCTGTCCCCAATGTTGTTTAACATTTATATGAAGCCACTGGGTGAGATCATCCAGAGACATGGGGCACGGTGTTATCAGTACGCTGACGACACCGAAATATATTTCTCTATGTCTCGGACTGCTGCAGCGACTAAGGATTGCATCTCTCCTCTGAATGACTGTCTTAGGTCGGTAATAGACTGGATGAGGGAAAATGAACTCAAGTTGAATCAAGGGACAATGGAGGTATTTGCGATAGGGAGCCCCGGTCCAGGGAAGGAGTTGCATCAACCAGTCCTGGACGGGGTCACACTTCCTCTAAAGGTCTGTGTTTGCAGTCTGGGAGTACTCCTGGATTCGTCCCTACAGCTGACATCACAGATGGAGGCGACAGACGGTAGTGCTTGTTATCAACTTTGGTTGATTCGCCAGCTGCGACCCTACCTGGACCAGGGGGACCATGAAGAATTGGTACATGCTCTGGTAACCTCTTGTCTTGATTTCTGCAACACACTCTACATGGGGCTACCCTTGTGCCATGTTCGGAAGCTTCACTTGATTCAAAATATGGCAGCCAGATTGGTTACTGGTACTTCTAGGACTGACCATATAACACCTGTACTAAAAAATCTTCACTGTCTGCCAATTAGCTTCTGGACGCAGTACAAGGTGTTGGTTATTACCTTTAAAGCCCTTGGGTCCAAGTTACCTGCGGGAATGCCTCTCCACATATAGTCTGCCCCACACTCTCAGAACATCTGGGAAGGTTTTTTTACAGACACAAAAAAACTAGATTAATATCTGCTTCCCAAAGATCTTTCACCTTGATTGTTCCAAAACTCTGGAATGACCTGCCAGAGGATATCCGTCATATTGCCACCTTAGATGCTTTTAAAAAGCAATTAAGACACACCTCTTCCAGAGGGCTTTTCCATTAGAACCAACATGAGCAACATGCTTATCATTATCTCTATTCCTGACTGTGTAAGAGATTAATCTGCATCTTAACTCTGGTTCGGCAAGTGTATTGTTTTATATTGTATCATATTGTATTGTATTGTATTGTATTATTGTGTTATAGGAGGGTTATTTTAAGAGAATTTTAACGGTTGGAATTTGTATTATTGTTTGTAATTTTGTTGTGATCCCACCTCAATCTGTAGGGAGAGGTGGGAAATAATAATAATAATAATAATAATAATAATAATAATAATAATATAATAATAATATATTATTATTATTATTATTATTATTATTATTATTATTATTATTATTATTATTCCATTCATGTCAGGGGATTTAGGCAGATATGCCAAGGGACACAGTTGTTGTAGTGGAGAGGTGGGAAACCTTTATCCATCCATCCATCCAAGTTTGGACTTCAACTCTCCCAAATCTCAGCCAGCAAAGATAATGGTAAGAGATTATGAATATTTAAGTCAAAAACATCAAGAGGTCCACATTTATCCCACCCTGATATAGGGATAAATCTGTCCTCTGGGTGGTCTAAAATTTAGTGACTCTGGACTTGGGGGTTTGGAGAAGTCTGTTCTGGTTTCTCCATAACTGTTGTCGATGTTGCTTTGTACCACAGAGAATGAAATGAACTTGAGAATAAAACTTGTTCCTACCAGCATAACTGCAGTATGGCTTCTATTCATTGGTAACCATAGAGTTAACAAAAAGGCAGGATCCAGGATTTTTATATTTGATATGTTGAGTGAGATACCAAATTTCTGTTATTTGCTCTTTTTAACCATTTAATTGTCATTGATGCAAAGGGCTGGAGACACCATGGATCATCATCTTCACAATATCAAGTGCCTCCAGGCCACTGGTGAATGCTGTTGGTAGTTTGCCGTATTTGAAAGTTCCCAAATTGAGATGCACTATTCATCACTCTTCTTGCCCTTCAAAGGCCCAGTTGGAGCCAGGGGTGGTGAGGAGGGAGCGTGCCCTTAGGACATGGATGCCCTTAGGACATGGATAAGCTGTGCTTATAATTTAAGCCATTAAAAAGGCAGCCCCATTATGCTGTAATTATTTATTGATTTTATATGCTGTAGTCATTATGCACAGCACTCCCTGAACCAAAGTAATAGTCAGCAAATTTGAAAATCATCGTATCTGGCCTATTTTTTACCAGGAGGCAGCAATTACACATATAATAACAATGGCATTCTAAATTGTTATAAATGAAGATAAATGAAAGGGAAGGCACAGACAGTAATCAATAACCTCTAGGTTTTTTATTATTATTTTAAACTCTTTTGCCCCTTGAAGTTAAAGTAGCCCATCCAGCTTAAGCTATGAAACATCAGCCTTTCCTTCTCTTCTCAGATACTCCAGGTTTACCATTTAGTATAACCTATCTGAAACAGGAAAAAAACAACGTCTGAGCTTCCCTCATAATATCCTTTATCCTTGGGGATAAACCTACCACTTACACCATGGAGGAGCTCCAAATGTGCTAAGGGAGAAAATTCATCAACGTTCAGATGGTGTTTACATTTGGAATACCCACATTGCTTGTGGCAGGTGTCCAGGACTATGAAATGGCTAGGAAGCCTGGTTTTGCTTTTCACATAATAATAAGATCCATGGCATCAGATACAGTATGTTTAGAATACTATAGGGATGGATAGACAGTTTCTCATTTTGCAACATCAGGCTTCTTTTTTAAAAAAAAATGCAGCTACTTTTCATTCCAAATATGAAAATAGTTGAGAATTTTGATAAATTCTTCTTTTTAAATAAATGAACTAAAATAATATTTTCACCTATCTGTATCAGCCAAATTTACATGTTCCCATCAAGGATATGACCATGTAACTAAGGGTTATACCTTGTTCAATATATGTCTCTCAGGGAAAAAATGAACAAACAAATATGACAAGCGTAAATCAGAATACTGTACATGGATCTCCAAACTTTGTGTAGAGAACTCAAAGCCCTAGGCCCAGTTGAATAAATCTGTCAGTTACAGTTTCAGTATTTTTCTGTCATAAATATGAAGAAATATCTGAATCTGGTAAATTTACCATGAATAAATAGAACTGGAATTCTTACTTGTTTCTAAAGTGATAATATGGGAATGTGGAGATTTGGAAAGATTTTGCCAGTCATCTTATTTATTTTATTTTCCTTAAAACATTTGCACAGCCTACAATGTTTCATGTGCTGTTATAATTTCCAGTATCCATGCCTTTCCCACTAGTTGATCCCCCTTGCCCTGTATTGCCCAAATCTCCAATACATCATCTTAGCTATGCTTATTTATTTAGTGCCCAATTTAGCTGGAATTCTTTGAGTATTTCCTTTTTATAAACAAATAACAAAGAATTTCAAAAGGTTTCTTCCTTCTGGATCAAATCACAATTTTTTCAATGATTTTAAAACAAAATTCAGCACTTTTTTCCAAAAACAAATGTAATGCAAAAAACAATTGGAGTAGTTTATTTGCAATGTGTTTGCATAAAAACATGTGAGGTTGTGCAGATGACATTGTTTTTTGTACAAAGCATTGTTTTTAAAGAAACCCATTTTTTGCATATATATTCTTTTCATAGAATGTTCTGAAATAAGAAAAAATCAAGAGAGGTGGCCATTTTTTGATGGGTATAAGCTATTATTTTTTGTCAGTGATGTGAAAATTTGCATGTATTCCTTACATCTTTAGTTTATACCAGACTTATTGTAAACAGCTCAGTATAGCAATATTTCAACTGTACTATACTATATGAAACTGTACTGTACAAATGTAAGGTCTAATTTGTAGACAGAGCTAAGGACCATTTACTAGGAATATGACACCTCAATACGTGTCATCTCTCTCTGTATTTATAGCCAGCATGACAGATGCACAAAAGAGTAGCTGTGGAAAAGAATGACACTGAGGCCTTTCCACTTCTTGCAGTACTTCCTCATGCATCCTCATTGGCTAATCCAACTGTAAAATGTGGCTAGAGTAAACTCACTTAATCAGTGCGACTCATCTAAGTGTTGATTACCAGAATCCCCTTCATTCAGTGGATCTCTTCTAGCTGGGACAAAAAAAAAAAAAAAAAAACTGAGCTAGGGCTTCTACCAACATGGTGGGGGGACACTGCTTATATTTTTGTGTTGTTTATTCCGTAAATTATTAAAACATTTAATGCCAATTTCACTCCAGTGGATACACTGTATAGGACAGAAGATGAAACACCAAAATAGCTGGAACCTAAATACAGTAGAGTCTCACTTATCCAACATAAATGAGTGGGCTGATAGTCAGATAGCTGAAAATGTCGGATAATCCAGAGGGTCCAAGAAAAGTCTGGCTGTGCCTGTCACCTTCCCTGTTGCCATGCTTTGGCCCTTGTTTTGGGGCCTGGAAGTACTCACCCTGCTTGCTGCTGCTGCCACCGCCACCACACTTGGGGCCATGTTTTGGGGCAAGGATTCACTCGCCCTTCTCTCCTTGCCTGGTGCAGCCGTCATGTTTGGGGGCATGTTTGGGGGTGCAGAAATGCCTACAGCCATACCCCCAAGCAGCCGCAATGTCACATAATCTGGAATGTCGGATGACCGAAGGACAGATAATCGAGACTCTACTGTAGTGACATTCAGAACAAACAATAAACCATTGTTTGACAAAAGCAAAGCATTAGTGCATCCACCATGAGCACTTCAGATAAATTTGTTCTGGGTTCCACAAGGATGCTGTTAATCACTTCAACCATATATTTGTTGACATGACAAGCACAAAAGAAATCCACAAGTCTTCCGGCAAAATGCCCTGGCCTCTGCTTGCTTCAGTTGTTCTAATTAAAACATAATAATGAATCAAAAAGTAGTAGAGCCACTGAATCAGTTATAGAAGTTGAAATAATTATGGCATTTCATATGATTGAGTGAAATCACATATTACCTTCTAGGCAGGGGCCATGTCGTGTCAATTTACTGAGCCTATGTACTGGGAAATTTTATCTTGTTTCCATTGCTCTTGGATCAGATATCATTTTACTGCAATAACTGACAGCTCAGATAGGTTGTGGGTTTCTAAATTGATTTTTTTTTTCTAAATTTAAATGCTTTGCAACTAGTGATTCTGTTTTCCCCCATTAAGATCTTAGATATGTGGTTTTTAAAATTGATACATAGGTCACTTCATGTTTTACCTACATATTGAACATGGCATTCTAGATATTTGGACTTATAAATTGAATTACCTGACATGTAGGTGATATTTTGCTTGACACCTAGATATCTATAGAGCTGCCTCACACATTAATTGTGCTTTCTTTGAGAGTAAATGCCAAATGGTCTTTTACAAAAAGACATTGAGATTGAGAGAGAGGTGGGGGGAGAGAGAGTGAGAGAGATAAAGTTGTATGGAACAACAAAAAATGCCGATCTTGACAAACTTCATGTTTAGGATATGGAGTCAGCTTCAAATTTTAAATTGTTGTAAAAAAAAGACCTAGAAAAATATATTAATTTTGTCAAGACTTCTGAGAAAGTGTATGCTTTGTAGAACATGTAAACCTTATTCAAAACAGGTCAACATCATTTTGCAATAATCCCTCCTGTTTATTTATCTATTTAAAACCATTTATATTCTGTTGAATGTTCTTTTCTTTCTTTACTCACAAGTAGGCGAGCAGGAGTGTAATCTAAGGCCTGATATAGATGGGTAAAAAGCGCCATCATGGGGCCAATTTTAGGACTCAGGAATGTGGAGCTTCTGCGCGCTCCCAAGCCCTATCGCACACCCTAGTGCCATCATGGCTTGCCCCATCCACACAGGGGCCACCATGATGACGTACGTGTGGCACAGTCTCCAAATGGTGCAGTGCCGCACAGATGTCATTGTTGCACAGGAGGGTGCTAATGGCACCGCATGCACACCCTAAGAAGAACCCGCTGGAAGCAGGTTCTTTTTAGGGCTCCTGGAGACAGAAAGGGGCAGAAAGGGGCAGAGTCTCAGCACCCCTTTCTGCCTGTCTGTATCCCCCCCCCCCAATTAGATTCAATTAAGGGAGATAAGAGATGGTTAAAAAACCTTTTTCCCCTCCTCATGCTTTCTTTTTTAACACTATAGAGAGTCACTGGCAGAGTGGAATTTTCCCCACAGCCAATCCGAAGACCTTAGCGACAGGCTCCCTGGAACAGAATGAGAATGGTACGGAAGGGGACGGGAAGGGGACGGAACGAGTCGGGGACGCATTTTACTGCACACAGAAGTCCCTCATTCGTTTTCCCAATCTGTCCCAGAGGACTGTGATTTCTGAGAACTGTTCAGAACAGTTCTCAAAAATCGCACCCTCTGGGGCGGAATTAGAATGGAATGGAAGGGAATGGGACAGAATGAGTGAGGGACTTCTGTGTGCAGTAAAATATGTCCCCCACTTGTTCCCAACTTGTTCCAGGCCCCTTCCATTCCATTCTCACCTCATTCTAGGGAGCCCTGTGTGGTAAGGTCCAGAGATAGGCTGGTAGCAACGGTGGGGGCATTAAAAAGAATTAGTTGAGTGTGTCTTGTACTGTTAAACAGAGAAAAGGTTTCAGTACAAAGCCTTAACAGGATTGAGACTCCTGTCTATGGAAGGAAGATTTAAAAGGACAAAAAAAGGTCAGTGAAAATAGTTGAGTGTGTCATGTTCTGTGAGAAGTAAAGACCTAACTCAGGGGGGCTCTTAACTGCCTTGTTCTGGGGAAATTGTTTTTGTGAATTGAACAGACTTTCACACGATTTCTGAGGAAGGGGCTTTATTGGAACTTGTGTTTAGAGAAATAAAACACAGTTTCAGATGGAAACCAAATCAGGCCTGGAACAGATGGCCCCGAATAGGTGACTTGAAGCCGCCCCTTGTTTTTGCCTGTTGCAGTGGAAATGTTGTGCATGCTACAGATGGAAAAAATATTTGAAAATATTTTAATTGTGAAAAAGAATGTTTATTGTGTGTTGGAAAACCTTGATGAAGATAATCCTGGAGTAGTGAGAATTTTGACAATTTGGGACTTTGCACAAAATTCACATGGATTTTTCAATAGAAAATATCGTTTTCTGTTTAGAAAATACCATTTCTGCAGAGAAATATTATTTTATGCACATGCAGAGACACTGTGAATTCATGCTCTGAGAGCCTTTAGGGTGGAAGGGCAGGGTGTAAATATCGTAAATAAATAAATTAAAATAAATGCTGATGCTGCCTACTTGAAAATTTATGACTGTGACTTTGTGCCAACATGGCCTGACTAAAGGAGTGACATTTGCCATTGTTACCCCATACAGATGCTCTCTGCCTAAAAAATAATTGTGATCTAATGTTGATGGCCTCTGAAAGGGAGAAAATCTCTGTCCTAACCTGATGGTGATAATATCTCCAGCAGGAGAGGGAATTAATTGTGATCTTGTGCATATGATGCCTGTCTGGAGGAGATTTTTCCAAAAGGACCCTCTGCAGATGCTGTTTGCCTAACCAGCAGAGACTGGTTCCTTTGACCACATGACAATGTAATCTGAAAAAAACCTAGGAGTACTCACTGTGACTTCAAGCTGAGACTTCCTGCCTGCAGAGGACTAACCTTTGTGACATAATATTGATGTTACCAATGTGAAGGAGACTAGGTAGGTAACACTGTACTGTGTTGCCTACCTGAAGGACAGACTGGTCATTGTGGTCACATATTGGTGTTGCTTGTCTGAAAGAGAAATATTGATCATTGGACCTTCATCCTCATGCCGTTTGCCTGAAGGACACTGGCAATTGACTCCATGCTGATTTTGTGCCTGAAGGTGCAAAATGAGCCATTGTGATCATGCCGATGCTATCTGCCTGAAGGAAAGAGAGATCCCACTGGGACGTCTTGCTTATGTTGCCTGACCCAGAAGAGAGAGTCTGGCTAAGGTAACATTGTCCTGGTGTCTGGAAGGGAGAAAGACAAGCTATTTCAGTGCTATTGATGCTGCTGCCTGAAGGAGAGACATTGGCTATTGCAGTTTCATGGTGGATCCATGCTGTGTGCTTGGAAGAGAGAAACTATCCCCTGTAGTCAATGCTACTGCTGCTGTGACCTAAGACTTGCCATTGTGACCTCATAATGATGTTGCCTGCCAGAAACAAAAAGAGAGCCATTGTGATCTTATGCTGAAGCTATTTGATTGAAATAGAGGACTAGCTATTGTGAGCTTATGCTTATGCTGCTCTATCCAATGGAGAGAGACCAGTCTTTTTAATTTTATTTTATTTTTTGCTTATCCAGATATTACCAGCCTGAATAAGACAGCATGGTCACTGCGAACATAGACAGACTCTACCTACCAGAGAATATTGACAACTGGGATGTGATGTTAGTGTAGGTTAAAGGAAAGAGACTCATTTGTAGGATATATGTATGCCTTTCCAGCTGAACAGCGCTCAGAAATCAAGGGTATAAAACAACAAATAAGGTATTTTTTTTTATTTTTTTAATAGATTAACTCTTGTTTGTTCAAATGGAAAAATTTAGCCCCACATTATAGGGATGTAGCTAGGAGAGGGCAAAATTGGGACATTGCCCCCCCCCCCCATAAAAATTCTGACTTACAATAACATTTTCTTTCAGCTTCCAAGTTTCTAGCATTGCATTAATATAAAATTTCAGTTGAATATTTAGAAATGCAGCTTAGGCAGTCAAAAAAGAAAGAAAAAGAAAAAGAAAAGAAATATAGGAACAGTGACCAAAGGATTGTGGACACAAGAAATATGGGTTTTAGGTGTGAAAGATTGTCAGTGTCTGAACCTCTGCAATGAGAAAAATGTAGAGACCGAAAGAAAATGTAATTGAAGGGGCAGAATTTTTATGGAGGTGTGTGTGCAATGTCCTCATTCTTCTTCCCTCCCACAGCTATATCTCTGCCAGTTTTTGTTGGTGAATTCGCATGAAATTATATCCACAATGTAGTATTTTATGACATTGTCATATGAAATGTTATAAATAATGTTCCACTATCCTTAAAACAGACAGACAGACACAAAGAATGGCTCAGGAAATATCCCAGCAAACCTATTGTGTTTTGTCATGGGGATATACTTTTTGTCCCAGCCAAAGTAATGTATTGGCATAAAAAATGTCCTATGTCATTTTCTGGTCAAAACATGAGGTACAGAAGTTGGTTTTTCAAAGGAGAAACAAACCTGCCCATTCACAAATAGAGAGCATTTAAAGTGCTATGATTCCATTCTGACTGCCATGGTTCCAGTTGAGGGAAGGCTACTTACAATTCTGAGCCAGAAAGCTTTTGTGATTCACCAAATGACAAGCTCCAAGATTCTATAGGATACAGCCATAACAGAATCTGAAACAAACAAACAAACAAACAAATAATAGTGTTGTAATAGTATGCGCAGTGTTTCCCAAACTTTGGTCCTCCTCATGTTTTGTACTTCCATCCTTTTTTACAGTTCCACCACATGTGGAGGAAGCAATTATTTGAATTCTGGCACTTCTAACATTTATTATTGCCCATTTTCAACATTTTATCTCATTTTGCTGGGGTCAAGTACTTGTGGTGCAACATTTTAAGATAGCTTTCCTTCAGATTTTAGCATAAAGTAATCTTTTGGGTTTTTTCTCCATGAATTCTGCTAGGCTTCCAAACTGATATGCTTACCACTGTCTTGGGGCCATTTTGTCATTGGTTCCTTAGTCATTTCTTCTTTGAAATGTGTTTTAAATAATTTGTAGTATCTAGTTATATGATATTTCCAACTATCTGCAGTAATTTTGTCTATGTCCGATGTTTTTGTCCCCAAATCCTCTAACTTTTTGACCATTTTATATCTTTCTGTTAATTGCTTATAAAGGAACCAACTGTCATTTAATCTGGCTCTCCCAGTTTCTTTTGTCTTCATTCTGAATTTTGAACCATTTTCATTAATCAAAATGTCTCTGTATCTAATCCAGTTATCTTCCTGTAATGAGCTTTTCTTGAAGAAAAATTCTTGAGAAGAGATCCAGAGGGGGATTTTTCTATAACATTTCCTTTTCAGTTTCCACCATACTCTTATTTTGGCTTTCTTACATAGTGTTGCTCAAATTCCTTGTTTTCTTAAATCTTAATATACCAGGAAAAGGCATGCCATCCAAACCTAAAGTTATATCCTTCTAGCATGAGCAATTTTTCACCCACTAATGTTAGTCAATCTTCTAGCGATACTAAAAAGCTACCTTGTAGTATAGCTTCAGGACAGGTAGTACACTATCTCTTCTTTCTTCTTTTTCAAATAGCATCTTCCATTTTAAGCATTTTCCCCCTGCCCATATAAATGTTGTTATATGTATATGCCAAGTCTTGAAAGATTCTTCATTTGTTATAAGCAGAACACTTGTTGAAAATGCTGTTTTCTACACAGAAAATGCTGCAATTGTGGATTCGATCTATATAAAAATAGTGCATGGTTGATCTGCATAGAAAAGAACATGTTATGTACAGGAATTAATACTGATGCACTGAAATATTATTTCCTCCACAGAAAATACTGTTCACGTTCTTTTTAAGGAAACATTTTTTAAAAATGTATGTGTAGATTGGGGCAGCTCATGGTAAAAGAACCATCTAAAGAAGCAGCTGTTAAGCAGAGCCATCTTGCACTGCTGTTGTCTTGTCTTTATTCTTTGTGGGCAAGTAAATACAGTTACCAAAACCAAATATTATTATCTCTCTAGATTGTAGCACTCCAGCCTGCAGGCAGGGAATGGCATGCTTTCATGTTCTCTAAGGAACAATTATAGAAAAAAAACCAATAGCTCAACATTTCAGGATCTAACCCTCTAAATGACTTACTACTTTTAAGTACAAGGAAAGGAAAGAAAGTTTGAAAATACGTGAGCTCTTCCACAGGGTTTGGTTCCACCTGCATCACAGATGGGGGGAAATGCAAGAGCTCAAGCCCATATTTGACACTGAGTAGTGATGTGCATGTGCTTGTGGCATATATCACCATTGACTAGTATGAGATGGAGAGATCAGTGGGAGCCACAATCCACAGCTGGTCAGCCTGTCAATACATCCTTAAATTGCATGTAACTAAACAAATTCAGATATTTAACGTCGGCCTGATATATATCTGTGAGAAAGGCTGGACAGGATGCAGTCTGTTTTCCTGTGGAGGGACACCGCAGCAGCCAAACTACGTGGCGTCCCTCTGCCCCAAAAAGAATCCAGAAAAACCAGGTTCCTTTTGGGTTGCTGCATGCAGGTCACAAGTGCGCCACTGGTGCACTTGTGATATAAGCGATGCTGTGCATTGCTTACATCAAGATGGTGGCCCTTGTGTGGATGGGAGGCTGCCATTAGGCCGCCAGCCACATGTCCTAGTGTTCTGGAGCATGTGGATGCTGCACACTCCAGAACCCTAGTATCAGTGGCAGCACAGTGCTTTTGGACCACCTGTTTCGGGCCTTCCTTAAGAAACATCTGTTTTTGTTTTATTTTATTTTAAAATTCCATATTAAAAAAATACTATATCTGCTTATATTGTATTCCTTTCCATAGTTATTATTATATTGGTATATATTTTAAGACTTCTAGTTGTCTTGTTCAAAGCAGAAAAACTATTATAAAATAACCATCTCCACATTTTAACTCATTCTTTCCTTAAAAAAAAAAAAAGCTTTCTGCAGTGAAGTGGGGGATTTTATCTTAGGAAAACATATCTGCTTATATTTACCCCAGACATCTAGGAGATCCTTTCTAATACAGTGATTTTTAAATTCAGCATGTACTTTGTCATTATTATAGCAAAAATAACCTTGCCAAGAAATCCTTAAATTATGACCTTCAAGTTCCAAATGTCTATCATCTTAAAGCAAAATCCATTCCTTCAGCCTTACAAAACAAGTGGACTCATACAATTTAATATTATGATCTCCCAAGCCACCCCTTTCTTTAGCCTCATACATTATTTTAAATTTTATTCTGGGTTTCCTTGCCTCTCAAACAAATGTGAAGTTTTTTTCTGCCATTGCACAAAAGCTATTCCACTTCTTATACTAAGGACCACTTGAAAGACAAATAAATGCCTTGGCAAAGCTCTGCTTTTATTGCTGCAATTTTTCCTAAAGGGAATAAATTTAATTTTCCTCATTTTTCTAAGTCTCTTTTAATTGCTTTCCAGACTTTTTCATAATTATTTTGAAATAGTAGCTATTCTTTCTAATTGTAACTCCTAGATATTTAATTTCCCTTTTCTCCACTTTAACATTTGAAAAATGTTAATTCATTTTCATCTTCTGAAGAATAAACTTCTGATGCCATAGACTAGGGATGGGACAATGTGGCCCCACTCCTCTGCACACTGGTTTCGGTTTTTAGTGACTAGAGTCAATTGTAGGTTGGATGAAGCCGAAAAAGCTTATTTTGGATGCAGCACACTACCCTTGAAAGAGCAGATGTGACATTTGGCACTCCACAATCCCGCTTTGGCAATGGAGGCCCAGTTCAGAGGACTCATGGACACAAATGACTTTACCTAATTTTGGCAGGTGCTTCATCTACAGACATTCCTGGATGAGAGAAAATTTAGGCACAATGTAAAACATCATTTGGATCGTTGTAAAGCACTTTACCTGGGGAAAGGAAAAATGTTTTGAAAATCACAACTGGAATTTTCAGGAAAAGTTAGCTATCAGGAAGCATATAACACCAACACTGAAGGAGTGGTTGCCTATTCATTTCTGGACTGATTCAAAGTGCTGATGTTGTGGTCTAACTCTATTCTAAATTGCCTTTTTCTTATGTTTATCCCTTTTTTTATAGAATAAAAGAATTCCAGACCTCTTTCCCTCTCTCTTCTCTCTCCCCCTTGTCTCTCTAGAGTGGGACACTCAGCAAAGACTCCAAGGAGAGCCATGTTAAAATATTATCTCTTTCTGAAAAATAATGAGGCTTATTTTAAAAAGATTAGTGGCTTTGGGTCAATTCATATTCTCCTAATAGGGTTGCAGTCCAATGATGAATGATGCTGGGGGCCCCAACTGCCCAGGAGTAGCCCCATCTGCCCTGCTCATAAATAAATACAAATGAAAGTTAGGAGACAGTGAGCAGCCTTTGCCAGCCTCCTGCTGGCTCTTACTTAATTAACAGTGCCTCATTACTGGTGGTCACAAGTTCTCAATGCAGGCAAGCAGCTATCCATAAACTTCATAAACAAGCCCCCTGCAACAGCAATTAAATGCTGAGAAAGTAAAGCATCCCCTTGCTCCACTTTCATTTACTATTTCCCACAGTGAAATAACAGGTAGTAATTTCTAATTCTTTTATAATGTACTTTCTGACCCTTAACAGCCTTCTGTTAAAATGCTTTGACTACTTATAATAATCTAGCCAATTGTAATCCAGTTGATTTCACGTTCTCCGACATAAGTATGCCTAGGCTTGTTGATGTTGTTGTTGTTGTTGTTGTGTGTTTTCAAATTGTTTCTTACCTGTGGTGACCCAAGGTGAACCTATCATGGGGTTTTCTTGGTGGGATTTGTTCAGAGGTGGCCTGCCTTTGCCTTTGTCTGAGGCTGACAGAGTGTGACATGCTCAAGATCACCCAATGAGTTTCCATGACCAAGAGAGGATTCAAACTCACTCTCCAGAGCCATAGACTGATGCTCAAACTACTACACCATGCTGGCTCTCATACTTAGGCATCTAACATGACAGATCGGTGATGGAACAATGTCAAAGAATTCACTATGTATGTACAAAATAATGTAATAGAATGGCTAGGATTCTGCTGCATGGCCAGAATTCTGATGCTTACATATGAACACATTCTTGAAAGGGGGTTGGCATTCCCTCTCTCCCTCCACAGTACTCAAAGCTTCCTCAACGGTAAAGCACTTGAAGCTTCCCTATATGGCCATTCTGTGCTTCACAGTGAGAAGGCAGGATTGGAGAAGCATCTGGCCTCACCCCCAAACCAAGATGTGCAGTCATAACATTGATGCTGACCTATGTTGATGTACTCCAAGAGTCTCAGTTCTTCTTTTATCATTGTGTATCTGGCTAATGTGCTGTGGGGAGGCAGCTTCAAGAGCTTTACAATCAGTCAATGGTGGTGGTGGTGGTGGTGGTGGTAGTGGTGGGGGTTATGCCTCTGAACAGTGTAGGTCCACATGTGAATATTTGAGTTATCTTCAGAGGATGTTGGATTGAGCCCAACATTTATATTACATACTATGGAGCAGGCAAAGTGTAGCCTGTGGACAGTGTGAAGATCTACACTCTTTTCTTTTGTAGAACTTAGAACCTCCCCAAGAAATTTCCTCAAGTTCTTGTCTTTAAAAAAATGCTGTTCATTTATAGAAAATATACCCCAAATGCTCAAACCACCAAAGAACATAGTGGTTCTGCTTCTCTACACCATGACTTCACAGTTCCCTCAAAGGCAGCCCCCCCTCCCCGCAACATGCATTTGGTCAAAAATGAAACCAGAAATGATAACAAGTTGTTTCCTGTTTACTTTTGGAGTGGTGGTGCAACCTGCCACAATTAGTAGTAGTAGTAGTAGTAGTAATAATAATAATAATAATAATAATAATAAAGGGGGGATATGGCCCCTTCTCTGGTACAGCTGCTCATTTTTTGTGTTGTATACAGATTTTTCAGCAAACTTTTAGAAGTAATACATCTATTTTAGGGTAGAGCTTTTAAAACCCCATTGCTAGAAGATGGAAGACATAGGCGGGATACAGACGGGCAGGGGAAGACGTCTTGGAGGTGTATTCTGCAGAATACGGAGCCTCCAGACCGCCCGCCCCGGGGGCGTGGCTCAGGAGATGGGGCTTCCACATGGGGGGCAGTGAAGACGCCTCACCTGGGTCCGTTTCGGACCCGCAGTTTCCAAACCGCCACCTCGGAGGACGCTGCAAAGAGAGAGGCAGCTTCCTCACGGGCGGCCAAAAACGGGGCTTTTTTTTTCCTTTGCCGGCTGGCGGATGCGCAGCTGCGCAGCTGCAGCGCTAAGCAGCGGCGGCAGAAAGCCTATGGGCACATTTAAAGTGCCCAAGCCCCTTTAAAACTTTTTTCCCCGCTCTGCCCAAGAACAATGGTGGTCTCCTGCCAGCTGGTGATCAGCTGGTGTTGGCATCCTTGTCCTCTTGCACTTTGCCAGTGTCACCAGCATCATGGATGCCTCCTCTCCTTTGGTCCCCGCGCTCCTGCTGAATCTGCAATGCGCAGCCACAGCTGTCGCCGCTGCCACCGCTGTCCCCCTGCCATCCCCCATCACCTCCCTTGTACATATGTAAATATTTACAGTTTTAGGGGTTTTTATTGTTAGGTGAAAATGGCACAGGAATGTGTGTAGGGGCTCACTTTAAAGTCCAAACTTTCCAAGCAGCGCATGCATACATGTTGCTCTAGGGTTAGGGTTAGGGTTAGGGTTAGGGTTAGGGTTAGGGTTACGAGTCTTAAAATGCGCTGCAGCTGTGCTGCAGCTTCCACACCTGCATGGCAGCTGACGCTGCAATTAAAGCCTGACTGCAAACTGCGCATGTTCCAGGACCCCGACTCATTATGCGACGCAGCAGACACGGAGCTTTTAAATGGGAAACTTAAATTAGCGGCGTAGCAATTCTGGCGTACCGGTGCAGCAGCTTACAGACGGAGCTGCACAGCTGCGCATCAAACGGAAAAGAAGCGGAGAAAAGCAGCACCTTTTTAATGCCGCCTCTTCCCGCTTCGGGCGTGCGGGGGGCGTGTTCATGGCGGCATTCAGGTAAGGCCCGTCTGAAGGCTCTACCTTCATGACGTCATGAATACACCCCTTTTTGCCCGTCTGTATCCCGCCATAATCTCCATAGTGCTAGAATGTTGCCCTCATGCCCTGATTGTAGGCACACATACTTCACTCTTTTCTTTTCAAAAAATTACATAGACATTTCTTTTTCTGTCAACTTCCAGGTGAAAGAGCAGGTCTCATCATTCTGAATGTAAGGCAGCACAGCTAATAGGCTTTCCAGTCTTCTCTTTATACAGTCAGTCAAAGGTGGCTCAGGAATGGAACTATGCTATGTGGTTAATGGCAAATGTTTCAAATCTGAATGTGGACTTTTGCAGGATATATAAAAGGCCTGTAAAAAAAAAGGGGGGGGGATTCTTCATACTATTCCTACATTTAAAAAAAAAAACATTAAAAGACATGTCTTCCTTCTCCCTGGTGTGTGGTTGTTTCCTTGTGAATAGTTTTACATATTTTTACTCATTAAAAGTTGCATTTTAAGGCTACTTGTCCCTCAGTGAATATGTTAATAAAGGGTTTTTTTTAATAATATTATTTTGATGCACTAATGCACAGAAATGCTTTTATTTTCCCCCTGGCATTTCCTCCTGCAAACTTTATTTCCCCTTTCCCCTCTCTCCACCTAGAATGAGTAAAATAAATGAACAAATAAATAAACTAGGAAATTACCTACAAATTATTTGAAGTGCAATAAAAGATAATTGTCATCTTGATTATTAAATTGAAATCTGTCTCTCTTACAGCCTGTTATTCTATCAAAAGTATAGTTAAAGCAGTATGCTAATTAAAAACAAAGAAACGCTGAGAAAATAATGCACAGGCCCATTATAATTTGAATTTATTGGGACTTTTTATCTTGGATTTTATGTATGCTTACTCAGTAATATGTTTTCCTGTCTTCATGTGTGTTTTCCTGCCACAGGTACAATTACAAATTGGCCTGGAGACATCAACCATTCCTACCATTCCTCAATATCTATGAGCTATTAAATCAGATTACAAAATGATCAGTTATTTGGACCAATTCTAGAGTGACCTGTGCATCATAATGGCCCCCTTCCCATTTTCCATAAAATAGTTCTTCCCCTTTACCTCAAATAAAGGACAGAAAAGGAACGGAAACAAAAGGATATAGGTTGCCACCTTGGCAAGATCTGTTCTATTCCCAGCAGTTAGCATGCACTCATTTTTCATTTACCAGAAAAGTTTTCTCTTTGCTATGCAAATTAAGAATAGACTAACAGTAGAGCCCTATCCATTTATAACAAATGTTTAAATCTGCTGACATTTAGATGCCTGAACATACACCGATTTTGGCTAGGTCAAGATGCACTTTGCTCTATGAGCTTGAGAGTTGCCATCCATTACCATAGAATTGCCATTGTTTTTCTCAATTGGCTAAGAATAGCTAATGCTCCATTATTTAAATGGCTTGTTTTTGCTTGCCCAGTCCAATAATTCAAACAGGCTCCACTTATTTCAATTCTCCTCTGTTTTAAAGGAACACAAAAATTGTCTTGCTGAATCATACGAGTGCATTCTACAATCCCAAGAGCAACCAGACAAATTGCTTTGGATCTCACAAGCAGTAAATTTCATCCTTTTAGTTGACTATTTTGGGGTGAGCAACTTCGGCAAGACTGGGGACAATTTTCTATAGCTGGGACCCTGTGGGAAACAATTTTTTTGTGACTGGATATCAATTTCTAGTTTTTGGGGTGCTGGTAGTGGAAGTGTATTTGTAGTACTGAACACAGATGATGGGGAGGCCTACTGTTCCTGGTGGTTTCCAGGGGTCTTTCATACTTATAGCACTATGATCCCACTTTAATTGCAATGGCAACATCCCATGGAATCCTGAGATTTGTGGTTTAGGGGTTTACGTATAATTCCAAGCCAGAGACATCTAAGGCCCAAAGCAGACGGGCAGAAAAGGACGGCTTCTAGGCACTTCAGGGGCAGGGTGTGCAGATGACGCATGACCCTGGAGTGGCCAGAGGTTGGAGATGATGCATGCCGCTGCAGTGGCCAGAAGTGCTCCTTGCCGGCATCCCATTCAGGGCCACGGCAGCAGCCGGCTCTAGGACCATGGCATCCAATCGCTGTGGTCCCATGCTGATCAGTGGCCGACTGGAGCTGAAGCAGCTAGAGGTTGCTCCAAGTTTACGGTCTGCTTTGTTCCTAAGTGCCTTCCCAAATTACAGCTTCCAGGGCTTTTTACAATGCAGCCATGACAGCTAAAGCAGAAGCACAGTGCTATAATTGTGTGATGTGACAGGCACTGGAAGTGATAGTTTACCATTCTTACAAGAAAATGAGTCCAAAAGAAAAGCTGAGATGGGCCAGGAGCCACAAAAATGGTCTTGGAGATCTGCATGTGGCCCCAGGAGAACTACTTCCTCACCTCTGGCCTGTATAGCTGGAAACACCATGAGATTTAGGTAGAATATGTCCTGTGAACAGCCTTCAGTTACTGTGAACTTTTCAAAGACTTTCTCACAGTGGAAAGAAATTTGCCAATATTATTTTTTGCTTTCTTCAAGAATGAAATTTCAAAAAATCTCTAATTCAGAGACATCTTCAGAGCAAAGCTAGCTGGGACTGGTGAATGTGGGGAGCCAAGGGTGAATCTTACTGCTTTTAAATCTTTTCTTGTTCATTTAAGTGCAAGGCAGAGAACAGGTTTTGTGGAATGTTTCAGACTGAAGGTTCTTTCTCTCAATCTCTATTTTCTCCACTGAAACCGATGTGAAGAATCAACAACCTCAGCTCTATGTTGCTATAGTTGTGGACCCTTCCCTCTCAGGGATGAAAATATGAGAGGTGAAGGACTGATTAAGAAGCTCCGAAGGACTCATCAGTATCTTAAGAAACCAGTCCTTGGTTTATTTTAATTGGTACAAATTGAGTTCATAGTGCAAAAGCAGTTCACACTCAGTTAACCCAGCAGGGCAGAGGGGAATGCAAGGGCAGATCATTGCCCTTCCCTCTAGACCCAGGCAAAAGCAAATCACTGCAACCTTTTTAAAGCTCCTGTTTTCTTCCTCATTAATAACTTTTGCCAATTTGATATTCAGATGTCACTTGGCCATATATATCCCATTTTTCATCTGCAAATGTTAGAAAGTGTGCTTTGGGTTCCATCAACCAAACAGGTGGCTCTCTTCCCATGCTTAACATTGCCCTTAGGACTTGATCATGTTTTTATGTGAGGGGGGAGGTTGAGGATTTTGGAATTTTTAATCTATCTCTTTTAATTGGACCATATTTTACTGCTGTAATCCGCTTGGATTCCCTGAGATTAAGCGGAATATAAACAATTATTATTATTATTATTATTATTATTATTATTATTATTATTATTAAATAATTCTGAATTTGCTCTCCACCGCACAAGAAAAAAATCTGAGTATATTTCTTTTTCATTTTGTCCCAAAAAGGATTAACTCCCAGTCTTCCAAACTTGATTTTGTTGACTTGTTATTCACCATAGAAACCTTTGGATCTGTGAAAATCATTAGCATTCTGTTTACTTCTTGTTTTGAGATTATGAGAACATCCATGTTGGCTAGTCCTAGAGGAGATACCTGTAATATTGCTCGGTTGTCATTTGGCATTACCTTTTACTAACAGTGCTTAAGTTAGTTTTCCTCTTTTTCTGTGACAGTGTTCAGATCCAATTAATTCTGAGAATAAAAAGTTATGCCACACTGATTTAAATGACTGCCTGAGATAGCTACATTTAATCTGCAGAGTTCCCTTTTTGTTTGTTCACATTTGTCACTGTAGCAGAAATATTAAGGAAGGGGAGGAAATCACATCTGTTTATAAATATTTCCATCATTTTTTTCCATCGACCCCCCAATGCTGTGTTCTGGAAATAATATTGTTAGTGTTGAGAAGATGGCTGGCTAAAGTCAAACTCAATGACATGAAGTTGTGAAAGAAGACAGTATAGTCAGCCCTCTACATATGCAGCTTTGATATTTGTGGATTTGATTTTTTCCAGATTTGATTAATATGTTCTTTCTAGGAATCTCTAGGTCCTCCAGTGGTTCTGCCAGAAATTAATCATAGAGCTGCACTGGACGACCTAGAGGTTGATAGAGAAAACATGTCTCTAGGCATTTGTAGGTCCTCCAGCATGTTTCCAGAGTCATCCTCTGACAGATGGTGATCATAGAGTTGTGCTGGATGATCTAGAGATTCCTAAAGAGGTGTTCTCACAGGGAAAAATAGTGTTTTTATTTGTGTTTTTTCCACTCTCATTGGGGGGGGGGGTCATGTGTTCCTAACCCCAGTGAATGTGGTAGGTCCACTGTATTCTGATAGAACTTTATTCACATGAATGATTTCTGTTGCCGATTCTGACCAGACCATCTCAGTTACTTATGACACAGTCTAGTACACAGAGGCTCAAAAGCAGGAGTGGAAGAGGATTTTATTTCATTACAATTTTGATAAGAATTTAACATAATCTGCAACATTCCTCTTATCTTGGGTCACAAAGACTTTGACAGCTTTAAAAAAAGTAGAACAAGGGAGAAAATAAAACTAGCCGATTTAATCCACGTAGAGTGTTTGGACTTTGAAGTCCTTTGGCTCTGAATATGTTTCTGCTGACTTAGACTTGCCACCTTTCTTTCCTGATAGGTTCAGTGGCAGTGGGTGGGCCCCATATCAGTAAGTTGGTGAATCCATTTTGGATTTTAGTCTAAGTTTTGGAGGAATTATCCAAGGTAGCTAGACTTATCTGGAGGAGAGGACTCAGCACCTTGGATCACTCATTTAACATCCAGGATAAACATCAGAGTGGTTACACTGCCCCGGCAGCATGGAGGCACCAACCATAAGTAGACAGGATCAATAAATGGCATCCTGACTGCAATTACAGATTTGCAATCTAGAGTTATAGAGTCAAAACTGTTCCTTATTCACCTATGTTTTTCACAATTGTGGCCTTGTTGTCCCAATCATAAACATAGTGGACCCTTTGTATTCACTGGAATTTGGTTCCAAGAGCCTTCGTGGATACCAAAATCCATGAATGCCCAACTCCCTGTGTATACAATGATGTACTTAAAATTGTAGCACTTATATAATGCTGGGGGCATTGTGGCTTTAGAGTGAGAGGGGAGCCTGTGCTGAAGACTCCTGTTTCACAGAGTGGCTCCCTTGAGTTTAAGGTGGCTTCTGGTGATCAATTCCTTATATAGGATCTCAGCCCTATTCTTTATTTAAAAAATCTATATTAAAGAAAAGAACATTTTAATACATAAAACTACATCTACTAACAGCAACACTACAAAACCAAAAATGCAGAAAAAGGCAATGACTTCGATCTTTTCCAGCTGATGGGTATATATGTTCCAATACCATACTTCCTCTATCACAAACTAATTGATCTTGGCCTTCATTTTAATGGCTATATGAGAGGCCAGTACAGGACTGTCCTCTCTTTGCTAGGAATGTCTACACCTCTTGAAACTGTCCAGAGCAGGTGAGTGCAAACTTCCTTTCAGTTTTGGTTTAAAAAAGAATTTCACAAAATTTGCAGTTTTCCTCATATTTCAGAAAGAAAGAATGAGATTAAATAAAATCAGAAACAAAAACAAATGTTGTAGAAAATTAAATTGACAGATTATTCCAGCCCTACTTGTAAGTGACTCCGACGGAATTCAGTGATACTTCTACCTTAAAAAAAAAGGATTGTAGGTTAAAAGATGCCTATGAAATACGTACCGCCAGCAGACCTGAGATGAATGTCCTTGTTCTAATTTGGGGGTTGAAAGTGATGTCTTTGGATAGTTCTGAGGTGAAGCAGCACAAGGAAGGAGTGACGTCCATAAGCTCTTTGTGTGTCTCAGAAAGTTCTTCCATTTCTTTCCTCCTCCTCCTCATCTTCTTCATCTACTTCTTTTTTGGACCATTTCATTGCCTGATCTCAGAGAATGAAATATTTCATGAGAGACGTCTGAATCCCCACACTTCCAAATCCAGGTGTTTATACTCAGCAACCCATAGCTCCAGGACTAAAACTCTTTCAATGTCCATTAGTGCACAACAACAGGCTTTAAAAAGGAATCTCCTAATGGACATTACTGGATGCATTAGTACACAGTAAGGGATTTTTTGTGTGTGTGTGAAATACTAGCTTAATGTGTGCTAGCACGGACATCAGTTCTCAGCAAAGAAAGGAAGAAGATGGTATTATTCGAAGTTTTAAAAAATCTGAGGGAACAATGAGAGGACAAATAAGCAGAATGAAGGAACAATGGTTATGAACAAATGCCAATAATTATTTTTATATGATAGATAGTATGTGTATTGAGATGTAGTGAGTTGAGTGTCAGATTAGGCCTCAGGCAGACTAGGGTTCAAATCCCCACTCAGCCATGGAAACCCACTAGGTGACCTTGGGCAAGTCACACTTTCTCATCCTCAGGGGAAGGCAGTGGCAAACCATCTCTGAATACATGTTGCCAAGGTAACTCAATGAGAGGTTTCACCATTACTTGGAATTTACTGGAAGGGACATAACAAGACTATATATTATCATGGAGTGTGTGATCGCCTTCAAAATCGCAGTGTCCACATAGTGAACATAAACATCACAAAACTTTTATGTACTACTTCCACCACTAACTTTTTCTGAACTCCAAATACTTTTGTTTTGCCAAGCCAGGGGTGACATTCAACTTCTGATTGAAGCAAGCTGGTATGATATTCTATGGAGGGCAATCAATTAATGTCCTCTGCCCATTCCTTTTCCCACAACTTTTTCAAATGCTGGTCAAAAATATTCTACAACATGAACAACTTGTGATGTATATTTGATTATTTTCCTGTTGTATACACAGAGGCTAGCTTCGATCAGAAGTTGAATATCACCCCTGGCTTGATGAAACAACAGCATTTTGATTTCAGAGAAAGCCATCTATCCTTTTCAGATTGGCCTGTAGTTATTACATAGGGTCATTTGTCATGTAGCCCATTTCTCATTCATGGCAAATTATAGGACAAGAGCATAAACTAGTGTCTTGACTCCATAATTAATTTCTCTTTACTTTTCCAATTAAATAGCGTACGTGTCCTGTTCTGTTTATAGATTGCATGGGGCATAGATTATAGCAATACCAAATACTGTGAAAAGAGAAAGAGTGAATCAATTTAGTTGCATGAAGGACCACCAAAGGATTAGAATTATAAAGAAAAATATAAACTTCAAAATCATAAAATGTTGCAGTTTTAGACTGCACAAAAACTACTTCCTTTTTGTAGACATTTTGGTTGTGTTGAACTATGTCCTCCTTTGTCATTTTTTTTCCAGAGGGGGAATACTGTTTTACTTTGTTGACTTACACTTTTGAAATGTTCTCACTTGCCCCTCAGTCTAAATTATTCTCTCTTGCTCTCAGTAATGTCATCACATGTTCAAATGTGACTGATAAATAGTATTATGACATCATTCCCATGTTATGCTATTCACTGTGTGGTCACTGCCACCTATGAGCTGATCCACACTGCAGAAATAAAGCAGTTTGACACCACTTTAACTGTCATGGCTCCATCCTGTGGAATCCTGGTATTTGTAGTTTGGCGAAGTATTCTGCCTGTTCTGATAGGGAGCTCTGGTGCTTCAACAACCTACCAATCCCAAGATTATATAGGATAGAGTCATGGCAGTTAAACTGGTGTCAAACTGCATTATTTCTGCAGTATGGAGACTATGTGACCAAATCACAAAACAAGAAAAATATTAAACAATGGCAGAGGACAGTGAATATTCACAATGCTATATTGAGAAATACATATACATTTACAAAAATTATCACTGGACATGCCCATGTTATGTATCACATATATCCTTGTGGCATATAACAGGAGCGTGTGCAATAATCACTCCATTTTGCAATATAACTGAAGGGGCTAATTTGTTTCTAAAAAGATGTAGTACTATCTGAGTATCTTGGTTCAGTTTTTGCTGAACCAAATATAGTCTTAAATCTAAATAAATAAATTTTTGATACTGGTCTAATTACTAATCCCAACAAAATAAAACCTATTAGTGGGGTTTACATAACCATTTACTTATCATTTAAGACTTGATTGAATGAATCTTCTCTAATGGGACTGGCATTTGGATCTCAGCTGATGAGGCTACAACAATTTTCATTGGTTGATTTTGACAATCTAATTTCTTGAAGACCAAATGATTTGATGGGGCATGGCAATTACAGGATCCATAAAGTAAGGGTGCAAGGAAGAGTTCTAGGTGGAAGGAAACAAGTGTGTGTGAACAGTCAGCAAGAAAACTGAATACTAAATCAAAATTAGATTAGTTCTGAAAAAACAGACACCCGTCTCTTCTTTCCCAGTTGTTAGTGGACTTCAGGTGTCATAGTTCTTAAAGCTGGAAGAAGGCTTCTCTCTGTCTGAACTGTTCCTGTGAACTTGACTTTCCTTCACCATCACCGTGTTAAAAAGTGGTGAGAAAAATATGGAGAGGAATTAAGACCAGCCGAAGATATTTTGATGCCTGAGATCAATGTCAAAATGGCACATTCTTCCTGGTTCCATGCATAGAAGGTGACCAGATGGCAGTTAAATATAATTTCACATAAAACTACTCCTTGAGTTTACAAGTCCAGGCATGTGGCATACAAATCCCACAGAATGGCACAGCCATGTGTTCCACCTCTCATACGACAGGCCTCTATTTGAAGGCCAGGGAGTAGACTACTGCTATTGGTATTCATTACACTGATGGAAGTTTCAGGGGGTTTCTGTTAGTCTTCAGGAGAGGAGGCAAATCTCGGGGTGTTGACACTGGAGAAAAAGAACACTTGTTTTTTCTATATGACCAGCATTAAAGCTTGGACACCCATTTGTAACTGATGGTGGTGGGTCAATAACACAGGACTTTACTGCACAAGCAAAGCAAAGCAGAGCAAAATGAATCAGGACAGTAGCGGCTTTCTCAGTGCCACTTTGGAAGCCATAGTAGCACTTCTGTTCTCTTCCTTAGGGGAGATGGTTTTCAAAGCATGCCTTTTGCTGAACAGGCAAAATCCATTCAGTAAAAGGCAGGCTTTGATGATCAAAAGTCTAAAGTCTGCCAAAGTCTTCGGCACAAAGGCAACCCTAACAGTTGATGGTCATTTGTCTGAAGCTACTCTTTGTCTGAAGGGTGTCCAAAGCAAGTCTAGCTTACAGATACAACACATGAAAAGGGAGAACAGCAGAGGCCTTGAAGTTACCGTTGGCTCTCCCATACAGCTACCAGCTACAAGTGTGTGTGAACAGTCAGCAAGAAAACTGAATGCTTTATCCCTGGCAGTAAATTGTTTCAGTTCTTACCACTTCAATCCTCTTTGGACAATTAACTACAAAGGACAAATTAAATGCTTCAGTAAACATTGGGTGGAGAAAGGTTGCCAGAAAGTCTATGATCTCTTCCAGCTACTTGCAGGAAAGCACTAAAATTCTCTGTAGACAGAGCCTAGTTTACAGAAGGCTTTATCTATCTGTCCCATGAGCAAAAGAGCCGCTTTCCAGGGCCTGTTATGTCCGAGCCAGAATCAAATCTTTTTTCAGGCTAAAACTTCATTGTGAAAGGCCAAATAAGAATAGAATGGTCTTATACAATTACCCAATAACTGATTTTGAAAGCTAATGGAGATAATTTGGCAGATACTATAGTTTACAAAAATCATAACTCTTCAGTTTGATCTCCAGAGAAAATATAGGCTTTTGAAATGTCTTGAAACAGAGACCAGGTTTTTTGAAATAGAAGAGGACAAGGCAAACCTATCTTTTCAACTGTAACTTGTCAGACTGTAACTCATTTAAATTGATTGAAACTGTTGTAGTAGCATCAATGTAGCTTTTTTTAGAAGGAGGCTGTCTTCTACACAGATGTATTGATTATCTGTATGGTCATTTTGGTCAGTGTAGCTGTAAAGAGGTCACTTCCTAGCTTCTCCTATCCTTCCAGAAGTTGGGAGATTTATGACTCATTGTTCAGAGTCTCTCTTCTTCTCTCTGCTTTCAGCCAGCATGGATTAGCCGCAAGGCTCTCTCTTTCTAAAGATGTTTTTCCTCTTACACTAATGAATACAACTCAAAGTCATACTCCATATTATTAATAAAGCTTCAGGCTAAACCTACAAACATCACAATAATCCAGGTATATGCACCAACCACCGATGCAGATGAAAATTGAGAGATTCTATGATGCAGTCCAGGAAGAAATTGACAACATACCATCACAAGATTTCAAACTAAGTATTGTAGACTTGATTGCTAAAATTGGCAACAAAGAAGAATCAAAACAGTAGGAAGATTTGGATTAGGAACAAGAAACAAAGCAGGAGAGTGTCTGATAGAATTCTGTGAGGCCAACAGTCTATTCATTGCAAATACCTGCTTCATACAACCAGATAGACTATACACCTGGACATCACCAGATGGTAAACACAAAAACCATAATTGGAAGTAGAAGATGGAGAAGCTCTATCCTTGTGGCCAAGACCAGACCAGAAGCTGACTGTGGCACAGACCATGAACTGCTCCTAACAAAAAAATCAGATGAAGAAGAAAGAAAAAAACTTCATTATAACAAAATATGACCTGAATAACATTTCAGATGAATTCAAGGATAATGTAAGGAATGTAAGTAACAGATTTGAACTACTGAGTATAATCGACTGGAAACCTGAAGAACTGTGGACAGAAGTCAAGGATAAATGCAAGAAAACACTAACAGTGGCCAAAGGATTTGCCAGAGGAACATCATGATGCCGTGCCCCATGTGGAACAGTGCACTGCATCATGGCACCCTGAGGGTGAGTCAGGGTGTGTGTCATCTGGATGCAATGCCTCGACTGCCCCCAGGCCGGCCTTAATGGCCGGTCTGAAGAGAGCCTAAGTTTCCTTTTACCTACTATGTATCCTGTTTATACAAGAAGCTCAGATCTAACCCTTTTACTAAATACATGTAGAGTACACACTTGCTGCTACTGTTGCTGAACTAAGCTTACCATTTTTAACCACAGCAATTTTAAAAAAGAAACTTCTACACTGAGAAAACTGACATGCCAAGGAGGGAAATTTTAGCTTACTTCTCTCTCTGAGGTGCCCATTTCCTGTGGCTTTTGCTAGTCCTGACTAGAGTAAATCCACTGAATTAATGGAATTTACATAGATTCATACTTATCATTTGATTCAACTCTGGTAGTGACTAACAATTGAAATTAGACTTTTGTTAGAAGAATTCTTGGTATAATGAACAGCCAACAGACAGTATGAAGTGATGTAGTTGAAAAGTGTATTTTCCTCTCCATCTACATTTCTGAGAACTATGTTTCTCTTTAAGTCTGATTTGACTGAATTGTTGGTACAGGAAAGAAGATAAGGATCTCTGTTTTCCTTTGGCAGTGGTATGAATTTTGGTGACATAACACCATCCTACACTATTATAGTGCTGTCATATCCCTGTCTCCTGTGACATTCTGGGGCTTGTAGTTCAGTGAGACCTAAGATTTCTCTCACTGAGAATTCTAAGGCGCGTTCCAGACGGGCCCTATGGGGCACCGTCGTTACACGTGAGGGGCAGCGCTTCCTGATGCGCCTTGCCCCTCGCGTGTAACGACTACGTCAAAATGGCAGTGCCACATACAGATGGGCGCCGCCATTTTGACATCACGGATGCACAGCATCCAGACATCGCGCACCAGAAGTGGTGCCGTGAGTGCACACCTCACGCCTTGTGGTGCCTCCTCCAGGCCACAGGAAGAAGTGCCATTTTGATGCTTCTTTGTTGCTGCGACTGGGAACCACGCGGTTAGGCTGCTGCAGTTCCCGGACGCAGCAACTGGCAGCGGCATGAGACCACCCGTTTTGGGCGGTCTGTAAAATGCCTAAATGTCTTCCTAAACTGCAAACCCCAGAATTCCACAAGAGGCAGCTGTAGCAGTAAAAGCGGAATAATGATGCTATAACAGTGTAGTGCAGCATTAGGAAAACCAGATGAATTAAATACATTCTCTACAATTTATAGCACACAACCTATTTAAGCAGTGATGTATTGTCAGTATAGTTTTGCCCCAGGCTGTGTAAAATATCTTGGGTGCATGGATTAAAGATGAAATGCTGACTCAGAGGAAGCTGATCCAACATGAGCATGGAAATGAGTCATAGTGGATCCAAACTGCACTGTCACTGTGGCTGTGTGACAGGAAGCTGATGAAACACTAGCAGGGGGTTGGATCAGAATCCTAGCTGTGTTTGTGCATATAAGGATGAATGCTTCAGTACATAGTGTGGTGGTGAGGATGTTGATTCGTGGTGGTGTAAATACAGATGGTGTAAATATTGATATATCGTGCTTTTAAATATTTTGCTGCAACTAAGATTAAAAGCTTCTATGGAAGAACCTCAGCACTTGTGTACTACTTCCAGACTTGGATGTGGTGTTTGTCTTCCTGGCTGGCAATCTTCTGTGTGTGGACTCAATTTTTCCCCAAAGGTAAGAGGCACCATTCAGGAAAGGGTCATTTTACACCTGGAGTTTAACTATGCATCCTCTTGAAAGCAGAGCATTGCATGCATGGGCTCCCCCTGGCTTAAAAGAAATGAACTTGTCTTGATAGAGGTGCCAACTTGAAGTTGACTTTGAAGGCCAAAACATCAGGAGGCTCACAGCTCCTTGTGAACTTTGGTCTTTCCTAAACTAGTTTTGGTGAGCCAAGAAATCATTGAAATCACCTTATAAGAGAATCATAGAATCATAGAATCATAGAATCATAGAGTTGGAAGAGACCACAAGGGCCATCCAGTCCAACCCCCTGCCATGCAGGAAATCACAATCAAAGCATCCCCGACAGATGTCCCATTTAAAAGCACTAAACTATGGAGGGGGGGTGACTTAGTAAGAGTTTAGGGGGAAAACATGGTGAAATTTTACCTTTCAAAATCAAAATAAATTTGAGGCAGAGCATGCACAACAACCTATCTAGATGAGGGAAAACTCAGCCAAAGTCCAGAGAGAGGAGCCTCAAGGGCTAAGAAAGCACATCTTGCAGAAACTGTAAAACCTTTCCCTTTGCTTTGAAGCCGGCCATTTCTTTCTATATTCTGATATGTTTTGTTGCACTCTTCCCCACAGAGAGCCACCTTTGCTGTTTCTTTTACCACTTTTTCCTCTCTGATATATTCACAAACACACTATAAATAAATAAAGATGTTCACTTCACCTTGTGTCTATAGCAATCTTTTAACTGCCTTCAACTTACCCACCAGCAAATAAAAAGGAAACTTCAGAAGCATCCAGGTTTTTGTTTGTTTAGATTTGGCCACTGGACTGGTGCAAAAGCCATGTATTGCATTATTTACCACCACCACCACCTTTTTTTGTTTTCAGATATGTATTACTTTCAGTACCACCATTTTCCCCAGTGTTGTATCTCAAAGGAACTGTTGATGAATGCTAGCATACAAAGAATCCTTATTTTTAGAGGAGATTCCAACTTTTCAGCTACCTCACAATATTGGGGGTGGTGGGGGGGGGGTAGAATCAGATGTTTCTTTGTTTTAATTCCCCTTTTCTATGCAACATATTTCTAGCCTGAGTGGTTTCTTCGGGTTTTCTAAAAGAAAAGTTCTGTCCCTCCGTACCAATTTCTGCTTGTTCTGTCAAGGAATATTAGTCCTTTTCATTCTTTCTCCTATTCTCCTTTTTCCTTACCAGGGCTTAATAAACACTTTGGGGAATTAAGAATCTGACCTAGACAATGTGGAGAACTTGCCTCAACATCGCCATGCAGAAAAGTTGCTCAATAGCCCCAGAAGATCAATTGGTAGCTGGAAATTAAATGGGCAGTGACACAATAGGGAAAGATCATATTCCTCATATTCATTTTTATTGTTTTATCCCTTCAGCCCATCTCCAACGTATGGTGACTCTAGTATTTGCTTGTGTATATATGTGCAAACACATCTCTTCAAGTTGCCTGCTGATGTATGGCAACCCCATGAATTCCAAAGGATTTTCTTAGACAAAGAACACTTGGAGATGGTTTGCCATCTTCTTAAATACCTAGTATTCCTTGGAGATCTCCCTTCCAAGTACTAGCTAGGTTTGATCCTGCATAGCGTCTAAGATCAGATTAGATCTGGTGCCATCACCAGATTTAGGTCTGAGGGTGTTTAGTCCTCAGCTCTATCATTTACCGTTATCTATCATACTGTAACATAAAACCATGTGTGCCTTATGTTGACCTTGGGAAGCTATTTCCTCCCCCAAAAGTAATTAAGTACAATTGCAGTCCCAAGGCTCAAGAAGGGGCTAGCTATCACAGCAATAAATAGTTAATTGATAAGTAGTTTCTTTCCATCATTGTTCAAAAGAAACTTAATAATTTTAGTTACTTTAGAAACCTATCTGAATGTTACAAGCTACTGGCTTGCAGTACAAAATGCACCTAATTAATGTTACTTCAGTGCTTTAGCCATATATATCTTTAAAGGCAACCTCTCATGGGAGAAATGGGGTGGGGTGGGGGGGTTAACTACTGTCTAGACTTGACTATAAGTCGATCTCATGTATAGGTCGAGGGCAATTTTGGGGACCAAAATTATGGATTTTGGTATGACACGTGGATAAGTCAAGGGTAAAACTATGAGGCTCCTCAGGTGCATGGTGACTCTTAAGCATTTCCCTGGCAGTAGACAGAGGCTGTTTCCCTGCCGCAGCAAGGAAGCACCAAAGAGCCCCGGTTGCAGCCATTTTTTCTTGGAGTGGAGTTAAACAGTCATAGGATCCCTCTGCCCCTTCAATCCTGCCAAGAAACCTATTTGTACAATAGATTCTCCCCAGAATGGAAGCTCTTTACTGCTGGCCCATTAACAGTTGTCTGCAGCAGCCAGCTAGTCTTCTCACAGAGGGTGAGAAGGCAACGGGGGTGAAGAGTCAGTTGAGGAAGAATGAAACATAAAAGGAGCTAAGGCAAGGAAGGAGAGAAAGTGTGTGTATGTGTGCATGCTGGACTAGGGAAAGTGGGAAGGAAGGTGTGTATGTGTATTTTTGACTGCATCAGCTGTTGCTTCCATAGAAATAAAAATTGCCCTGCACTCTCTCTGCTTCCAGCAGCCCATTCCTGGGCACAGAGGGAACATGAGGAGGAAGGTGTATGTATGTGTGTCTCTTTGTGTGTGTCTGGATGTGACTGGATCAGGTGTTGTTCCTATAGAAATAACAATCGCCCTACATTTTCTTTCCTTCCAGCTGTCTATTCCCAAGCAGGGAGGGGAAGTGTGGGGAAAATATGTGTGTCTGTGTGTGTTTTTGTCACTGAATGAGCTGCCATCATCAACATTACCATATTGACCCATATATAAGTCAACCTATGGTTTTGGGGTCAATATTGGGGCATAAATTTCTCAACTTATATGTGATTATATATGGTAAGTTTAGAGAGAGGTTTGGAAGTCCCACCCTCTAGAAGCCTATGTGCATTGTTTGGATTTGCAGGAGAAAGTGGTCTGGGAGAAGTCAGTAAAGACAAAAGTCTTTTTGTGAATGTGATCAGGCACTGACAATCTGTCTTGTTCTTAGATCATTATCTGCTTTGGGAAATTTTTTTCCTATCCGAGCTGCTGGAGCAGTTCAAAAAATGACATAACTATTCTATTCCTGACCAATCTGGAGACTTCCTAATATTTCCCAATCCCATTGAGAGAATTCATCACTAAGCGCAAACTAGGTAGTGGATAATGACAGGAAAAAGTTCACAATGGGTCCCACCAAGAAACAAGAAGGAAGGCTCATCGTGCTTGGATGACAGAATGAAACAAACCCAAATCCAAAGGGGACAAATCCCCCATCAACAGCTCAAAAAGGACAGACGCTTTTCATTAGCTGGGGAAAGGAAGAAGAAAATGGGGGTTTGGATGGGATAGGATGGGTCATGGGAGGAGGCTATGAATAGCTAACTGACACTTTGAAGTGGAAGATTTCTATTAGGAGGAAAGAAAACACCATAACGTTTTGCAAGTTTATCACACATGAGAAATTTCTTTTAATTTCGAATGAAAAGAAAGTGGGGCCAGAACGCATTCACGTGAATTCGCTAGTTCACTGAATTTACGTGAATTTGAATTGCATTCGAACTGACTTCCCATTGGCCAAAAATAGCTTCCCATTGCCCAAATTTGTGTGTGATCACCTCTCATGCAATAACGTGAAACCCCATGATTATGCTCAGACTGATTTCCCATTGCCCGAAATTGCATATGGCAGTCTATCACGCAATAACGTGAAACCCCATGATTGCATTTGGATTGCCTTTGGATTATACTTCCAATTTCCCTTGTCTGATAAACTCCTTGGTACAGGATCCATTTGCATTCTTGATTTCCTTTCAGTATCTGAAGTAAACAAGGAAAATTACACAGAATCTGAAGTACTGAAACAAGCAAGGTTTTTACTGTTAGACCTTGAGGTTCCAAGTTCAAGACCCCAACTCAGCAAGTTTAATTAAGCAGAAGCCTGTGTGGTTTGCTTCATTATTAAGTACTTTCCCTCACTACTTAGAGTTTTCTCTAAATTGTGAAAGTGCCCCTTAGGGCTATCAGGGAGGTCAAGAGCTTATGAGAAGGCTGGGGGAATTGGCCTTTTTAATATGAATAACATGTTTCGCTACTGATATAACAGTCAAGTACTAATACTTGTAGATGCCTTAATCTCAACTGTGAAGTAACTGAACATTTATAGCAACATTTAATAAGGATAAAAAAGTACAAATCATATGAGTATTCAGACTAGATAGAAAAGTATCCTTTTAGCCACAACCGCCTTCTTTTTTTTTCTGCTAAAGGAGTGGAGAACCTGTAGCTTTCTAGATGTTATTGGGTGTCAAATTACATAAACTTTTAGATGATGGGAGTTTTAGTTCAATATTATGTCCATCAGGGAGGAGGAAACCTTTCCTAGATACTTAAGACACTTTATCTGATTGCCATCAACTTAATTTTTGTTTTGCAAGTAGCTCTGTGCCAGAGATAAGGTGTGAGAGAGAGACTTCTCCAGCTCTTTAGTGTTTTTGACTGGGCAAGCAAGAATTATCAAAATCCTTCCCTCTGTGCAGTTAAGCACTCTCTCTTCTTTAGCAACATAACAACCTAGTGGTTAATCTCTTTCAGAGAGTTAGCATGAACGTACATTAATAGTGACTGGGAACATCTTGATAAGGTCCAACTGACCCGTTTGTTTTCTCCAGAACAGAGCATCATACACAAGTTCATAATGGCCAGTCTTCTTCAGGCAGGCAGTAACAGCACAAAATCATTATGACAATTTTCCTTCAACGACAAACATGAAATCACCAGTGATGTGGACTTGAATTGATTGAGCTGGACTTGACCAGACTCAAATTGACTAAATGACACAACTTGGACTCGACTTGGCATTAAAGGATGCACAGACTTGATATCACTTGAGATTTGTATATTTTTAGCAACTGATTTGCTGGTCTAACACCATCTAGAAATGGCAAAAGCATTAGGCAATGAGCTTGAAGTAAGGACTGAGGTCTATTCAACAGCCTGCCCTTGAATCGACATTGGAGGAATATCCTTCCACCTCAAGCCCATTACCTAACATGTTTGCTGCTTTTCTCTGAGAATTTGCCCCCTAACTTTGTATATGTTTTCTTGATTTCCTAGTTATTGAATTCACCACCACCCCCAGCACACACACATGCCACAACCACCTCTGTTAAAGTTGGCTCCCAGGCTTGAGACTAGACTTCAGATTTGCTTTGAGGGTACCTTGCAAGGTCTTGAGACTCAACTTGAGACTTGAACATACAGACTTGAGACTTGGAGTAAAGGGCTTGAATACATCACTGGACATCACAATGACCCTATTTCACCTTTCAGGAGATAGTATTACATGATGTCACCATAGTTAGTATGTCTCCATCAAGAAGGCAATATCAGAATATAACTACAATGACTAAGTTCTGTCTTTTAAGAGAGGCCATATGAGCAAGAGGTTTTCTTTGTCTCTTAACATCACCACAATGATGTCACAATGGTTCACCTTTCTCACATCAGGTACAAGATGGGTCTTAATGTCCAATCTCTGTCTTTCATGTTGGAAGCATCAGCAGAGCATCATAATGGTTGATCTCATTTTGACTGCAGTAGCATTAGCTAATACTGGTCAGTCTCCTGAAAAGAGGCAGCATCAGCATGATATCACAATATCCTGTCCTGATTCTTCAGGCAGAAAGTACTGGCAATTGGTATGTCAGGAGTTACATATGATTTTGTCCTGCCATAATGTAGTAATGGGATATGTAGTAGTGATAGTGCGATTTAGGAAAGTTTTACAGTTGTGCTTGAGAACTGTGAACTCAGTTCAGGTGCTGAGATAAGCCAGGAAACAAGGCAAGCATGTCCAAGGTCATTTGACGGAAAGTGTGTCTGGCTGTAGCAACAAAGTAAAGCAGGAGAAATGTGTTTGTTAATTTTAACAAATTAGACTTAACCCCTCCTGGCATTTGAATTATGTACAGTTTAATTATGTGGTTGTAACATTTGCTGGTCAGTTCTGACAATGAAATTCACCAGAATGGATCAACAGTTTTCTTAATAAAAGTCACTGAGGTTTTTGTTTGCTTGCTTGTTTTTAACTACTAAGCCTGAGTTTCTGAACGTTGGTATCCTGCTGGTCACAAGAGCTAGTCACCCTCTTCAAAGCAAGCAACATCAGCATGAAGTCATAATTGGCACTGTCTCCATTAGCCAGGCAGCTACAACAGAAAGTCACAATAGTCAATCTCTACTTTAAGCAGGCAGCATCAGCATTCTCACTGAATTCTCACTGAAGCAAGCAACAACCATGTGTAGGACTAAGGTATCTCACCAGAAAACAGAATGAAGGGTACTTGGATAATATCCATCCAATTGAGTCAGACATGATCTCTCATTACACTATGTGAACTCAAAGGCTTTCATGGCCAGCATCCATAGTTGCTCTGTGTGTATATGTGTGTGGGAGGGAGGGGGTGTTTCAGGCTATGTGGCAGTGTTCTGGAAGAATTTATTCCTGACGTTTCACCAGCATCTGTGGCTGGCATCTTCAGAAGATGCTGGCAAAACATCATTTGTTCACAGGAGGTTTGTCATTGCTTTCCTCTAAGGTGAAGAAAGAGTGACTCGTACAAAGTCAGCCAGTCAGTTCCCATGGCCAAACTGAGATGTTATTCAGATGTCTTTTATTTTAAATTGTGACAATGCAAATAATCTCACTCAAGCATTCCAGTTTGGTTGTTCACACTATGGGACTTCATCTATGCTGTAATGACTGGGCCCTCCAGTCATTTGGGGACTTCTGAACCACAAAGGGTTAATCTGGGGGGAGGTACATGCTAATGAGAGCTGACATCACATGCTAATGAGCAGCTACATCATAGCTGATGTAAGGCTCACCTGGCCAATCAGCAGTGCCAGAGCGGCCTTTTCAAGAAGGTTCCAGGAGAGGACTTTAAATACCCTGTAGGACCATGCTTCCTTTGTTCTCCATCTTTGTGTCTGTTTGGGGAAACCAGCTGTGTGCTTGCACGGAGGCAGGCAAAAGTGATGCAAGTGGAGCTAGGCCATGAGGGCCAGCTCCTTGCATCCGAGAACTCAACAAGGACTGCAAATCCCATCCCTGTGTGAGTAGCTAGGAACTGTGTTAGTTAGTGCATTTAGGTTTTTGTTATGTTTATTTAATAGCTTGCCTGAAATGAATACTCTGTAACTACGCTTTCTATACCTGCAAGGCAAGGAGGCTTTGCATGAATGATACCTTCCTATCCTATGCTATTTCTTTAAAATAAATATCTTTCTTTAAAAGTATCTGCCGTCTCTCTCTCTGCTCCTGTACACGCGTCTTAGCTTGGCTACTGGTTGCTAAGTTAACAAGGGAACGGAAACTACATCTCTCCCTAGCAAGTCCCAGTGTGTGCTTAGGGAAACGTAGTTCATTGAGATTCACTGGGTGATGGCAGTGAAGAAAATAGGACCTAAAGGGGTCTCATTCAGCTCAGCAGGGAGTGGGAATGGAGACCTAGGAGATCCTAGAGGGGAAAGTGTGAAGGGGATGCCCTGGGAGTAAGAGCCACGCACAGGGCTGGTTGCTCCAGGGAACACCTCCAGATCACCACATGGTTGGTAGTGGTGGTTTTCGGACTTTTGGAAGCATTGCTTGCTAGGCAAGGGTGTTTTCCGCTTTGGGAGCTATAGTTTCAGCTAGGTACTTTGAAGAGAGGTTGGATTCTTGGACTCTTTCTCTCTGTTTTTCTCACTCTCTTCTTCTTTCCCTGCCTGGGGGCGGGAAAAGAAAACTCTGTGCTGGATTTCTTCTCTTTCTGTCTCTCACTCTCTTTTACCTGCCTGGGGGCGGGAAAAGGCATTCTCTTCTTTTCACGGTGTGGGTCTGCTCTGGTGTGAGGAGAAGGGGGGTAGCCTTCCTTTTCAAACAGAGAGTAGGCTTCACCCCTAGATCACCACATATGCGTACTGTTTCTCACACATGCCAGTACTCAAATAAAGATGGAGTTGATGGTATGAATGTGTTCGAAGCATGTTCAAGGCATGCAGATTTTATCCCGATTTATCCTGAGTCTATTCACATTGGTTATTCATACAGCCGATGATGCAAATCTTTTAGAAAAACTCATAAAAATGCCTGAGATCAATTATACTGGGTTAAGTGTTTGTTGTTGTTTTGGGGATGCATTTGCAATGCATTTGAATGACAAAGATTTAACCGAGATTGTACCTGGATTATTTTTATAGTCTGAATAACCCATAAAATTCAGACCCTAGTTTCCTGGAGGCGAATCCAATACTCACGTGATTATAGTGTACTGGCTCTTGCCCATATCTTACACAGAGAAAAAAAACCCAGCCTTTCTCTCTGGTTTTCTACATCTTTGCTAACATTACTTTGAAGAACACATGTGAGCTATATACCAGCCAAAGAATTTTCCAAGCTTCACTTTGGACAGGGAAAAAAAACCCAACAACTGTGCACAGCTCTGTTTTAAGACTTTGAAAGCACTGATTATAATATGTAGAAGTTGTAGTCCAACCACAGAAACTTTTTCCAGGAAAAAGGAAGTTTTCCAAATTCTGATTTTAATGTGGTGTTGTAAATATAAGGTGGGCAGAGGATAGCCATTGTGAATTTATTGGAGGAAAGGCAGGAAATAAAATGAAATATGCAATCTTCAAAGCTTCCTCTCGGGCAGGTCCCAGAGGGTGCTGCTCGGGGACAGTAGCTCAAGAAAGAGGGAGCTCCTTTGTGGGTCCCTCAGGGAGCTATTTTGTCCCCAATGTTGTTTAACATCTATATGAAGCTGCTGGGTGAGATTATACCGAGTTATGGTGCTGGGTGCTATCAGTACGCTGATGACACCCAAATCTATTTCTCCATGTCTCGTTCGTTGGCCTCGAATTCTAATGGCATCTCTTCTCTCAATGAATGTCTTCGGGCGGTAATGGGCTGGATGAGGAAAAACAGATTGAAGCTGAATCCGAACAAGACGGAGGTGCTCACAGTAGTGGCCCCGAAACCAAGAATTGGGTTGCAACCACCAGTCCTGGATGGTATCACACTCTCCTCCAGTGACTGTGTTCGCAGTCTGGGGGTGCTCCTTGACTCGTCGCTCCTGATGACAAATCAGGTGAATGCGACCGTCAGGAGCGCCTGTTATCAGCTTCGGCTGATACGCCAGCTGCGCCTTTTTCTGGAAGTAAGGGATCTCGAGACTGTTGTGCACGCGCTGGTAACCTCACGCCTTGACTTCTGTAATGCGCTCTACATGGGGCTACCCTTGTGCCTGGTTCGGAAACTACAGCTGGTTCAAAACATGGCAGCCAGGCTTGTGTCAGGAACATCTAGAAGGGACCATATCACCCCGGTTCTGAGGTCCCTCCACTGGATGCCTATTGGTTTCCGGGCCCAGTACAAGGTGTTGGTTATTACCTTTAAAGCCCTAAATGGCTTGGGTCCAAGCTATTTCAGAGACCGCCTCTTCCCATACAATCCTCCTCACGCTCTCCGGTCCTCTGGGAGGAACTTGTTGCAGCCTCAAAAATCGAGGCTTGCGGCGACCTCCCAGAGGGCTTTTTCTGCTGTTGCCCCCAGGCTCTGGAACGACCTGCCGGACGAGATCCGTCAATTAACATCTTTGGACAGCTTCAAAAAGGCTGTCAAGATGGATCTCTTCAGGCAGGCCTTCCCAGACTGAAATATCCCAGCCTCAGAATCTCAGGATTTCAGGATCTCCCCACTCTTCAGTAATGTCTCCAAAGCCCCCTTTTCTTTTCTTTAGAACTGAAGTTGCAGTGGTTTGTTGGTTGGTATTATTTTGTTTAATTTATTGTTATTTTAACTAGTTATTGTGGTTTTAAATTAGATATGTAGTTTAATAACTTTTTAAGGGGGAGGGAAATATATTGTTTTTATGCTGTATGTTATTTTAATGTTGTAAACTGCCTGGATTGGTTCACCACAGGACAGTATATAAATAAAATATTATTATTATTATTATTATTATTAGAATGGTCAAATAAATAAATAAATAAATAAATAATACTTTTATTTATATCCTGCTCTTCTGTAGCAAGACAATCAGAGCAGATCACACTAAAACGTCCACATACAATATAATACATAAAGTTGCAATATCTCCCCCTTAAAAAAGAATTAACAAAAGGTATATTCAGAAAGAAAAAAGTGTAGAAATACACCTGGTGTCTGAAAAATGATATCAAAAAATATTGTTATATATATTGTTCCAAGATTATGGTGGAGGTTTGAATTTAATAATGTAAACAATACTGTGTATTATAATGTGAGAGCTAGAATAGGGTTTAAATATTTATATGACATAAACACTTGGTAAAATTATTAACTATTTGAAATAATTAATTGGTATAAAAGTAGTAGGAATAAGTTTAAGAAATTGATAGTTTACATAAGACAGATAAGAGTTCAGTAGAATATGTAAAATAAGTATAGCAGGAACTCAATAACCAAGGAAGTATAATGTAAATTGGGAGTTTCTATATTTAGAGAATTGTGTGAAATGCTTTTCTTTTTAATATTCAATAAAATTTGTAATAAAAAAAATTAAATATATTACAACTAAAAGAGTTTTAAAATCAATTTATAATAAAGATAACATAGGCATGGTGGTAGTAAATACATGGTGCGAGGGGGTAATCAAACTAGCCCCTTCCTCACCATTCATATGTGTCCTCATATAGGGAAAAAGTACATTTTAAAATTTAACCTGCAGTCATTAATATACTTAACTGTGAAGAGGTTTTATTGAAAACACAGAGCCTTACATTTGAGTAGGCATTCATTGACTTGTGCTGGTAAGGAGGGCAAAAGGAGGACATAATGTGACAATGAAAGCATCTGCTTTTGTATGCTCTTTCTTTTGATGACTTATTGAATTTTGTACTAACAGTCAACCTGGGTAAACATAAAAACTTACACATGTCATTTAAAGATTAATTTATTGGTTCTGAAATCAGAATTTTCACTCGGTTGCCAAAATAAATTGTACTTTTCTTCTCCTTTTGAAATTGGTAGTTCATAATTCAATATTTATTTTTGTGACCTGCATAAGAAGTATGACTAGTGATATATGTCATTGCTTTGAGTGTCAAATTAATGAAATACAGAAATGTCAAACACTGAGTCCTGCTCCAATGCATCTAAAATCTTTCTCGAGCTTTTTCTTCCTTTAAACTCTCTCTTCTTCCATCTTTTCCTCATCTCCACATTGCCTCAAACTAAGGAGATAAAAATTGCAATTTCACTGCATTTCTGTAAAGCTCCATTTTCTTCCTTCTCCTTGATTCATATTGAGTTGTGAGATTTTGATTTCCTCCATTACCCTAAATTATTCTTAATAATACATTTATTTAGGCATTTTTACTTACTTCACATTTTTTTCTAACTCACTAAAGGAAGTTTTTGTACATTTATTTCAACAGTACCTCTTTTAGCTGCTCATATTTCAAAGCATGTGCATGATTTTGTCTACATTTTTACTTCTCCAAATTGCTTTGGAAGTCTTACAGTGTGTGGAGGATTCTCAAGGCATGGGCCTTTTCTTCTTATATATCTTAGGACGAGCAGAAATACTTCTGTAATTGAGACAGTCAAATGCAGTGAAATTCTTTTCCATCCTCATTCTAAAGTTATCCATTTCATTGCTACCAGGCTTGTGCTATTCACAGCACCTTCTCTTTTTCTTTTCCTGGTATTGCAACTAAACAATAGTGATGCCTTTGGATGTAAAATGAGTAATTTCCAATATTTTCTCTCTCCTGGATAAGATGATAAGCATTTTTAAAAACTATTTTGCCACACTTGGGAATCTTTTTGCAATTTTCAAACAGGTCAAACAGGCTCCAAACTTTGATTGGGATCTTGCATGGTAGAGACTAAGGATGCTATCAAAGAAGGGAAACTGGAAGTATAATCCAATGGTAATCCGAACGCAATCATGGAGTTTAACGTTATTGCGTGATAGACTACCACACGCAATTTCAGGCAATGGGAAGTCAGTCCGAACACAATCATGGGGTTTCATGTTATTGCGTGAGAGGTGACCACATGCAATTCCGGGCAATGGCAAGCTATTTTCAGGCAATGGGAAGTCAGTTTGAATGCAATTCTAATTCACGTAAATTCACTGGACTAGCGAATTCACATGAATGTGTTCTGGCTCCACTTTCTTTTCATTCAAAATTAAGAGAAATTCCTCCCATGTGATAAACTCTGTAATAAAAAGTTTCTACACTGTATCTCCCTTTCCCATCCCATCATTTAGCCACAAGAGCCCCCTCTCAATGGCCATTTAGTGACAAGTGTGGAACAGGAGTTTCACAAAATTGTTTGGAGGTAGTCTTATAACCAGATGCAAAAAAGTGACATCATCTACCAAGATGTCTAGCCACAAAATGCAGAGCTCTGGTGCCACAACAAACTACAATTCCCAGACTTCCATAACATGGAGACATGGCAGCAGTTAAAGTGGTGACAAACTGGATTATTTCTGCCATTCAGATGCAGCGAAAAGCAGCAACTCCTCATTGCAGCCATGCTGACTGGCAGAAGAAGTAGAAATATCACCCCCCACGTACTCTGACTGTCAGCTGAAAGAATTACCTTTACCTAATCTGGCAGCTGCTTGGTGAATTAAATTTGGGAGGGTATTTATGATCATGCTGATGGTGCCAAAATTGTGATTATATGCTGTTTGTGAATATACACATCTGTAACTTGAGGGTATGCATCTGTAACTGCAATACTCAATGCCAGACACCATGTTTGGATTTGGCTCATTAATGAAGCTAATGTCAGTGCCAAATGGGAGTCCAGTTTCCACAATACACTCTTTCCTCTTGTCCCATGCACTATTTCCCATGTCAACTATTGTCTGCAAGCACTGCCCCCCTTGTTACATGGACCCAAGAGCCAGGTGGGCACTGAATTAATAACATCACAAACAGCAGTTTACCATAGCTAATCTAATTGCAACTAAAAGTGACTTCTAATTTTGTACCTCTC
Source organism: Sceloporus occidentalis (assembly GCA_023333645.1). Classification (NCBI taxonomy): domain Eukaryota; kingdom Metazoa; phylum Chordata; class Lepidosauria; order Squamata; family Phrynosomatidae; genus Sceloporus; species Sceloporus occidentalis. The sequence goes on along the minus strand of JALMGF010000002.1, from coordinate 108,935,265 downwards.
TCACTCAATTAATCTGTATTAAAGTTTTGTCCGGACACTTTGTAGAGACTTACAAATTTTTCTCTAAGTAATTATTCATCTCAATTGATTTTAGGGACATAAATAACTTTTGTTGGCTTGGAAGTGTTAATGACAGTAACATTTCTATACCCTTCCTCAGACTTGTTTTAGGAAAATGTGCCCCTTATCCAAAGCATTTGCACATTTGTGAGACTTATGGAGAATTTCTTTTTAAATTATATTAAACAAAGGAATGTGCTTATTTTAAAACATGGATAGTTGAATTATGAATAATTGAGGGGGAAAACACGTCAGTCAATAGGGAAAACATGTGTAAATGAGGTCAGTTGTGCATATATATATATATATATATATATGCACATTAGTAAACATTTGTCAAAATGTATGCACATTTTCTAGTGCGAACCATTACTTTTAATCTTTGTATGTGCTCTTAAGTGTAGCTGTATTTGAACTCTGAACCTTACTGCTACTTTTTTGGGAACTCACACAGTACCTCTAACGCTAGGTGATTGTGCCCGTGCCCAGTTGCAAAGAGTGCCTGACTTTCCTTCTTGTTACTTCCTTTCATTCTTGGGTCTATCTGTACGGACTGTGTGTCCATCACACACATGCATATTTAGTGTCTTACTGCTCAAAGAACAGACTAGAGTACAAACAGTATTGTGAGCTGGCAGGACAGGAGCTGGCACTTGGCTGTTAACTGCTGTCAAGTCAACTTCACCCTTTGGTGACCCTATGAACGAAGTTGATTCTCTCCCTATCAGCCTTCTTCATTGTCCAACTTTCACAATATATAGAAATTGGAAATATAATAGCATTGACAATCCTGACTTTGGTATTCAGTGATATATCTCTACATTTCAGGATGCCATCTAGTTCCCTTCACATTGGTCTTTCTAAGTCCTAGCCTCCTTCTGACTTCTTGACTGCAGTCCACATTTTGATTAATGACTGTGTCCATAGGAAATCTTTCACTATCTCAGTGATTTCGTCGTCTACTTCAAAGTGATGTAAATCATCCTGGTCATTTTCTTCAGTAGTCCTTCCAGGTCTTTGCTATTTTCTGCTAGCAGTATAGTCTCATCTGCATATCTTAAATTGTTGACATTCCTTCCTCCAGTTTTGCACATCTTTCCTCAGAGTATGATATAGCTTTGTATATGATATGTTCAATATACAAAGATAGAATGATAAAATTGGAAAACACTCTTTTCCTCCATCTTGTGTCCCAATGGTGGCCAAATAATGGCAACAGACATATAAGAAATGTTGGGCAAGTTGTCATAAAAAAGAGAACCACACAAAATGCTCACCCATATATTGTCAGAGCTTAGTGGGTGCAGTTTCCCCCCATAAACGAGTCCCAGGATGTAAAACATCAGTGGAAAATGTACACAAACTATGACCCAACAGGGAGAAAACTTTTGAAATTATTCCTGCTTGTATGTGAGAATCAAATCAGTGAAGATATACATCCCTGTGTTCAGCAATATTGAACACAAGTAGACACTCTAAAATTTTCTGTTTCAGGTCCCACTTGTTCAATAAAACCATCAGCCTACTTGTAGAAAAGTACGTATGTTAGCAGAGATAAACAATAAGTCTTAAGATCTTTTTCTACCTTCATTTGCCCAGGCATTTTCAAGATGGCCATGAATTACATACATATTTAGTCATGGTTCAAGTAGACCTACTAAAATCATTGTGACTTGAGTTAATTATGGCTAAACCTCATTGATTTCAGTGGTGTCTGCTCTCAGTGTGACCAAATCTGGATGCAACCTGTTGACATTTGCACACCTCATAATGTCCATGGTCTCAAGAAGGCACAGAAAATGCTTACCAATCCACTGGATATAGCCATTTAGATATGTCTCATTGCCCTCTTACAGCAAATCTGCCCTCTATCCAGGTTAGCTGTGTGCTCTGCTTTAGTTTGCCTGTTTCCTCACACACTCTCTCTCTCCTTCTTTTTCCGCTTGCTCAGCTGCTACAGCCTAAGGCAAGAATAGCAACAGCAGGTGTTCTTGGACTGCTCACAGCTGAGCCCTTCAGTTTGCCAAGTGTAGATCCTAGGATATATTCCATGCTGCTCCTAGTGGTGTCCAAAAGAAATACTAAATTTTATCATTACACACACGCACACAAATTATAAAACAATCTACAAACATACTCAGAAAATAGCCTATTTACACACTTTCTATCAATCTGAAATATGGCCAGTCATTCTTCCAAGATCATAGCATTATGCTTCCAATTTCGGAGCAGTCCAAATGCAGTAAGCGTCTTCTTTTTTACTGCAAATTAAAATGAGAGCTGAAGAAATAAATACAAAGGCAAAATGTTGGGAGGCACCAGCAAATGCTTTGTCACAGTCTATGGAAGCTATAGGTGAGATTTTATTAGGTGGTCATTTAGGCATCATTAAAAAAGAATGAATGAATGAAATATACAAATGGACATAAATGCCAGTCACTAATTGCTGGTGACCCTTGGCTTTCCTTTCTTATAATTCTCAATTTTAAAAGAGATTTGGACTTGACAGTTATCCTTTAACGTTGAAAGGAAATCTCTGAGGTTAGCACAACCACTTTGATATATTTTTGATATAATTCACCTGGAATATTGTGTCCATCCCTGGGCAACAATTCAAAAAGGATGTTGACAAGCTGGAGTGTGTCCAGAGGAGGGTGACCAAAATGGTGAAGAGTCTGGAAACCATGGCCTATGAAGAGAGACTTCGGGAGCTGGGTATGTTTAGCCTGGAGAATAGAAGGTTAAGAAGTATTATAATTGTCTTGTTTAAATATGTGAAGGGGTGTTATACTGAGGATGGAGCAAGCTTGTTTGCTGCAGTTTCAGAGAATCAGACCCAGAACAATGGATGCAAGCTACAGGAAAAGAGATTCCACCTCAATATTAAGAAGAACTTCCTGACAGTAAAAGCTGTTTGACAGTGAAACAGTGGAACATATTTCCTCAGAATGTGGTGGAGTCTCCTTCTTTGGGGTTTTCTAAACAGAAGCTAGATGGCCATCTGTTGGGATGGCTTTGATTGTGTATTCCTGCATGGCAGGGGGTTGGACTGGGTGGTCCTTAGGGTCTTTCCCGACTCTTCTGTGATTCTACCCCTCATGACTGGGAGCCCACACAATTGATCTGAGTTCCTATATGGTCACCTATGGTGTAACAGTTATTATTATTAGTAGTAGTAGTATTAAGCTTTATTTATAGAATGTTGTAAATTAACACAGCACTTCACATACAATCAGTTAAAATAAAATAAAATAAAATAAAATAAAATAAAATAAAATAAAATAAAATAAGCCTGCCTATGGCATACATTCTATAAAAATAATTTAACATAATACATATTAACATTAAACTATAAAATATAGCAGGTCACAAATAACATATGGAACTGATGTGGCTCCCCTGTCCCAAGCTGCAGGACTCACTGTCTTGCTGTGATCGCCCCTACTTCATGGCCATCCCATGGCTAGTGGAGAGCAGCAGAATTGGAGAAGCATCTGGCAATGTTCCAGAAGTCATCTTCTGTCAAGATCTGTTGGAGTCTTCTGGAGGTCTCAGCGGATGATGTGATCAGTCTGGATTTAGCTATGGGGACAGCTTCTTCAACCACTCTGCCTTCCACAAGCAGTGGAATGGATATTAGGGGTGGCTATGTCAGTGACAGTACTAGGGGGCTACTTTGGTCATTGTGGAGGAAGGGAATAGCAACCTCCACAACAGCCAAAAAATACATCTGCAAGTATAAGGTGGAATTACAGTTGCTATATCACTAACAGCACGCTGGCCTTGGAGAGCACTCATCTTTTATACTTTTATTGTTATCAGTCTTCCTGTGATTTTTAAAAGCTCTAGTTTAGCTGCCCGTAGAAGGAAAGGAAACATGGGCTGTATCCACACTACAGAAATAATCCAGTTGACACCACTTTAACTGCCATGGCTCAATGCTATGAAATTCTGGGAACTGTAGTTTGTTGTGGCACAAGAGCTCTCTGACAGAGCCGGCTAGATATCTCACAAAACTACAGTTCCCAGGATTCCATAGCCTTGAGCCATGGCCATCAAAGTGGTGTCAAACTGGATTATTTTTACAGTGTGAATGCAGCCACAGTTTGCGAGCATATATGCCATGCATCAAATTGAATGGTATGGATTTTGAAATATTGTAGTTGTAGGTTTGAATTCTTAGATTTCAATTGTTCTTCCAACAAAGGCAAACTCCTGAGATAAATTTTAACCTTGCAGGATTTAACAAGCATCTCCCAGTAATCTTGGAAAGGGTCTTCTGAATGCTAATATGTCTAGAAAGTGAAAACCTTTCGTTCCAAATATGTTGCCTTACTGAAAACTGAAAGTTTTTGTCCAAATCAAGCACTTGCACTATAAGAAATTCTTGACTCCCAGAATTAAACAAATACCAATAGAGTGTGGTAAAATAATTCTGTGTCACATCTTATTGTTTTATATCACAATACGTTATGATCTCATATTACTTTGAATGTGTGACAAAACTAGGTTGTGAATGACTATTGCAATTGTGTACTGGATGTCATGATGCTAACTTAATGGGAAGTTTATGTATTTGTAAGAATGTAATTCTTCACTGATTTCCTGCTTATCTAAAGCAATCAGTAATTAATAATAAATATATTTTAAAACTACACAGCTTTTAAAGCCTATCCATAATTCATGATTTATTGTGCACAACATTTGCACACGGTTGTTTTGCACCAGCAATGACATTTTCTGTGCTCAAAATAATATTCTGTGCAGAGAACTACATTTTTGACCCAGGAAATATGTGCTATCCTGTTTCCTATTTAGAAAACGCTGTTTTCTGTACAGAATGACCATGTGCAAATTTTGTGCAAACTGCAAAGATTCTCCAGGAATCTTCTTGTCAAGCTTTTCACAATTATTTAGAAATATTTTGAATATTATTTCCATGTCTGTCAATTTGCTACATTTATACACTGGCTTTTCTCCAGAGCATTCAAAGTGGTTTGCATTTTATAATACTGTTTTACAAGTTTTCTTAAAAAATATCACCCAATATGAAAGAGAGGGAAAGAAACAGGCAGGGTAGAACATGTTGCGATACCTATAATATTATCTTTTTTAATGTAATGAGGGTGACCTAATGGCTAGGTGGAATGGTTCCCTCAGGGAATGTTCACCCCCATAATTGCTTCTCAGCCATGGGGCGAAACAGAAGGGCAGGGAAAAGTGGCTTGAAGCTGCCTTTTCTGAAGCCACATTGAAACCCCACCAACCGCACCGCCGGCTCCCCAGGCAGCTGGAGTGCTCATGTCATGACCATGTGATATGGCTTCAAGCCCGGAACAAGCGGAAAAAAGCTACTTCTTTTTGAAACGGCTTTTCTCTGCATAAGGCACCTAAAGGGCACTTTCCTGCTGGCTTCAAGGCATGTGTCATCTAAACGCCACACCTTCAAGTCAGCCTGAAAGCACCTCTTTTTGCCTGTCTGTTTAGCCCCTTAGGTACTTCATAACTAGATGACCTAAACTCTCAGAAGCCCAGGCAGCATTGCCAATGGTCAGAGGTTCTAGGGGAAGTTCAAAACATCTGCAAGATCAAAAGGTTGAGAATTACTCACTTAAGGGACTGGTCTGGGAAGGAAGGAGCCATGTGGCTGTTGACTCAAGCTTGAGGCAGAAGAAGGACCCTGCTGTGTCACTTCTCCATACAGGAAGGTGGATAATCTGCTGATGTGCGGTTGGAGAGGAGCGAAGCTACGGTTTGTCTTAGCCTGAGTGAAAGAGGAGTTATCACTGTGTTCTTTCTCCCTCTGCTGCAGCAAGATGGATATATCTATATCTATATTGCTTTGTTGTACTGTGAGTTAGCTCTTAGAGGATGCAAGGTTGTATCAAGATTCTATGCTTGGTTTGGAAAACTTTTTATTTGGAGCCAGGGGAAGTAATTCAGGGTTCTTGGGGGGTGGAAAGTCCCACAAGTTGTCCACATTTCATTAATCAGTTCACTTTAATTGACAGGCAGTGGCATAACGGTTAATAAATTCTCTAGAAGAGGAGAGAAGAAATAATGATTGAGCCACGTGGAATAAATTAGCTGTCATAGGCACTGCTCTTCTATCAGCAGGTTTCGGTAACATTATCACATCCTTATTATCTAGGTTATGCTTCTCACAGCTGCAAACACTACAGGAAAGAATGATAAAGACCTTCCAATTATGTTCTTGGCTTACAATGCAATGATTCTGTTCTGAACTGGCTTCTCTCTCTTTGTTTTTTCCCCCTCTGTGTGTTTATTGGGCAAAATGCATTACAGGACAATGGTTCTAATTTTACAAATGCCAGGGAAGTTATCAAAGAGAAATGGCACTGATTCAGAAGCTGCATCTGGAATGAAAAATGTGTCCTAATAGTGCACATACTTTAAAGATACTCCTTGCTGTTTTCTCTGCTCCTATTTGAATAACCTCCCAACAGAGGAGCTGAGCTGGGTTATTTTTAAATAATAATAATAATAATAAATTTATTATTTCTATACCGCGCCTTCCAAAGATCAGGGCGGTTTACAGCAGGATAATACAACAATTTACATAACAATAACATAACACTGCATATTTCAAATACATCACAATATCAGTAGCAATACATCTCAATAATAAAAAGGCAACAATACAGTTATCAATATAACATCAATGCATATCACAAAACTGCAATATTACATAACAACAATAGCAATATCCAAACAAGATTAACCCTCCAACCCCCAGAGTTACCACTAATACAAAAACCCAAAAAAACTGCCCAGATGGTAACAGGGCACAAACCAAAGTTCTTTCAGCCGTGCTTACAGCAGCGGCAGTGGCTTTGGGGCAAGTCCTCCGGCCGCCTCCCCGGTGGCATGGGGGGGCGTGGCAGCGTCCTCCTTCGGGTGCCGGCGAGCCGGCTTAAGTAGGCTGCTCTCACCGGCCTCTCCCCTCCGCAGGTGCGCCGCCAGAGCGGCTTTGGGGCAAGTCCTCCGGCCGCCTCCCCGGTGGCATGGGGGGGGGCGTGGCGGCGTCCTCCCTGGTGTTAAAATTCTACTTACAAAAGGATGTAACAGCACAACTCTGTGCATGTTTACCTGGAAAAACATCCCACTGTGTTCATTCTATTGTCTATCTCAAAGTAGAGGTAAGAAATACATTTGTTGGAGTTGCAGATCTGGGAGTGGGGGGACTAAAACAAAACTTTTCACACCCTCTGAGACTACCCACAGTATGGCATGCATTTGGTCCAGAGGCTTGCCAAGGAAAATTAAGCACATAATACTAAACCTACATATTTTAAAATGCACCGCTAAAATGTGCTCATTTGCACAACTTGCACAAACCTGATTCAGTCAATACAAAAGCTGCACTCATTTGAATAATTCCCACAAAATACACACACATTTCTCTGTGTTGGGAGGATGAGTCTCCCAATCTAATATGGAAGTGGGGCAGAAAAATAAAAAGCTATTGGATTTACTTGGAAGGGACTCTACCAGGGGATATGATGTGCTGTAGGTCATACTCAGGTGAAGGCAATGACAACCTAATGATAAGTATTCCTTGCCTAGGAAAACCCAGTGAAACTCACGGTTCCACCATATGTTAAGAATCTTGAAGGCACATACATTATATAATGGAGAAAGTGAATGTGATGAGACTGACAGATTTTCACATTTCTATCACATCTTAGTGTATATGATATGGCAGGCTTAACCATTACTGAGTTTACAAGGAACTGCAGCCTGTTATGGACTCTATGGCCTGTTACAGACTGCCAAAATAAAGCTGCTTCGGGTCTCTTTGGAGGTATGCTATTTAAATGATGTATGGGTCCTAAGAGTCCGGAGGTCGCACCAAAGCCACACTCCATTCCTAAGGACTGGAGTGCAGCTTTGGTGCAGCTTCCAGATTCTTAGGATGAATGCATCATGTAAACAGCATACCTCCAAAGAGACCCGAAGCAGCTTTATTTTGGCAGTCTGTATGAATGCTAAACAAAACTCCTGTTGGTGACATAAGCTGGCTAACCCACCTGCTTTAGAAGGTGTTGTGAAAGGAAGCATCATGTACCTCCTTCCACAACACTTTTCTTCTGGGTATGCAACAGCAGCCAAGGGGGCTTCCCAGTGCAACTTCCTCCCCACTGCTAATGACTGACTGTAGGGGTACTTCTGGGTTCATTCTGGCTGCCTTTGACCAGCTGGAGAAAAAAAGAACTGTCTTAGGCTGGGGGCAGAGAGTGTTTTTTCTTCTTTGGGTGCTCAAGTGCAACCAGGCAGCCCTGGCCAGATTCCTGCAGCTTATCAATGGGGGGGGGGGGGGGGGGTATGAGTAGGGAGCCCTCTGGTTAGTGTTGTGAGCCTGGGTAAAAAGCAGAGAAGATGGAAAAGCCTTCTTCCCTAAGATGACAAAAATAAGTATGCCAGTAGAAATGTATGCTCTGCTGTCTGCCAGTTGGATGTCAGCACAATGGTACATATACACATCCAAAACAAGTTATTTGGATAAAGAGGGTTTGTGCATTAGCCAGGGGGTGCCAATGCTTTCCATCCACGTAAGGTGGAATGTGAAGTGGTGTTCGTCTCTGTACCAGGATGGAGGCACCTTACCTTACCTCTCCTAGAGGCAGCAAAAGATGCTACAGTGGCTCTTGTAGTTACTGCACTACAAAATGAAGAGGGATTGTAGCATGACATTGAATATCTCTAGAGGACAAGCAAGCACCATTCAGGGCATTCCCCCACCCCAGGGAAGGAGACAGCAGTGTCACCTGTCAGGGAAAGAGGAGGGTGTGGCCACCCTCACCCAACTAGAAAAGTAGGCATAGGTGGAGATGTGACACCTCAAGAAGGAGAACAAATAAAATTAGGAAGAGGTGGTGTACCTCACTCTCACTTCTGGTAGGCCTGACCTTGGCACTTCCTTGCATAGATTCTGTGCAATATTTAGCTGAAACAATAGTTGCTTGAATATTGTGAATGATAGATGTGAGAAGATTTCTCAAATGTTAACCTTTCAGTTTTCTCTCAAGCACTTTACTCTGAGGGGGAAATGAAATGGGGGGGGGGGGAGGGGGGAGACTGTAGCACCAGTAGATACAGGCTGTGATGCTACATCAAGCAGCCAGAGCATAATGCCCCACTCTTGCAATTTTGTTTTTTTTTTCCTTTCCCCCAGCAGCTGTTAAGCTCTGGGAGGGGTCCCTGTTGCTGCTTAGCAATTCAAATTATAAAGAAGCAACTGCTCTCAGCTCAGCAAAGGGAAGAACTGAAAGTGCACTCACAGGTTACTGAATCCTCCTTTTCCTTCTCCTTGGAACCCAGAGCAGTGGCATCTTCATCATCTGAACTGCTTCATTCCTCTCCACTACTGAGGAGCAGCAGCAGTTCTTTCCCTAAGGCTTGATAGTTGATGAGGAAAAGTTTTGGACTAGGTACAAAGGGATGAGAATAACTCCATGTATCCTGTCCACAAGAAGAAACATGTATGCATAAACCACACTTGCATATGTCTATGCCACTAGCAGGATGCTTCTCACAGAGTCTTGACTGTCATAGGAATGAACATGGAGATGGTGGTGTCTCTCATACCTTCTTAAGGGACTAGTTGTCACAGACAATACATGATGTGTTTTCACAAGTCTGACTTGTTCTTATATGCAGGAGTTTAGAACACCTGTAATGAGCAGAGAGGGGTCTTTTCATTCCCTAACAGAACTTTAGACTGTATTGAAATCAGTGAGGCTAGTTGCACTGGGGGTTGGTAGCTTCTATGTCAATGGGGTCGGAATTTTAGTCTCAGTTCTCTAAGGTGCCAATCCCTCCTCCAGAAATAGGTTCAGTACCTAAGACTGCTTCTTTAATGTTACAAAGGTGATTCACTGGCTACTACCAGCCAGTTGTAATTTCACTGGATCTAGGACTGACACCAGACTGACGAACTGAGATTTATAAATTACTTGAAAACTTTGTCAATCCCATGTGCAATCCATTCTTTCTTTTCTCTCTCTCTCTCTCTGTCTTGTAAATGCAGTGATGTCACATGAAGGCCTTGCTTAGCAATATATAGAGGAATCAAATCCTGAGTCTAAAATTACTACACCATGTAATCCTTTTCACATAAATTAGAAATGAAGATGTTTATGAACACAAATAGTGGAAACAATACACTGAATGCAGCTGAACCCTGGTGGACTGTTCTAGACTTTTTTACCTATAACATCTCCCTTGCAGAAGGCAAAAAGAAGCAACCAGTTCTCAGTATGTGTCATCTGCAGATTACCACTTATACCTCCTCTTCTTCATTATCTGAGGAACTGCTTTGAGGGCCTTGAGAACAAGATGGCACCTTACATGCCACCAACAAAAGCTGACTTGATGACATTAGAATCCAGCACTGGCATTGGCAATAGGACAGGATTGTCCACCATGCTTGAGGGCTACAGTTTAGTTGAGGGGAAATACGACTCCTCCATCACCACTCAACATTTGCTTCCTGGGTTGACTTTCTCACTGTGCTGAATGGCACAGATGGCCCTATTTGTAGATAAGTTCTCTTGACAGACCCAAAACAGTGTAAACTTGTAGTGGCTGGGACTTTCTGGGAATTTCATAACTCTCAAATTTGCAGAAGGGCTGCATTTTTGGCTATCTTCTTTTCTGAGAAAACAGCTTGATTTTCAACTGTATGAAGAAAATGTGTTACTTTGACTTTTTTGTAAAGCAGTGCTAGAATGCCAGCTGCTTGCCTTTGCTTTCCTAGGAGACACAGCAAGCATCCTGCCTGTTGTATGCTGCAGACTGATTTGCTGTCCAATGAAAAGACTGGCTACCTGCTTTAGTTTATATAAAGGAAAGAAGAAGAGAAAACTATCAAACAAGATTAAAATAGGACATGAATCCACAAACCCCCAGTTTGCCCACCTTGCTCTCTCCCCAGTTTCTCATGTGTCTTGCTCTTGCTTCTACATTGTCTCCCATTGATCTTCTCCTGTGGCATAGCCTCAAAGGATTGCCCACTGCTCAATGGGAGAGTTTCTCCAAGGCATCCTTCTGCCATTCATTTGTGCTCTGCAAAGCTTGCAAATTGGTACAATTTAGGCATCCTATCCAAAATAACCTAGCGGCTTCTGTGATATTCTGCTAGACAGTGTGCTCTGTTACCTCTGCACAGGTTTATAATTTATATGTCATTCCAGGATAGTATTCCATGGTGTTTTGCAGAGCAGACAGATTTGTGAAGATAAGAGCAGTTTATCTACAGCAGAGAAATTAAATGTGGCCCACAGCATGCTGTTTCTTCTTCACCATCCACTTGCTTGGCTGCCTAATAATCCCTCTCTGTATTTTGTGAAATGCTGGAGTTCAGAGTTAGCAAGAAGTGGAAACCAAATCACACTCACACTGTTAGGGATGGGGTTTTTTTAGTATTCACTGTACAGATTTTCTCCTCTTCATAATGTATGCTAATCACAAAGAAAGTTGTAACTTTTGTGTTATACTGTTGTTACATTAAACATCAGTCAGGATCTGGTTGGTTTTCAGGCCTATTGCTTCCAAAATAAAGGAAGCCAGCATGCAGAAAATACAATTTCTGGAGATAACAGCCCCAGATGAATATACCATAAAGTGCTAGGGGCTTTGTGTGTTGGGGGGGGGGGGGTGAACAGAGATAATTTTATCTGGGCAGGACAGTCTCTGGGTTAACATAACTCTACTGTTAGGCAGAGTGAGGAGGCCACCTCAGGAAGCTGATTTATTGAAGGACAGCAAATGGTTATTCAATTCACTCTTATATTTTATAACAAAGGTGGACAAAATGTAGACCCTGTCAGGCTGGCCCCCAAAGTGCGGTTTCTGAAGCCCCTCCAAAGCTCCCCAAAACCCTTGGATCCAAAATGTGTATTTGTTTTTTAAATTGAGGCAATATTTTTGTCCAAATTGTTGTGTGCCTCCAAGTCATTTTGACTTCTGAGAACCCTAAGGCAACCCTATCATAGGGTTATCTTGACAAGATTTGTTCAGAAGGGATTTTCCATTGCCATCCTCTGAGGCTGAGAGAGCTGCCCAAGGTGTGACTTGTGCAAGGTCAGTCATTGGGTTTTTATGCTTGAGGGATTCGAACCCTGATTGTCAGAGTTGTACTCCACTGCTCAAATCATGGTGACCACCCCCCCCCTCAAAAGTGCTGCAAAATGATGTGATCCTGCTCCCTTATACCCAAGCTCTCCTTCCATATACTCCCAAGCCTTTTGTTTAAAAACAAAGAATAAATACCACCTGAAAATAAAAACAGGGAATGATGTGGCATTACTTTCCTTCTCATTGGAGATGGCGGTGTGACCTGCCAGGGTGGTGCAGAGGTAACCCTCTGGAAGTTGCCCACAACACTTTGTATTTACTACTGGGGGTGGGAAGAAGAGATGCCCTGACTTGGATGCTGAACCCTTTCTGTCATCCTCTCTCTTTGAAATCCAAATGGACTTGGGTCTGGAAATAAGGGCTGCACTGTTGTGCATGGCATGGAACACCCCTCCCCATTTCTGAAAAATAATAATAACAGAAGAAGATTTCCTTCCATCATCATTTTGTATGGTTAAAGCAAGTGGGCATACTTTTTCAGTCAAATCAACAGAAAGAAATGTTGACAGTTATTACCTTAAATCATCAAATATGATATGGCTTTCCCACCCATATTTCCATTTGTTCCCAGCAGTAACTCCCATTACAGGTAAGATTCATACATGTGATATGTTATTTCCAAGTCTGTTTTTGCTGCTCCAACTGAGGCAGAATAGGTTCCCCCCCCCCCCCATTTGACACTGATTCCACCCTGTTCATCAGCTGTTCTTACCTCACCAGTTTGCTCTCCATGTGTCTCCATATCCTGTCCTCTGTCCTTAAATTAAAGCACATCCCTCTTGTTGTGAACTCTCCTCAGGTGAGCCTTCAATGATCTATAGGTGTGCCCTCAACAATCTGTTTGGAATCATTGTCCTAAAATCTAGAATGCAGCCTTCCATTTCAGATAAGTGTTGCCCAGCTGCCAAACCATGATTCGGTAACTGGAGACAGTTCAGTTTTGTAATTGCAGAGTCATTGTGTATTGCTCTCCATCCCTCAACTTTCCTTGAACCTTTTTGATCTTTCTTGTTCCCTTCTGTGGTTAGCTTTAACTGCGACACAGCTTAGATGCTCTAGTGTAGCCACTGTTTTAATTAACCATGCACAGAACTAGACTTCTACACAGATGTTTCTGCTGCTATGCCCAGAGAGAAATGATCAGTCAGAGATGCAATTTACAACAGAATCTCAGTTGCGAGGAACAAGATGCCATACACAGCCTCAAGAAAAACTCTAATATTGTCATCAAAAAGGCTGACAAAAGAGGAGCTGTAGCCATCATGGACAAATCTGCCTACATGCAAGAAGCGGAGAGGCAACTGTGCAACACCACATTTTATAGAATTCTATTTAATGATCACACAGAGGAATACTAGAGGGAATTAAAAAGGCTGAACAAGGAATTTCCCATGGAGGCACAGAACCAAATCCTTATTGACACAACCCAGGAGCCCCGACCAGGCACGTTCTACTATTACCCAAAATACATAAACAGGGCATCCTGGACAACCCATCATGTCCAGCATTGGAACATTCACAGTCGGTACCACTAAATATATGGACAATATCCTCAAACTATATGCCACCAACACTCTCAGCTACATGAAGGACACCACAGACTTCCTACAGAAAATACAATCAATCCACAACCTTCCAGAAAACACCATAGCCACTATGGCTGTGGAATCCCTGTACACCAACATCCCACACAAAGATGGACTACAAGCCATCAGGGACATCATTCCAGATGGAACCTTTTCAAACCAAGCCACCAAGGTCTGCCAGTTTGTTCTTACATACAATTGCTTCACCTTTGGTGCCGACATATACCTTCAAGTTAATGGTACTGCCATGGGCATGCAGAAGGCACCAGAATATGACAATATCTTTATGACTGACCTAGAACAATGCTTCCTTAACTCTTCCACTCAGAAATCACTCCTCTACTTGAGGTACATTGAAGACATCTTCATAATTTGGACCCGTAGAGAAGACTCACTCAAGATATTCCACCAGAGTTTTACTAACTTCCACCCCACGATCAATCTCAGCCTGGAATTATCTACAGAACAAGTTCATTTTCTGGACACCACAGTATAGCTACACAACGGATATCTAAGCACCACTGCTACATGGACTTACATGCCTCCAGTTTCCACTCTGAACACACCACCAGATCCATAGTTTACAGCCAAGCCTCCGATAGAATCGCACCTGCTCAGACCCAGACAACAGGGACACCAAACTCAAGGAATTACAACAAGCATTCCTCAAACTAAAGTACCCGCCACATGAAGCCAAAAAACAAATAAACAAGGCAAGACTTGTACCCAAGACTGACCTATTACAAAACAGACTGAAAAGGGGAAACAGCAGAACCCTGCTAGTGGTCACAACTGAGACCACTCAGGCACATCATCAATACACTACAACCATTCTGGACAATAATGCCACTCTTTCAAGAACACTTGGTAGCAGACCTTTACTTGCCTACAGACAGCCTCTAAACGTCAAACAGTTACTCACCTACAGGAAGACACATGGCACAGATGGGAACAAAGGCACAAAGCCTTGCCACAAACCAAGATGCCAATTCTGCCCACACATTTATCCAGGAAATGTCATCACAAGACCTAATGGCATCACCCACAATATTAGGGGAACCTTCACACGCTCATCCTCCAATATGATTTATGTCATACTGTGTCAGCAATGCCCGTCAGCACTCTACATGGGGCAAACAGGCTAGTCCCTATGCCAGAGGATAAATGGACATAAATCAGACATTAGGAATGGGAATACACAAAAACTGGTGGCAGAACATTTCAATCTCCCTGGGAATTTCATGTCAGACCTCAGAACAGCAGTCTTTGAACAAAAGAACTACAAAGGTAGATTGGAAAGAGAAATAGCAGAATTAGAATCCATCCACAAATTACAGTCCCTCAACAATGGACTGAACAAAGAGAATGGCTTCCTGGCATAGTACACACATTTCAACACTGCCTAACCACATCTTCATGGGGGCATCCTACACTTACCTATTCTCTTCACCACAAGTAGTTCCATTGCAAACTGGTTTTCCACTTAATTTCTATGGACAAAGGCTAATTCCCAATGCCTTTGTTCATAAATGACCATTGTTAAAACTGGGCTTGCCACTTCATTTCCATATACAAAGGATTTTGTAGTTAAATTTACATTCTCACACACCTAGAGCATATATAAGCCTGCCCCAAATGCATCTGGGGAAGTAGACTTAAGTCTATGAAAGCTCATGCTGCCAACGTCTTTCTTCAGTTAGTCTCAGAGGTGCTACACAAGATCTCTTTAGGTACCCAGTTAACCATGATTCGTTTTTTAAATAGAAACCAACTTTTTTTTTTAGACTTTCATATTTCTCACAATAAGTTCTTAAAAAATTAACAGGAATAAAATTTACCATTGAGATCTGACAAAAATGGAAATATATTTTCTCCAGACTTGTCACCTAATTGTCCATTTCTATATCATCCAAATTTCTTTCATTTAGATAAATTCTTGCAATATAAAGGCTGGGAAGAAAAATAAATGTATCAAATTAAAGATCTTTTCAAGAATAATAAACCCAGGTCGATTGAGGCCTTAGTATCAACTTTAGACCCATTAACAATTTTGTGAATTCAATTTAATCAAATTAAAACCTTCTCTAGCTTATTCAAGAAAGGGGGGAAATTGAGACCTATGACTCCCTTTGAAATTTTATGCAATGATCCTGTTGGAAATAGTAAAGGTTCAGTTTCCCGCATATACCAACTTATCTTGATGGATTCATAACAAGATATTATATGTACCAAATCAATATGGGAAAGTGAAGGGAATATATCAATTCCTGAATCAGATCGGTACACTATTTGGTCATCTCCTGTGTTGAATTCAAGATCAGCTCTAACCAGAGAGAACTTTCTAAAGATAGTTCACAAATGGTATATGACCGCTATTAGACAATCACAGATGATAAAATCCATCTCACCTCTATGTTGGAGAGGATGTCCAATTCTAGGGACAAATATCCATATGTGGTTAGACTGCCCTAAAATTAACCATTTTTGGCATGAAGTAATCAACCAAATTGCTGCAATTACAAAACAAAAAATGAACTTTTGCCCAGCTCTTTTGCTACTTTGAATATACACAAAGAGCAATAAATTCTTTAAAAATAGAAAGTTGATCTCTTTTCTGCTGACATCAGGATCAATGGCTTATGGAGAAATTAACAGATAATATGAAATATAATTCAAAACAACAAAACAAAAAATCTTTTCAGGAAAAATGGCTCCCTTTTATAGATTATATTAATATGAATATTATATCCATTTCCTCCCCATTTAGCCATTGGCCTTTATGGTCCAATCTATTTCAAATAAATTGAATTGTATAAAACTTTAATCACAGATGTTTTTGCATGATGTGAAAGTTTTTATACCATTGTTTTATCATTGTAAGAGAATGTATGATTTTAATCATTCTTTTTTATTTCCCTTTGTAAAATTTTATTAAATTTCTTAATCTACAGAATAAAAAAAATTAAATGTTTTATTTGTTTCCTAAAATATTTGCATCCCACCCTATGCCATGAAATCTCAAACAGAGGCTTTAGGAGCTTTTTAAATAAAGGGAAAGACAAGGAAGTGAAAGCCACATCAAATATTTGAGAGGAAATATCCAATAAGCCCCAGAGGTTTAATCTGCTACTATACGCGTCATTTTATCACTTCACAGATTCGACATTGTCAGATGTCAGGTCCACATATTGTTCCCTCTTTGGGAAAGAAAAGGAGTTGGTATTTGTCTCTGTGACTTTAATTGGAGGAAAGATGCCAGCAGAGAAAATTTTAAACACTCTAACCTTACCCAACACTCTCAAATTCAGAGGTTCCTATATAGCTGTATGAAAGTCAGATCAAGAACAGTGAGCACTGAGAGACATTTGCCATGTCTTGCGTATGACATCTCATTTGGCCCTGAAACACCAATCTCATGAAGGCTTTCCTGAAAGGACAGAATGTATATTTCTGAGGATATGGTCTCTCTCAGTCATAATTGGCAAAAATACGGATCCCATAAGAACCATGTATTCCGCCCTAAGCTTGAAAATGACTAGTTGAAATATCAAGTTATTTGTAATTAGTTTTTCCCAGGGCAAAAGGTTCGGTGCTTTTTTCGTAATTTATGGCAAGGTCTGCAAAAGTAACTTGCTGCCATTAACATTACTAAAATTTGGTAACACTGTGCCATTTGCTATATTGCCTCCTTTTTGTTTCTTTTTTTAAAGTAAGAAGCTGGCATAAAGGGTTTGTTTGTTGTTGTTTTTTGAGGGAGCATGAAAATTAGTTGCTATTGAGAAGCATGAAAATAAAATGTTACTTTAAAAATGGTGACTACATCAATAACTGTTTGGGTTTGGGAAGATTAACTATATTTGACTATTTTCAACAGTAACATTCTAAGCTCTGCTTCTGCCTTTCGTTGTCTCGTAACTTAAGCTTGGCAATATTCAGGCTTTATAATCACTAATCAAAACTTACAAGCAACGGTCCATATTCCTCATCTCAACAATTAGGACATAATTGCTTAGATGTAAACAGGCATTTATAGGAAGCTGATATTTATGTGCCCTGTATAGCTTTATCCAGTATATGATTATCAGCATCTTACATATCCTGGCCTGAAAGTAATTCATTGCTGCTGGTATGCCTTAGGGGACATGCAAGAGCATTTCTAGAGGTTGAATTTCTATTACCTTACATTAGTTCATATCAAGTAGGAGCCACAGTTCAGATCCATATATTTAAGCAATGATGTTTCCAATAAAGATGACTTTCACCTGTCAGTCAATGGGGCTGCCAAATTACCTCTTCTCCCACATATTTTTGCTGTTGTTGCTTAAACTACTTTCTCTGAAGATTTTCCAATTACAGAAGAGCAACACATTAGCCAGCATTTCATTATCCAATCATTTTGGACATAACCACCAATTTTCACTTCTAAATTCTCTTTTCAGGATCATCAAGTCCTCCTCATTGAAAATATGGTGGGGTATATTACAGATTTGCCTCACCTTCCCCAACATTTTTAAAAAACTTGCTTTATCACAAACAAGTTTATATCAATCTCTCTATATCTATATCTATATCTATATCTATATCTGTACATGTTTGTGAGAAATATTATACCTAACAGTTCTTTACATATCCTCTTTTAGAAATGAATCATTGTAGAAATTATACTAAATAATGATGGGCAAGTTCTCACAGGTTTGTATCAGACCAAGTCAGAAATAAACTGCTGAGTTCCCCACATCCTGCGACAAATTGGAATATATCTTGACTTATTTTTAAGACAACCCAAATTTAGCTTACTCCATTTCCAGCCTTAGAATCTTGTAAACTACCATATTATACACCAGACGGGGAGGATGCGGGTTTAATTATGATCCAATTTGATATATATCCCTCCCTCACTCATAAGAGCTCAGGGCCACTAATAGTCTACATACAAACCCAAAGTTAAAAGCACAGATTACAGATGTCTAAGATAATAAATGAGAAAATCTGACAAAATATAATAAAAGCAAGTCAAACAAAGAGCAATGGAAGACAAACAAAACACGCTTCTCCAGTTTTAACTGGTGTTTGAAAGTCAAGAGTACAGAGGATGTCTGGAGATCAAATGGAAAGGCTTTCCATTACCAAGCTGTCACCATCAAAAAAAACCCTGCTATATGTGGCAGTCCACAGGCCATACAGTCCTGGACCATTGCAAGCAGAGCATCCCTGGCTGATCTGGAAGCCTAGAAAACCAGTTATGGGGACTCATTTCCCCTTCTTTGTAAGCCACTTGTATCATGAGAGCAGGGTGTCCTCCAGACGCCTTTCCAGTAATTTCCTTTTTATTGCTTTCTAAACAGCCAGGTGTCCACCTGGACTCACTCAGTTTCAGTGTCTTTTGTGTATTGTTTTCGGAGTCGCTGTTACTCGACGAAACAAATATTCTTTTCAATCCTTCTGGCCTGTACACCCCAGTTGTTATTTTAGCTGTATCTCTAAGGTACTTTCCTAATTGTTTAATCCTTCCTTCCTATTTAAATGCCTCATTTGCTATCCTATCTCTCGGAGAAGGGTTGCCTGAGACTGTCTTGCAGGCCAGGTAAATTAAAACTGTGGAAAAGGGGTGATGGGTCCAATGGAAAAAGTTACCAATTTAGAAGTTCGGACTCCTGCTTTGCGACGATTGCGTGGGTGGAACCCAGCATCAGTGGACTGATCTGCCCTGCCATCCAGAGAAAGAAGGTTTGGGGGGGGGGGGGGGAGATTTTTAAAACGGTCAAAAATATGTTTTCTGAGTGTCAGAAAACTATGATGATGAGGATCCCAGTGATGAGAATCTTTGCAGATCAGGATTTAGTCTGCAGAAAATTTGCATGTGTTTAATTTGCTCAAAAAAACAACAACAGCCTTTTCTATGAAGGAAACAGTGTCTTCTGCACAGAAAATAACATTTTGCACAGATATTATTTTCCTTGTATAAAATGCTGTTTTCTGTACCAAACAGCAACAACAGCACGTGAATTTTGCATAGAATAGATCCCAAACTGTGAATAGTCTGAAAACTGCTCAGTTTTTGAAGACTTTCTTGCAGGGGGAAGAAAACTGCTAAAATTACTCATTGCTTTCTTTGACAATGAATTACAGCCCCATTCACACAGCACAGTATTTTTGAAGAGCTGCTTAGGAACAAAAAAGTAAGCTGTGTGATATGGTTAACATTAACCCTCTTCTCTCTGAGGTTTGGATTCATATCATTACAGGAAATTAAACTGCCTGGAGGATTCCCCCACCCACCAAAGAACCTGGAAAATGTCAGTCATTTTTCTAATAAAGTCTAATAAAGTGGTGAATGAAGACTCAAAACAAAAACAAAGAAAACCCAAAATAAAGGATAAACTCAAAACAGCATGGCACTGCATGCATTCAGAGCAATTCAGAACTGAAGATTAAAGGTCAAGCTTTCCACTAGGTAAGTGGAGTATTAGGACCCTGCTGATGAGTGTGAATTCATTATGTTTTTGAGAACTTATTAACAAAAACTTTGAGGAGATTGAGAAATGCTGTTGTGGAGCTCTGAAAAACACACAAACAATATTCAAAAATCCTTAGCTATATCCCCTCCCAAGTCTAAGTAATCTCCTGTGCAACCATTGTTGGGTTTCTTAAGGGGCTACAAATGTCAGGATACATTTGCATACCTTTTTGTTCTGGAGGATAATTACAGAATCATTTGCAACACAGAAACAGTCATCTAAAGAGTTGCTGGATGCAAATTACAGAAAAGTAGGGACAACATCGACTTGGTTTATGCAGGTAGATTTCTTCATGTGTGTGTGCCACTTATTATTGCCATGCACATGATAATTAGCTGTTGATGTATATGAATTCTTTCTATTGGAAAAAAATATTGATCAGTGGGTTGCAGATCTTTTATCTTTTATCTCCTTTGTAATATGTACAGTGCCACATGCAAGGCATTCCTTATGTCAAAATAATCATGTAAGGGTGAACCTCTTTCACACTGCACAATTATAGCACTTTGATTACACTAGCTTCCATTACTGCATGCTGAAGTTTCAGTTTGGTAAGGCATTACAACCCTATGAAACTCCCAATTCCAATGGTCAATAGGATGGATTGACAGGACTTAAAATGGTATTAAATTGCCATACGCAAATGTTTGTGTGCCACACAAAGCAGTGGGAATGGTTTTCTGTTTCAGGCCTAAATTTCCTGCCAAATTCAATAGAACTGAACACAGCATGTTCTAGATTACTTTTCTCAGACAAGACATATCTCAGATTAATTAAGTCACTCCTGTCATGCTTGTTTCAAAGTCAACAGTTTTTAAACTTTTTTAATTATTTTAACTATACTACTTATTATTTGACTGTTATTATTATGTTGATGGCAAACGGTTGGGGGATTGTGTAATTGTTGATGTTAATTGTATTATGTATTTTTATGGTTTATTGTAACCTGCCTCGATCCATAGGGAGAGGCGGAATATAAATATTATTATTATTATTATTATTATTATTATTATTATTATTATTATTTTCTTGGCAAGGGTTAGTGGTAGGGTTAGGGTTAGGATTTAGGGTTAGGATTTGGATGAGGGTTAGGCTTCAGGGTTAGGGTTAGGGTTTAGGGTCACGGTTTAGGATTTACGGTTAGGGTTAACATTTAAGGGTTAGGGTTTAGGGTTAGGGTTTAGGGTTAAGGTTAGGATGTAGGATTAGGGTTAGGGTTAGGGCTATGGTTAGGGGTTAGTGTTAGTGTTAGCGTTGGGATTTAGGGTTAGAATTAGGGTTAGGGACAATACAGTGGGTTTACTCTCCCCTCGCCACAAACTGGGACACCGGGAAATAGACTCCAAACACTTCAAAACACAACCCACCTGACCATAACAAGGAACTTCCTAATGGAAAGAGATCTTGCCCAATAGAAGATGTTTTCTTCGAGACTGGTGGAGCCTCCTTTTTCCAGATGATTTCAGGGATGCTGGTATTCCTCTCACAGGGACAGTTTTCACTCATGCTGTTTACATGACACCTCCGGGTTCCATTGGAAGGCTCTCACCTTCTCTTCTGACACTATCATTCTAAAATGCCAGATGGACAATGAAAGAATCTTAGAACTGGAAGAGATGCCAACAGCCACCTAGTTCAACATCCTTCCATGGATAAATATATCCACCTAAATGACTCCTGAAGATTGTCCATCCCACCTCTGTTGAAAGACCTCCAAAAACGGAAACACCAGCACAGCTGAAGACAATTGATTTCACTAAGAGATAGGTCTTCAGCTGATAGGATTGGGTAACATGAAAATGTAGGACATGTCCTACAAATGTAGGATTCCCTATAAATACACACCAGCCCATCAGGGTTAGGGGTAGGGTTCAGGGTTCAGGGGTTAGAGTTAGGGTTTGGGGTTTAGGGCTAGGGTTTAGGGTTCATATATTTTAATAGATATTCTTTTGATACTACAGCAAGTTTACTTTCCCCTACTCCACAAACTGGTACACCGGGAAATAGACACCAAACACTTGAAAACACATTCCAGCTGACCATCACAAGGAACGTCTTGAAAGCTGACTGTTCCCAGCTTTGATGTTCCAATTAATATGAATACAAGTATGTGATAAATATACAGTATTCCTGGTCCTATAAGATAGGATATGAATGTGTTGGGAGGTTTAATGTGTGAATGCAGGTGCCTAAACTAATTGGTCTAGTGTCCTGTCTATTCGCCATGTGTTCCTGTTGTTCCCTATGTACCCTTGTTTGCTTTCTCAGGCCTTTAGATGCATTCCAGATTTTCCTTCTCCTATATTTTTAGATGAGGAGGCCATCTATCTTGTCTGTTAATTTTTCTGGCAACAAAACCAATCAATCAAAGGAAAGATCGTGGTTGGTTCTTGTGTTTTGTTTTGTTTTGTTTTGTTTTGTTTGGTAGGTGCTAACATCAGTGAGTTCTCCCAGATAGTTTTCCAATCCAGGCAATCCAGATATATTTAGCACATTAACTCCTATGGGATATGATATAACAGGAGGTAATAATACCACCTACAACCTTAGGGATTTGTACAACCAGAAGTGGTCTTCCAGATGTCTATAGGTTTCTTAAAGGTTCACAGAGGCAGAAAACTGATGTTCATGCGCAAACATTTTGCTGTTCCTGATCTATAAGTTAAACTCTAGTGTTATGCTTGGCTTGGACAAAGATTATTTTCTATATGTATGTGTTTGTCTTCTATCTATGCTTGGATGTACTTCTTAATATTCAGTGCCTTTGATCAATAGTTAAGGACCATCATTAAGGCTTTGGTTTTACCTCTCAATAAATGTTAAATGCCCCTTAATGATAATTAGTATCACCAATAACATGCTGGTATTTTTGCACTTCTATTACAATTGTATAAATATGTCTACAGATATCTGTCTACTGCAGTTATAGTCTGTGAGTCTGAAAAAGAAGGCTGCAGTCCATACAAACTGGTGACAAATTGCTAATTTTGTAGGTGCCACAATTCTATTTTGCTTTTTGTTGCAATAAACTAATGTGGTTACCCCTTTGAAAAAAAAATATTTCCAGTTTAGTACAGAGTGAAGTTATACTTCTTTGAGGTACCAGTGAAGTGCAATTTAGTTATGCCTTAGTTAATGAAAAATTCAAGCAGGGTATATACATAGTTGAGCACTCCTGCCTCAAAATCTTTCCCAACTATAAGTGCAAATACTTACCATGAGAAAACTGAGCTTTTTGTACATTCCTTCTGGTATGTTGTCAGCTTGCTTTCTCACTGTGTTTCTTGCTTTCTTGTTGAAATAAGGAACTGGAGGAAGGTCTTATCTAAGGCTCTCATTATCCAAACTTGAAATTCCCTGCTGGTTGTTTTTAAAGGCAATACTTTCTCAGTCAAAGCTAGTCTCAGAAGAAGAAACTTGAACTAATGCATGGGCATAAACCAATTATTTAGGACATCTAGGTTAACACCATTTCTACAGTATGAGAAAGGAGTGGAAATGTAAGGTGAAAACAGTGAGGAAGCTATGCTAAAATGAATCTATGAAGTGCTGACTTTTATCCTAAAGAACATGCATATCCCCAAAATGCAGGCAAAATCTGTTACTACTGTGTATTACCTTCCAAGTGGAAAATATATGCACTTGTTTTGTATTAAAACAGAAAGATTCACAATATGATGGTGGAAATGCCCCCCAAGCAGGGTTCGTATGAGATCTTGTGACATGCTTTTCCCAAAGAGCTGTGGAAATATTCAAAATAAAATGCACATTGCTCAGAATGAGGTTTGATTGTCATATCAGTGCACATTTTATTAATTGCAATATGATATCTTGTCCCCTTAAGGTTTATATCATTCTGAATTGCAATATTCAATAGAGGCACCAGCAAAGTTGTCAACTATTGTTAACTGTTCCAGGAAAGAAAGGTGGGTCATTTTGGCCTAGCCAAATAGATATATTTTGTGTATGTTTTCTACATGAACCACTATAACGATAAGTTATAAATAACCACTATAACTATAAAGAAACAACACTCATAAAAGTTACTTCTGGGGACTACAGCACCAAAATCCCTAACTCATCCTATCATACCAGCTAGGGGTTCTGGAGGTTGTAGAAGAAAGAAATAATTTGTTCATGCTCTGGAATCACACCAATACCAATGGCTGGCACAATTTTTTAGCCAAACCCAGCCAATCACTAACTTGTAGTATCAGGACAGTTACCACTTCCACTTGCCCTCTCATTCAGAGATGCAGTTCAAACTGTGAGAATAAAATGGCAGTCAGTCAGTCAGTCCGTTAATCAATCTTTGTATAGACCAATGGTTTCTCAAGATTAGTGCTGTTGCAAAATGGATGCAGTTTGACCCCACTTTAACTGCCATAGCGCCATCCTATGGAATAAACTGCAATTCCCAGGATTCCTTAGCACTGAGCCAGGACAGTTAAAGAAGTCTCAAACTAGATTATTTCTGCAGTGTGTTTTAGATCATAGTTAATACTAGAATTGATTCTGTCTGTGCGGATTTTAGCAGTTCAACTAGAATATCATCTGTTCCTGGTGATCTATTCCTCCCTGTTTCTGTTAGTGCAGCTTCCATTTCACTCTCTGGAATATGGGGTTCATTGTCAAATGGGTCTTCATTCCACATATCATTCATTTTATCATCTCTTTTATACAGCTCTTCTATATATTGCTTCCACTGTGACACAAAACTGCAAATCCAAGAATTCCATAGCATTGAGCCATGCAGTTAAAGTATGTCAAAATGCATTAATTCTGCAGTCTAGATGCAACCTGGGACACATGTTGACTTACAAATAATAAGAAAAATAATAAAACCACGTGCCTCTCAAAACATACAAAAATGTAGATTAAAACAGTGTTAAATTATCTATAAAATAAAACCATTTAAAACATTGAAGGCACAGGATAAAAGTAGTTCTGCACACTAAAACAGAAAGCCCTTACATGGGAAACTGGCAGTGCCTCCCCAACATCTGCTAGCATATGAAGATCTTCACCTCCTCACAAAAGGGAGTTCCACAGTCTGGGAGCAGCCACAGAGAAGTCCTTCCACTGCATTCCCACTAAATGTACTGTGGAGATGGTGAGACTGAGAGACACACCCTGTCTCCCCATATGGGATCTGAGCTACTGACTTTCTGGAGACCATAATCTATACATAGTTGATAGATACTAGATCTTTATAAGACAAATATTTACTAAATGTGTGTGTGTGTGTGTGTGTGTGTGTGTTGTGTAATTTCAAGTCATATCCAATTTATGGTGTCCCAAAGTGAACCTATCATGGGTTTTTCATGGCAGTATTTGTTCAAAGGAGGTTTGCCATTGCCTTCCACTGAGGCTGAGAGAGAGTGTGACTTGCCCAAGATCACTCAGTGGGCTTTCATGGCTGTGCAGGGAATTGATTCTTGATCTCCAAAGTCATAGTCTAGCAGTCAAACCACTATGCCACATTGTCAGAATTACTTCACCCTGCCAAAATTACTTCACCCCATTTTGAGCAAATAGTCACCACTCACTTTTGATCTATATTTCACCTTTTTAGTTCTTGCTCTTGTCATTCAAATCTCTTAGTTGTGTAGTACAGATCTACGGGGGTTTGGTGGGATGCTTCATACTGAACAGTCTTCTCTGTGACAAGATACCAGATTAATAGTCCTCTGTGAGAATGTCCTCAATCTGAATGATTGTCAAATTTGGTTTAAAGATGAAGAAGTGATATCAGGAGCTTTGAAGTTGTTCAGCAACAGTTAGCAACTAGGTAAGAGATGGAGCAGACACACAGAGTGCTATTTATTGGCCTGGATCATGTGGGATAGTTTCAGCTAGAGCAGACCCATTGAATCAATTGGAGAGTGGTGGGTGAACATGTAGGTAAACCCCATTAATTCAATAGGCCTATTCTAGTCAGAACTAAGAACAAGATTTAGGCTATTGTGTTCAACCACTGTGGAGAGATCCCATATATACAGTCCTTGACTATAAGTCAAGCTCATGCATAAGTTGAGGGCAGGTTTTGGGGCCAAAATTATGGATTTTTATATGTCCCGTGGATCAGTCAAGGTTAAAACTTAGGTAAAAACTGTAACAAAGGACATAAAAGTGAAAACAAAGGAAAACAATACCAAAGAACGTAGGAAATTCTGGCAGGCATAACTGTCTGTGCTCACCCTAAAGCTGGACGGATGTGAACTATGTGGTTGTGTAATGTGTGTGAGTGACCAGGCACAGACAGGGCCAAAAAACAACCACCACACATGCCCCCCCACCAAAAGAATAAAAGTGCAAAGAAAAGAAAATGGAAACCATGGGGTCATGCAGACTGACAGCCTCGGTCACCCCATAATCGACATGGGACTGTGGTGACCATATGGCCCAGTCCTGATCTGTGCCACTGATGTGGTCCTAAAAGGGACACTGGCAAAGAGTGGACTTTTCCCTCTATTTCCCCATCCAGCCGGGCATGATCTCCATGCAACTTGTGACCACTGGGAGGTGAGTCATCTGCACACTCCCACAGCAGCCAATAGCCACTCTTTCTTGACTCTCTGTTTTGGGCCTAAATTAATAGGGATTATAGCCTTTAAGTATAATGTGGTACCTTTGCCTTATTTTAATCTAGGAAATCTGACAAACATACACACACATCTTATTCATATCCTTCAAAGCTCGGTTCCTTAGCATTCCTTTGAGGGAAAGTACCAAAGACCTGCAGCTGCCACCATATTCCCTCCTAGGCATTCAAAAAGGTCAGATGTGGCACCACAGAGATGAGATTAGAGGAGTTTGGGGCTTCTTTTATGTGCTCTTGGAATGGGCTTAACTCTTGCCTTTCAGTACCCTACTCAGAAAAGGGGATGGTTCCCTTTTTGGATAAGAGTTGAAGTACAGTGCTAACATTGAGCTATGGATAGGTTGACCCAGGTTTTATGGCTCATTTTTTTTCTACTAAAATTTACACCATATTGATGTTTGTTTATACTGAAATAATTATTTCTTAAATTATATCTCTCTGTATAGGTCAGGATATGCACATTTTATGCAAGCCTGTGTCTTTTTTTATTTCTATTTTTTTACTTTTTTCCCACTGATGTTGCACTTTCCCTTTTTTTGGCACTGTCAAGATGGCCACCCTAGATTTTGTTTCTAAACCATTTGTCCAAGAATCAATTTGTTTTGGCTCTTGGTTTTGTATTAGCACAGTTTTGAAAACTTTTCAGGATTACAACTCCCAGAATCCCCCGCAGTGTAGCCAACTCCCCCTCCCCAGCTGATATTATTGGTGAATTACTGCCCTTTCTGGGTCACACCTCTGGTCTGGTTACTGCGGGATGTCAGCTTGTTTCCAACAAACCTGCCCTTGCAAGAAACCTGGCCTTGACATCATGCTCGATACCCATGAAGTGCAGGCAGACACAACCTGCCTTGTGTGATAGGCGCACATTTTGAGGCTATCATGCTGAGCGATCAGCAGTGTCCTAATTAAATATGTCACATCAGCTTCTTAATTTACACATTTTGATAACTATGTTTACTGTACACATACCATGTATGCTAATTTAACCCCTCCATTTACACAACCATATATAACATATGCTGATGAGCAAATTAGACATTTTCAAATGGCAGGGAATACTGTGGAAGTAACTAGTTTGCATTCAAAATGTAAACAAAGCTGGTTCCATTTTTCATAGCGTAGCCTACTTAGGCAGATGTTAAGGAATAAAGTATACAATCCTTCATAAACAGCAGATGTTTCTTTGCAGTAGGTTGCACCCATTTCCTCTCAGGTCAAACCACACTGACATAAGAATGAAATTCTTAACATCACCTTAACAACAAATAAGGCAAGAATACAATCTATAATCATAAGCTCATTTCAAACGAAGGTGAAATTTTAAGCTTCTATTTGAGTAGATTTGAAGTGACATATTTATTGCTTCTTTCCCTTTAATTGGATTAGACATGTCCAAAGAATTTTCTTTGCAATCCTGGGATCCTACATATGCCAAATCACAATTGGCCAAGCAAAGTGAGCTTTATCTTGCATTTTAGAGGTTTTAAGTAGACATCTCCAGGAACCCAGGTAAAGATCTCTCACTTTACTATTCGATCCTTCTACCTGGAGATGCTTGGGAGTGAACTTGATACCTCCTGTATGTGAAACATATACAGTGGACCCTTGTTATCCGCTGGGGTTTGGTTCCAGGAACTGTGTATGCTCAAGTCCCATTAAATACAATGGCATAGCAGAATGGTGTCCCTTATATAAAATGGAAAAATCAAGGTTTGATACTTGACATTTATACTTTTTTAAAAATATTTTCAAGCCATGGATGCTTGAATTCGTGTATAAAAATCTGTGGATAAGGAGGGCTAACTGTACTCTTATACCAAACTACAGTCCATTCCCATGAGATCAGCTGATCATATACTCCCTTGTTTTCTTCTTTCCTGGTATCTCCCATAAATTTCAAGATGTCAGGAAGAAATTTGGTTTGCACATTCAGATTCAAATCTTCCTGGTGATTGACATTTGCTTAACCATTGTTGTTGTGTATGCTCAAGTCATTCCTGAATTATGGTGACTCTAAGATGAACTCATCATGATTTATTTATTTTATTTTATTTTGCAAGATTTGTTTGGAAGGAGTTTGTCTTTCCTTTCCTCTGAGGTTGAGAGCATGAGATTTGCCTAAGTTCACCTAGTGGTTTCCGTGGGCAAGTGAGGATTTGAACTCTGGTCTCCAGAGATACAGTCACTATACCACACCGGTTCTATTGCTTAGACATATGCAAATGTAATGTTTCTGGACATAGCACAAGGAATTTCATTCTTTTCTCAAAGTGGCTGAGTTTTTGAAGAGACAGATGCTACAGAGTCAATAGAAACACCTTCTGTTTTTGAAGAATTATTGGCTGGAATCCTGTATTAGTATAGGTAAATATGTAAGTTGGTTAAATATACTTAATAAGGGCCCGAAACATATGGGCCAAAAGGTCCACCATCGGGCCATGTTGAGGGCATGACATTTAGATGACGCATGCTCCCAAACTGCATGGAAGCTGCGCCAGGGCTGCCTAAGGCAGCACAGACCCAGCCACAAAAGGAGCAAGGAAAAACTCTTCTTTTGCCAGCTGGGTTGAAAACCATGGTGATGGTGGCCCAGATTAAGGCCAGGCATGTGTGGTCACTGCACCCCCGGTGCAAACAGTGCCAGAGCAGCCACAGCCCACTTTAGCAGGCCTGTCTGCTTGGGGCCTGAATAAGCTCTCCTAACCTGACCTTCCTAAATTTGACAAAAACATTGTTCACCCATGCTCAAATCATCTCAGAATGGACCTCCTTCTCCCTATACGACTGATGCCCAGTGAGGAGGGGGGGTTACAACCATGGCAATAGTGTCACAGTCACAGAATCATAGAGTTGGAAGGGGCCTCATAAGAGATTGAGTCTAAGCCACTGCCCAGTGAAGGAACTCACTGCAGGTAATTCTCCAGCCTTTTTGGGAAGATGTCCAGAGAAGGAGATCTCACAACCTCTCTATGCAGTTGGTTCCATTGCTGAACCACTCTTACTGTCAAGAATTTTTTTCTCTAATGCTCTCATAACTCCAAACCATTAGACCTGGTCCTATTCTCTAGGGAAGCAGAGAACAGGCCTGCTCCTCCTCTCTTTGACAGCCCTTGAGATATTTAAAGAGTGCAATCATGCCACCCTCTCAGTCTTTTCTTCACCAAGCTAAACATGCCCAGCTGCTTCAACCTTTCCTCATATGGTTTTTCTTCTCCATACATCTTATCATCCTTGTTGCCCTTCCCTGAATCTGCTCTAACTGGTCTTTATTCTTCCTAAATTGGGATTTCCAGAACTGAATGCAGTACTCTAGATGAGGTCTGATCAGTGCAGAATATAGTGGGGCTGTTACTTTCCTTGATTTGGAAACTATGCTTCTGCATATTAATGCAGAATAAAATATCATTTGCCTTCTTTGATGCAGCATCACACTGCTAGCTCATGTTCAATTTATGATAAACATTAAATTGTGCATTTTGTTTTTGTGGCCCAAATGTAGAATTTTGCATTTGTCTCTATTGAATTTCATTTCATTAATCTATGCCCAATTTTCTAGTTTTTAAGATCTTTTAGAATTCTGTTCCTATCTTCCAATGCGTTACTTACCACTCCCAGTTTTGTATCATCTGAGAACTTGATAAGGATTTCCTCCACCCTGCCATCTAAGGCACTGATAAAAATGTTGAAGAGTAATGCCCCTATGATAGAACCCTGAGCACTTTGCTTGAGACCTCCTTCCAGATTGAAGCACAGACGTTGATGGCACCTCTTTGAGCATGTTTTTAAAACCAGTTTAAGATGCATATGACATTATTCCAACTATTCATATTTAATCAGTTTACTAATTAAAATATTATGCAAAATAATATTATTGCTGACACCTAGATAAATGACATTCACAGCATTCCCACCATCTACTAAACTGGGTAAAAAGTAAAGGTTTCCCCTTGACATGAATGTCTAGTTGTAACCGACCGTAGAGGGTGGTGCTCATTTCCATTATTAAGCCAAAGAGTCAGCGTTGTCCCAAGATGACTCTAGTGGTCATGTGGCCAGCATGACTGCACAGAATGCTGTTACCTTCCCACTAAAGTGGTACCTACCTATCTACTTGTATTTGCATGCTTTCGAATTGCTAGGTTGGCAGAAACTGGGCCTAGTGACTGGAGCTCACTCTGTCATGTGTCACTTGGGCCTCAAACTGCTAACCATACAACCATCAGATCTGGCATCTTCATCACTAAGCTACTCTGTCCCCTAATAGTTACTAGTTACTAATCTAGTAATTTGATTTTTTATAGATGTATTATTAGTTCAGCCAGATTTGTTCCTGATAAACCCATATCAGCTGCCACCAGTCACTGCATTGTCATCAAGCAACTTGTTCTAATATTTTTCCTCATACTGAAGTCAGGCTGGCTGGTCTGTAGTTTCCTAGATCTTATCTTTTCTTTTCTTCTTCCTTCCTTCCTTCCTTTTTTTTAAAGCATTTTTTCAAGAGAGATTTTTTTTGCTCATCTCCAATCCTCTGGCATCCTACCTGAAAAATGATGGCAAGTGGTCCTCTGAGCATGCCAGCAAGTTCTTTCATTAATCTGCCCCTGCTGTGGAATGACTTTTGAACAATGGGACACAGTTCTGTCTCCCTAACTGAAAAAGTCAACTGATTGGTTGTGGTGCACTAGAAGAGCTCCCTCACATCATCACTAAGGCTAACAACCATTGCTCTCTTGTGTAAGTTCACTACTGAAAATATTTACTCCTTGAGCATCAAGTGGGATCATGGCCTTGCTGTACAATCTATGTTTTCAGTACATGGTGGTGGTGGTGGATGGAGATAGGTTGAAAGGCACTCCATTCTAACAATTATAGCTGCTATATTCAGGACCACATAAACATGGTTGATATTTTAGCTTCCCCTCACACACAGGGGAACTACTTCAAAGTATTTTGGAAGGAGTGCTTACCAGTATGGAGGCTAGAATGATTTCGTATTTGCTCTTTCCTTTCACCAGCAGGCAATCCCATTTCTATTTTAACAACCATTTGATGATTAATTGGTTGTGGTAAGCCTTTTTTTATGGGATTGAGCTTGAGGTTTTTTATGTTTAATGTTATGTTTTTAACAATTTTACACCTTTTAAAATTAATTATGGCTAATATGATATTGTTAATATGTTCACTTTATCTTGGTTTAACCTCGGAGCCCACCTTGTGTCCTATGTTGGGGGAAAAGATGGGATATTAAATAAATACATAAATACGTACCCTTCTCCCTCCCTTTGCATCATAATTTAGCATAGCCTCCCCTAGCCTGGTCCTATCCATAACCATTGGCCATACTGGCTGAGGCTCATGGGGCATGTCGCCCAAAACATTGGAAGGGTCACCAGATTGGGGAAGGCCACATTAGTTAATTTTATAAAGGCTAAGATCTGAATGGAAAGATTTTTCTAAGTCAAGTTTGCCTCAAATGTTCAGCTAAAAGGCTGAGTGAATGGCATGAAAGAAACTGCCAAATGGACAAGTACACTGAGACTGCAAAGGAGCAAAATCAGCTACTCAGGCTGATTGATTAGTATGTCAGTGTGATCAAGATACAAGATGCCATATCACTATTTACAAGATGCAAAGCAAGGGGGCATTTCCCAGAACATCAAACATGAATGAAACCAAAGCTGGATGAAGTTTGACATTGTATGGAGTTGTTGAAAAAGTCCCTTGTAGTCATATCCTATTATATATTCTCACATCAAGAGTATTCCACATGCAGTAGCTTCCATCTGGCAAAATCTAGCAAGTGTCTCTTCTCTTCACAGTCTGACAACACAGAGATGTAAAGGTCCATGTGCCAGAACAGGAGAGAACAGCTAGTCAGAGAAGACAAAACTAGAAGCTGGACTAATACTCAAGTGAGTATAAGGTAGCTTGATATATTCAAATTTATGTTGAGCTCTCAGTTTAATCCTCAGTATATCCAAGAAAAATACTTCAAACCACTAAGTTACTATTACATTATACCCATGCTGCCTGATCCATTTTTAAAAGTAGGTTGTGGTTGTTGTGGTTGTTGTTCTGTGCCTTCAAATAATTTCTGACTTATGGAAACCTAAGAACAACCTATTGTGGGGTTTTCATGGCAAATTTCTTCATAGGTGGCTCCCCATTGCTTTCCCCTGAGACCTAGAGACTATGACTTACCCAGGGCCACTCAGTGGGTTTACATGACCAAGCCAGGATTCAAACCCTGGTTTCCAGAATCATAGTCCAAAACTCAAACCACTACACCATGCTGGCTCCCACATATTCCTAAAGTCGTTTAGACATATATTAATAAAATATCCTAAAATCCAACACCTAAGAACACAGAAAAGGAAAAGTAAACAAGTAGGGGGATCCATGTTGCTGACATAGGTTGGCACAACCTTCAGCTGCACTGCTGTATATACTTTGCCTGATGACGTGCAATGAGGTTTCTTGTACCTCCCCACACAGCTTTCTTTCTCCTGGTCTGCAAGAGCAGATACGGGTTTTTAGGTGTAAAACTGTAAATCTAGGTATAAATCTGTCCTGACCACTATGGAAGTGTGAGGTTGCATCCAGGCATCTTCCTCCTGCCTTTCAGTGTCTGGCAGAAAGGAACAGGAAGTGAAGGTTAGGAGATGGGGGTGGCGGGTGTTTCTTTTCTAGCAGTGGTGCAAGAGTAGCCAGTATATAACCAGCCACAGCTCTGTAGCTGTTCATTGTGGCTGCATGACTGAAGTCTTGCACAGAGCCTACTGTCTGCTCTTGCAAACCATGGAGAACGTGGAAAGAAGGGAGGTCCAACAATGACAAGAAACCTACACTTTGCCAGTATGTTGATTGGATTCCAGGCCCACAAAAGCAATACCAAAATACAGCAAGAGCCTAATTCAGATTCCACAGACTAGCCTGACAAAGGTTGCCTTATATTTTTTTATATTGTCTGGAAAAGATTGCCTTACATTGTTTGCATCACTTGGAAGGAATTGTTTTACATTGTGATTGAATGAAATGTTTTCTGCTTTCCAAGAGCCTGAAACAAGAACCTGAGAAATGCCTGAGACAAATGACAAAATGGTGTGCTCTCCATGCCCCAAATTCCTTACATAGACGTTATGGGTGGAAAGAATATTCAAATATATTTGGAAATGTTTGGAAAATGTATTTCCTAGAGGTTCAGTAAACATACATCTTGTCTTGCAATAAAGAACACAGGCATCGTCTCACTGTTTGCTTAAAATCCACCCCAATCTCCACAAGGGTCAGTGTATAGGAACACTTACAATCCATATCTCAGGACAGTGAGTCCAAGCAGGTGATTCCCTGCACAGATTGCTATGATGTTTTTCTTCACAAACTAAAATCTGCAAGGAGAAAGAGTGACACCCAATGGTAAGCCCATAAATTGCAAGGCAGAGAATCTATGAAGATGAACAAACTGTTTTCTGTGCAGCCAAACACATACAGTACACATCCCCAAGTGTAGGAATATGTTGATATACTCCACATAACTCTGCACCCTTCCCTGCCATCCCCACAAACTCATCCTGTTTGCAATTATTAAAATCAAACATTCCACTTATGTACACAAAGCCTTAATCTCTCGAGATTTTCTTCAGTTCAGAATTTGTTAAATTTATTCATCATGAAAAAGGATCAAATGAAGAGGGGGGGAGACACCAGACCTTTCTTCAAAGGCTTTATAGAGAAGGGACATGAATGAGGAGCTGGGGTGGCTGATAAGACGTTGAAACTCTCATGTGAGAGTGTGTATGACATTTCTATACAGACATGAAAATGAGTCATTTCAGCAAAGGAGGGATTTCTGTAATTGGAATTGTCGTATGCTGTATATTCAAGCCATCTTCAGACAGTGGGCACAACCCTGAGTCCACTCAGATAATGAGGTTCTGTCCCCTCACACCTTGCTATCTATGACGCTTGCAAAAGATCCATTTTGGACCATGACTACAGATGGGCCATGTCATCTGTAGTTCTGGGAACTGTAATCCAAAAAGTAATTTTTTCCAGCTCTAGTCTATTCTGCTGCCATGCAATAAGAAGGAATTTTTTGGAAGGTCAGCCACATAGCAAAATGGGCCTTTCAAATCACTTATGTTCCTAGCATGCCTTGTTGCAACCTCTTTCTATTAAAATAGAAGCAAATGAAATATAAAACAGATTAAGAAAATACTGTACAGGATGATTCTTATCGCAAGGATGGATTAAGAAGATATATATTTCTTATATCTATATTTGTGTTGGAGTAAGCAAATAAGCTGAGGTAAAATAGTGTATATGTATTATACAAGACCAACAAAGTATAAGCGGGATAAGACTATATTATACAACTGATATTGTATATTATATTTCAAGTATAATAAAAAAAATAAAAAAATAAGAATTATGAAATATGAGGGGTTGGGGGAAATCCTCTCCTCAATCCCATGTTAAAGACTGTTATAGGGAATCTTAATCATGAACAGTGATTTGTTTTAATTAGCAAAAATCAACAAAACAGTAATGATAAATGCAAATGGATTCTTTTTCATATTTAAAAAAACTCTAAAGAGTAGCAACAATGACTTATTTTTAAGTAACTTTCTATGCTCTGATTTCTCTACCATTTCTGTACTCAGAGAAATGGATCAAAGAATTATGAAGGGTCACCATTAGCAACAGAGGTAACACACTGTTTTTTCTTTGACCAAAATCTGTGTGCCTGTCTATGCAAGAGAGATGGTGGAGTAAGAAAGGGAGAGGGAGAATTGCCTCTGAAAGTGGTAGCCTAGCCATTACATGCTCTACAGCTAAACACATATTTGTCATGATGGAGGGGAAATACAGCTCCTTTCCCAGCCAAGAATATTCTGGTTGAGGGAAAGGAGAAGATAGCATCCCTCTCCCCTTTCCTATTATACAGAGGAAACTCTGTAAAATGGTTTTATTTTTCTATGGTAGCAAGAAAATTGTCAGAAATTCAAACTAGTTCCTGTATTGACCCAAGACTGAAGCTGCCCATAAATTAGGGTAAATGAGATCTAGTGAATTTATACCTGAACATGATACTCCTTGATCTGGCAGGAACAGTCATCTGTCATAGCTGCTTTTAAAAAGTCCCAGTTTCTCTCTCCTCCTTTCACTTTTTCTCTTTGTCCTCAATCAAGGACTTTATCACACAGGGAAAATCAGAGAAAAGTGGGGGTTTAATTTATTATCCCATGAAAGTTGCACAATCTGGCGAAGATTTTCACACAAGGTCATGGTTCAAGAGGACTTATCCCAGCAATAACCAGGTAATAACCAGCAACAAATCATTCACGGGGAAATGCCATGAATGATTTGTTGCTGGTTATTACCTGGTTACTCAGAGAGACAACTGGAGGCTGGGAAATGCTGGGGGAGGATCCAAGGGTGCACATCTCTGGCTCCTGACCTCCAGAGCCCATTTCCCGACCTCTAGCTGCCACCTGTGGCATGCATGCCATAGGTTCACCATCCTGGGCCTATGCCATTTCCATAGAGTAGCTAAATCACAGTCCCATGGATGGACTTCTTCAGATGTCTCTTTAAAATCTGACATAAATATAATAGATAATAATTTGTGTGAGATCTTCAACCCATTTTAAACCACAGCGACAGGTGTCTCCCCCCCCAAAAAAGAAACCTATTCCTACATCTCCCTTCTAAAATAACCAAAGTCATCAAGCACACCAGAACTTTAGTAAATGCAATCATATATGGTATTAAGGCAAGCCTAGGTGGTTTTAAGCCTCTGGCATAGATCAGATTTGATAACAATCGAGATTCTCCCTGAACATTTAATGAGTTGAAGTTGGCAGCATTAGCTTTCGTAGACTTCAGTCTACTTCCTCAGATGCATTTGGTGGAGTGGAAGCCAGACACACAGACATATGTATGCCATTGGTATGTGAGGATATCAGTTCAAATTACAAGTCCTTTGTGTATGGAAATGAAGTTGCAGGTCCAGTTTTAACAATAGTCGTTTGTGCACAAAGGCATAAGAATCTGGTATTTGTGCATGGAGATGAACTGGTAGATCCAGTTTTGTAATGGTACTAGCCTGTGTTGAGGGGAATAGATGAATAAGGATGGGGTCAGATAGTGCTGATGTGTATGTAGTGAGTAAGGAAACCACTGTCTTTCTTCAATCCATTGCTGAGGGACTGTAGTTTGTGGATTACTTCCAGTTTTCCTGGCATGCAGGCTTACTAAATAAACAACAGAAGAGAAGGAGGATGGAGTACAAGACAGTAGAGATTGCCGACCATATGGGAGAAGACAAAGATTTTATAAGAGACACGTTGGCTAGAGTGTTCAATCAGGGAATGGAGATGCAAACGTTGGGAGAAACAATAAATTAGATTGAGAGTGACAGCACAATTCTAATTTAAGGTTGTGCCAGATGTAGGGAGTTAGGATTAGGCCTTTTTGACAGTTCAAGTGCTCAACCCTCTGTTCATACCTGATCTCATGTAACTTAAAAAATGTGATCATAACAGATTGGAATAACCAAGCACCAGCTGAACTGACATCAAGCAAATTTAAACAGAGCTGAATTGAAGCCCCAGCCAGTTTACAGCTGAAATTACTTAGGGCTACCCTCCCGCTGATCTAATTTTGTGTGGGCATTCAGTCTCTGAGCTCAAGTAGTTCTAGATCTGGTGTAACTTGTTTCTTCCCTCTCTCCTCTCCTGTCCTTTAATCTTCCTTCTGTCAGGAGATCTTAAGTGGCAAAATTCTACCAAGAGACCATTGTATTGGTAGACCTCTGAAATCAGCTGAAGTGGGTTCTGCTGGTAGAAGATAATTTATGCTGACAGAAGGTTATTTTTGCCAGCAGAAGTGGTTTGTGCCTAATCTTGGCACCTTACAACTAATGCATCTTGAATTAGGATTTCAAAACAAGAAGGTTGTACTTAGTTTAAACAATGAGAAAATTCAATTGTATTACTTTCATTGGAAAGGGTGTAACTAATCCTTGCCAGTACAAGGAAGGAAGTGAGAAGTTGTCTTGTGATGTATCAGATGTAAAAAAATAATGGAAGAATAAATAGCATATACTAAATTGATGACTATTGAGCATAGATTTCAAGAAAAGTTAGCAAAACAACTTCATATTTGTCTTCCTCATGTATATGTTGAAACATCACAAACTCAAACAGGAACAAAGAACGTTGCTCATTTTTTCCCCCGCTGCTAATACATCTTATGTTCAGCTGTCATATTTCACACACAACCCTGATTTTTGAGGTCTGGGATAAACTGCAGGTAATAGTGATGTGGTTTCCAACACTAAATGAATGAATGTTATTTTATTTCTTTAGGCCAGGAATGAGAAATGTAAGATGTTGGTGGATTATAACTTCCATCAGCCCTAGCCAGGGTAACCAACCGACCACATTGGGAAGGATCACAGAATCACAGAATCATGGGAGTTGCAGTCTAATATTTGTAATATTCCATGTTCTGTAGCTATAACATAAGGTTGCTTCCCCACCCTTGTTTGTAATTAACTGAAAAAAATGTGACTAAAAAGCCATATTCAGCTTAAACATTATTTTGTGAGAAGGTGGTCCTAATAAAGATTTTGTTTTATTATCCCTATTATGATCATTTTTTTACTGAATAGGAAACTATTTGTGCTTTATTTTACCTCCCAGCTGTTTCTTATGTGTTTTCCCATCATAATTGGCTCATAAAAGCTTTATAGCAAGCCCACATGAATGTGTACCAAGAGTGACATCTCTTCTTAGAAAGACAATAACAGTAACATTAGCATCAGGGAAACTGCAACGTTTTCTTAAAACGTGCCTATATTACAGGTCATTTTAACATATGATTGATTTTCAGTATTCTTAAAATAACTGTTATGTACATTCTCTTTAACTTTTAGGGGTTGTATGGCAGTGAACTACATGCTGTAGGGAGAGGGAAAAAAGCTCTTTTTGAGGAAAAAGGAAACCCGCAGATATATTGAAATAGGTCCCTTCATAGCTGCAGCAGAAAGTTTTGTTCCCATTGCCATTTCAGCCATAGTCAGTGGGGTTATTCTCTCATAGGGCAAAGCTTAGAAAGGTACCTTTTGGGGCTCTGAACCCTCCAGTCCGTAAGCAGCCCAAGAAAATAATGTCTTCAAGTTCTGAAGGTAGATCATGGGCATGTCAAGGTAAGCTGAGTATGCACAAAATCCTGAGCTTCATCACCCCTTGGGCATCCTTCCTCTCTGAACAGGCCATGCTAGGCCCTGGTATTGTTAGCTGATTTAATAATAATAATAATAATAATAATAATAATAATAATAATATTTATTTATATCCTGCCTCTCTACAAAATGCAATCAAGGCAGCTTACAAGATTTAAATACACAGTCCGAACCCTCAACCCACCCCTCTTAAAATACTATTAAACAATGTAGAATTTAAAAAAAAACATACTTAAAAAATACAATAACTGTGGTGAAGCCAGAGGTCAGCAATTAGATTTTCCTTCTGATAGCTGGAGAACTATTTAGGAATAGTGGGATGGGGAAGGAGAGAGGAATGGGGAGAAAATTAAATATAAGTGAACACACAGAAACACTTTTCACTCTAATCAAGATGAGAGAACAGAGCAGATTTAATTTAATTTAATTTAATATTGATCCACTGGGAAATTCTCCCCTTGAGGGCTTCTGAGGTAAGCACTGAAATTTGTTGGGAACATCTGTGTGTGTGTATGCGTGTGCACACACTTGCAGAGAGACTGAGAGAATGCATAAATAACATGTTGGTTTCCAGGCACATTAAACACAATATAACACTAATTAATCACCCCTCCCAAAGCCCCATGAGATCTCTTGGCCTCACTGCATCTCCTTTCTGGTTTCTACAGTATCTTCCAATGCTCCCGCCACCATTCATATTCACTGTTGCTTTAGGCATTATCCTTCTTCCTGACATGTCTACCAAGGACCATCTCTAAAACTGAATTTGTCACTTCATTTCACTAACCATATGTTTTGCATTTCTATTGCTATCCTCACACTGCTTATATAGATCTGTCCCTGGACTATCCACTTCATGCATCTGAGGAAGTAGACTCAAGTCCATGAAAGCTCACACTGGGATGGATGCAACAACACTACCCATTCCTTTCTTTCAGTTAGTATAAAAAGTACTACAAGACTCCTTTATACAATAATGTTGGCCATTCGTTATGATGCGCTCAGTCCTTGACGACTGTGCACTGTTGTTATGGCCAAATACATGAACCAAACTTTGACAGACTTCCCTAGTATCTGTTATTCATAGGTACACTGTGTCTGTATATGGGGGTTCTGTGCATTTATGTCAAGGGAAAGGAGATTTTAAATATCCTAGGGTATCTCTGGTTTTCCCCTTCCTGCTCAAGTGAATGCTACACAGCACTATTCAATCTCTACATTCTATAGCTGGCTAAACTCTTGGTTAGCCCATATATTAGATCCTCTTACTATCCTTTCTCCCTCCATCCATCCTTTCCTTTGAAGCAAGGCTTGTTGATTTTGCTTTGTGAAATCTGGTCTGTGGGAGGCCATAAATGAAACTGTTAAGAATTTATTTTAAAAACAAGAGGATACCTCCCACCAGGAAGACAATCTGTTATAATAATACACACAAATGATTATGACCTAACCTCCTTTCTCATTCTTTGAAGGAAAGCTAAAACCAAGCTTTTTCAAACAAGAGACAAAGGGGGATCTTGGGTCCAGTCCAGCAGGCAATTCTCCAGCACAGCACCCATCAAAAAGAGTGAGATGTGTATAGCAGCACATTAATTTCTGTTTTTTAAATGATTTTCTTTTGATTTAGTGGTTGTGATTATAAGCACATCTTTCTCTCTCTCTATTTCTCTTCCCATGGAATCTAAACTCAAAAATATTATACAGTGCAATATTTGCATCAAGCAATTTAATAAAGGGGAAGTCAACATTTTTGACAAAATGCTTTTGTCTAAAAACGAAAACACCCAAAACAGAGAATTTAGATAGAGTCTCCAATATTTTTTTTAAAAAAAAAGTTTTTCCAAAACTTAGATTTTCAAGACTCCTTGGAAAAGAATTAGAGCCTACCTCAAAGAAGGCCATAAGGGAATAAACTGAAGAATTTGGGATGCAGCTGTAAATCTAGCCCAACATAATTTACCTCTGAAAGGAGCAAAGGTCTTGGCACTAATCCCTTTTGTTCCTCCCCTCTCAAGTCCACAAGCACCTGATAGATTCTGACTCTCCCACTGGAGCACTTGGAGGGTCACAATCTCCTGCCACACACCCCTAGCGTGTACCCTCAAAGGCCTACAACAGGCAGTGGGAGCTTTTATATTTTCAAAAAGCGACCTAGAACTCACATCCAAATCATATAGAATCATAGAATCATAGAGTTGGAAGAGACCACAAAGGCCATCCGGTTCAACCCCATTCTGCCATGCAGGAACTCTCAATCAAAGCATCCCCATTGACAGATGGCCATCCAGCCTCTGTTTAAAGACCTCTAAGGAAGAAGACTCCACTACACTCTGAGGGAGTGTGTTCCACTGGACTTTCCTGCGTCAGAAATGACCCTGGGAAAACCAAAATGGGGCAAAATTGTCTTTCATGCTCCTGGAGGGCATTTTGGGGCATTACAGAGCAAAAAACAGGTGGGTTTAAGAAAAAGAAAACCCTGCAAGCCACAAAAACAGCCCTGGGGGCTATGTGCAGCACAGGAGTTGTGCTTTGCCCACGCCCTGTGATTCATCTTTATTTGGATGTCTATAGGCTTTTCTTCCCACATTCTGTTCCAGGACACCATGGAGACAGCAAAGCTACCATATCCCTCACCTGCGTTTTGTATCCTCTGCATCTTGAGATGAAGACTTCTCAAGATCTTGAAAGATGGCACATCATTTTTGTGCCTTTTTCTCTGGCCCCATAAAAGTTACAGTCACCTGATACAGACAGGCCAAAATAAAGCTGCTTCGAGTCACTTTGGAGGTATGCTGTTTAAACGATACATGCGTCCTAAGAGTCCAGAAGCCGCACCAAAGCCATGCTCCAGTCCTAAGGACTGGAGTGCAGCTTTGGTGCAACTTCCAGACTCTTAAGATGCATGCATCATTGAAACACCATACCTCCAAAGTGACCTGAAGCAGCTTTATTTTGGCCTGTCTGTATAGGGCATACAGATTTTGGATCCCCCACCCCTTTAGAACCAGCATGGCTGCCTCTTCTCTATGTAATGAAGTTCAGGATGACCTGAGGAGACATTTTTCTGAGGAATTTCCCACTCCTCCCCATGTCACTACCTGGAAAATAGTGTGGGAGAATTTGATGAGGCTATTTTTATTCAGTCAGTGGAAGGACTTTGAAGTGAAAAGGCAGTGGAGGAAGAGATTCCGTTTTAGGTAAAAATGAAGCATAAAGGAAGAGTCCTGATGAGAAATCTGTACTTAGGACAAGAGGCTATAGTTAGAACAGAATATAGAGAAACAGAATGGTTCCCAGTTGGCAAAGGAGTTAGGCAAAGCTGCATTCTGTCATCCCATTTGTTCAACCTGTGTGCAGAAAATATCATATGAAGAGCAGGTTTAGACACCGAAAAGGAGGAGTGAAGTTAGGAGGAAGTAACATCTACAATCTAAGACAGTGATTCCCAAAGTGAGCAGTATGCTCCTCAGGGGGTGGTGGAAAGATCCAAGGGGCAGTGAGGGGGAAAGGGGGCAGTGGAGGGCCTTCAGTTAAAGTACTAGTGCACAAGAAAGACAAGGAAAACCAGCAGCCTTTAGGACCATCGTGGGGATGAGGTTGCATGAAACTTCTTTTCAGGGTCACTTAAAAACCACCATGAAGCCTCTTCTGCTCTTCACCTGCCTGTGCAAGCTCATTCACTTAGCTACATCTTTCACAAGTAGTGGCAGGAAATTCTTGTGAGGGTTGAGTGCAAGGCATCATTTCTGTTACTTGGAGTGGCACCATTTTGGGACAGACTCACTGACTGGAACAAGGAGTTAGGGCAGTGGGGAAGAAGCAGCAGCAGAAGGAGCTTTCACGTTTGAGAGTGTGCTTAAGCTTTATATACTCCCGCTTGTTCTTGCTTTCTTTTCATCGGACAGGCTGAAGGAAGAGGTCTCCAATCCAGAGCATGTAGCCTCTGTAAATCCACCGTACAGACAACAGCTCTGCCTCAGCAAAGGATTGAGAGTTGTTCTTTGCTGAGGAGAAGCGTCTCTCTTTGCACTAGGTCACCATGGGAGCAGTGATCAAGCAGCTGGCTGAGCAGTGACCAATAAGCTTCTTGCCCACACTGGCCTTTATGACAAAGCTGGAAAGGGTGAGAGGCTTCTCTGCCAGTGCTTAGCCAGATGCATGGCTGCTGCTCTGGTGATGACCAGGAACCAAAGGAGTAGCAACTAAGCAGCCAGTCGAGTGGCAACTGAGAAGCCTCTTGTGGCACCGGCATTATCACAAGGCTGGTACTGGTTCTAATAGCTTCTTGATTGCTATTC
Organism: Sceloporus occidentalis; assembly: GCA_023333645.1. Lineage (NCBI taxonomy): Eukaryota > Metazoa > Chordata > Lepidosauria > Squamata > Phrynosomatidae > Sceloporus > Sceloporus occidentalis. The sequence goes on along the minus strand of JALMGF010000002.1, from coordinate 108,891,787 downwards.
AGTTGGCTCCTTGGTTGCTGCTCCCAAGGTAGCTGGGTACAAAGCGAGCAGCAACCAAGCTATGAAAGAACTGGGCAAGATCCTAAAGATATACAACTGAACACTAATTCTAGGAAAAGTTGAGGGAAGTAGAACAAGAGGAAGACTGCATGACAGATGGCTAGACTCAACCAGGGCAGTCACAGGCTTGAACCTACAGGACTTGAGCAGAGCAGTATCAGACAGAGGGTCTTGCAGATGTCTCATTCATAGGATTGCCATGTGCTGAGGTCAATTTGAAGGCAGTTAACAGCACAATAAGGGTAAAAGGCCCTGTAAAATTGGTCATGCTTTATAGATGTCCCTTAAAACCTATCTGAGTTTCATGTTTCACTGGGCTCACATTCCAATTGTTGTTGCTGTTCTCCTTTGAGGAAAAATGGGAGACTCCTCAAAAATTATTCAGAGGGTGAAGAGAAAGCTGGAGGCTGGAATTTGAATCTGATTTAGAAACAGATGCTTCGGTGGACACAGTGCAGAGACAGCTTCTGAAAGGGAGAATTTTGAAAAGTGTGGCTGTTTTCCTCAGCCTTTGACAGAGCTTGTAAAAACAAAATATCCTACTAACAAGCAAATTAAATGCCCTGGAGAATTTTGACAAATTTAGAAATATCCAACTATTAAGGCATTATAGAAAGCAGCATACTGTTGATGTTGATGGCACTGAAAAGATTACAGAAGCATTGCTGGAGTCTAAGCAGTACTTTCTCTTCATATGTGTATAAACCTCTCATTCACTTGAATGGGGATATGTGTGTGTGTTTGTGTGTGAGACAATGTCTGGAGAGCTGAAGAGATGAGTTTAATTTTCACAACTCCATTACAACTGCTGTGTTCTATAGTGTGTGATGTAAAAAAGCCAATAGATACACTTTAAACCAGAAATCTTTTCAGTCCTTTTAACAGACATACACTGAATTTGTGTTTGGGGGCCAGACCTACAATCCAGGAGAGTGAGGTAGTTACTTTAAGCTTCAAATGTTGGGAAGTGGCAGTCAAGCATTGAAGAGAAGAGTAGTGAGGCATAGATATACTGAAATGATCTGCACCCAGGAGTAAATATATATTCAGTTTTGTACAGTTTTGAATGGTGCCGCAAGGCAATGGGCAAATGAGGACTATGGCCCTATACAGACAGGCCAAAATAAAGCTGCTTCAGGTCACTTTGGAGGTATGGTTTTTCAATGATGAACGCATCCTAAGAGTCTGGAAGCTACACCAAAACTGCACTCCAGTCCTTAGCACTGGAGCGTGGCTTTGGTCCGGCTTCTGGACTCTTAAGACACATGTATCATTCAAACAGCATACCTCCAAAGTGACTGAAAGCAGCTTTATTTTGGCCTGTCTGTAGCAGGCCAATGTGACACTGCCTGGACTGACTCAGTCCCTGCCCAGCCATACCTTTATCTGTCTCTATCCTGCATTGTCTTTGTGTCCCCACTGCTGATGCCATTCTCCCATAGCTAATAATAATAATAATAATAATAATAATAATAATAATAATAATAATATGATTTATTTATATTCCGCCTTTTCCATGCGGAATCATGGCGGATTACAAAGCAAAGGGAGCAAAATACAAAGTACACCCCCCACACCAATTACATCACAGCAAACATAATACAATCGATTAATTATACAAGAAGTCAAAAAATACATAGAAAAGTACAAAATACAAAAAAATCCAAAATACATCCCTCCCCTTCACCCACAGAGGTGTCTCTTCTTCTGCATCTTACATTCCAGTAACAGCAGATGAGTCCTCCCCACCAATCCCTAGTGGGGGGGGGTCCTCTGGCAGACTAAGCAATTTGCTTTTTTTGGTCTCGGGGAGGGCTAACTACTACCTCCCAGAGGGCCTTCTCTGCAATTGCTCCCAAACTATGGAACGGCCTGCCGGATGAGATCCGTCAAATTGCCAGCTTAGACAGCTTTTAAAAAGCTGTCAAGACGGATCTCTTCCGGCAGGCCTTTCCTGAATAAAGTGTCCGGCCACAGAATGACTGCCCCCCACATCATGTATTAGCCCACCGCTCTGTCCTCATTACATATATGTGTGTGTGTGTGTGTGTGTGTGTGTGTGTGTGTGTGTGTGTATATATATTCTGTTTTAATAGATATTTTAATTGTAACATGTTTAATCCTATTTTAATAGATATTTTAATTGTAACATGTTTAATCCTATTTTAAGGGGGGATTTGGGACACAATGTTGTAAATGTGGATTTTAATGTTTTGTGAGCCGCTTTGATTGTCTTGTCACAGAAACGTGGGATACAAATAAAAGTTTTATTTTATTTTATTTAAAGCATTTAGGTAAAAATAAATAAATAAATAAATAAATAAATAAATAAATAAATAAATAAATAAAGGCAACATTGCAATAGAAGTTTACTATAGGCCATCAAGCAAAGACAAAGTGGTGAATGGTGCTTTTCAAAAACAAATCTGAGAAATCTCAAAGATGCAAAAGTTAGTAGTTTTTAGGAATTCAATTGCTCTGAAATCTGCTGGGGGACTAACTCAGCTAAGCATAGGTTCTCCAACAAATTCCTTGTGTGGCTTGCGCATAATTTCTTATTTCAAAAGGCAGAGGAAGGAACAAAGCGATCAGCAATCCTGGACTTGAACCTAACCAATAGTGAGCAGTTGGTTACTAGAATCAAAGTGGTCAATACTTTAGGGTACGATGACCATGTAATGCTAGATTTCAAGGTTCTGGGATGAAAGCACTGATCTCTTCTCCTCCTCTTCCACTTCCCAAACTTCTTTTCTTCGGGGAGGGGGGGGTGGAAGAGGCAAGGAAAGTGCTTGAGGCCTCTCCCTGAGGAAGGAGGAGGAGGAAGAGGAAGAAAGCTATTACATGAATGTTTGAATGAAAATATGCACACTAATAAAATATTTTTATGCATATACTATGTTGGGGGGATGACATCCACAAGTAGATGTAAAGGGGGTCTCAAGGGTAAAAAATCTGAGTACTACTGGTATAAGGAAAGCTAAAGCTCAGAATAATCTGAAACTGGCTAGGCAACCAAAGAGCAACAAAAAGGAGTTGTTCAGTTCTATTTGGGCAAGAGAATGACCAAGGAGGCAGTGGGGCTGCTGTTCAATAAGGATGGCAAAATACTAGTAGATCTCACAGTAAACAGGCAAAACTACTCAATACCTATTTTACTTCAGTTTCCTCCTAAAAAAACAACTGTGTGCTTCCATGCCACAGGAGAGACCTTGGCAAGCAATCTGGATTACAAATCAAGACTGACAGAGGGTTAGACAAAAATTACCTAGCTAACCTAAACAAGTTTGGATCTACAGGGTCAGGTGAACTGCAACCCACAGTAGTGAAAGAACTTGCTGATGTACTCTCTGAACCACCTGCCATTATTATTTAGAAATCCTGGAGAACAGGCAAGGTGTCAAAGGACTGGAGAAGCATTGTCCCTCTATTCCAAAAACAAAAAACAAAAACAAAAAAATCAGCAAAAATCAGATCCAGAAAACTACAGACCACTCAGCCTAATGTCAATACCAGGAAAAATATTAGACCAGATTGTACAGGAGTCTGTGTGCAAGTATCTTGATGACAATGCAGAGATCAGTAGGAGCCAGCATAGGTTTGTCAAGAACAAATGCTGCCAAACTAAATTTGAGATGATGGTGTGGAGGGAATTGTTATCAGGTTTGCAGATAGCACAAAACTGAGAGTGGTAGCTAACACATTTAAAGATAGGAACAGAATTCAAACTTCCTAGGAAACTAGAAAATTTGGCAGAAATTAATAAAAGGAAATTTAAAAAAGACAAATGGAAAATTCTACACTTAGGCCACAAAAACCAAATGCACAAATATAAAATGGGGAAATACATGGCTCAGCAGTATTATCTGTGAAAAAGACTATTGCTGATCATAAGCGGAACATGAGCCACAAGTGCCATGTTGCATCAAAGAAAACAAATGCTATTTTAGCCTGTATTAATGGAAGCACAATTTCCAACCAGAGGTCAGTAAAAGTCTCACTATATTCTGCTCTAGTCAAGTGTCATGTAGAGTGCTGTGTTCAGTTCTGGGCTATGTTCAGTTCAGTGGAGGACTGTGTTCAGTTCTCATTTTAAGAAGGGTATGGAACAGTTGGCGCAGTTCTGAGGAGGGCAGCAATGATGATCAGAAGCATGGGGAACAATAACATATGAGGAAAAGTTGGGGGAGTTCATAAGAAGGAGCGTTTTAGAAAGTAACTAAAAATAACAATGTGGTTATTTTTTGAGAAATAGGAAAACAAGGGATAACTTGTTATAAATCATAACTATAAAGGTAACTAAGGGCCTCAAGAGACCAGCACTAAACACTGGCATCGGGGAGAAGTGGGGGCATGGCGACCACACGCTGGATGCCCCAACTCCTCCCTGATGCCAGCGTCAAGCCTCCTGCCTGACAACATGGCTGGTGGTGTCACACCCCTTCTTTGGCATAGCTTTTACATGCGCTGTGCCAAAGCATCTCAGAAAAAGTGCTGCCACAGAAGCAAAAACATCTTTTCCCTAGCAAAAAAAGAAGTGGCTTTCTGTGGCTTCTTTTTGCACTGGGGAAAGGCTGGATTGGGGCACGGCATGTAGTTGCTGTGACTCTGATCCAGGAAGGAAAGGGGCGATGGGACGCCGCTCCAAAGGGGTGGTCTGTTTCACCCCTAACTTGTCATAACTCTAAATAAGAGACAGAAAAACCCCTACCCCTCTGCTTAATGACAGGTATTTCTGCTAACTCCTTCCAACTATAACTCTCCAAAATATGTCCTACACCATTCCTTAGGTTACTCTAATGCTCAGCGGTGGATGGGAAAGAGACATAGGAGGCTGCAGACAGAAAGGCTTATTCACTGAATGAATGCCTGTTCTATTTATAGAAAGAAAAGAGCCAACCAAGTGTGTTTTACTACTTCAGATTTGTTGGCAGAAATCAGGTGGCTTCCAGCTTTCACCATCCTAAATGATGTTAAATTTAGATTTACATGAACCTTCTTTCCCTCATCAAAATGCTTCAGCCATGTGACAGTATATTTAGTGTTTCAAATGTTTTCCTTTAGAGTTCATAATGTGTTTATTACATGCGACTAAATTCAGCATATTGTTTAAGTAGGGAAAATTAGAGGAATATCTCTATAACGTTTGAATGGCTTGAAAATGTGTAGAAAGAGCACTATAAGATACTGACATATTATGTATGAGCAGGTGAAGCCAACCAATAGTTTGCAAAGACGTGGGTGTTGCATTTAGGCCTTGTGGCTCTCCTCCAGTCCATCCATCAGACCCGAGCGAATGACAAACCCTGGAGCTCCCCTCCCTGCCTGATACCAACTATGGCCAGCTGTGAGCGGCATCGAGGGAATCCGAGGCCAGGTTTCAAAAGCCTTGTGGCTCTCCTTCGGTCCATCCAGCCACCAGCCTGAGAAGGAAGACAGACCCGGAGCTCGCCTCCTGCCCAGGACCAAACTAGGGCACTCTTAGGAGTGTAGCATTTTATTGGTTTTGTATTATTTTAATTGTTTAATTTAATCTAAATTGAGGAAATTGCTATTATCTTGTAATGTTTTTGGTAGTATAAAGGACTAGGTCTCATGCTGCTATTGTATTATTATTGTCCTAGTATTTGTACCGGACTGTATTTTTTGCTGATAGAGGAAAGTTGATATTTGTTAGTTAGATTAATTATGTTAGGGTATATTTTAATTTATTATGTTGATACTGTGGATTTTGTTTTTTGTATTTTTCTATATGTATTTTTCTATATATATTTTCCTGGCTTTAGACATTAGGTTTATGTTCTGTATTTTCACTTATATGTATTGTATGATTATTTTTTGTATCTAATGTCCTTGTTGTAATCCGCTTTGATTCTGTGAGAAAAAGGAGGACTAAAAATAAGTTATTATTATTATTATTTGTTCTTTGATTTCTTCTTATAATATACAAGTTTGCCAGATATGGAGATATTGTGCTAACTGTTTCAATGAACTATCCATGAATTAGTACTGAAGATAGTTGACATTCAAACAAAAACTTTATAAATTGAATTTCAAAAGTAAAATGTTCTAAAATTTTCAGCTTCCCAGGAGCATCTGATTGGTCATTGGATGGAAAGAAGATGCTTTGCTTAATAGATGCTTGGTCTAGTGCTCTCTCTCTCTCTCTTTTCCTCCCTGTCCTCTGCCTCTGTCCCCATTTTAAAACCAAAGGAGGGATCCCTGCACTCTTTACCCCCTACAGGAGTCCCTTATTCCAGTGTCATAAACACAAAAAGCTCAAAGAGAAGGGAGGTTTTCTCAAAAACAAAAACAAGACCATTTTGTACATTAGCTGTCACTGTCACTCAGCTTGAACAAAATCATCAAGCATTTTTAACACAGATGCAGGCTTCATCCAATGCAGGGAAGGAAAAGATAAAAGGCTTCCTGACAAACAAGAAGGCAAAGGTGAACAAATAAAACTGTTCAGGGTTGCCGGTGTCTTTGTATTCTTTCCAAATAGATGAAATGCGTACACATGCACACGCACACACACAGTGGTTGTTGCTAGCAACAATTTTGACATGCAGTGTTTTCTGCAGAAGTTGTTGTTTTCTATCAAACAGTCCATAGGAATGATAGACCTTAGCCTCGCACATCCCTAATGGAGTTAACAATGTTAACACTGCAGTCCTTTATATGACTCCTCATTGTTGTTCAATGTGATTTCCTCCCAGATAAATGCAAGTAGAATTGTAGCCATAATCATTTAGTTATTAATTGTACAGCTATTAGTATTGCTCCTGTGGTTAATTCCCTTCATACTCAAAAAGTAAATGGATAGCACAAGGCACCAGTGCAAGTACACAAACTGGGCCATTACATGATCAGCAGTTTAAGTCTAGCAAGTACAGGAATTGGTCATGCTTACTCTAAGGCATAAACCAAAACCTTGGCCATGCATTTTATTTCCCTGTTCATTTATGCATTTGAACTGTTAGAGTGTCATGTTATCAGAGTTCTCTGGGTGCCATACAACAGAATACAGTATATAACATATTATATACTTTAACATAATGCAACTATAAAATAATGACTAGAGACAGCACATAAGATAACCAAGAGCAAAAAGAAAGGAGGAAAAACAACAGTATATAAAACCAAATTAAAACCATAAGCAAAGGAGAAAAATTGTAAGCATTAAAATGACTAGGAAAATAAGGTCTTTGCTGGTGCTCAAAAGACCATCAGTAAGCATTAGCCATCCATAGAAAGGCATTCCAAAGAAAAAGGGCATTTCTACATGGACCATTTACAGCAGTTTCTTCCTGCCCTTGTGTTGGCCTGTCCAGATGACACAGGGCCAAAGGCCCAATTCAATTTCAGACTTTATTCAGGATGGTATTCTTGATTGCTTGTAGTCCATCTTGATGTAGGATGTTGGTGTACAAGGGTTTGAGGATAGGGTTCTGCAACTTGGAAACCTCTTTTAAAGTTCAGAATAAACCTGAGAAGGTATTTATGTTTGGGTAGCATGAGTACCGCCTGTTACCGTGCAATGTTTGTAAATTTTATTTTTAATAACCATTGTTTAAAATCTGCAGATTGCATTATAAATTTGATGTGGAGAATCTGAGATATCTAGAAATTGAATGTGGTAGAAGGGAAATAAAAGTTCTCCCAAAGATGTACAAATATCCTTCCTCTTTGAATGATGTGCATCTTACTGATGAACAAACTCTTCCCAAACATTTCCAACTCAGTTCTTTCAGGATCTGGCAAGTGTCTTGTTCTAATGCCCCAAAGAAAAATGAAACAACAGCCTCTTTTGTCTAGCCCCAGTCTTTGACAGAAGAAACATATGGAAAGGAAAGAAACTCCAGTTACAAATAGAGTCTTCCCAGGGTGCTTAATAAAGACACAGGCAAAGATGGTGTCAGAATAATTGGAATACATTGCCATCCCAGTGTAATGCCAATTTCTGGCTTTTGTACATTCAAAATGGCCTGGGAATATGACAGCCTCCCAGAATAATGGAATACATTCAAGTAACTTTTGGAGCTGACATATTCGAGTCTCCACAGGGTAAATACTAAAGAAGTACATCTATTAGCTGCCAAAGCTTGGTATAAAAGGCAGAGGCTGCCAGCTATGACAAGCAATAGATCAGTGGAAAGGATTTGGACTGTTTCCTGAAAAATTATTTTGAAAAATATCAAACATAAGGCATGCCTAAAGGAAATCTAAATCACCATGTCTGTATCTATAGGTCCTGAGTAAAGAGAACTCAAGGGATTAAATCTGACTCTTAGTCCCAAATTAGAGTAAACCCAGTGAGCTAATAGGATTTACTGATGGTTGACTTTCTATATAGCAATTGATTCAGTATGTCTATTATAGCTGGGAATAGTGACTGGAACCATTACATATTAATGGTATTAAAATTAAATCTGAGCATAAGGTATTCATGTTGTAAAGTTAAAAAACTGACCTCTGTTTGGGGGATCTGTCAGCCCCAAAGTTTTCCTTTGATCATTTGCATAAAGAGTACTATAGGTGATATTGTTGTAGTGAAAGAATTGAATACTTTTGCCTGGGCTCCCTCCATTCCAACTTCCATTGCTAAGACCTCTGGGGGAGAACAGCAACCAGGCACAGGTTCATCTTCCCTGGATATCAGTGGGTAGTGAGAGCTCCTCCATCCATGTTCTAACTGCCATTACAGTGGTTTCTGAGGTGAAAGAAAAGTAGTTAGGACACGCTGAACTTAATTCCCGCCCTATATTCCCCTTGCCATGTCTTATTTATATTGTATGCCTGAAGGCAAACCTGAGTCCCACTAACTAATTGTAAGTCACTCTGGGAACTTTTGTGGTGAAAAGGTGGAATATAAATATAAATAAATTTTGATCCCATTTGGATTACCGTAATGCACTCTGCAAGAGGATGCCTTTGAAAAATGCTCAGAAACATCAGAAACTTCAGCTGGCCCAAAGAGCTACAGCCACACTATTTACTGGGGCTGGCTACAGGGAACATAGAGCCGTCAGTTAATTTCCAGATACAATTTAAAGTGATGGTTTTGACACATTTTAAAGTTGACTGGGTAACCCTGCTGGAAGAGATGCATATTTAATGTTGTTTTAAATGGTGTCAGCATTTTCAGTTGTTGTATTTCTTCCAGCAGGCCATTCCACAGTCAAGGGGCACAGATGAAAAAGTCCTCTGGGAAACCATTGCCAGTCTAGTCCTGGCTGGTTGGAGTAAACATTCCCCAGAGGACCTGAGTGTATGGGGTGAATTGTACAGGAGAAGGTGATCCTGTAGTTAAACAGGACCAAACCATGTAGGACTTTAAAGGTAATAACCAACACTTTGTACTTTGTCCAGAAACTAATTGGCAGTTTTTATGAACCCATTAGAGCTCTAAGATCATCCGATCTTCTCTCTGTCCCATGACCTTCTCAGGTTTATTTCGTGGGAACAAAGCAGAGGGCCTTCTTGGTAGCTACTCCTAGACTTTGAAACTCCCTCCACAAAGAGACCAGGATGGTCCTGTCCTTGGTCTCCTTACATCAACAAGTCAAAACAATTTTTTATGCTGTCAGACTTTTAGAAGTGGGGTTTCAGAGCTCTGCAGTTCTGTTTTTTAAGGTGTATATATATATATATATATATATATATATATATATATATAGGCTTTTAATAATTTTTAATGTTTTTAATATTTAATCTTTTTTACTTTATAACTTGTTTAATCACTTTTAAATAACTCTGGCTAGAATCCTGGTGGGGCATTGCATCTTCATAAATGGACTGACACCTATGTGAATTAGAATTTCACAGTTGTGCAACATCTGTGTCAGAGAGGGCTGCTATTACAATATTACATAGCAGAGCCAGCAAAATGTCTGATGTGTATCACTGCCCAATGCACATTAATGCCTGATGCACAATAGGACCAATGCACATATGACTGATTGTAAGGTCTGACAGTTAACCTAGTTCAAAAATTCAGGCTTCAATAAGTAAAACTCAGCAACCCTTTTCCCCCCAGTTACTAACTGTCCACAACAGAGACATTCATTGTTAGAATTAAACAGCAAGCATTAGCAATGCCTAATTAAACTACACATAATTTCAAATTATTGGCAGGCTAATTGCTCATTTGTTACAAATTCATAACAATTTTGTTTCTCTCATTTCCCATAGTGCTGCCTCCTTGTTCCTTTAGCCAGTTTCTCCACAGAAGAATGACCTTAGCTGGTCTTCAGGGAAGCCTGCCTCCTTTTCTTTGTTTCCATGCCACCTGTGGATGTGTTAGCCACTTAATACAATTTCTTCACTGCATATCCCATCACATTTCCACCAGCATGCCAACTCCCATCACCCTGTCTTTGCATTAAAATCATGGCAGCCAAATGCAGCTCCTAACATGATGCATATTATATTGGTCCAAATGAGCATTAGACACTCTTGCCGGTGTCCTGTTACACATCTTCACAATTCAGTAGCCAGGTTTATTAGCATTTCTACTACTTCATGGAGTACATGCAAAGTTAAGTTACATAAAAGAGAATAGAGCATTCCAGCATCTAACATTTATACTTTTATCACAGTCTGAGACTCCCTTATCTGAAATGCTTGGGACTGCAAGCAGTTTGGATTTTAGATTCTTTTGGATTTTGAAATATTTGCATATAGTATAATGAGATACGTTGGAGATGAAGCCCAAGTATAAATATGAAATTAATTTATTTTTCCTATACATTTTATACATATAGCCTGAAGGTAATTTTACATACAATATTTTAACATTTGGACCTGAAACAAAGATTTTGTACACTGAACCATCCGAAAGCAAAATGTCACTATCTCATCCACTCATGAAAAAGTTTTGGACTTTGGAACATTTCATATTTTGAAATTTTGGACAAGAGAGTCTCAACCTGTAAGGACTTTGTATAGTTTTTTAAAATCTGTATGTTTTTAAATCTGTTGTTAGTCACCTTAAGTTCCATTATTGGGAGAAAGGTGACATACAAATGCAATAAGTAAGTAAGTAAATTTAGGCCATTACAAGATAACAATAAGCTAGATAATGTTTCACATTTCTTCCTTACCTGTCCACTGCCACAAACATCAGACTTATCACCTTCAAAGAGGTTTATGTGGGAATATTTTGCTGTGCCACCTTCCAGGGCACTGTACCTGTTTCAACACATAGACATGTGAACATTATTTTATTTACCTGTCTTCTAGTTAAAAATGAACAAAAACTCATGAGTATTTTACACAGTTGGCCATAATGGATGGTTTCTGGTTCACCTTAAAAATAAGTAACCAGCAAGGAAGAGACCTTTAAAAAAAGTGAGCAGCATTCAACATGGTATTCCTGCAGACCTGCAACTGTTGACTCATACACTTAAATAGTCTACATTCTTTATGGAAATTGTTATAACCAACTCTTGATTCATTCTCAGAGTGGAATGGAGGAGGAGGAGGAGGAGGAAATAGTTGTTGTTCTTGTTGTTAAACTTCAAACTTCAAATAAGTAAGTAATGGAGAAGCATGAGTTCTTCAAAGATCTCTTTGGACTGGCCTGAGAATTTCCTAAGGGATCAGGGAAGAATGCCCAAGTTTAATCACAGAAAGGTGCCATTCAGGATCACTCCTCCCTTGGCACAAACACATCCCCCTTTTACCTTTTACCCACCAGGATTTGGTAACAGGAATTCTGGTACAGAACCCTTGATACTACACAAAACTATAAATCCCAGGATTCTATAGGATGGAGCTTTGACAGCTAAAGTGGCATCAAAGTGGTAAAAATGTATGTCAAGGGCTCTTTACAGACCGCCGAAATACGGCGGTCCCCCGGTGCTGCTCTTTGCTGCGCGAGGGAGCCGCTGCATGCAAACTGCGCGACTCCCTCGCGCAGCAAAAAAGGAGCTCCAAAATGGAGCTCCTTCTCACGGCGCGGCTATCACACCGCGACACGTGCGGAAGTACAGCGTCCTCTATGTAAAAATGGCTGCAGCCGTCTGGAACGACCGCCGTCATTTTTTACGCGCAGAGCACGTATTAGGGTTAGGGAGGTGCGGAAGCACCGCACCTCCCTAACCCTAGTACGCGCTCCGCGCGTACTTTAATGGCGGTTTGTAACCCACCTAAGAGACCTAAGTTAGTTATACCTAAGTAACATCCCATTGATTTCAGGGGGTGTCCACTTGAAGTTCAACTACGTCTGAATGCAACCCTAATTAAACAGCCTCATTTTGGGTTTTGAGATGTGACAGATAGCTCTCCTACATATGTGAGGCATACATGTACATTGTGTTGTTGTTGTTGTGTGTCTACAAGTCATTTCTGCCTTATGGTGACCCATGGTTTTGTTGGCAATATTTGTTCAGAGGGGGTGTGCCATGGCCTCCCTCTGAGCTTGAGAAAGTGTGAGTTGCCTAAGTCACCCAGTGAGTTTGTATGGCTGAGCAGAAATTTGAACCCTGGTCTCTCAGGGTTTTTATCCAGCATTCAAACCACTGCACAACACTGGATGTCTGGTACATGGAGGCTGTCACTTTACATTTTACAAGTAGGATCATAATGCTGTTTGATGTGGGGAGTCATTTCCTCTATGGACATTTCCCCAGATTCTGTGAACCCTGGGAAGAGCTTGTGACTGTGAGTGCTCCTCACTCCATGCAAACTCCATCTTTTTCTTGCTAACTTTGCTCAGCTGAAGTTTTAACAAAACCTACTAGTTCTTTCTCCAAATGTCCTCCAGAGCCATTCCTTTGAGAGTTAACCTCATTCTTTTGGTTGCCATCTGAATGAGCAGATGGAACCTAAAGCAGTCCCAGAAACAAATTGTGCCCTAATACTGTAGTATGCTCCAATAAGACAACAAGCACTGCAACAATTGAAAGGTATACAGCTTGCCATATGGCTGCTGTGCGCCAGTGACAAATGTTGACCTGCACCTACACCGCTAGTACAAGTATGGAACTTAAAAAGCAATTTTTGCCTTATGAAAAAAAATAGCAGAAGGAAGTCCTTTTCTTTGGGCAAAGCATCATTTTGGGATTTTCTAGTTGACAAACATCTCCCCCCACCCACCCTAAATTCATTACTTCAGAAGGCTCTCTGTGAACATGCCAAATGAAAACCAGTCTGGCTCCAATTACTCTATTGTGTCTTTAAGGCTGTAATAATTCGTCTTTTCAGCGAGGCTTGGGGGTGGGAGCAGATGGACTTTTTTGCTCTGATGAAAACCTTGCTGTTTTGATGGTGAATTCCCAGCAGAATTCTAAGAAATCAATAGCAGAAGGCTTCTCTCTCTTTCAGTAGTTCCATGGCTCCCATCTCTGTATGGCTGTATTCCTCCATTAAAATATCTGATGCCTTTATAATAAACAAAAGCCAAGGCTCAAAAGAGATGAGTTCCACACTACAGCTCTGGATTTGTGTCATTCAAACAGCAATGCCCCATGCGGTATAGCAAGCCCATTTGAAACTGAGAGAGATAGATTCTAAAACTGGCTGTGATGTGGCATTAGGGTCTATTGGTGAACAAAGAAGGGAAAGCTATCCAACTGGCAATGTGATAGTGTTTGGATACACTGGCAATCACTTTTTGAGTCCCCATCTATTGGATGCAAATGGTGCACCTTTGTAGATGTTATCTGTGGGGCGTTGTGTGTGTTGTTAAAGTACTGGCATCAGCTTCCAAAAACCAGGGCAGCCTGCAGGGTCCATCACTGATGTCTGAACTGTACTGATCTCCCCTAAACAAACTAATCCAGTCTGGCACTCAAAATCTGAGCTGGGCTGCTGGGTTTAGCTACACATTTAATACCCCACAATGTCCTTGATACAGTGTTGTTCCAGGGCATTTTGAGAAGTAAAATTGTCTATAAGATAAAGTCATCCAGTATTAGGGCTGTGGTAACTACTGCTGCCCAATAGAGCCAAAGAAGAGGAAAACAAAAAGATGGCCTGCCAGAACCTTCTTAAACTGGAATCCAGCTCTGGCTATGGTATCCAGGCATCTAGGAATATTCTAAACCTTGATGTCTTTTCTGTCATCTGGCTGCCTATTTATCCATAGATTAATTAATAGATAGGGAGATATATGTAAAGGAAGGAAGTCAGGCAGATATTCTTGACTGTAAATAGTGAAAAAGAGTCACTGTGGTGTTAAGGTTTGAGTTCTGGGCTAGGACTTTTGAAGTCAAGGGTTCAAATTTCCACTTAGACATGGAAGTCACCTGGGTGACCTTGGGCAAGTCACACTCTCTCAGCCTTAGAAGAAGACAGTAGCAATGGCAAACCTACTCTAAATAAATCTTGCCAAGAAATTCCTAGGAAATGGTCACTATAAGTAAGAGTCAACTTGAACGCACATGACAACAACAGCAACAACCACAACAACAGTATAGTGGAGAAATGATAAATTCTATGACATAAAATTGTTGCTTGGCTGTACTATGCTGAAGTTAGATTTCAACTACAACAGCCAGTAAATCCAGTCAATGCTGATAATGCCAGTTCATCTGTACAAACATTATTCTCTCCTGTGCTAAGCGTTAGGAAATCTCCTGGAAGACCGAGCAGTTGATAGCTGTAATGCAGTGAAGAAAAGTTTCATTATTTTGGTCATAAATATATTGCAAAGTGCATTTTAGGTAAGAATGTATGGAATAGTCAGAGTTTTTCGATCTCCACAAAAAAAAAGGAAAGTAAAGAAAAGAAAGCAGATGTCCTATTATTTCTGCAACTTTATCAGACTAGAATGCTAAAGTGAAATTACAGCAGGATAGTTGAGTCTGTGGCCGTACCTTATCACATAACACCATGTCTTTCCTGTAGCTGCTTAATCTTCCATCTGTTTCTGGAGTGATCTTTTTAATTGATTGGCAAAACCTGTCAATATCTCCCAGTCATGCTGTTTTTCTGGTATTGATGCATATATGATAAGTTCCTTCCACTTCATTTCCAATATGGAGGCAGTCACATGGTGCAAGTGGATGTGATTATGCTCCTCTCCCCCTCTCCTTCACTATTCCCAAGTTGGCTTTTTTCTGATTTCTTTTCTTTTCTTTTACTTAATCAATTGCTGTGACTGCAATTGAAAATTTAAAAAATAAAAAAAAAAAAGAGACTGAAAGACACACTGGGAAGAGCATAGGGCAAGAAGGCAGGGTTATGAAGGTCAGTGTGCAGAAGACAGAGTCAAGAATTATAGCAACACTATGGCACTTTTGAAGAGCTGTGTGAAAATTAATGTCACCAAACTGGCCTGTTTGCATTCCCTATACTAGTGCAATTGTGGCATCTTAGTAGCTTAGTGTAATAAAGTCCCTTGTTTCAATCTTTTGGCCGATTTTGTGTAGTTTGGATGACTTCTCAAGACTGAAAATGGACTTTAGCATCTGACAAATGTGCACATCTCCATGTTGAGGGAAAACACTGGTATTTTGACTGCAATGGGATGGTACTGGTGGCAGGAGTGATGCAGCTCCTGGTGCACCCTGGGGGCACTCATCCTTTAGAAGTCAACCATAACGCTGGCTGGGAATGATAGGAGTTTCTGACCAGAACATCCAGAGGGCAATGATTAAGAAAAACTGCTTTGTAGCCTAAGCAAAAAAGAGGCTGTCCTTTGTCTAGGCAGGTTTACAGACCTTCAATAGAAGGCTGTTAGGAGACAGGCCCTGCCATTTTGGTTTGCTTGTAAAGTGTCATGATGCGTAATGTTGATTGTGTTGTGTAAAAGAGCACAATTGCCAAATGAGAAGATTTTTTTTCTTCCCCCAGATCTCTTTTCCCACCAATAACTACAGGTTGGCAGAACAGGAAAAAAAACATTGCATATTTGAGCCTTCTTGGATTCAAATGAGCCCATTTTTGCCAGTATGGAAAGAAAGCATTCTACTAGTCTTTCCCTTGCCTATGCTTGGCAAAAAGAAAGATGAAGGAACACCTGCTGAAAAGGACACAAATTAAGTATGCTATGTTAGTGTCTCTAATTAGTATAAGTAGCATGTCCTATTTGCATATTATTCAAATTTCATTGCTCAGATTTATTTTGGAAGGGGAGGGGGGAATGAGATCATGGATACATCATTCCTCATTATATGCATCACAGCAATACATAAAATGCCTTTTTATGTTCTGTAGGTTGACAGACATTAAACCAGTTATTCAACACAAAGAACCCCTCTCTGGCATTTCTGATTACACCTGAGTGGCAAACATTACATACAGCTAATACATTAGCCTGTCTTTAAAATTTCTTTGTGGAGGGTCAGGAAGGAGGGGAGGCATTAAAGTCTGTGGAAGCATCTGGAAATCCCAAGTTAGTGCATTGTTTTTCACCTAGCAGATGGAGAGAGCAAGTGAGCACATTTTTCACTGTGTGTGTGGTCCATGCGTATAAGGACTGTTATGCGAATAGCAATATTTCCCTGAAAGTTTGTAGTTCATATTATTATTATTTGTTTATTATCTGTACAGTTCGCAAAATGTAAAAATTACAGGTATCCAAAAAGCTTGGGACCAGAAGTATTTTGGATTCCAGAATTTTTCAGATTTTGGAATATTTTCATGTATATAATGAGATATCTTGGACATGGGACCCAAGTCTAAATATGAATTTCATTTATGTTTCATATACACCTTATACATATAATCTATAGGTAATTTTATACACAATAATTTTGTGCATGGAACAAAGTTTGTGTACACTGAACCATCAGAAAACAAAGGTGTTAATATCAGCCATCCATGTGGACAATTTTAGATTTTGGGATGTTTCAGATTTTTGAATTCCAGATAAGGAGTTGCTGGTGTTCCATTACACAACTTTGTAATTGACTATCAGGTTCTTTGGAGCCTACACTACTTCATAGTTAGGTATCAGTAAAGTTATGCAACATAGAATGTGACAGATAATTCTGGCTGATATTCCTATATCGTTTCATATAATAAAACCTCTCAGTGGGGCTTACATAATAAGATATAAGATATGAAAAGTTTAAAATATTTATATTATATAAAAACAGAATAAAACAAGATAAAAAGCACACATGACACATAATCTTTAATTGCACATAATCTTTAATTGCCAGGGCAGGTCTGCATGTGCAACTATGTTTTTAAAGTGCTTTAAAAAAATCTACAAACTCACTTTTTCTCAAACTGAAGGTGAACAGTGTTCCAAATGGTTGGTACCACGACTGAAAAGGTCCTCCTTCACAAAGTTTGACAGTAGCATTTTGCTGCTTGTGGAACAATCAATAAAGTGTCAGGGTTGCAGCAAGCAGACATAGAAGACAATCTCAAGCTCGTAGGTCAACAAAGGAATCTTTAAAACAGGTTGTTAGTGGTCTTTTCTGGGCTATAAAGAAACAAACACATCTTTCATGTGTTTCCTTGCCAGAACTACTGACAGCTTCAGCAAGGTAGGAAGAGATGAACACCACTTTGCAAACAAAGTTACAGTAACCAGAGCAGTGCCTTGCAAAGGCAGCTTCTAAAAGAAAAAATAGCTATTGACTGACTAAAGGCACAACAATAACTTCTCAGTGCCAGGAGGATAATATTTCTCTTTCGGTACATTACTGGAGGCAGGTCGTTTTTGAAGGGATTTGTTGCAGAAAGTGTCCCCGGTCTAAAAGATGGATGTGTCCTTCTGGCTATTCTCAGGGCGAAATGAGACTTTGGGTGGACATTTTGAGTCATGACTCCAGAAGCCCAGAGGGCTGTTTCTCTGCTGCAAAGTGATTGCACAGGCCTCTAGGGTAACTCCTCAGGGTCAAAATATATTTCATGCATGGACCGCAATCCAACATCCCCTCAGTGTAGCATAAATATCTTCATGCAGACCTGTGCTAGACTGAGCTGTATACCTTCCTCCCAACATAAAGAAAAGCCCTTGGAGCTCTTGCGTGCTTCACAGTGAGCAGGCAGGATTGGAGAATCATCTGGCTCTCTTTCCATAGCCAGATGCAAAATAATGACTTCAGGACAGAGACCTTCATAGCCAGATGCCTCTCCAATTCTGATGGCTTATCACAAAGCATGTAATTGCTGTATTGGGTCGCTTCGGGGGCTTTTCAGTAAGTTGGGGTGGGAGGCTTTGGGCACTGAAGCAGGAGGACAGGAATATCAATCTCTGCAATGCTCAAAAGAGGACACCTGCACATATAAGGGAAATTTACATGTGCATATGTGCCTAACAAAATGCCAGCTGGAGAACGTGGTTCTGCCCAAGAAAATAGCCCAGTTAGTGTGGGCTAAATGGTAACCAAAATATGTGAAGAGAGGAGTTTTTCAAAATTTAAATTAATTTAAATTAAATTTTATTGAATATAAAAACAGACATACAATTCACAACACAATCCAACTTAAATATCAAATGTCAATACAGTACATATTTATCAAGACATCTTAGCCCATACCTACATATTTTTATCCCTAATCATACTCACTAGTAATAATTACATTTATGATCTTCTTTCTGACTTCAGAGGAAGTGACTTACACCAGAGGTGGCAGAAGCAGGTGACACAGTAGAGTTTATCGCATGGGGGTTAAACCGCTCTCCAGCGCGCTCTAACGGGGGCGAGCGGGGGCGCGCACGGAACGCGATGGGCCCCGGATGGGGCCCAAAACGCGACTTTATCGCACGGGGGGACGTCGCTGCCGCCGCCGCGCATTCCCATCACGTCCCAATTCGGTTCCAGAGGGCGCCATTTCTGGGGACGCTTTGAAACAGTTCCCATCCGGTGCCCATCGCGTTCCGTGCGCGCCCCTGCTCGCCCCCGTTAGAACGCGCTGGGGAGCGGTTTAACCCCCATGCGATAAACTTCAGTATGTATCTGTAGTTAGCTGCCAAGCATTGCTACTGAGTAAAGAGGTAATGGAAGGAATCTGGAGCAGCTCTGGGGCCAAGCATTTGGTATGAAAAGAACATGCCATTCTGGAGTATTCTGGTTGGTGTAGACAAGCCCACAGTCTTTCCCCTACATTTTTTTTTTAAAATGGCAAGTTCATTTCATCCAAAATGCAAAGAAATTTGCCAAATTTTCTAAATTCTTACCAAAACTGAACCAGAATGAGATAGTAACCCATCCAAAATCTCTAGATCCATTTCCACTCCATACTCCTGAGTTTATCCAGAACTTGGGAAATGCTCATTCTTGCTTGAGGGAGTCTATCACTGAAAAAACCTTTTTCAAGCTGTGGGTGAACCCAATCAACCAAATCCATTGAGGCCCAATATGAGAAGTAGTTTCTGGGAGTGTGTCTGCTGAAATATGTTACCATTTCAGTAGTGTGTTTCTGACGCTGCTAATGCTTCCACTTCTGATGCTTGTAGTGGGGAGGCCACTTGTAATATCAAAGAATTGCTGAAATCACATCACTAATGACAGATGTTTGAGAATGAAAGTAAACAAGGAAGTGTGTCGGCTAGTGTGCTCAAGGGAATGAAAGAGATGGAAAGACACGCTGAGTGGTGCATTAATAGTTTTCAAATGAAACTACCATGGGGTATACACAAAGGATTGCTACATTTCTGGCTATTATCCCTGGTGAAAGATAAAAGATGTCTGGCTTTTTTTAAAAAAAAAAATCTTATGTACATGTCACTTTACAAGTAGCTTTTAAAGAACTAAAGGGGGAAAGAAAGAACAAACCCAGCAAACAAAAAGGTGGTGAGACAGAAGCAGAGTAATTTCCTGTATTATGTAAAATGCTCAGCAGTTTAAATAGAAGCATTTGTCTGTTTGTCTCAGTGGTGCAATGAATATAAAAGTAGCCAAGCAGCAAAGCTTTCTGGGACAGGTAATCTGAAAAGGAAGATTTTCAATAGAAATTATCTAAACCAGAACAAGGAAGCATTCTCACAAATATCCCGACTAACATGGCCCACAGGACTCCTGTTGGGCCGACAAGCTAGTTCTGCTTTTATCTCCCATTAGAGATGATAGTTGAGAGATTAGAGATAAGAAGCTAACCAAAATTTGGGAAACTCTGTGCTTTGCTAGCCAAAAACACTGTTGAAGGAACTGAGTTCTGGTTTAAAGAGTAAGTGATCACGAGGCTAGGGTCGTGTCTGCACAGACCAAATACCACATCCTCCCCATTCCTCACAGCGGGTAGTTCTGACGATGTAGGGCCTAGTCCCCAGTTCTGATGCAAACTGTCTAGACAACCTTAGATCAGTTTGCATCAAACCCTTATAGCCCTCTTACACTTTTTTTAAAAATTACATTTTGTTCCCGTTCTTCCAGAGCCCTCTGGAGGGATGGCTGTTTGCACAGGCATCCCACTGTGCCCCTCGCCACTGCCATGTGTTGCACCCTCTGAGGTCAGAACAAGGTGTCCAGCCATGGGCTTGAGGCTGGAAATCTAATTTTTGGCCACAGAGGAAGCAACAATGGTGGCTCCAGAGTGCCAGGTAATGGGAACACATCAGGGCAGAAGTGACAAATAACTCTTTTATCCCCTGATAAGTTTTGGCTTTGGGCCTTGGAAAGTCTTAAGAAATCTTCCACACATCTCTTGTCTCCTCTGAGGCTTTGCCTTTCAACTACTTTCCCCTCTTATCCGGGCTGCTCCCAGAGTATCCTGGCCCATGTAGATACCACCTAAGTCACATCTAGTTTTTAACTCTAAGTGACTCTCCCATGGCACTAGGAGCATGTAACTTTGGCAGAGAAGGGGTGAGAGGAGTGGGAAGCAATTTTGTTATATGTGGAACAATTATTGCACATAAAAATACATTATCTCTCTTCTATCGTATGTTAATAAATATGTGAAGGAAGTAAAGGAATGAGTGAATGCTGCTCCCCTAGACATTAATGTGTAATTGGTGACAATCTGAAAGGAGCTCAGTGGAATGCAATACTAGAGTATGGCCAGTGCATATGTCAACATCTAAGGAGTCAGGCTTGCCCATTTGCTCTTAGTAGCCTCTTCAAGTGTAACAACATTTCTATAAAGAGCTAGTGCTTGTGTTACTAGGAGCATTAGACTTAGAAAACACAGGAAAGACCAGAAGGATCTGTCCTTGAGAAATGGCTAGACAAAGTTTGGACTATTACATTGAAAAATCAACATAGGAGCTTAGCACACAGCAAAATAAAGCGACTTACCACTCCTGATTTGAAGCCAAATTCAGGCTGCCCCCTGGTTTTATCATATGGCTTTTGCACCCAAAACCTCCATCTGCGTACAGCCCGGCTCCAATACCAGTCCCTGAAATCGCTTCGGCAGCCATTTTTCAAAGTCAGGACCTGGGCTGTAACCGGATGGTGCTTTTAGGGGCAAAAGCCATGCAATAAAACCAGGAGGCAACCTGAATTTGGCTTCAAATTGGGAATAAAGTCACTTTATTTTGCTGTGCACTAAGCTCCTTAGACTAAGGTTATTCTAATCTATAAAAGGAAATTTTAAAAAATTGTGGCCATTTGTTATCCATGCTTAATACTAATTTCAGAGTCAGCACACAGCCCTCCAACAAATCACATGAAATTCTGGGAAAAACCCCAACTTTTAACATCTGGTGTTTAGAATTGTGTTGTTTAAAATAAATGCATTAGAAGCTGCTGTATATGACAGGATTTTTTTTTTAATCAAGGTTTTGGTCAGTTCAATAAGGAGTGTGGATTAAACATATTTATTAATTTGATTAAACATGTTTATTGTTGCTTTTTTAGATAAATATGAATAAATAAATAGAAAGTAATAAAGATTATATTTAAAAATAATTCTTTCATATGTTCCCTTTGAAGGGAAATTTGGTTGGGGAAAAATACAAACTGCCTGTTTGAATGAGAAGCATTTAATTTTCTTGGTTCAGGGATGCAATCCAAGGCAGGAGAGAGGTGATATTTGTGAAAAGAGCCAAAGCAGAGATGACACATAGCTCTCTTATCCCCTGACAGCTTTTGCCTTTGGGCCTTGAAAAATCTTGGGAAATCTTCCACACATCTCTTGTCCCCTCTGAGGCTTTGCCTTTCAACTACTTTTTCCTCTATCTGGGTTATATCAATGAGTTACCAGTTCTCAGGAGGAATGAAAATACACACACAACGATGATCCTGAGAGGTTATGTATGTACAGTTGGAAAAAGGTAGAGAATCCATGATGAAAGCCCCTGATCCATCTTTAATCTGACACTAATTCTTAAAACCTCCTACTAAATACAGGAAACATCACAGTAGAAGCATTGGCACTGTGGGAACGTCTCCTTCACATTAGATTTACAGGCCATGCACGGGTAGAACAGCCTGTCCTTCCAAGAGGTAATAGCAAGAGCTAGAGAGGCAAAGTAGCCAAAAAAGGAGGAGAAGAAAAACAGGTGACCTTGCATTGCTGGAGTGTAGAAACTGCCAAGCACCAGTTACTTCAGCCAAAGTAGGTTTCTACCTCATAATGAATTATTACAGGGAAAGGATCCAGCCAAAGGAGAATTCATGTTCACCTAGCACTATTTTAGCAATGTGAGCAAGAGAGCTTTTTGTTATTTGTCGAAAGGACAATAATGGTAGGTATATAAGTCTTGTCTGACAATACTACTCCTAATTGTAATTGTAGCTATTCATCGTCTAGTTGTAGCATTGCTCCTTTTCAGAACATCCCCTCCCTAATTTTCATTGTATTTGGCAGTGATGGATTCCAGGCTTTTACTCCAAGTCCCAGGTCAAGTCTCAAGTCTGTAGCTTCGAGTCTCATGAGTCTCAGGTCCTTCCAAGGTACTTTCTAATCACTTCTCAACTTTAAAGCCAACTGGAAATAAACTATACTAATAATAATAACTTTAACAGGAAAAAAGAGGCAGTGGTGATATGGGGGGGGGGGGGGCAGATTTCAATACCTAAAAAAAATCAGGAAGACGTGCACAAAGTTAAGGAGAGAAACTCCCAGAGGGGAACAACAAGTATGTTAGGCAATGGGCTTGAGTAGAAGGATGCTTCTAAAGCTTTTAAAAAGCTGTAGAAGTTTCCTCCAGTATGCAACAGAGATAGGCTGCTAAGTAGACCTCAACCCTTGCCTCAAGCCCATTGCCTAACATGTTTGCTGCTTCTGGATAAAGTTAGGCCAGTAAGTTGGTTATTAAAAATATAAAAGTCTCAAGATGGACCAAGATAGAGCATCATTTATTGCCAAGTTCTGTCCAAGTTGAGTCACTGAAGTGATCTGAGTCCAAGTCAATCGACTCAAGTCTACATCATTAGTATTTGGTCTCAGTGTTATCTTTTAAAAATTGAAGGGCACTCTGTGTTGTTTTTAGAGATTTGGGGTGCATCCAAATCCAAAGAAATAATGCAGTTTTACCCCACTTTAACTGTCATGGTTCCATCTTACAGAATCCTGGGGTTTGTAGTTTTGTGAGGCATCAGGACTCTTTGGCAGAGAAGGCTAAAGCCTCAAAGAATCCCAGAATTTCATAGGACAGAGCTACGGCACTAAAAATGATGTCAAACTGTATTATTTCTACAGAGCAGATGTACCCATGGAGTTCTTGGAAAAAAGTATGCTCCTCGGAGACTTTGAGGATGTTAGCTTTATTGTTCTATAGTCCCTTTCCTGTCTAAGGCCACAACTGTTCTAGCCTTCCAAGCCTGCAAAAATAATGCATTTTGATGCCACTTTAACTGTCATGGCTCAATGCTATGGAATTTAGGGATATGTAATTTTGTAAAATGTTTACCCTCTTCTATCAGAGCACCACAACAAACTACAAATCCCAGGATTCCATAGAATGGAGCCATGGCAGTTAAAAAAGTTTCAAAATGCATTAATTCTGAGCTGTACCAGCAGCCCTAGAGACACAATATAAAACACACGGTGTTTTATATTCTGTACATCATTTTTATGTCCCCTCTATATCTGGTTAATCTCACAACCCTTGTAAATAAGGAAAATGTTGTTCCACACTGACAAACAAAATTAAAAGTAGAGTTGAAGGCTTTCATGGGTGGCATCCATAGGTTTTTGTTGTTGTTGTTGTTGTTGTTGTTGTTGTGGGTTTTTCAGGCTATATGGCCATGTTCTGGAAAAATTTATTCCTGGTGTTTTGCCTTCATCTGTGGCTGGCATCTTCAGAGGGAAAATGCCAGCCACAGGCAAAACGTGAGGAATAAATTCTTTTAGAACACGGCCAGATAGCCCAAAAAATCCACAAAAAATATAAAAATTGAAAGTGCAGATACACATATTTCCTCGTGTGCCAGAATGTTGGCTGGAAGCATGGGGAAGTTACTTGAGGGACTCTAACCTTCAACCAGCATGATAGTGGCCATACTGACTGGGGGATTCTGGGAGCTGTAGGGTGCTAGGTAAATCTAAAGGTGCTTCCTAGACTAAGGAGATTATTGCGCTTAAATTCGCCTGCAGGATAGACACAGAATTAAAAAGTCAAAGATGAATTTTACTGCCCTGCCCCATAGGCAGGCAGTATGTGACCCATAGGCAACCCATGCTTCTTGAAAAACTGTGCAAGAAGCCAAGAGAAGTGTGGATTGTATATAGGTTACATACTGCCTGCCTAGAGGGCAGGTCAGTAAAATCCATCTTTGCCTTTTAAATCCCACATCCATCCCACAGGCAAATTGCTGTGCAATAATCTCCTAAACCTTATTGATATAAATTTTCAAGGGAGCCAGACAACACTACTTTCCATTTGTAATTCTGCCATGTTCCTCCACCACTTCTGGCATCTTTTTTTCTTTTCACAGAAAATCAGTTAAGTAAGAACTTACATTCAAATTCTTACTTTCAGATTTGCGGGAATTCAGATTCTAGTCCTGACTAATTTATGAAACACACTGGACAGTCTTGAGCCAGTTACTGACTCTCTCTCTCTCTCTCTCTCTCTCTCTCTCTCAGCCTGACCCACAGCATAGCATGGTTGTAAGGAAAAAGTTGAGTGAAGAAAAGTTATGCTTGTCATGCTATACGTCTATATAGCTTGATCTTACTAGAGGAAATGTGGGATATAGGCTGCATCTACACTGTAGAAATATTGTTTTTGACACCACTAAGTGCTATAGGTCAATCCTATGGAATCTTGGGATTTATAGTTCTTCAAGGTTGTTAGCCTTCTCTGCCAAAGAGTGCTGGTGCCTCACAACACTAGAGATCCCAGGATTCTGTAGGATTGGGCCATGGTAGTGAATGTGGTGTCAAATTGCATTCATTTCTACAGTGTAGATACACCCTTAAATGTAACTAAGAATAATATAGATAACTAGATGATAGATAGATAGATAGATAGATAGATAGATAGATAGATAGATAAGATAAATAGATAGATAGATAGACATCACAGCTGAGTTGTAACCAATTTGCCAATTCAGTTCTGCTATTGATCTGTCCCAATTGTTATTTTTATAAAATGATCCCAATCCTGCTGGAGGTTAAGTCCTTGTACTTGAATATCATAACTTCTCAGTGGCAAGAGGAATTTGGGGTGTATGAAGAAGTGGAAGTAAAACAGAATGCAAATGTTCTTCTTCTCTTTAATCTTAATCTTTGAAACTATGGAGAATCTGATCTTTATTTATAGTCAGGCTACCGCTGTAGCTTCTGTGAACAGTGTAATTGAAACAGTATTTCAGCCTGTCTCTGCTACTGATTTGTGTAAATGGCTGGCTGTTAGCCGTAGCATAATCGCAACTCTAAGTGGAAAGTAAAAAATAAAATATGCATTAAACATATGTTTTTTATGTTGTGTTTTATGATTGCATCTTATTTTTTTATTGCATTTCCAAATTCTGTTGTTTCTTTCACTCCACAATAGATTTTTTGGTGCCCAGCAGCAGTTTTGTGAATTGCCATTCAAACCTTCTCTCTCTCCCTCAGTCTCTCTCTCTCTGCCTCTTTTCTGTCTTCCTCTGTCTAGATTAATAGAGCTTTAACACTGCTGGTTGCCACAATGTTAAGATTTAGGTCCATGGCCCCTTTTCAGATTGGCTTGTCCTAATGGATCAGATTGTGCAGCACGTTTTGCAAACTAAATTGAAATTTTATGCTTAGTTTCTGAAAATGAGCTTTCCTTAGGCCTTTTCTCCTTTCATCTCTTTATTTATACTGTCCAGGATGAGTAGGCTGTGAGGACTAGAGAATGAATGTTGATTGGTGGCTCCCAGGGTGGATGCAGGTTTGCAATCTTAGGGATATCTGCTTGGCACAATCACAGAGTGGGTGCTGTAATGAAGTTGTTAACATGACGTTAATCAGTGCAGTTTGACTTAGTTTTGCCTGCTCTGTCTTGGTAGAAAATTAAAATGATTTATGCTGCAGCTTGATATCGTTCTAGGAACTAACAGACAGAATTAGCTTTGATTTCTAACTGACCTGATGAGTCTGTCTCAACTCGATGCTTTTTTTAAAAACCAGTTTAATTACTCTGGATGACCTTTGTTGGAAACCACTCTTCCAGTAATGTTTGAGGCAACTGTAAATAAGGGAGTGACAAAAAAAATCCCTTGAGAGCTCCTTCCCTACTTATATCTATATAGCCCTTAACTCATCTAACCATTTTCCCAGTTGAACACTTCACTTTCCTAATTCCCCCCCCCCCCCCACATACACACACACACACTTTCTTCTATTAACTGCTTTTGCTGCTAAACTCCAATAAAGTTCTCCACCATCCCAATCTGATCGGCCCAGTTGTTAGCCTTTTCAGAAGTGGACCTCAAGCATCTCACATGCTTTCTGGGAGGTTATTGGTATGTACATTGAGAATTTTTTGCAATAAACATTTTTAGGCAGTGTGTGGGCATGATTTGTGATGGAGGTGGAAGCACGGGTGCTTCCCGATTTATGTTAAGCCTTTACTGCAAAATCTTGTATGAACCAGTTTGAAAGGATGAAGAAAGAAACAAATGAGTGAACTCAAACTTACCTTCCCTCTTCACACAAAGGTGTACTTTCTCAGTACCTATGCAATTTAACAAGCTCATTATTATTGGTTTTCAGATTGTAAGCATTAATTTCCTAGGTTTTACATACGTGTGCAATTGTACAATTATAATTCATTTCTTAAGATGCTCATACAAAGTACTCTTAGGCGGGATACATACTTCCATTTTGTAGCGTGGCAGCAGCGATTCTAGGGTTAGGGAGCGTGCACCATTCACATGTTCCATAACCGTAGTACGTACTAGGGTTAGCCTAGTACGTACTTGCAGCCCAAAATGGCAGTGCCCTGTACATACGGGCGCTGCCATTTCGACGTGACGGAAGATGAGCATCCGCACGTCCCGGTGCCTTTGTGATGCCACAAGTGCACCATTGGCGCATTGCGGCATCACAAACATGCCGCAAGAAGAACCCGCTTTTTGCGGGTTCTTTTTGCTCCATGAAAGAGCCACACAGTTTGTCTGCTGTGGCTCCCTCACAGAGCAAACCACGGTGGCGGGAGACCGCCCTTTTGGGGCGGTCTGTATCCCACCTTAATTATTCTGTCTTTGCTTATTGGCTGGCTGGCTTCCTTTATCCAAAAGTCTACCTCCCAGAATATTTACAATATTTAAGTCCTGACAAAAACAAAGTATACAGTCGAAGGCTTTCAAGGCCAGCATCCATAGTTTTTTGTGAGTTTTTCAGGCTATGTGGCCATGTTCTAGAAGAGTTTATTGCTGACATTTCACCAGTATCTCTGGCTGGCATCTTCAGAGAATGCTGAAGAAAGCATACAGTGTTGCAGACAGGGATGTCCATAAGGAATCATGTCTTCTCTTTCCCGTCTCCACATCCGGTCCTTGCCTAGTTACATTAGTTTTGGTTTTCTTTGTTTCATTAATGGGATAAGAGCTGTCTCTATGCTTATTCCCCCCCCCCCCCCCCGAATTGTGTAGATATTTTAAACTTATGTTAAAGATAAAAGTTTCCCCTTTGACATTATTGTCTAGTCATGTCTGACTGTAGGGGGTGGTGGTCATTTTCGTTACTAAGCCAAGGGAGTCAGTGTTGTCAAAGGTGACCCCATGCTCATGTGGCCAACATGACTGAACAGAACACTGTTAACTTCCCACCAGTGTGGTACCTATTTATCTAATGGCACTTTTACATACCTTTGTACTGCTGGTGGCGCAGAGGTTAAATGCCTGTACTGCAGCCACTCACTCAAAACTACAAGGTTGCAAGTTCAAGACTAGCAAAAGGACTCAAGCTTGACTCAGGTTTGCATCCTTCCAAGGTCGCTAAAATGAGTACCCAGATTGTTGGGGGCAAATTGGCTTACATTTTGTAAACCACTAAGACACTGCTTAGGCTGTTTGAAGCGGTATATAAATGAAGCTTGTTTGTTAGTTGGCAGAAGCTGGGACTAGTGATGGGAGCTCACTCCTCTCACATGACACTTGAGTCTTCTTGACCTGCCGACCTGCCAACCTTGGGGTCATCAGAGTCACCTTCTTATGGTGTAAAGGTAAAGGTAGTCCCTTGACATGAATGTCTAGTCATGACTGACTGTAGGGGGCATTGCTCATCTCTGTTTCTAAGCCGAAGAGCCAGTGTTGCCTGAACACTACTCCAGTGGTCATGTGGCTAGCATGACTGCACTGAATACTGTTACCTTCCCATCAAAGTGGTTCCTATTTATCTACTTGCATTTGCATGCTTTTGAACTGCTAGGCTGGCAGAAGTTGGGACTAATGACAGGAGGTCACCCCATCATGCGGTACTTGGGCCTCAAACTGCCAGCCTTCCAATCTTCCGATCATCAAAATTGGCATCTTAAACCCTAAGCCACCATTGTGTATAATATGGGATTTCAGCAGGTATAATACAATCACAACACCTGCTGAAATTCCCTCTTCTAGACACTGGCTAAAGGTAGAGGACTTGTCTTCAGTTTTCTCTCCATAGCTGCTCTCAGGCTTTGGAATTACCTTCCATAGGATGTTTGGTTGGCCTCCTCCCTGCTCTCTTTCTACTAGCAAGCAAAACCCTTTTTCTTCGGGCAGGTCTTTGAGATTTAAATTATATAGTAGTATGTGTGAAGTGGTGGGCTGAATTATATTTTATTTGTTTCTTGTTTTATTAGTAATGATTTTCTTTTTTAAAAAGTGTTTTTAACTGTTTCAACCATCACAGTTTTTTTAATAATAATAATAATAATAATAATAATAATAATTCAATTCTTTTTAAACATCTGTAAATTCCTGAAGCTGTCTTGGATACCATCTCAGGACAAAGGTGGGATATACATGTTGTTGCATCTCCACCCCTGACTAAAATGTATTTAAGGCACCTTTTGAAATATGCATTTTTTTTCTATGTGCACATATCAAATGTGTGCATTTTTTCTGACAAGACATCTTTCTACCAACATGGAATTCCAGAGCATAAATTATGTCTACCTCGCAGACAGTCCAAAAAGTGCCAGCCAAGACAAGCCTTAGTCGGAAATTGGATTCCTAATTGGAGATATAGAGATGTGCATGTGGTGCAGAGAGAATGAAAGGATAAACATCTGCAGCTCACATTTCTAACTTGATAATGGTATTTTCTTCCTTTCCTTCTTGCATTTTGAGTAGGTCTTAGTGCAGTCTGCTTGGGTAGTTTATCCCCCTATGCATTTTTAATTACATTCAATATGCTGAATCTTCATAAAATATACCATCGGTTTTCTGATGACTTCAGAGTTGTGCAGCCCTGATTCTTCGAAGGTTTCACCAAATATTGCAGTATCCACTGAGATTTGAATCTTCTACATATGATTCTTCTATGCAATGCAGGATATCTCACCAAATATTGCAGAATCCATTAGGGCTGGGTTCTTCTGTATAACACATGAAGTTTTACCAAATACTACAGCATCTATTCATGTTTGATGAAACACAAAAACCAAAGCTGTCAATTGCTAAAGCTGGTGGAAAGGACAGGATCTTTGCTGTCAGCCCATGTGTTCCAGCCTCCCTTTTCAGTAGAAGTGTTAATATTCAGATATTTCACAAGCCAAGATGAATAATTATCAAAGTTTTTTCTGCAGTATAGAGAAAACAAATATATATACACACTTCTTGCCGTGTAACTGAATATCGTCAATTGTTTTAATACATAACTGTGGGGTTAGGTGCAAAAAGAATTTCACATTCATTCATTCATTCATAGAATCATAGAGTTGGAAGAGACCACAAGGGCCATCCAGTCCAACCCCCTGCCATGCAGGAAATCCAAATCAAAGCATCCCCAACAGATGGCCATCTAGCCTCTGCATAAAGACCTCCAAGGAAGGAGACTCCACTACACTCCAGGGGAGTTTGTTCCACTGTCGAACAGCCCTTACTGTCAGGAAGTTCTTCCTAATGTTGAGGTGGAATCTCTTTTCCTGTAGCTTGCATCCATTGTTCCGGGTCCTGTTCTCTGGAGCAGCAGAAAACAAGCTTGCTCCCTCCTCAATGTGACATCCTTTCAAATATTTAAACAGGGCTATCATATCACCTCTTAACCTTCTCTTCTCCAGGCTAAACATCCCCAGCTCCCTGAGTTGTTCCTCATAGGACAAGGTTTCCAGACCTTTCACCATTTTAGTCACCCTCCTCTGGACACGCTCCAGTTTCTCAATGTCCTTTTTGAATTGTGGTGCCCAGAACTGGACACAATATTCATTCATTTATATCATTTATTTGCCACCTTTCTTCCAGTTTGGGACCCAGGGGAGCTCCCAAAGAAAGTAAGTTTAAATAAAACCTTAACAATATCTTTTTTTAAAAAACAAACCCCACACATTAAAGTTTATAAAATCATTTTATAGACACACAATTTTTTAAAAAAAACAGAACCTGTGAAAGGTCTTTGCCTTCTGAACAATCAGCCCTCAAAGTCTTGCTTTTCTGAAGAAAAAAATGTTTATTACTATATTACTTATTTCACTTATATTCTGCCTTTCTTGCAGAGTGGGACCCAGAGCAGCTTCCAAAGAGAATTAGTTTGAAAACCTTAACAATAAACATTTGAAATCTATTTAAAAACCCTACATTAAACAATTTAAAATAATTTAAAAGCAAAAGTGAAAAAAGAAATAAAAACACACATCTAAATAAGAGTCTTGCCTGTTTAACCATTAAAAGCATTCTTAAACAATCACTGTTTCTGGGCACCCACATATTTTGTTCTTCCTGGTTTTGGTTTTGTGCTTTTTATTTTGTTTTGTGTTTTGGGGGGTGAGTGGCTATGTGTGCATGCATCGCAGGTCTCTGTTTTTTAGGTAAAAACATAACATTTTAAAAATCAGCAGTCTTGCACAAGAAATGTCTTGTGCAGAAAACAGAAAACAAAACCATGTGGCTTTTTGTGCAGGATTTCTGCCATTTGTGTATGAATTCTGTTTTTGTATAGAAAACAGCAACATTGGACACACGAAAATATGCATGGCTATCTTGAAAGAGTGTTTTTTCACAAACCTTCACAACCAACCCCCCCCCCCCCCCCAATGCTGCATGTTCCTGTTCATAATATGTATATTTTCCCAAAACACATTGGGATGTGTGAATACTGGGCAGAAACTGCCCCAAATCCTCATCACTATGTACTTCCTGACCGGATTTCCCAGATATTGAGAAAGCCATATTTCAACCAGGAAACAAAGCTACACTGCAATTGCTGCTATGTGATCCTTGAGCAATGATAAGAGCTTCCCTTTGAGAAGCAGAACCAAAGACAAATCATACAGAAACAATTTCCCTTCAAAGGTATCCATTAGCTGTTGAGGTGCATATAACAATAAGTGTGCACCAATGCCCAGAATGAAATTTCAATTCTGGAATGTTGAATAAAATGATGGGTGGATTTCTGGGGAAATTATCCTTATAGACTGCCATTTGAATAGGTGAAATACTAAAAAATAGCATTCCATCCAACTGATGGTATGTGTGGGCAGCAACTAGTAGTTCTGGTGAAGGCATAAAGACACCAATGAAGCTAAAGCTTTATCATACTAACTCCATTAAATATAGGAAAGCTCTCTAAGGTTGCTAAGCTAACACAGAAATATGCTAGTTTCACTAGAAGAATAAGGGGGCAGGGGAACAGAGGTGGAAAAAACCCTATCAATGTACATCGCAGAGGGTTAGGATGGGTAGATAAGTGAAGAGATTTTAGATCACCATTTAACCCTGTCGCTGCTGTTCTCTCTAACACATCTATAACTCTTTAAGCGCTGAGCATTGCTGCATTTCCATGACCAACTTCCCACAGCCAAGACTATATAACTTTTAAAGGAGCCCAAGGATCATTCATTCTTCTTTTCATAGGTGGGAGAGAGACAAGATAGTCTTTGCAATGTCATGAATCAAATCCACCACAAAAAGAAGCAGAAAAGCCTCAAATGCTGAAAAGCATTTACTTTAAGAACCCATAACCTTCCACATTTTGAGCTATCATTTTTCCTCTAGGGAAATATCTACAAAATCTAGCTGCTTTAACAAAGTGTTATACAGTTGGCCTTCCATATCCATGGATTCTTTATCCACAGTCATCCTTCAACGAATTAGGGGGGAAATCCATAAAGATATAAACTACAAAAATCAAATCTTGAATTTGTCATTTTATAGAAGGGACACCATTTTACTACCCCACTGTATATAATGAGACTTGAGCATCCATGGATTCTGGAATCCACAAGGTGTCCTGGAACCAAACCCCATTCTATTACAAGGAATGAAATGGACATTGTGCCTTCATTACATTTGCATTCTTCCTCTCCCACAAGTGGTTCATGCGCTACTCTGCAATGGCTGACCATTGCCTGGGGAGAGGAAGAGGAAGAGGAAGAGGTGATCAGATAGCAGTTGGCCTGACTCCAGTTTTGCATCAGGAAATAGGGGCATGATCACTCTCCCATAACTTGGAGTTATAAGTGTACATTTATTTATATATTTATTTGTTTATTTATGACATTGTACAAAGAGCTATTCATTAACTCCTTGTGCAACATCCAGTCCTTCCCCAAGGCTGGGTGGAGGAAGACAACTAGGCAACACCCGGCCTGGTTGCATTTCTTCAGCCAGGAGAAGAGGAATCTGACTCTCTAAAGATATGGAAGAGTGAATACATTTCTCATCCTCCAGCTGCAGCTAGCTACTGCAAAGTTATCTCCCCCATTTTGCTTCACAGCCATTAATCAGACATGGTGGCATCCCCAAGATTGATTACTTCCTTGAAGAAAAGAGAGGCATGAAACTGTGCATGTGGAACATTGCTTTCCATGTGCCTCAATTCAGGTTCTTTGTGGGGGGAAATGAGGCTGTGACCACACTGCAGAATAAATGTAGTTTGACACAACATTAACTGATGTGGTAACGTTCTATAAAATACTGTGATCTGTAGTTTGTTTCAGCACCAGAGCTCTCTGACAGATAAGGCTAAATATCCCACAAAACTACAAATTCCAGAAGTCCATAGCATTAAGCCATGACAGTTAAAGTGACATTAAACTGCATTAACTCTGCAGTGTAGATCAGCCCCAGAGTCCTTGGAGCTTCCATGAATTGTGGTTTTATTCCAAAATAAGATGTGGGTTCTTGCTTTAATGAAAGGATGAGGTTTCTACTGTCTGTTTAAAAATAAGAAAGTAATACAATATAATTATACATTTTAAAAAAATTATTTAGTATTCCAGAACTATCTTTATTGTTGGATGGCTTCAGTGAGAGACCATTTGGAAAAACTAAGAGAGACTCCTTCAAATAAAATCTTAAAAATAAAACTGAAAATATACCCTTCTCCCAAATGTTCTTCTTTAAAATCAAACTTTAAAAAAAGGATGTATTTATATTCAATTTGACATTTACAGTGTTCTAATCTAGCAGCAAATCTCTGGAGAACCTGGTAATTTTGTATCACCTAAATGCCTATTCAAAGTTTAATGGATCTTCAATAGCACCTTTGAGAAAGTATTTTTTGTTTAACAGAACTCTCAGGTTTAGCCTGGTGGGATTAATTGAGACTGCATACATAAACGTTACCTAGGGAAGGGAAGGAAGAAAAGGCTTGTGAGAAAAACAAGCAGCACCAGTTACCTATTGGATTTTTTAAAAAATATTTACAAAACATATAAAATGTACACCAATATATACATTTCATCATGTAGTGCTGTCACGGAAGTCAGTGGACATGGACATCAGTGGACTCATCTGCTTTTAGCTTCTTTCTCCATACTCTCTGAGATTTCTATCAAGGCTGCATCTGTTCCCTTAAAAGATTTCCAGACCATTGGGATACACAAGATTCCAACAAATCACATAGTAATGCCTGAGTTTCTATGGGTCTCACTCCTGATCCACACACAGGACTGGAGCCGGATCACCCTGTGTTATGCCATCAATGTACCCTAACATGTAATACCACTACAGAAGCCTCCTAGGCCAGTGGGTCTCCAAGATGGGACAGGACTTCCTGGAGTGCATGAGAGTTGTTTGGGGGGTGGGTGGGGGTGGTCCAAGACCTGGAGGTCCTGATTCTTCCACCTCTTTCCAAACTTTTTAATGTGAAAAATTTACACATGCATTGAGTTACATATTGAATGTCCTGAAATAAAACTGTTTTAATTTGAGTGATGTTATTTCCTTATAAAATGTTAAAATAAGAATATACATGAATGTGTGAATGGAAATACACAAACTAAATAAACAAAAAATAATAAGTTATATAATAAGTCTTTGGAGGGCACGACATCTGTATGTAGATATAAAAGAGGGTGCCAAGGGTAAAAGGTTTGAGTACTAACTGTCTTAGGCTGTAGTGTAGCTGTACCTAATTTCAGGGAGAGGGAAACCCTATGAAGCTCTCGCTCAGCAGCACTAGAGTGGAAAGACAGATGATATGTTAATGTTTATGCACACAAGTCATTGTATGCAAATGGGTCTTGTAGCACCTTTGAGACTATCTGACCAAAAGAATTTATAGCATTTGCTTTCACAGACTTAGGCTGCTGCTGCCACACTGCAAAAATAAAGCTGTTTGACACCACTATAACCTGCATGGTATAATGCTGTGGAATTGTGCAATTTGTAATTTTTGCGATATTTAGCCTTCCCTGTCAGAGACCTCTGGTGCTTCACTAAATAACAGATCACAGAATTCCATAGCATTGACCCATGGATGTTAAAGTGAGGTCAAACTGCTTTATTTCTGCAGTGTGGCAGCAGATTTAGTCAACTGGTGGTGGGGAGGGGATCAGTTCCATGGTGAAAAATATAGAACTTGTGTCTTTGCTGTTATAGCAACTGCTGTATTTTAGGTATTAGGTTAAAACCTCTCAAAATGCATAGAGCAATTGTGTTTGGTGTGTGCATGGAATGGGAGGGGGGGTAGATAATCCCTCTTCCAAGTAAGAACTCTTTGAGGTATGGTCCAACCATCGATTTCTCAAAAAAGGGGGGTATAGGAATCCCCTTCTGAAAGTATGAAAGGAAGCTGCACAGCTTTCAATGAAAAGTGCACAACTTGTCCAAATGAGAGAAGTTGTCAGAAAATTGACAGATATCATTTTCATTTGAGAGCTGCAGCCTCTAGCCATGATTTCTGTTCAAGACTGAGGAGAGTTGCAAATGAAGTCTCGGAAGACGGGGAAATTGCAGATGTTTGGTAGCTGATAATCTACACTCATCCCTCCTGATTCGCAGGGGATCCGTTCTGCACCCCTCTTGCGCATTAGAAATATTGTAGATATTCAAGCCTCATTGGTTATAATGGGAGGGATGCTGCCTTGTGTGCTGCTGCACATGTGCCCCAAGTATGCGCCCCATTTTGTCCCTCCCCATCCACAAAGGACCAAAACCACAGATCCTAACTCCATGAATGGGGAGGGATGAGCGTAGTTTCTTTTTTCCTGCAACGTCCCTACTTTCAAGTCCCAATCCTGACAAGGGACTGTGAAAAACATGTTTCAGTTGTTAAAGTAGGTGGGCAGACAAAGAAGTGAAAAGTCCTTTCAGTCTCTAGTCAGGATTTTTATGAAAGACTGGGGTTTGAGGAAGTTGCAGGAAAAACACATGCTAGATTGTTGACATCCAAATATCCACAGCTCCCCACCCCACCTTTCACAGAAACTGTGAAAAGACGTTTCAGCTGTCAAACCAGTCAGGAGCAGACTGAAGGAGAGATGCTTTTTCCACAGCTTCTAATCAGGATTTCTGCCAATGACTCAGTGGAACTCAGTGACTCTTATTAACATTCACAGGAGTGGGGTTTTATTCTCTGAAAATAGCCCACACTAGTTCTTTTTAATAAAACAAAACAAAAAACAAACAGAATAACAGAATTTGCTCCTCATCTCAGTGTGATGAGCTAGCAGTCCTGATCGCCTGAGGTAAACAGATAACCAGCGTAGGAAGTCTACCTAGATTATTAATAGATGGGCATGATAGAATGCTACAGTTGAATTAAAGCAAGCCTGCCTTAATAATAACAGGAAGAACCTATTTCATCCCAAAAGGCAACACAGGGCTAGATGTTGCAAAGGCAGTCTTCTACAAAGATGTAAAGAAAATGCTATTCTGGGCTGAATTACCACTTCACGTTAGACCAAACACCTCCAGGAAGTGGATCTATATGTAAGAGCGAGTGGGGAATGGTTGCTAGTAAGATAATGAGCTTTAAGGTGAACACCTTACCACTGGCACTCTGTAATTAAGTGAAATGGACTTTTGCACTGGAAAAAAATAATAATGATTTTTCCCCCTGGAGAATTTCTGATATATATTTTAGAAGAACCTCACAAATTTGCCTGGAGGCTGTTCTGTTTCTAGGAACCCTCTTCTTCAGCTGTGCTATGAATTCTCACTTCTGTGGTCCACGGACACGAACTATCTTCACCTTCAATGCCTTTGCACAAGCAGAGAGATACAGAAAATTTATTGTAAAACATTTGCTAAACTCCAACTTTTGGCTTCTGAAATGATGCTCCAATGACACTCGATGTTCTGTATATCTGTTGAAGATTTGTGAACCTTTGCCAGGTTACTGACTTAAGATCATCATATATTATAATTAACAGTAAACCTAAGCACCCAAGAAAGAAAGTGCTAGGCTTCAATTTTAACCCTTTATAAAGGTCAGTTCATGCAGCTCGGAGACTGTAGGTCAGTGGATCTGATTTGGATTTTAATTAAAACATTAAAGGGGCTATTCAAGCTTCCTGTCCCTATCTCCAAAATAGCTTCAGCACATTTTCACTGCCACTGATCATGATCACTGATCATGTCATTTAGCTTTTCCTCACTTGATTATTCAATATGTAGAATTCATCCATTCAGAGTTCGTGTCATTACAACCGATGACAGAACCATCAGTGGTAACTCATTCATACATGCAGGTCAAGTTGTGAGTAGAGAGAAAGAATTTTCATTTGGTATACATAGGCAAGAATGCTTTTTTGTGAAGTCCATTCACAAATTTTGGCTTACATTGCTTATGTAAGGAGATTGGGTGGGTGGGTGGGGGGACAACTGTATTTCCTTGATTTGCTTTCTTCTTATTTCTGTCCTGCTAGACATCCAAATTTGGACATTACTTTTTTAATAGGGTACATGCCTGAGGTATCCAATATGTGTAGTAGGCCTAAATCATAATATGAATACCCAAATTGTGTGAGGGATTTTAGCTATCTTTCTCAGACATGTGGAATGTTTTGTTTGTATATTCTGTTTTAGTAGTTTATCTACACACCTGGGATAAATCATGATCCAAGAACTTGCATCAGAATTTCAGGGTAGGACACACATACATACACACACACACACACACACACACACACACACACAGGGCTGATCATTCGCTGGTCAGTCTACCTTGCTTGGTGTGTATGGCAAGAAAATAAAATCATTTCTTCCATAACACGTTGGGGGGAGATTGTGCAGAAGGAGTTATCTGATTTTGGTATGATCTTTCACTATGGAGATAAAGCAAATAATAAACATGTAAGGACAGAACAGAGCTTGATAACTCACTGTTGACTGTGTGAACTGACTCCATGGGAGAGAGATAGGTTTGAAGGAATAAATAGGACCAGTTACAAAATATTGCAGAGTGGAATGTTTCTGATTATGCCCTCTTCTGGGATGTTCCATTCCAGTCTGCCTCAGCCTCATTTCTTCTATTTCTGTATTGCATTCTGTGATCAATTATGACACTTTGTTCTCAGGTTGTTTTGACTATTCCCTTCTCCTTTGCAAAACTGCAAAGAGATATCTTTAGAGTTTTCTGAACAGTATGTATGCATGTATGTATATATTTCAGTAACCTTTGGGGTTCCCTCAGGCCTGTTGGTAAACCTCCCTCTTCTGTGGGTAATGCTGTTTGGCTATCCATGGAACAGCACTCACAGTTAAACTTCAGAAATGAAGGGAATGATATTTCGCCAGAGAGCTCTATCTGTAGTCTAAGATGGCTCAATCACTTATGCAAGTCTCTGTTTTTACTGCAGTCATGTTGTGATGAACATATGTTTGCTAACCAGTCCATATTATTGTAGTTATGCTATGGAGTAAAATTGCTCCAAATTCCTGCTGCGGAAATCATATTTTCAATTAACCACATCTTGGGCAAATCCAAATGGGAATATATTTAAACTGTGTTTTAAATATATAATCCCGCTGTACTCTGTTGTGGGAGAGGCACCATCTTAATGGTGACAAATCATAGAATCATGGAGTTGGAAGAGACCACAAGGACCATCCAGTCCAACCCCCTGCCATGCAGGAAATCTCAATCAAAGCACACATGTTTGAGTCCCCTTATGCCTGTTTATACCTTTTATTGATCATTACAGAAACTGGTATTGTAATGTCTTCCATGACCAATCCCCTCTCCAAGATTCACAGTTCTGCTGTGATAGCCCTCCTGAATGGCCATTCCGTGATTGGTGGGGAATTGGAGAAGCATCTAGCTATGTTTTACAGACAAACTTTCTCTGATCCCCAGCACCACTATTGTCCACTGGCCAAGAATCTTTACTCAGATGAGCAAATGCAGCAAAATTATAAGTACTGGTGTGGCAAAAGGTGAGCAAGGAGCAATAGTAGAATTCCACTTGCTGAACTCTTACCCTACACTGGGCAATGTAGGATTTCAGCAAAGCTATATGAAGTTTCATGTAAGACCCAAAGATGCAGAATACAGTCATAGAGATTTGTAGAGCTATCTCCATTACAACAGTGAAGAACCACAGCTGTGCTTCCAACATGATGTCCACAGCCCTGTTGGCTCACAATAGCTAGACTACGATATGGTGAGGTAGCTGTTCCCCAGTTTCTATGATGGCTTTTTCCTCTCTGCTTTATCTCCCAATTGAAACCAATGCAAGGGAATTAACAGGGCTATAATACTTTCAGAACTTGTTTAGGGGTGTACTGGTAGAAGTAGGGTGCTTAAGATCCTGTAGACCCAAACATCCCCCAATGTGGCTATAGGAAACTCTATTCTGTCCTCCATCAATAGTGGGGCACGTTTTCTGCTACGGCACCAAGGGGTGTATCCACACTGCACAATGAAAGAGGTTTGATACCACTTTAACTGCCATGATTCTAATCTACAGAATCCTGGGATTTGTAATTTGGTGAGTTATTCAGCCTGGTCTGTCAGAGAGCTCTGGTGTCTTTAGCTAAAGGTAGTCCCTTGACATGAATGTCTAATCATAACCCATTGTAGGGGGGTGGTGCTCATTTCCATTACTAAGCTGAAAAGCCAGTGTTGTTCGAGGACTGTGGTAGCCATGTGGCCAGCATGACTGCACCAAATGCTGTTACCTTCCCACTGAAGTGGTACCTATTTATCTACTTGTATTTACATAGTTTCCAACTGCTAGTTTGGCAGACACTGGGACTAATAATAGGAGCTCACCTTATCATGCAGCACTCGGGCCTTGAACTGCCAACCTTCTGATCTTCGTCAGAATTTGCATATAAACCACCAAGCCACCACAGTTTGTCTTTCCAAACTACAAATCCAAGGATTCTGGCATTAAACTACTTCAATTCTACAGTGTGGTTACATCCAAGGAGGCTTATACCTATGGATATTCTTCACTGGCATGGCTAGTCTTCCTATAAAGCACAATGAGGAGTCCACTTCAAACAGCAATGCATGAGGGGTGACTTGGTCTGCTCTTTTGTTGTGGAGAGGCCATTCTAAAATATGCTATGACCCTTCAGATTCCCTCCAAGGGAACACAGGGTAGCACCCTTGAAAATTTTAAATAAGTGATCCCTGTCTTTTAAAAAAAAATCAATATAATCAAAACCAAAGCATTGCTATTGTTTAGTAACCTAATGCCTCTTTACTCAGTGCATAATGCCCCCATGATAAATGGACCAATCGAAACAAATAAGGCT
Organism: Sceloporus occidentalis; assembly: GCA_023333645.1. Classification (NCBI taxonomy): domain Eukaryota; kingdom Metazoa; phylum Chordata; class Lepidosauria; order Squamata; family Phrynosomatidae; genus Sceloporus; species Sceloporus occidentalis. The sequence goes on along the minus strand of JALMGF010000002.1, from coordinate 108,851,387 downwards.
GTTTGTACAATATGAAAGATGTGCCTCATATTGTTGAACCAAGTAAAGGTCTGGAAAGGAGCACACCAGAAATAGCAGAAATATTTGCTTCCAGCTCATTACTGCTTGGTGAATATTTGGCTAGTTAATGTCATCTTCCAGGTGGCAGCCATGTGTACTTCCCTCTGGACCTGACTGGGGTTTTATTTTTATTTTATTTTTTGCATGTGAGTAAATTCATTTTTAAAATAATATTTGCATGCCCTCCCTCAATGCAGATGCAAGCAGGAACAACATCCTATATTCGTATCAAAGATCACAGACTGAGCAAACTCACTGTTGAATTCATGTAGATGCTAGGGATTATAACTGACCTTTAAGAACAAACTATCATAAAAAACACCTTTAGGATAGTATACATTTGGGAGAAATCCTTTAGGTCTCTTAAATATAACATATTTTAGACTGTCATCATTCCTTGATCTGGCTCTGAGCATGTTTTCCAAACAATTTCACCTTGCTCAAGGATCTTCACTTGCAGTTTCCTCTCTTCTATTCCTCTGAAAAAGCTTGTCCAGAGCTGATGTAAATGCCAAGAGGGTTTTGTTCTTTTACTTAGATATACTACCATTGTCATCATTAACTTGATTATTCTGTCCACTGGCTTTGACAATTTCCAGACAGACGTCTTACACAAATGTTCCATTACAGAGAGGTGCAAGAAAATAACATAACAGAAGCTAAAATAAAAAGTCTTTCATCTGAAATAATGAACTCTGAAGGTAAACTAGATATGCTTAAGCTATTATATCAAGGATTCTGCTACGAAAGGGGTGGAAAATCTATCCCTCTAGAGGTTATTGGACCAGAACTCCCAGCAGCCCTAATTAGCTTAGCCAATTATGAAAAATGTTGGGAAGTGCACTCCAAAAACATCTGAAGGGCTGCACAACTCCTATTTCTGAGATATGTGTTATTAAAATGGATGTGGTGTTTTCCTCCATTAAAAATCAAGAAATATGAAAAAAAATACTATCTTACAATATACTGTACTATCTACAGTTCTGAATGAACCTCCCTGCCTAGCTGTACCAAGTGAAATGGCATTGTCTATGACAATGGATGGTAGGCCACTTGTACTTCTAAAAAAGAGCGAAGGGAAATAAAAGACAGTGTTAATTTGCATTAAATGTAATTGTGTGGATTCATATATACATGTAGATACACATTTTGGACATAATTACCATAATTTAATTGACAGTTCAATACATCTCAGCACAATGAGCAAGACTGTGACCAGGGCACTTAACCTGTCTTCTCGGACTGCAGTCTGTGTGCTTCATGTTGCTGTGAAGCTTCCAGGTCCCTTCCTTCTTCTCCTTATGCTTTTCTTTTTCTTTATAGTAGACTTGGACAGGACAGCCCTTTAAAGAGTGTGGTTTCTGTAAAGTAGGATACGGGGCCACTCTCAGTCATTGGAACACTTTACAAGGTGCCCTACTGAAAATGTTATTCCAGTTACACACTTGTGCATTCAGTGACAACTGGTGGCTGCCATGTCAGTGGCTTGGTGACTCTGCTGCATGTTTTAGACTAAACTTCAAAGGAGATATCCAAGGTAATAGACCTGTTGGGGGGATAAAGTACAGCATTTCAATCCTTTAAAGTTAATTGGCGACACAGATGTCACCAGCTGCCAATATGTGGTCTAAAGACACAAGACTTCCAGCCTTCATCAGAGAATTTAAGTTGGTTGTTTCAGAAAGACTATCCTATTGAAAAACTTTTTATCCCTACAAAGTCCTTCTTTGTCTTAAAGAGCTCTTGAACCTAAAGTGGGAGGGGGTGACAATGGCAAACAAATTAGTAGCCCCTCTATCCCCCTGTACTGGTCTGGCCCATATTACTGGAGGACATAATAGTATTTATTTGTATTCCACTTTTTCTTGATGCCTACCAGTGGCATCACTAGGGGATGTGATGGTGCAGACCACACTGGGTGATGCCCCAGAAAGGAGATAGCACAATACTTCCCCCACATGCACTCCATCTCTGCACTTCACCCAGTATGCCATCCCTATGCTCCCTCAGTGTGTGCTTCCTCCTGCACATGCTCTGTCCCAATGTGCTCCATCCCCATGCACCGTCCCATCCTTTTCCTCATTAGGGGATGCCACATTGCATATAAACATTAAAGGGGACACCACAGCATCCTACCATGTCAAATGCCTTGTGCTCATGCTAATAGCATTACAGGCCTACACAAATTTTGAACTCTCTCCCAACTAAATCTTGTAACATGAGCAGCTACTTTACAAAGGTCCTTTTCTGTTTTTTCTTTTATTTATTTTTGTTAAAAAAAACCCTATATGGTTGGTAGATTTTTTTAAAATCTTCTTTAGATCCTTCTATTTGCATTCTGTATATTTTTGGTTGGCCTACTTTGTATTTATAGTCAGGCATGACAACCTGGCAGGTACATATCTTCATTATACAAAAGTGGCAACAGCCCTTTACACGGTGTTCCCTCTGCCTGGAATTTGATACCAGTTCTTCTATACAATCTGAAGAGGAGGCAACTAACTTATTTACTCATGTGCATTCTGGGTCCTGAAATCCCACCAGAAGCACAGGTACCCATTGTCCTTGAGTTTTCAGTGCCTCCAACCTTGAGTTCTCTTCCATTAAGGGTGTACATGTGTATTATTTACAGTACTCTTTTCTTTGAAGGACAATCCAAGATAAGATTCACTTCACTTTTACATCTCCATCTAGCCAAGCTGCAGTAGATCCTGACTAGGGTGGCCATGAGCATCAGCGTTCCTTTTTGATGTCAGCAACAGTGAGCACCATGTGTCCAAGCAGAAATCCGCAATGGTGGCCAAATGAAGAGGAAAATGAGTGGCTATCCAGGGATGGCTGTAGCATCAAAAGCACAGAAGATGTTGATGAAAGGTGAAAAGATGAGAAAAAGAGAACCAGCAGCATTAGAACAAAGTGGGGGAAACTGGTAGTAGCTGAAATAAGGAAGAGATTTCACAAGAAATAGGAACGAGAGCATGAGAAGATATCTGTTCTTGACAAGGCATGTAACCAAAAGGAGAAGGCAAAGAAAGTAATAACCAAGGAGATTATCGCACCTGGAAATGCTGCCAGGATAGATGCGGGACTGAAAAGTCAAAAATTGGTGTTATTGCACACAGCCGCTGCAAGGCCAATGCAACCTGTATGCATCCTGGACACCAGCTGTGCTTATCCAGCGGCTTTTCAAAAACAGGAGATTGCCATTTTTGAAAAGTCACTAGATAAGTGCAGCTGGGGGCTGGGCTGGATAAGGGTTGCACACGCTCGGCCACAGCTGCATTTGATAACATCTGATTTTGACTTTTCAATCCCATATCTATAATGGCAGGATTTCCAGTTACAATAATCTCCTAAAACAGAGACTGCATCTGCATTGCAGAAATAATGCAGTTTGACACCACTTTAACTGTCATAGTGCAATGCCATGTATTTCTGAGATTTGTAGTTGAGATATTTAGTCTTTTTGGACAGAATTATCTGGCACCACAACAATTAGAAATCCCAGAATTCCACAGCATTGAGCCATGGCAGTTAAAGTGATATCAAATGGCATTAGTTCTGCAGTGTAGATGCAGCCTGAGAGGAGGAGAGGTGAAAAAAGGTCCAGCAGTAGAAGGCAGGACTGTGATGAGGAAAGAGCCAAGTCAATGAGTTTCAAGGAGAAAAATCCCATAAGTGGAAATCACCACCCAGACCTTCTGTAATCCCTCTCTTTCTATCTCTCTCTGTGGGACAGGGGCAGTGAGAGTTGTCACTCGGCCAGGTTAAGAAGCATGATTGGGAGCCCTGCTCTAAGTTTAAGAACAAACATTATAGTCATTCTCTGTTTTGCTATTGTACCCAAATTTGTTTTAAATATACTTTTGTTTTGTTTTGTTTTTCTCACTGTCCAGGTCCCCCAAAGCCTAGATTCTCCAAAGGAGTGGGTTCCAGGGATTTTGTTCTTCCTAACCCCCCTCTCCTAGATCTGGCCTAGAGACCAGCATGAGTTAGCAGATCATCTTCCATCATGTTACTTGAGCTACAACTTACCCCCTTCTAACCCTGTCTATGACCTATTCCAACAAATCTCACAAACTCTTAGAAGATCTGGACATCTGTTTACAAAAATGTGGAAATAAGTATGAATAGCCATCAAGGACAATCTACAATTTAGCTATTTTTTTTATTGGCTTGGTTTTGTTTGTTTGTAGATTTGTTTTTTTCATGATAATGGGTCTGCACTCCAGAGCATATTCATAAGGACTTCTGGGTCCTAAACAAATGTTTCTCATGCTATCCACACCCACCCTACCCCATGCTCGTGCCATGCCCCTGGCATGTAATGTGGTCTGTGTTGAATGCTTCAGAAAGTGTTGTTTTAACAGAATGCAACAACAGCAGGTTTATCAAATCCTTGCACAGCCTTCCTTGCCCATATCACCAGAGCAGCTACTTCTTTGAATCCACTGCATTTGATGGCAGAGATAAGTAACACAAAAGCTCCACCTGCTGACAATAAAAGAAACAAGCAGAGCATATACATTAGCCAAGTCTAGTTACATGGCACCTTGTAATGGACGTTAGAGAAGAGATGTGCAATTCACTAATGTCCATGGAGGAGTTCTAAATGACCACTAAAAGGGACATAATGGCTGATGTTGTTCAGAAAGAGAGGGAAGAGATGAGCCTTTAGCCAAAGTGAATGCTTCATCCTGAACTTCTGAAGTACAGGCAGAAGAGGACTGTTGAAAAGCAACCCCTCTCTCCAGCAAATTCCTAATGTCTTGGAGGTATCTGCAACTGTTGGAAGATATTGTTCTTTTCTTTGGTTCCTGTGCCTTCAACAGCAGCATAACAAAACAAGGTCTAACATATGACTTCATCTCCATATCTGAGATTTAACTCTAGGCTGCATTTGACCTCTGAGATAATTCTAATATATCTTCAGTAATCTGGGTGTTCTTGGTTAGAGTTTGGAAAGTTACTTTTCTGGACTGCAACTCATGCCATCCCACAGCTACAAGGTTAAAAGCATGTGTAATTGATTTCCCTTTCTGTATGTATGTGTTTTTCTTGTGATATAGGCGGTGTACAGATCGCCCCTTTGGGGCGGCCTGCACCCGCCCCTTTCCCCGACAGATCAGGGCCTCAGCTGCCACAGCGGCAGCCCTGAGGCTCCAATCCGCCACTTTTCCAGGCTGCGGAGAAGCGGCAAAAGGCCACTTCCCTGCGGCCTGGGAACGGGTGTCCTTGGGGCTTCAAGCCCCAAGGACACCCCGACAGCGTCGGGGAACAAGAGAAAGGGGCCACTTGGCCCCTTTCTTCTTTGTGTTGCTGGTGCAGCCATGTAAAGGCTGCGCCAGCGACACAAACAAAAGAAGGAGCTCCATTTCATAGCTCCTTCCAGCGCCCTTCAGCAGCATCAAGACGTCACGTCCGCACTGCCCCATTTGGCAGCGGTGCGGCCATAATGTCGTAATGGCAGTGCCCATCTAGAAAGGGCGCCACCATTACAACGTACTAGGGTTGCAGGGCATCTGGAAAGGACGCCCCGAGGCAACCCTACGACATGTACAGGCTGGCGCAAAGCGCCGGTTTGTACAGCGCCATAGTATGTTTTATGTGGACGATTATTATATGTTGAATTATGTTTTATATTTGTGATAAATCAATAAAGAAATTATTTTTTAAAAAAAGAGAGAGACCCTGGAGGCTAGGACTTAAATCCAGTTGCTAATTCCAATGAAAATAAAACCCTCAAATCAATGGGAATTGCATGAGTGTGGATTTATTATTCAACAGTTGATCAAATAGATCTAATCTAGCAATTGGATTTAGGCCTAGGATCCTGAATAAAGCCAGAGAGGGAGGAACCTCCTGAAGGAACTAGATAAATAGCTGAGGTATTAAGATAATATCATTGAATATCAAAGTCAGGATCATTCATGCCACGGTATTTCCAATATCTGTATGGATATAAAATCTGGTAAGTGAGGAAAAAAGAACTCACTTGAAATGTGGTGCTGGGGGAAAGTTCAGCAGATACCATGAGATGCAAAAATGATAAATGAATGGGTCTGAAAGCAACTCTTAACTATTCTGAACACTCACTAGAAGCCAAAATGGCTAAGGATATTTGTGATTTTGACATATAATGAAATGGTTTGACTCAGTGGGAAAGACAACAATGCTCTGTAGAATAGAAAGTAGGGAAATATGAAGACTTCATTACAGGTGGATTGACTAAATTAAGGGAGGCCACATTTGCAAGTCCCTGAAGTTGCAAGATCTGAACAGGGCTTTTTAACAGGCTTTCTTAGAGGTCTTTCGTGTGTAAGGTGCCATAAGGCTAAGCTTGAAGGCAAGTGAAAACAACAAGGAAAGAGAATATCTACTGTTATATAATGAACAATAGAAGTATGAGATTATCCCTGATCATTCACTGTATGCTTCCCCCAATTTCTACATGAATAGTAGAAGTTTATATACTTGGTCTTTCATTAGTGCATTAGAATGCCTCCACATGCCAGCCAGAGTCCAACATACTGCCTCTCAATATGTCTCATGCACTGCTTAATACTCAAAAAGTTTGCCCCTTTTCCCCCCCAAAAAATGGAAATTTGGTTCTGACACCCACTTCAGTTGCAGTCCCAGATCTTGTTATTTCCTCAGTACATTAAAGTGCCTCTGAGTTTCCAAGACTTCTCTTCAACAACTCCGTCTTTTGCTTCTGCACTTCACTCCCACTCTCTTTTCTTTCATAACGTCATGACAGGAACTGATCTTCTCCGAGTCCTGTACTGTCATAAAAAAGATGGCATGTCATTTCCATAACCCCTGAGAAGGCAGCTCCCACCTACTTCAGAAGCAAAAATCTGGATCATTCCATGATGAACGAAGATTAAAAGAACAGAGAGAGGCCCTGTATTCTTGCTACTTTTCCCAAGTGAAGTCTAAAGCTGTAGAAAAGCATGATCCCTTTAGACACCAAAGAACCAATAGGTGAAAGAGAATGAGAGAGAGAAGGAAGGAAGGAGGCTGGGATATCAGTAATCAGATCTCCTGCAATGTTTAAAATTATTGTTTTTTTCAAGTGGAGGTTGAAGCAAGAGCAGAGTAACACTGGAACAAGAAATATTAAAGTGACTGCACTGTTTTCTTCATCCTAAAAATCTGGAAATACACAGCTGCTTTAAATTGAGGGGGGGATAGATATAAATAATATAAGTCATAGAAGGCAAGTCACATATGCCTTTACTACACTTGATTACTCAATACTAAATGTATAGACAGACTATTGAAATTCATGATGCTTCATGTGATCTTAGGCAAGAATCCCTTCGCATCTTACTCATGTGAACGAATACTAAAGAGGTTGCAAGACAGTAAAGTTGCTCCATGTCTAAATATACTAAAAGGCAGCAGATCTCATCTCATCTGAAAGCTAAGTAGGGCTGGCCCTGGTTAATAATTAGATGGGAGGCCACCAATGGATACAAGGTGCTGTAGGCTATATTTCAGAGAAAGGACTAGTAAAGCCACCTCTGAGTGTTCTTTGCTTTAAAAAAGTATGAAATTTATGGGTTTGCCATAAGTCAACAGGCAACCTGAAGGGACATACATACAGAAGGTTACTCCATTTCTTCTTCCAACTGCACCTCCAGAAATGACCTCCTGATCTGAAACATCATGTGCTCCTTGGTGTTGGTTGAGCATACTCTTGGTTCATTTGATTTCTGCTCAGCCTTTCTCTTTTTCAGCTCCTTCAATTCATTTGGAGGCAGAATGGATTGCAAAGTAAGTAAGCAACTTGTACAACAGGTTTGGTCCAGGACATTTTGCTACCTAAGGAAGAGCAGCTAATGGTGCCCTCATTCCATGGCCAAGGTAGAAAATATTCTAAGCCATTTAAATTCTTTTAGAATAGGAGGCAGAAAATCTTTAAAACATTTTTCCTGGCAGTAAATGGTCAGTCATAATAACTATTTGCTACCCTTTCATGACACACCAAAATCTGCTGCCTGAGGTAGTTGTGTCATTCTGCCTAATGGTGGGGCTGTCCCTGTTGCTCATTGATATGATCTGTGGCAGCTTGGACTCCAGGTTCTGGCTGAAGTCTCAAAAATTATTGTGCTTCTGGCAGGAGGAAAAATCTCAGGGCATAGCACTGTAGGTAAAAACCATTAATGTTTATATGCAAAGTGGCTTTAAAGCCTGGGTACCCATCTCCACACATTCCCAGTGAGTGTCAGGGCTCTCTGGCTCAGTCCAGTGGTGTTTTTATGTTTCTGCTTCTGCAATGATGGACCAAAAGTCCAGAGGAAAGACTGGGATATAGACCGTGAGACAAGAGTGAACCCAGTGGGGGTGCATGTGCATGTATAGAACCAAAGCTGTTTTTAAAGTTCTTGGCCTTCAGATTGGCTCTTTAGATTCCCCGAACTACCCTTTTTCTGGCCAAATAGGAGTGAATTATTTCTCCCAGAATTCATCAAGGATTGTAATACACCTTTGAAACAGGTGAATGGCTTCCCTACACACTTGTTCACATAAAAAATAATCATTTTTCTCCAAGCCATAAGGAGCTACCTGGCACTTCTGTTTTGAACTTTGCTTTTATTCATTTTTGACAGTCATACAACCCCTGGAGGATTCCAGGGGCAGAAAATAGGTGCTTTCAATGCAATGCAGTTGTCCACTCCTGATGTGTATCAATGGATGATGCTGGGGAGTGGAGTGCCAGTGTTGTGATTCATAAGCCTTCCAGTTGTACAAGTCCTGCCAGCAATGGTGCAGAGCCTGAACAAAACAGAACAGAACAAAACAAAACAAACACCTTGAGGTCTGGCAATGAGTTTTCTATTAGGCCCAGCAGCACCAATGTAGAGAGTGAAAAAAATCTCCCATGTGTCATGTGTGCTTTAGGCAATGCCACATGAGATGCACTCCCTACTATCTACTGAAAGTATTCTCTCTCGTCTGGCTCTGGCTTACCAGAGTATGCAATTAGGATTTATTCAGATTTTACACCCATTTGTCCAAATTGTCCTCATGCCTATTTCTACCATGAAGTGATCCATTATGCCTGCCTCCCAATCCTTGCAAGCTCCACGCTTGTGACATCATAAAAACCAAGTCCTATTACAGTGGAACAACCCTATGATGTCGCAAAAACCTGACATCAGGTTTTAGCCCTGAAATCCCCCAGAATGAAACATTGCCACATTCATTCTCTCTGTAACTATTCTTAAACCAGGCATCATCCAGTGATGATTATTCTCAAAAATTTTCCCACTTCATCTTTAACTTTAAATTCTTCCCCCCAGCTTCCCCAAATATAAGATTTCTAACTTTGTTATCTCATCCCATTAGCAAGGACTCATTTCTGCTTGTTCCATTGGGTGCTTTTAAAAATTGGTGAACCCAGTTATAAAACACCTGGCTTGAAAATAAGAAAAGCGGTTTCACATTTAAAAAAGAAAAAAAACACCAAAGTATTTATTCTTAATTTTTTATTATTATTATTTGAAATGCACACTGGGAGAAATACAGTCCCCAAGCTCTAGGATGTTTTGTTCTCTCTTCCAAAATCCTTTCTCATCATTCAGCTTGATGTGCCAGCCCCAGGAGCCTTGCCTGCCATGACAGTTTATTAAAATGTGTCAGTTAAAAGTCTCTGGTTTTAAAATAATAATTGCATACTCCAATTACGATCTCTTTCAGTGTATGATTTTGAAAGGGAGTAAGTGAACACGCTAGTAATGGAAGTGAAGACCTGACAGCAGCATCAGATATAATCAGGAAGATGGGAGCAAAGCTTCTTCCAAACAGTCCCATCCAAGTATTTCTTATTCATGGTGAACTACAGCAAAAGGGACACCCAAGTGGAGAGGTGAGTTTCACTTCAGGCTGAGGTTTGTGGCTCTTGAGAATAAGTTCTTGAGCACATTTTGACAGCAAGTATTACCACCTGCATAAGTTGCACTCTCAAAGCAGGGAAAGCTTCTGGTTTCATCTGGTGGTGTATCCACACTGCAGAATTAGAGCAGTTTGACAGCAATTTGACTGCTATTATCCTACAGAATCCTGGGATTTGTAGTTTGGTGAAGCATCAGAGCTCTCTGACAGACTAGGCTGAATACTTCATCAAATTACACACCCTAGAATTCTGTAGGACAGAGGCATGGCAGTTAAAGTGGTGTCAAACTGCTTTAATTTTGCAGTGTGGATACACCCTTGGAGGCAGTATGAAGGGAAAGATTCACAGGAAGGAAGGACCAGTATTACCATTAGACAGACTGAGGCAGCTGTCTCAGAGGACAGATTTGGGGTATCAAAAAAGAGGCACAAAATTTTTAATTATTTCTTTCGTCTTACTATATTTTTATTGTCAGAGATGGGGAGATGTGCTTGTGGGATTCTCTGTTTCATGTGCCAAAGCAACATAGGTTGTTTTAGGTATGGTGTACTTGTGGGCTTGAGGAAACATTTGCTGCTCCCTCTCAGATGGAAAAATAAGGTCTGAAGATACAAGCAAGGTATATTGTTTGGTATAGTCCAAGATGAACAAACCAGTCTTACTCACATTTTTCTGTTGTTGTGTGCCTTCAAGCTGTTTCCAACTTATGGTGACCATCAGGTGAACCTATCGTGGGGTTTCCTTGGCAAGTTTTGTTCAGAGGGGATTTGCCATTCCCATCTTCTAAAGTTGAGAGCATGGGACTTGCTCAAGGTCACCCAGTGGGGTTTCATGGCCAAGCAGGGATTTGAACCTTGTTTCCAGAGTTGTAGTCCAACTCTCATATCACTACACCATGGTGGCTCTCCTTCTGAAAATTTTGTGCTGCTAAATGAGACCTTGTGCTCCCCAGAGACGTAAATCTATGTTTGGTACTCTGCTTTACATTGTATATATGGACTTGGGAAGACTGGATGTTCTTTGATAATGAGAAGGAAATCTCAGTAGACACAAAACGAGATGTTGGAAAGAGAATGTTTGAATATCAAGCATTGGGGTGGGGATGATGTTGTGTATAAGAAGCAATCAGTCCCAATCCAAATTATTTATTTCTACTACCCATAGGCTATTGCAAATTCAAAAATGCACAACATGACACAATACCACAAAATGTCCATTGACACAGCACAGAAAGAAAATGTAAGAAAATTTAAAGAATGCTCTTTAAAAACTCTTTTAAAAGACACCAAATTTAGAACTTTTGTCAGCCAGTACTATGAAGCGATACAATCCCAACACAAGGCAGCTTCTATTTGGCAGTGTGTTGGTGCTGCATAGTGCAGCTGCTATGGCACCGACAAGGGGGAAAGACGGGTGGCATGGAGCCGCCCATCTGTCGAGCCCCTAAGTAACATTCTGGCATGCTAACGTTGGTTACAAACTCCACCCCAGATATACAGACAAACAAGTAAACCATTTTATGTAATTTCAAAACTAAGCATCTGTGCAGAGTGAGCCTAAGGGGCAGCCTGCAGCTGCTTTCAGCTGCACTGGATTGCGGCCATGGCAACCGCATGCCACGGGCCTGATCTGGCCTTTCCAGAGTGTGATAGGTGTGGCGCCATGGCTTTAAGGCACTCTTTTGGCGCTGTGTCGTGTGGACGCAGCACCAGAAGAGTGCTGTGATGCTGCACGCTGTGTGGAGCAGCACATGGCATAACGTCACCCTGGAAGTGGAGTCAGGGCATGCATCATGTGGTGCCACACCCCAACTCTGCCCCCAGGCCGGCCTAAGTCTACAGGGCATGATTGCAATCACATGCATAGTTAACTGAGAGTAAGCGCCACCGAACTCAGGGATATTTACATCTGACTGTATAGATTGAATATGCATCAGACACCAAGCTTCAAGAAAAGATCTTCAGCTGAAATGTTGTATTTAACTTTTAATTAGTAATACAAACCATTTTGCAAAGAAGCATTGTCCTCCTCTGATGCTCCTGCTGCTGCTGCTGCTACCACTCCTTCCTCCTCCTCTTCCTCCTCCTAATTATTTATTTAGCATCATCAGTGCACATAGCGCTTTACCTGAGGGGTTTAAAATTGTTAATTTGCCCGTTCCACGTTCTAAAAAGACAGGACACAAAAGGAAAAGAGGGTGGCAGTTGAAGGAGCAGATTAAAACTAGCAGATGCTGGCTGCTGTTCTCTCTTTAATAGGCCAGAGCAATGGTAGTTGGTATGGAGAGAGGTGTTTTCATTGGCCACTGGAATCAATGAAGAAGGAACTCCAATAAAGAAATGACTTTCTCTGCTTTCCATTGTGTCAATTTGTCTCACAAAAAACATTAAAACTTGAAAGCATTGTTATCACTTCATTTAGTCACTTAAAGAAGTCATGTTCATAAATTACTCTTGCATTCTATCAGATGATCTTCACCCTCTTACATTCTGCCTCTGCTTCACTGAATGAGTGACTGGTAAGTAAAGTCAGGGGGAAAAAACTTTGCTGACAGACTGGAAATCTTTACTATTATTTGTTCCTACTTTGTTGCCTTTAGAAGTAAGGAAATGGCCTTGTCTTGGTTGCAGATCCTCTGCTTCCTTTCTAAGATGATAAAACACCAACACATATATGGCATGGTAATCCATAGTTTTCATTTTTCCTCCTCTGAAAGGCACTTCACTCATAAAACAGTGACAACTTTTGGAAAAAAACACTGCATTATGCAGAAGAATTTAGGCATCATCCATTAGAGAGAGAAGGTTTTTGCTGAATATAGAATAACAGCATTGACAGGAAATCTATTTCTTCCCTGAAAAACTGGGTATTAAATTAGCAGAGATAGTGCATGCCTGTGAAAGTGCTGTTCAATAGCCAACCGAGAAAAAGTGATTAACCTGAGATAAGTGGACTAAGGTTTACATCTCCTGGGAAATGTTAGTGCATGAAATGCAAACAAACAGCAAGGAGAATAAAAAATGAGAGCTTCTTCCACCATCCCATGATTAATTTGGTTCTTGCCCTCATGTTTTTAAAATAGATAGATAGATAGATAGATGATAGATCGATCGATCGATCGATCGATCGATCGATCGATAGATAGGCAGATATCCTGGGTACATATATTATCCTTCTGCTTCTTCCATCTAAAGTGCCTCACCATATTGAAACCTCCCAAAAATGATCTTGTTAAAACAAAACAGTCAATTAAGAACATAAGAAATTGCCTTGCTAGATTACACCAATTTCAGTTGATTAGGCCAGCATTCTTTGTTCAACACAGGCCTGCCATTTCAATCAGTTAGTCTAATCTTCCTGAAACTGATGGCTTCCAGATGTGTGGGACAAGAATCTAGTCACGTGCAAATCAAACATAATGTGTTTCAGCAAGCAACTGTTCTCATTTGCTCTGTCTGGAATCCCCCCCCCCCCCACACACACACACACACAAACATCAATGGATTTCATGTGGGCAATAATATACAAAATAATGTACAGTGAGCCTTTGATATCTGCTAGGGTTTGGCTCCAGGACACACACACACACACACACACACACACACCATGGATATCAAAATCCATAGATGCTCAGGTGTTATTATATACAGTGGCATAGTAAAATGGCAAATTATATAAAATGACAAAATCAAGGATTGCCTCTGGAGTCTTGGGGGGGGGGGGGCATTTTCAAGAGTAGATGGTGGAATCCATGGATGGAGAATCCATGGATATGGAGGTCCAACTGTACATTTTCCTATGAGTCTTATTGATATAAAGCCACTTGTATATACAAAAGTGTGCTGCTTCTCCCTTCACTTTTACTTGCATCTCTTTCATCAGCACTGTCAGTATCCATCACTTTCAAAGCTATGGTTTGGAGCTGACACTGAGGAAGCTTAGCATAACTTTATGCTGACTTTTTCCCGTTCTAGACAGGCCTTTAATACGCCTCCGTCACATGCTAGGGGTTGGCCGAGGACCTAGCGTCCATACCGGCCTCACCCCTAGCACGTGAAGGGGGCATTAAAATGGTGGTGCCCTATACACATGCGCACTCATACATCGCAAGTGCGACGCAAAAAGAAGCTGCTTTTTGTGGCTTTTCCCACCATCGGGAAGCCTCCCCGTTTGGAGGCTGAGGCTTCCTGGCAGCGGAAATGGAGGCGGCAGCAGACCGCCCTTTTTGGGTGGTCTGTAAACCGCCATAGTTATGCCTTGGTTGTACTACACTACCTGGGTAGAAGATTGTGACAGTGCTTGCTGCATAATAAGGAGCAATGATGCTCAAAACACAAGGCACATCAATGTGCAATGCACAACAATTCACAATGCCACCACAAGTGTAACTCCACTTTCTCACCTTTGAATTGAATACAGCCATTACTCATTTGACAAAAATGCCCAGCCCCTTTTATGGGGAACTTTTGGCTGTGTATGCCAATCAATATTTTCTACAGGTATGGATTTAAATGGCTTCCTGATTTGCAAGGACAACAGATCCTTCTCACTCAGTCACAGATTCTGCTGAGACAAAGCAGTCCAGCATTGCAATGATGCTCCATTTCAGAAAATCTGGTACCCACGGAATCTGTGTCAGGGTTTTTATTTGGCATCCCTACAAGGACCCTTTTATCATCAGTCCAGCTAAACTCTGTGTTGGGTAGGAATGAAGAAAGTTATGGATAAGACATGAAGAAATATTAACAAAATTTCTCAGTTTTAATGAGAAAAGGGCATCAAGACAGCCTGCTGAGAAATCACCAGTCTCCATGAGAGTTCTCACTTCCACTGCCAGAGCAAGGCAAGGAGAAGTTTGCTTTTCAGCAAGGTTTTCATGATTTGCACAAGAGAATCTCTGCACAAAATTACTGCTTTTCCTTTTTGTCACAAAAATCACTGATACACAGAACATGTAGAGAAGGAGTGGCTGATAGATGAAAAAGTCTTGCTGGGGTGGAGGGAGGAGCTTATGAGTGAAGAATGCTGATAAAGAAAATTGTAGTTTTGCAGTAAACTGTCACTTCTCTCCTACTGCTGTTATGTAATTGCACAAAAATCATTCTCAGAATTGGAAGACCTCCTCCTGCAAGAGTCAGGAGATATTTTGCAGGCAAAGAGTGTTTAGCATGATCACTTTCACTAGCACTTCCTGGGTAACTGAATGACAAGTTCAGTGTGCTTTTCATGTGAAAGTGATTTGCACAATCACTTTCAATGGTGCTTCCTGGATAGGTCAATTACAGATCATGTGTGAAAGTCCTTCCCATGATCAGGCGGGAATAATGGGACAATGATGTCCCATCCCACATGTGATAACCTCCTATAACAGAACATTCCAGTGTGGAGTCCTACTGTTCATGATTCTAGTTAACTCCATTTTATTCCAGCTTCTCCTACCTGGATTTCCATCGCCTTCTCCAGCATTTCATGCTTACTGAGCATGCTCAACCCTCATTGGCTATTTCAGGACTCCACTCTTGGCTTTTCTCTTCTTAATGTTTTTTGGTGGGGAGGGAGGGGAACTTCTGATGATACTGCCTTCTTATGCATGATAAGACCATTTTGGCGACATATGAATTGGCACTCTAAGACTTGAAATCACTATTAATATATATGTTATGTGTCAGTACATTTATCCTTCATGGATTTGTATAATCTGTTGTAAAAATAATCCATGATATCTGCTATCAATTTGTGGTCTAAATCTAACTGCTAGCCCCAACTAGATTTGAATCATGGAACTAGTGATATATATGTGTGGATTTCCCCCTCAGCATTTGATGCCATGGTCTGCTCTGGCTGGTATAACATATACCAACTATATTTATGCCTAACTGCAAGAATGTGACATTGTTCTCTGACTGTAATACACCATTATGCACAAAATCGCTGTTGGTACAAACCAAAGTTAAATTTGTGCCGTTTTTGTCATTCAGAAGCACACGATTCCTGGAAAACAAAATAAAAGGAACAAACCAATACATGTAATTTGACAGCAAGATGGAAAGGAGAAATAGCATATTTTAAATATAAAAAGCTGATTGGTGAATAATCTTCAAGAATGTTTTCAACATGTGTTAAACATGTTAGCATGTGTCCACAATGGGCCAAAATACTTTCAATGCACCAGTTTCTATCTGATCTTGGGAGCTAAGCATGATTAGTCCTGGTTAGTATTTGGACTGGAGACTACCAATGAATACCAGGTCTTGCAGGCTATGTTTCATTCATTCCTGAGGTCAGAACGAGGCACCTGGCATTGATCCCATGGCTTGTCACCTTGTTCTGACATGAGAGCAAGTGACCACTGTCACACTGGGCAGCACAGTGGGACATGGATTTAAATAGCTGCTTGGCATGAGAATTGAAGGCTCTGGATCTTCCAAGGGTTTTTTTCTTCATTTTAAGGAGGTTATACCCAAATTTCAGTGCTGAATAGGTTAGAGTGCATCCAGACTGTTTATATCAGACTCAGGGATTGGCCTGCATCATCTATTCTCCCCACCAAAAGGACAAAGAAGGTTAGTTTATTTGACTGATACAGACAGGGTCTTAGAGATCCTTCATTCATAGGGTCACCATAAGTCAAAGCCAATTTGACAGCGATTAGCAATAAAAAGGTCCAACATCTGTAAGGAATTATATCATGGATGCATATGTATGCATGCACACATCCAAAATTGAAATAACTAATTCGAAATAACTTGATTACAAGTATAACTTCACTGTAACTTTCAGGGTTACAGAGGTTTGATCTTCCTAAATGGCAGAGGAGAGATACTAGATGGTTTAAGGCTTATGCTGTGCTTTGTGCTTTGTGTTATGGGCCTTGAGGTACTGATAATGTGGGGGGAGGAAAACTTTTGTACCATTAGCCAGCAGTTTGTAACAGTAATTAAAGTAAGAGAAATGGGGAAGTAAAGGTCAACTACTAATGAACTACTTTGGGGAGACTTGGGACAATAATGGTAACTAATTAGTTTTTAGCAGTAACCTTTGAACTTCTGTACATATATTCCACTGCCATGCCCTAAAGGGCTTCCATGACTAAGCACACTAGGAAATGTTCTTCTTATTATTATTTTAACATATACCTCCATTTTGCTCAGAAGGATGATTTGGGTGCAAGCCTCCATCCTCAGTTTGAATTCCTGTTCATCTGAGGAATTAGTTCAGCACATTTTGGGTGCTTCCATGATCTCACTCCATCACATTGTATTCCCCTCTGCTTCTGTGCATTCCTTCTGGCAATGGTTTCTATAAGGAGATTAAATAAATGCACATTGGGACAAATTAAGTTTACAACAGCCAGACACTATTGGAAAATATGAAAGATTTAGTGGATCTTTCAGGCAGAGCATCTCATGCGCTGGGCAGAAGTTTGAACAGCTTGCCATCCCATTCCACATACATACACACACATACAAGAGCTAGCGGAGAAATAAATTAAACTTAGTATTTTTCATAACATATATAAAAGCAGTTTTTACTCATGAATATATGTGCATACTCAGAACAGGTTCATCTTCTTGGGGCAGGTAAGAAAGGGAAGATTACTGCATAGTACAAGGAGAGTTGGAGCATCTCTCCAAGAGATTGCTCTCATCACACATACTTTATTGGATAACAGGGACAGACAGACAGACAGACAGATGGAGAGAGTGAATAGTGAGTGCAGATGAGGCCCCAAAGAAAAGACTACTTGATGCAAGAAGAGAGTGGGTGTAAACCACACAAACAAATAGGAGGTAACCATAAGCATGCCATCCCTAAACTCCTAGAGTGGCATGCAGTCTAAGTACCAGTGAGCATAAGCATGCAAATTGCTAAATTCAAGAGACACACAGCACACCTTTCACCATTATATCACCTGTGAATTGTTGCATCTTAGATTCTTGTCTCCTCTTCCTTAGAGTAGTTTGCCTATGGTCTTAGTAGTTAAATGTCCAGACACTGATGAAGCCCACACAGCATTACGATATAACTAAATAATCCTAAAGCAGCCTTCTCTAATCTGGCAATACCAAACTGTGCTAACTACAGGCTGATAGCAGTTGCTATCCAACAACATCTGTGAGGCCCAAGTTGCTGTCTCTAATTCTAGTAGGTGATAAGTGAACTTTTTAACAGATGCCTGTATAGGAAAAAGCTATGCAAGGAAACAACTGCTGAAAAGTAACAAGATATAAAGGACTAAATTTTGCATTAACTGACCCCCCCCCCCCCAAAGTCTATGCAATTTAAGAGTGACATCTACCTCATTTTAAAACAGCCTGGCTTATTTGTGATCTCTTATGTGATCTTTTAATATATTAATATTATTGCTTTTGATCAAACTTCATTCAGTAAGCAAATAAACGTATTAAAGTTTGCACACATTTAAAAGTAATTCACGTAGGATCAGGAGCAAACAGTCTTTAATCCCACTGCAGCCTCTAGGATATAGCCATGACAAGGAATGTGCTTTGGATTCCATGAAATCTCAGAATGAATTAATCAGAGAAATTTGGGAGATGCCCAAATTGAAACTGGGCTCCTCTGAAGCAAAACAAATCCTATGCTAAACTCGCCAATGGGTTTCATTAGCAAATCACACACACATACCAGTTATAACATTCTCATTCCAGAAGAAACACTTCAACTGACTTCCCATGCTTGGGAACATAGTGTTGCTGGAGGAAAAGCAAAGATCTCTTCACACACTGTGGGCTGGCTTTTAGCAATAGGGATCCTGCAAAGAAGTTTTGCTATGTGTGCAAAAGACTTGAATATGAAAGTATTGAGGGTGCAAAATGAGGGCATTGGCCCTCAAAATAGGAATTCTGCCCCCCCATGACTTCTTCTTTCAGTCCACAAATTTGTGGAATTTCAATCATTTAAAACTTCCTCTGAGCATTTAAAAATAGTTTAGGCACTCAAACAAAAGGGGCAGGCAGAGTTACCGAGAGAATACAAATGCATCACATATAAGAAATCTTGTTGTGCAATGGTTTGAACATTGGATTGAGACTCTGGAGATCAGGGTTTGAATCCCCATTCAGCCATGAAAACCTGCTGGGTGACCCTGACTGAGGCACACACTCTCAGACCCAGAAAACCCCATGATAAGTTCACCTTAGGGTCCCCATAAGTCAGAAATGACTTGAAGGCACACAACAGCAAACAAAATTTGCGAATGATTTTTAGGATCTCACTCTCTGCAATTCCAGAAGTTTGAGGACAGCAGGAAAATTTCACTGGGTGGGGGCAGAATTCCTATTTGGGGGGCGATGTTCTTATTTTGCCCCGTGTACATATACCCCTGTCTGCTAGGGCTTTCTAAAAGCATCCCCTAAATATAGATGCACACATACTTGCACACATGCACCAGCACACACACACCTGCCTGTCATATTGATGGCCATTTTGCTAGTCATTTTAAAAATCAAATATTGCTAGATCATGTAAATTTGTCTCCTTCCAAAGAAAAATAAAAGTCAAGAGCACAGCAAGGCTGTCACTATCAACTCCCTTCAGTAAGTGATTGATTTTCCATCATCAGCTTTCTGCTAAAATCACAGGATGCCCTTCTTGCCAACTGAGACACTTCTGAGCTGGGGGACCCCCTCCCCAGTCATCTCCTGCTGTTTTCTTTTTATTGCTACTCCCTCTATCTTTGCATCCTCTGATTCTGAGACAACCTGAAGTGAAGAAGAGAGGCCCCTGTTAAAAAGAAGCAGGACGTCATCATCAAGGGTGTCTTCAAAAGCAACTCACATGGGAGCCTATCAGGAGTCCAGACTCCTTCTGTGCCAATGCCTAATCAGAATTCTGTCTCTTGCTTGAGGGAATGAGTACATGCACTGTGATCAAAAGACTATTAAATCGCTCATTGGTATGCATTGCTGTGAGCAAAGCGCTCCACTTCTAACTTCTAAGTCTTCTCAGAAGAGCTGAGGACTGTGCAGTGCACTCCCTTCCCTTCTGTTGCATATGTCCATGGGTAGCCGCTAGTGGATTATATGGAGGGCTGCATCAGTTGATCAGTTTCGCTCACATATGAGTTATTTTAATGGACATTGAGACAAAAGCCTGGTCTGCCATTTCTCCTGCTTTCCCCCCCCCCCCCTCAAACTGGGTGATCCGCAGAATAGCAAAGGAGTCTCCCTGTTTCTAGAGGAAAATCCATTCTTTTCTGCAAAACAAAGAAAAACTGAAGACATTAATGGGACCATACAGACAGGCCAAAATAAAGCTGCTTCAGGACACTTTGGAGGTATGCTGTTTAAATGACACACACATCTTAAGGGGCCAGAAGCTGCGCCAAAGCTGTGCTCCAGTCCTTAGGACTAGAGTGTGGCTTTGGTGTGGCTTCTGGCCTCTTAGGACGCATGCATCATTTAAACAGCCTACCTCCAAAGTGACCTGAAGCAGCTTTATTTTGGCCTGTCTGTATGGACTCCATAATAGGTTGGTGGGTGAATCCATTAGATATCCTTCCACTCACTCACCACATTTAGTTTCAGAATTGGACTCCATACTCTATATGGAGTTGTATCCCCACAAACCTAAAAAAAACACTATTTTCCACTGTTCCATGTAATGTGGCCATAATGAGTTTGTGACTAAGACATGATTCAAAGAAGGAGTTTCATAGTGCTCATGTTGAACCACTACAGTACTCCAGAGGAATAAACATCTCCTGGCATCACCTTCTGATATTTCCTAGCAAAGTAGGAGCAGAACCACAATAATGTTTTAATTGTTGTAGCAATTTAATTCTATTTTAATATACTATTTTTGTATATTTTTAACTGTATGGTATTTTTTAATGTTGTAAGCCGCCCTGAGTCTCAGCCTTGGGAGAAGCGTGGGATATAAATAAACATAATCTAATAATAATAATGTAGTTCACTTCCAGTTGCCGATCTAGAAAGCTACTATTGTTGGCTGTATGAAAAGCCATTGAAAGAATAGCCAGCCATCACACTTTTTCTCAGAATTATAAACATTTCCCAATAAATAAAGCAGGGCAGGCAAAGTGTGGTTCTGGGATAGCTTTGTGGTGAGTAGTTTTTTGTTGTTTAAACTGTAAGTTAACTCACCACTTATTTTAACATGATAACCCACTTAGAATCATAGAATCATAGAGTTGGAAGAGACCACAAGGGCCATCCAGTCCAACCCCCTGCCATGCAGGAAATCCAAATCAAAGCATCCCCAAGAGATGGCCATCCAGCCACTGTTTAAAGACCTCCAAAGAAGGAGACTCCACTACACTCCAAGGGTGTGTGTTCCACTGTCAAACAGCCCTTACTCTCAGGAAGTTTCTCCTAATGTTGAGGTGGAATCTCTTTTCCTGCAGCTTACATCCATTGCTCCAGGTCCTGTTCTCTGGAGCAGCAGAAAACAAGCTCACTCCCTCCTCAATATGACAACCCTTCAAATATTTAAACAGGGCTATCATATCACCTCTTAACCTTCTCTTCTCCAGGCTAAACATCCCCAGCTCCCTAAGTTGTGGTTTCCAGACCCTTCACCATTTTAGTTGCCCTCCTTTGGACACACTCCAGTTTCTCAATGTCCTTTTTGAATTGTGGTGCCAAGAACTGGACACAGTATTCTAGGTGGGGCCTGACCAAAGCAGAATACAATGGCACTATTACTTCTCTTGATCTAGACACTATACTTTTATTGATGCAGCCTAAAATTGCATTGGCCTTTTTAGCTGCCACATCACACTGTTGACTCATGTTCAATTTGTGGTCTAATTGGACTCCTAGATCCCTTTTACATGTAGTTTCATTCAGCCAGGTGTCGCCCATCCTATATCTGTACATTTCATTTTTCCGCCCTAAGTGCAGTACCTTACATTTCTCCGTGTTGAACATGGAGTAACCAGGGCTGCACTGCCCACATGCATAAGTCATTGTCAACATTCATCAATATCTGGACATTTATGGTAATATATTATAATACTCTTATTATTCAGTGTTATGATTCAGGTCCTCAATTTTGCCATGGCTATTTTATTTTACTATTATGTTTACTTTGCAATTGTTTTACTATTTACTTTACAATTGTTTAACTTTACTTTTGCAACAACCACACAGCTGTCCACTGAGCTCAGAGAAACTGAAATTATCACCTTCTAGTCTGAAACAGTCAAACAGTAGCTGGATCCTTCCTGATTTTTTTTCCTAGTTTAAGCCTTCTGTCTCTTGAAAGCATTAATCTCTCCTCTTTAGAAATCAATACAGCCACTGAAGAATACCTATCAGGAATTGTCACCTACATTTCTTTATGTTTTTCAGTCCATTCTTTGTCAAAAGATTTTTTTTAAAAAGTTCTCTGAACAAGAATAAAAATGGGATTTTAAAAAATGATGAATTATTTTTTTAAAAAAAATAATTTACCAGGGAAAATGGGGGGGAAAACCCACACACATAGAAAGAGACATGAATTCTACCTGCTCAGTCAAAATTCAAGTACAAGTTTCTGTTTTGCCTTTAAAAAATATAGCAGAAACGTGACAGACATGCATAATGGTATACTAGCCAAAGTGGCCACAACAACAGCAACAGAGCAGCACTCCAGACAAGAAAAAAAGGAGTGAGAACTCTAAGAACTGAAAAGTTTTTTAAAAAACTGAATCAGATATTAGTGCAAAATGTGGGTTGACATTTCTGTTTTTTTCTGATTTTCTCATTTTTAGCCCCAGTCTGTCAGGCAAATACACCATGATCTAGTTCATGTGAGGAACAGCTGTATCTATTGAACTGGGCCACTGCAGATGGAAAAGAATTTTGTTTTGGCTCTTGTTTTGGGAGGAATTATGAAAATTTAGCAAATTTCTACCACCAATCAATACTGGTTGTCTCCTCTCACCACTTTTACACCCACTAGTGGCTTCCTAATTCTTTTAGTGCTCAAAATATCTGGTCCCAGAAGACATCATTGTCAAGAATTACTTACAAAAAGACGCTGCAGTTTAACTCACTGGCATGCCTAGTATTTAGCTTTGTTTAGAAAATGATATTGATTTTTCCATACAAAGGAAGCAAACCTTCCCAACGCTGCAATTAAATACTGACAGTTATACATAGTGCATTACATACAGCTGCTAATTGAATGTAACAGATACTACACATGGCTCCATCAGGGAGCAGGGTATACAGCGGGAAAGTGCAGGCCTTGCATTTTGTAATTGCGCTAGCACTTGCTTAAAATGACACATACAACATCTCTCTGTTTAGAGCTGAGGGGAAAGTCATCCATTATAAGCTTAGCTGTCATTTTCATGAAAATTGGAAACTAACAGCAGTGAATGGCTTTAAAGCTTTAATGATATCATTGCTTCAGGAGAAGCAGCATCTTGGAATATTCACAGCAAGTTTCACAGATCTACTTTTGAAAAGATGCAAGTTTCAATGGCAAAAGAAACAATGCTATTATTTCAGATTTTTTTCTTCCTCTTATACCTAGGGTCACTGTCATAACTGCAAAGGAGGACAAGGCACCACAAAATGGAGGACATTTGAGAAAAATGTAGGATTTTCAAATAAAAAGCTAAAAACACTGATATAAATATAAATTCGTTTCATCTAGTTTATTTACAGCTATATTATATATACTGTATTTTCTTATGTGCTCAGCCTTATTTTTCTGATGATCTTATCTTCATTAAAATGCCATGCTGGCTTGCATTATAGAATCCTAAGCCAAAAATGCATAAAATTGTACTTTATTAGCAACGAACCCTTGACTGAATCTACATTTAAATTTACTTTCATTGGTAGTTTCCTATGTGGTCTCTCATCCCTCCTACTTCTTCCTCAATCCAAATACAAGACAATGTAACCAACTGTAAAGAGATGGACATTGGGCCAAAATATTCCAGTATTTCACACAGGCTAATGGAGCCTCAGCTGGTGGCAAATGAACAGGAAGTGGAACAGGGACTATGATGGATAGCCCACTAAAGACATAAATCCTGATCTCTAGTAGCTTTGCAAAGGCAAAGTCCATCATTGGGGTGGGGGTGGGGGGAATTCCCTGTCATTTGCTAAATACCTCAAAAGCCCATAAAAGTGTTTCTCATTCTTTAGATGCTTCATTCAATGAGATTCCTCATTTGCTTTGATTTTTGCTTTGTTTCAAATTTCAGTGACAACTCTCTTGGTGCATTACAATGCAGGTAAGCTTCCAGAAGCAGGCATACACCCACATATTAAGAAAATAGTGGCTTCTTCATGTAAGACTTTGCAACTATATTTATCAAGACAATGATATCACAAAAAGGGATCCGGGTCAACAACACACTCAGAAGGGATTTTTCTCTCGCTTCTTATTGTAGTGCAATTCAGGAAGAACTCTGGGCTGTGTTTTTGTTTGTTTGTTTATGCAAAAAATAGCTATTTTATCAAGAAAAAAACTGGATTTGCTGAAAAACAACATTTCATACAAATACCAGTGCATTTTGTGCAAAATACATACAGTATTTCTTTGGTGGTGGTGGATAATTCAACAGAAAGGTTTCAGAATCAAATCTCAAGACAATTGCTTTAGGGCCGACTCAGTGAAGTGTCTCAATAAGTGAAATGAGTTGTTGTCCCACACATACAGAGTACCATTCTAGGGCCTAAGATCCTTATATTCAAAGTTTAAAATTGTTTAATATCACCACTGGCATCTGGTTCAACACCTTAATGCACAAATGGAAATATGAGAAAGGCGAATATAGAACATTCATATTCAGAGGCTAAAGGTCTAACAGATGCTCAGAACAAACAGAAGATAGTTATCATGCCATGTTTGTAATCTTCCCAGAAGCATCTGGCTGGAATTCTTCTGGAAAGAAAAAGTGGAATTAAATAGATCTTTGGCCTGATCCAGCAAGCAAGGTAGTTTTTGTATGAGATCCAGCTCACTATAAAGCAGCTAAAACCCCATGAGAGAGTTCTAAGACATCTCACTGAATTTATAGTCTTGGTACTGAAATTAATTTCAGCACACATAAATTATCCCCAACAGTAACAATAATTTTATATAGCTTTTTCATGAACAATGATTTGCAAAATACTGCTCACAGAGCAAATGACTCACAGCCAAAATAAAAAGAAGGGAAACTTATTAAAAGCAACAGTAATTCAGATAACTTCAGAAATTCCAATAACGATAAATAACACTGTAAAAAACAAAACAAAAGGGGATTTCATTTTGAATAAACTCATTAAGTGATGACGCTGTCTTCTCATCAGGGACAGTCTCAGATCCACAGTGAGCTCCACAGATCAGTGTTATTTGGCTCTGTGGCAAGAATGCATGAACAGAGGCGGTACATTGGAATTTCAGGAATGTCAATATTTTGGTGTGGGTTTTTCCTAGAGACATGCAACTCCAGTCAGCCCTAAAGCAGCAGTAAGGAATCATAATTGGGAGACATCCCCATGCCCAGTGCAACCTTCATTGGCTAGATAATGTCTCCTGCTGTCATTTGGTGCACAATGTGCTCCAGATGGAAACCCAGATTAGCTCTCCCTACCACTTCTCCACATGTGAAAGGAAAGAAGCACTCCAGATCACCAGCCATGGGCACAAGAGAGTTGTGACTCCGAAGTGAATCTCTCTAATCAGTGTTCAGAGACTACAGTAGAGATTTCTCTCTGTCATTCATCATGGAGGGAGAAAGTGGTGCACAGGGCCAGACCATGTGTTACTTTTATTCACACATCAATGATTGAAGGAATTTTCTTTCCAAAGATCTGGGAGAAGGAAGGCCTTGTCTGAGGAGACAGTGTTCCCCTTGGAACTTCTGTGGTCTGGGTCACGCTCTAAAAGGCATAAGCAAAAAATGACACAGCCTTGGAGCTGAACAGTCACAGAGACTACATGTGGTCCAAATGTCATGGAAACGTTGCAGAAAGGTTGCAGAAGTGCCAGGATATGATCATCCGTGGTGCTTCTAAAGTGTAATTGAGGCTTCCTGGTATGTTCCCATCATGGAACCATTCACGGGGAAGCCATTTTCTGAATAATGGGGTATTCCATTATTCAAAAAATGGCTCCTCCAGGCTTCCCTGCAAATGATTCTATGACAGGAACATAGCGAGAAGCCTCAATTATACTTTAGAAGTGCCATGGATGATCACATCCCTGGTGCTTCCACAACATTTCTGCAATGCTTCCATGACATTTGTATGATGTTTTGCCCCTGCATGTGATAAGGTCCATTATAGCCCATAGGCTTAATCTAGCCTTCAGGTAGTGCCAGTATGTCTCACTGTGTCATATAGGAAACTTCCACCCACCTCATGCAGATGTAGCCAAATTTATCCCTCTCCAAAGCCCCATCTCTTGGAGTGAGAAAGTTTTCCCCTTCCCCACTGTGCACCATTCAGCCTATAGCCTCCAATCAGATTCATGTTAAGTCCAGGGATGTAATCTTGTGCCAGTTTCATTATTCAAGGAAGCAACAAGTAAATTTACCAGTTTGGCCTCACTGCAAGGAAGTTTTCTAAAACTGCACACTTTTCAAAGACAATTTGGGGCTCAAGACTTACTTTGTGCAAAAGTCACTTATGGTTATTGCTGAGAAAACAGAATTTGTTTCTGCCCAGGGAATGCTGTTCTCTATGCAAATAATGTCCATGAACGTTGCACAGAATACGTTCTGGACTACCTAGATTTTTGTCAGTCTAGCTTTTCTCTTGTCAGTATTTTCCAGCAGTTGAGAAACATGTTTTTCAACCATTTTTCAACATTTTAAAATATTCTTTCTACCTTAGTTCAGTCTCAGAGTGCTGTTGCCAAAGTTAGATAATCCTTACACATCATGAGAAGCTGCTGTGGGGATACCTCTTGAGACTCCCACTGGCATGGACATAACACTATGTTCTGCCCTGGAGTCAGATAAAGAAGGAAAGCATCTTTTCAGGTTGCACTTTAGCCAAAGATTCAGATAACCGTCCACAGCTGCTTGTGTTGGGCAGACTCATCTTCCTTTGGGTACAACATCTTAATTGCCTTGGCCACTCAGACCCATGAAAAATGACATGATAATAAGTGTTTTCTGATGACAGCTGGAGCAGCAAAATGCTTTGGGGAAAGGCAGTGCAGGCCAGACCATAACATCAAGGTTCCCAGAGTAGACATTTCACCATACAACAAGCTATTTGTCACAGGCCGACATCATCATCTTTTCTTTGATCGATTCAACCCCCAAAGACTACAGCTAAGGTTTTTTTTCCTTCCAAGGAGAAAATGGCTAAAACTGAATCTTTCACTAATCAGGATCTACTGTGCTGAAGATGGAAAACAAAACTATTTATCAGGCATAATAATGGTGGTTACTCTTCTTGTTGTTTTTCCTAATCTATCAACTACTCCTTTTATTAAAGAGAAATACAGATCTTAATTTGTTTTGGTTCTTGTAAGAAGCAGACAAAGATATTGCAATTGTCCCAAAAACAAGTACAGATCTTCTTCTGTCTGAATATTAATGCAAGAGAAACAATAACAGAGGTGTCACCACTGTATGCTATCAAATTTAAGGCAAATGCAAACAGAGTAAGCCCTGACATATGGCAGAGTGAGGCAGATGCTTAAGGCAGCAGATAATGGGAACAGTGGGGGAAAGGGACAATGTGTTAAAGGGCTGCATTCTATGGCCCAACTTAATCTCTGCCCACAGGTGCATTGGAAGATAAAGTCCTCTCACCAATATCAAGGTAAGATGTTTCTATACATTTATTATTCATTTATTTATATAAAGCATTTATTTCTCACCTCCCAGTCCATCAGTGCCCTTGTGACAATATAAAAGAGATAAAGACATTTAAAATATTACATATAAAGATAAAAATAGAATCATAGAATCATTAGAGTAGGAAGAGACTTCATGGGCCATCCAGTCCAACCCTCTGCAATGCAGGAATACAAAACCAAAGCATTCTCAACAGATGGCCATCTAGCCTCTGTTTAAAATTCTCCAAAGGAGATTCCATCACACTCTGAGGCAGAGGAAGGTACTGTTGAACAGCTGCTACCATCAAGAAGTTCTTCCTAATGTTTACATAGAATATGAAGGTGAAAGCTTTCATGGCCGGCATCCATAGTTTTTTGTGGGGTTTTCAGGCTCTGTAGCCATGTTCTAGAAGAGTTTATTCTTGACGTTTCACCAGCATCTGTGTCTGGCATCTTCAGAGAATGATGAAGATTCCAGCCACAGATGCTGGCGAAATGTCAGGAATAAACTCTTTTTAGAACATGGCCACATAGCCCAAAAAACCCACAAAAAACTATTTACATAGAATCTCTTTTCCTCTTGTCTGAACCCATTGCTCCATGTCTTAGTCTCTGGAGCAGCAGAAAACAACCCTCCTCCATTTTCAATATGACATCCCTTCAAACGTTTAAATATGGCTATCATGTTAATGCTCTGTTCTCCAGACTAAACATACCCAGCTCCCTAAGACACTCCCATAAGCCATGGCTTCCAGACCTTTCACCACTTCGGTCATGTTCTGTTGGACACACTCCAGTTTGTCCACATCCTCCTTGGATTGTGGTGCCCAGAACCAGATCTGAATGCAGTATTCCAGCTTAGGCCTGACCAAAACAGAATAGAATGGTACAGTTACTTCTCTTGGTGTAGACACTATGCTCCTATTGATATAGCCTAGAATCATATCAACTTTTTAAGCTGCTGTATCACACTGTTGACTAATGTTCAACTTGTGGTCTACTAAGATGCCTATATCCCTTTCATACATACTATTGTCAATAAATAAAAACAACTTCTTAGAAACAGAAAGGAAGGGCCATCTATCAAAGGGGTGTCCATCTTGTTCTTCAGCCAAGAAAACATCTTGGGATGATCCTAGATGTGAAGGTTTCAACTTGGGAAAAGAACTCCTGAGGAATTTTTTCCCCCCAAGAAGCTAACAGTGATTTCCCCCCCAGAAACATTGGCCATGCTAATACTAATCCTATATAATAAAAGTTCTTAATACTATTGTAGCAAAAATAGCACTATCCACACACCAGAAGGATGTATCCACAGGTTTGGAGAGGGACTACATTTTTAAAAATCTAGAAATATTTAGCCAAAGGCAGAGAGTGCACATGATCTCTGAAAAATGTTAGCAACAGAAAATGTTACCCACAACAAAATTTTGCAATGTACATTGGTTTTGTTTATTGGTCCAGCTTGTTAGCCATGATTCTTAGGTTACATCATTCTCTTTCTCCCAAAGCTGTGCTTCTATGTTTTTGCCCAATAGTCAGCTTTTATTCTATGGCCACTGAGCATACTCAGTCCTCACTGAGATTCATTCTCTCACATTCACACAGCGCACTCTTTATGTTTGGCTGTCCTTCCTCCTAAGTATTTCTGTATTTGCAATCTCTCTCCAAATCTGCTGATACATTCTTCAGGTGTGTGGATAGTGCTATTCTTGCTACAATAGCATTCACAGCTTTTATTACAATTGGTTAGTGCCAGTTGTTAGTCAAGCCATTCCACCAAATCCTATTCTGCTGCCTTAACATGACATGGAGAGGGCCCTGAAATACTGAAGTCCATTCCAACAGAGCAAAAGCTCTGGCAGGTTCTACCCAAGCTGCTAATGCTAACAGAGCATGGCCCTACCAATGACTGCCATTTGAAAGTCAGCCTAATAGGGATGGGAAAATATTCCAAAATATTCAAAAAGTGTTCAAAAATATGTTCCTCATGTGTCATACAACCTTTACATTTCAGCCCTATCCGCACAAAGTTTGTATGGGGTGGGAGTTCTGTGCAGAAAACACAGAACTATTTTCTGCATAGTCGACAATATTTCTATGCAGATATCTTACTTTCTATGCAGAAAACATGTTTTCTGTGCCATAAACCTATGTGCAAATATTGCACTATGTAAGTCTTGAGCTACAAATAGTCTTCCAAAATGTTTTCAAAAGCTTTATCACAACGGGACAAAAATTATTAAAATTACTCATTGCTTCATTTGAAAATTAAATTAGTGAAGGATTCTGCAACTACAGCCTAGCTGAGTACAGTGAAGGTCTCATCACAAGAAACTTGGCTACAGTGTCATGAAATGGACATAAACACAATAACAGTATCAATGATAGTTGCAACCTCCATCAGTGGATAGAATATACACATCAATGAAATCAAGAGCATTGACTGTATTAACAAACGTTTATTCAAGCTATATTGTGGGTATGAAATGTCTCTCACTCAGCCTGACTCTCAGCATAGCTGGTTGGAGAAGTGCTCCCCTACCCACCACAGCACAGAAGACAGAGCTGATAAGACCTGAAACCAAATTTAACACTGAATTGATTCTAAAGTGTAACTTTGAGATGAGTATTGACAACCTTGCTTAGAAGAAACCTCTGAGGATGAATCCTCTCCAAGAATGTTGAGGATAGCAAAAAGAGTTCAGGTACACACACGTCTGTCAGCTGGACATGTTGATTCTGGAAATCTCAGGCCTTTCCCACTATATAATTATAGCATTATGATTCCACTTTAAATATCATGGCTCCATCCTGTGTAGTTTAGGAAGGGGTATTTAAATTTGCAGACAGAGCACTCTAGAGCCTCACCCAAGTACAAACCCCAGGGTTCAACTGCAGCCATGGCAGTTAAAGCGGAATGCAGAAAACCTACTCTATAGTATGAAGAGGGCCCTCTTCACAGTGGTGGAACAGAGTTAATAAAAAGGGGACCTTACATATCAACTGATATTCTCAGGGTTGGATTTAAGATTATACAACAGTGCCAATCTGATGAAGTGATGGGTTTGCACAATCTACCAAACTATCCTCTTGAAAACTACTGACCAGAACTTGGAAAGATGAATGAAAGTTTGAAAAGAAACATGCTGTTATGACATGTTTAAAGCCATCCATAACTGAAAAATGGTAGAATGAAGCTCAACTATTTATGGTTTCAGCATGTAATTACATTATTATTTTTCTTTAAAATCCACCTTCTAAATCTTCCTTCAGACCAAAATTCCAAGTAGTTCAGTTTCTCTTTGGAAGACCGCCAGCTCTGGCCTTCTAGGACAGAATTGCAGTCATTTTCAGTTTATATTATTATTATTATTATTATTATTATTATTATTATTTTCCTACAACATAGGGACTAAATAAGTTTCCTTATCTTGAAACACACCATTTTCCTATCTAGCCCAGTATTGTCAACTTTGAGTATGAACAGATCTCAAGGAATTCCACCAAAATTCTTTTCTACCCCAGTTGATCATCCCTGACATTCCTTTGTGTTCTCCCATCTACCTCTTAACCAGGCCTGACCCTCCTTAGCTTACAAAATTAAATAGGATTGAGTGTGATATTATGGTGGCACCCAATATCAGTGTTTATTCCAAAAAGCTGTGTGTGTAAGTGATTGTGATCAGAAACATGAATGAAAAGATATAACCAGGAATAATGTGTGCTTGCAAATGTGCTTGACCTTGGAAGTCAGTGTAACACGATAAGACATTCAGAAACTTAATAAATAGAGGAGGCATCAAAAATGCTCATCATTTGTTTCCTATTTTGCTTAGAGAAGCCTTCCCCCATTTAATTGCAATACGTCTGGAGAGCTCCCAATTGTGGAATGGTGCTGTAGGCCATTGAAAACAGGGTAAGAATTTCATTGCTTCTTTCTAATGAACCTCTTCAAAATCAGGCTTAAAGGCTCACACATCCCCAGAAAGATGCCCAGCAAAAGCAAGAAATAAACCAAACTCTTGATGTTAGGCAATATCAAGAGACCACAAGTGCTATTTTCTTCAACTGCTAAAAGCTTCAAAACCATACAGTGAGACTGAGAGGATTTCTTTCATTTTTGGAGCACTTCATAAAATTTGCAGTTGTTTGCTAGTAAAAGGGCTGAGTGGTTTCGCTCACTGTTCAGACACCTGCCAAGGACCCCAATTTCACACTAGCTGGTCTGTGAAAACACAATCATGGCTTGCTTTGAGCTGAATGTAAAGTGGAGAGCTTTCCCAGATAAAATTAATAAAGAAAACATTCACAGGTCGGAAAGTTCTACTTTTCCACTTCTACTAGATGTATCCCAGTTCAGTGAGTATGTGGGGAAATACATTAACGTACAGCATTAGCATACTTTTCCTACAGTGTGGGAAGGGCCTAGCTCAGTGGTAAAGCACATGATTTGCACCCAAAATTAATCCCACATAGGACTAGTAAAGATTCGTACCCAAAAACCTGGGGAGAAGGGATAAGAAAATATGTTAGTTTCAGTTTTGTCACATTTTTCAGAATTCCACCAGCATCTTGTTCTATTCCTGTTCCATATGGGATTGCAAGACACTTTTAACATCCTTTTAATATTCTAAAGGTATTCTGAGGGCTGTGATCTAAAACAGCAACTCTTTCCATCCCTGGCTACTGTTTATCAGTGTACAGGTTGAGTCTCCTGTATCTGGAATTCCAAAATATCTCAAAATTGCCTACACGAATGGCTCAGATAGTGACACCCTTGCTTTCTGATGGTTCAGTTGATACAAGCTTTGCTTCATGAACAAAATAATTTAAAATATTACCTTCAGGAGTGACAAGGCACAGATGGAGTCAAAATACACATGCACATGTCAAAAAGTATTGAAATAGAAAGCAAAGAAAACAGCGACTATTTTAGCAGTGATTACTGCCTTTGACTTCAATGTGATAACATTGCCTGATTTCAACCAAGAGAAGCTGACAAACATAGACAAAAATTTTATTCAGATCCTTCAAAGCCTGATTCCTCTCAATATTCCTTTAAGGCAGTGGTTCCCAACCTTCCTAATGCCACGACCCTTTAATACAGTTCCTCATGTTGTGGTGACCCCCCAACCGTACAATTATTTTCATCGCTACATGCAAATATGTGTTTTCCGATGGTCTTAGGTGACCCCTGTGAAAGGGTCGTTCAACACTCTCCCCTCAGGGGTCCCGACCCACAGGTTGGGAACTACTGCTCTAAAGGGAAGTGCCAAAGAACTGCCGCTACCACCATTTCCCCTCCCAGGCATTTAGAAAGGTCAGAAGTGACACCAAGGCAGAGAGAGTAGAGAAGTTCAGTGCTTCTTTTAGGTGCTCCCAGGACTGACAAAGGCCAAAAACAGACATCTCTTTGTGCTCCATGGCAACTGCATGCCGTGGCCCTAATCTGGCCTTTTCCCAGCACAAAAAGGAGCAGCAAAAAGCCACTCCTTTTTACGCCGGAGAAAGGGCGCCCCTTTCACTGCTGCTATGACTTTCTTCCACTCCTGCAGCATGTGGCGTCTGGTTGTTGCACCACAGGAACATTCTCACGCTGACTGTCATCTGGTCAGGCAGGCAGCGTGAGGCCAGACTGGGGATGGAGTTGGGGCATGTGGCATATGCCCCCACTCCACCCCAACATGGGCCCTTTTGGTTGGTCTGTACAACCCCTAAGCTCTCACCTACCACCACTCTGTTCAAGGAAGGGGCTGATTTCTTTTTTTGATAAGAGTTCTTGTCCTTACATTCAGCTCTAGATAAGCTGATCCAGGTTTTTGGGGTCAATTGTTTAACTAAAATTTCTAGACTTATACACGAGTATATACAGTAAGTCCCTGGCTTTGAGCCTGAACTGAAGTTCTATGCACCCTTTCAGCTCTCATTGTTGATGTAGAGATGCTTTGGGGAGAAAGTGTTTTCCTTTCTTCAGATATTTTCCATCCTTCCAATTATGTGCTACAGCTTCTCAGTGAAGCAGTTAGAAATTGCCATGTATCTCTGTTGTGCTGGTCTATTCATTAGAGCTGTGGAACACAAGAACTCTTTCATCTACACTATACTGGCTTGCTTCTTTGTTATTCCTAAAATGGATAAAGGTTTTAGTGGTTTTGTAAATGACTGCCTAACTTCTTTCCTCAGTGTAGATATCCAAACTGTAAAAAGAATTTTATCTACCCAGGCAGTGAGAACAACATTAGTTCTCCTTTGTCAATTGGGATTTACTTACCGATGACATGTATCCAATCATTTAAGGCTTGTAATAAGTCTGGTAGTCCACCCAATAGAAATGCTGCAGCTGCAATTATTTCCCTCAATGAAGAAAGAGCATTTGAAATAATTTGTTGACAATTTTTGTTATTTTGAAAAACCTTGCTTTCCCCCTGGAGTTCTTGAAATTGATTCAAATGCTGTAGTGTTTCTCCTACATCACAAAGTGGTCTCCAATCAGAGGCAACTGGTGGCTTCCATGTCAAGGGTACAGTGGATCCACTGTGGGATTTATTTCACTGCTGTCTAAGGAACTATTTAAGGAACAGAACCATATCCCCAAAATAGGTTCCCTTTTTTATTGTTCAGAGAGAGAAATATGGATTATACCAATGCATTTAATATGCATTTAATGGCAAACATCCTCTGAAGAAACTTGCCAAGAAAACCCTGTGATAGTTTCACCGTATGATGGCCGTAAGTTGGAAATGACTTGAAGATAAATACCATCACAACCATCTGAGCCTGGGTGCTCAGTTCTCAGCAGTGGCCAGGAGTGCATTTGCACAGCTTAAACTTGTGGTGCCAGCTGTGTCCATTCCATGAGACATCAGATCTGGCTACAGTGACCCATGTCTTGATTACATCCCTTTTGTACTACTGTAATGCACTCTACGTGAGGCTGCCTTTGGAAACTGTCTGGAAATGTCAGCGGGTTCAAAATGCTGCAGCCGGAATGCTGACTGGGGCAGTTAAGGGGAACATATAACTCCCTTGTTAAAACAGCTCCACTGGCTACCTGTTCATTTCTGGGCACAATTCATAGTCCTGGTCATGACCCATAAAGCCCTACACGGCTTGGGTCCAGACTATTTGAGTGACCATGTCTCCCCATATGAACCTGCAAGAGCCCTAAGAAGTCTTTCTCTCGCTGCCATCAAGATTACAGGCTCACCTGGTGAGGACTTAGGAGAAAGCCTTCTTGGTGGCTGCTCCCACCCCCTGGAATACTCTTCTTTGGAGGCTAGGCTGACCCTCTCCCTGCTGGCCTTTCACTGCAAAGTAAAAACATTTTTATGCTGGCAGGCTTTCTGTACATAATGCATGGTTTTATGGAGCAGGTGCATTTTTAGTCTGTTTTTACCATGTGTATATTTTATGTGATTTTATATTATATTTTATTTTATTTTTTTATTTTTTTTATTGAAAAGCTAAAAAAAAATCACATATATATTTACATTTCCACATTATAATATTATCACATTACTTCACTTCCACCACCCCCCTTTCCCTCACATATCATTCTTTACCATCTAGATGTCTCTTACACACATCTTCTCATATAACTTATTCAGCTCTCTTCTTTGTTCCTCCTTAGTTATCTATTCCCTAGAACCATCTCGGTCTTTCTGTTTCTTATCATATGCTGAGAAATATTTCATCTTTGAGAGTGTACATCTGATTAATTTTTCCCCTCCCCTAAACATATCTTTCCATTTACGTTTTCTAACATAATAACATACATACGTCAACCTTATATCTATATTTTCTCTTTATGCTAGTTGCCGTATATCCCTTTCACTATCCTATTTTTAATTTAATTTTTAACTGTAGTTTTGCTTATATTTATGCTT
This sequence comes from Sceloporus occidentalis, assembly GCA_023333645.1. NCBI lineage: Eukaryota > Metazoa > Chordata > Lepidosauria > Squamata > Phrynosomatidae > Sceloporus > Sceloporus occidentalis. The sequence goes on along the minus strand of JALMGF010000002.1, from coordinate 108,815,768 downwards.
TCCATCTCTTTTCACAAAATTCAATAAAGGATTTCCAACTTAAGTTATCTTCCTCATATACTTCCTCTTTCAGCATTTTTGTCAGGTTGTCCATATCTATAACCTCGGTGGATTTTATTAACCATTCATCTATTGTCGGAACTTCATTATCTTTCCATCTCTTTGCAATACTTATTCTCACTGTAGAAATTAAATACAATATTTGTTTCAGTTTCTTTCTTGCATTCACTTCCTCTATTATATTCAACAAGCACAATTCTGGCCTTAGTTCCATCTTAACATCCAATATATCTTGTATTATTTTGTGGACTTCTATCCAAAAAATTTTAACCCGTGGACAGGTCCACCACATATGGTAATAGGATCCAATACCATCGTTACATTTCCAACATCTGTCATTTTTACCTTTACTCATTTTCGCTAATTTTTGGGGGTATAGGTGCCATCTATAAAACATTTTTACGAAGTTTTCTTTGATATCCACACAAGATGTAAATTTCAAATCTTTTCCCCATGCCCTTTCCCAATTTGTTAGTGAGATATTTCGTGTTATATTTCTTGCCCATTGGATCATATTACCTTTAATTGTCTCTGTAGCCTCTAGTTGTAAGTTCAAACAGATCTTATAAAATTTTGAGATTAATCCTTTTTCCCCTTTTTCCCAAAGTATGTCCAATTCCGTTTTTATTTGTGTTATTCCTTCCTGATTCATATCTGTCTCAAATCTACTTTTGAGTTGATAGTATGGAAACCAACTTAAGTTTATCCCTTCGACCCTTAATTCCTCCTGACTTTTCATGCGTATTTTTCGATTTTCCGTATAAATTATATCCTTATATTTCAGCCATCTCTTTTCTTGAGCTTCAGCTCTAATAGAAAAAGCTTATTGAGGTGATACCCATTCCGGTATCTGTGTATATATTCTCTTTTTGTATAGTTTCCATATTCTCAACAAGGATCTTCTAATTATATTTTCATTAAATTGTCTGTTTTTTTCTGTTTTTCCATACCAAAGGTACCCATGCCACCCATAAATGTTGTTGAAGCCCTACAGGTCTAACAATTGTTTATTTTCCAATTTTATCCATTCTCGAATCCATACCATACAACATGCATGATAGTATGTTTTTAAATCTGGCATTGCTAATCTGCCTCTTTCCTTGGTATCGATTAAAGAATTCCATTTATATTATATTTTATATTGTGTATATTTTATGTGATTTTATATATAGATGTTTTAATTGTTTGAATTTTAAAACAGTTTTAAAGGTTTTATCTGTGAGCCGCTGTAGGTCCCTCTGGGGAGAAAGGTGGGATATAAATGAAATAAATCAATCAATCAGATAGAATTATTCGGTTTGTGGTTCTGAATATGAAATGCTAAATAAAAAATTGCACTATTAAAGATGGGGGAATAACTGAAGATTCAAAGACTTGTGAGGGCATGTAACAGGGGTTTGGTTGTTGTTGTTTTTTAGGGTTGGGAAACCCTCCAAACTCCAGTTAGAAGTCCCAGCTCCATCATCCAGAACTGTGGCAAACTCAATGTTGGGAGATTGCAGATAATGCCTAAATTAACATGAGCTAGCTATCAGAACATAGCTGGACAATCCTAACCTGCTCCCTTATCTTCTCCAGCCACCCCATTGCCATATTGGTGAGCTAGGGGAAGATGGGCCATAATGGTGGGCCGTCTGGCTATGTTCTGTTAGCCAGTGCATAATGATACAGACATCCTCTGGGACCTCTCACTCATAATCTGGATGTCAGTGTGGATTATATCATCCTGCATTCAGCTATCAGTATCCAGCTATCAGAACCACTCATCCTTGACTGCTCCCCTGCCTCCCCATTTATTACATGGCCATGTCAGGTGAGTAGTAGTATTGACTATTGAGAAGGAGATATCAATTATGTTAAATCCAAGCCTGGGAAACAAATGAGAGGGGCAGATGGCCAGTAGTGGAAATGAGTTGTAGTTTTATGACCCTAATCTTCCTGTCATGAATCTGAGCTGTGAAATGGGGATGATCTTCTTCTTGAAGGGAGATGAAATGATAACACAGGAGGGGAAAGAAGGAAGCATGAAGGGCCCTTTGATCTGGATCAAAGAGGAGTGATCGGGATTGGAAAAGGGGGGCTGGAGGATGGGAATGTATTTGTCATGGTCTGAGGGGGAACTTTTTCAGTTCTGACACTGAACCCGGGACAGGGAACTTTCTGTCTTGGTATCCAGAATAAATCTCTAGTTTTACTACATTACGATGCTGTCTTGGTATTTGGGAACTGGGTCCTCTGCTCCTGACCTGTATGTTACTCACAGAATTCCATGTATTAGTTATTACTTTGAAGACATTTCCTCATTTTATTGTCAGATGGTTTACTTATGGGTGCAGTTAAGACAGCAAGTTATGTGCTAATTGGCAGTTTTGCTGGTACCCAAACGTTATTACGTGTTTTTGGTATATTGGTCCCAAGGGATATTTCTCAAAGGAGCTGTGCTTGAGCACATTATTGGCAGAAATATCTCTTGATCTAGAAAGAGATATATTATTTGAGTTAAGTATCTCTGGGATAAGAGCAATAAATTTACGATGCATATTTTTCATGGATATTTTATTTATTTTATAGTTTTCTTTTATATAATCCAAAAGCAATTTGATGGGAAAAAAAGCAGAAATTTGTTTGAAAGAAGTCCTCACCAGGTTTTTCATTCAAAATATGCAGCTGTCAGTCCTCAGATGCAGATTTAACTGTCTAGAACTTATTTACATTAGAACTTATCCCACACCCCTCTTTAGGCAAAGCGACTAAGATCTATGCATATAAAAAAGAAAGGCTTATAACTGAAATTGTCATGGCTAGGGAGGCTTAGAATACAGTGCCTTATTGATTACCATTTGAATCATATACTCATGAAACTTTAACTTTATTGGGAAAGCCTATCTTGTAAACAGAAAGGCAGTCCTGTTTTGTGGGTTGGAAGTGGGATTTTTGCATTAGAACTGCTAATAGCTTTGGATGGAGAATTACTACTATTTTCTGTTCTCTGTCTTAAATGTCATTTTTTTTTGTCAGTGCTTAAATGACAGTATTTGCAATTATAGTACCTTCTGGGTGTCTGTTTATGGGCCATCAAATTTTGATGCTTTGGCATTTCCTGCATTGTTTAGTGTAATTAACTCGATCTTTCGAGAAGTCTAAACCACAGTCATTATTTATAACTATTTGTTGACATATAGTAAATTTGACATTCAAGATTTAGACTTAGACTTGACTAGCCTAAAAAACTAGAAATTCCATACAACATAACCAATGTAAAGCTACCTTAATATCTACATATACTGTTTCTCTAAATTTAAAATTGACATTGGTTTGGTAAAAATTGATGTTTTGAGCATATTGGAGACTACGTCTCCTTTTTTTGGAAGAAGTTGTCCAGTCTGTCCAGATGCTGGTGATATAACGTGGGTAATGTCTCTCTGAGGTATATGATGTGGGCATGCCTTCTGGTGGCTTCCTGTTGGTTGGAAGTTATGATTTACATTCATTTTGTCTTAGAAATGTCTTTTGACATTTGCAGATGCTCATGCGCTGCTAAATCACTTTCATTTAATGTGGAGTCTAACAGAAGGACAGTGTAAATGGAGTCTCTAAATTCTTGCAGCTGCAAATGACTTATCCTCCAAGGATGAAAAAAGGAAAAGAAAACACTCACCATTAATCATTCAGTGGACTAAACATTTCACACTTCCATTTACTTCTGAATATATATCCTATTGTTGTCATTTCTATGTGGACAGATTTGTTTTGGACATATGTCCCTAAAACCTATTGTTAATCTGTTCTAATAAGCTAATATTGACCTATGTTTATGATTCACCATTCAACAGTTGATTCAAGGGGTCTACTGTAGTTAGAATTAACCAGTAAAAGTCAAGACATTCGTGTCTTACCATGGTCTATATTAGTGGTTCCCAATCTTTGGTCCTCCAGATGTTTTGACTTGAACTCCCAGAATTCCTGGCTTGTTGGCCTAGCTAGCTAGGGCTTCTGGGAACACAAAAAGGCATGTACATGGGACTGCTATGTCCGGGGTGAAGTTAAATTAAGCAAGGATGGGGAACCTCTGGCTCATGGATGTGACCTATGGGGGCCCATGTGACATGAAAGTTTCTGCTGTAACCTTCAAATTCTGACCAGAGCCATCATGATATAGTAGTTGAGGTGTAACACTGGGACTCCAGGAGACCAAGGTTAAAATCCCTGCTGAGCCATGGAAACCTATCCAGTTACATACACTGTCTCATCCTTATATGAAGACAATGGCAAATCTCCTCTAAAGAAATCTGGCTATGAAAACCCTAGAGCAGGGGCATCAGACGTTGAGGCCAACTTGAATGCACATAACAAAAATTTTAAATATATCCCATAGAACAGAACTTTACAGGCAGGAAAACAGTTGCATGGAAATGAAATGGGTTTTTCAGAAAGGCAAGTGGTTGCACTGGGACATACACACATGAGTAGACATGTATAGAATTGACTAAAATGTTTGGTGGACAGAAGTGTCAGAATTGCTGACTCCTACCTATTCTTCCCAGTGGGAACTCAGCCTCCAGGAGGAAAAAGGTTTCCTCTATTCTGTTATAAGGGGAGACTACTTGCAAAAAAAGTTTATCGTACATTAGGAAAACATTGATGTATATAGTAGGCTGTGGTGGCTGGAAGCTTTCATGGGAATGAGGAAGTGAATCCACTCTGGGGTTTTGTACTAACTTTATAGGAGTTACCCATAATGTCAAATTCTGTCCCCAAAATATATCTTGCCTAAATTGTTTATAGGCTGTCATGAAACCCAGAACAAATTAACTTTTTCAGTAATATGGCAACACCAGCCACTACTGATATTCGGAGGAATGTGTACAAAAAGGCATGCAGTGTTCTTTAAAAGACTTTTCACACACCCACACACACACACATAAAAGTATCAACTGATAGAGAAATGAGAAAGAACACACTAAGGACTGGAAAAACAAGAAACAAAAATAAACTAAAATCAACACATGTATCCACAATGGAGCAAAATTTCTTGAATTGGCCTTGAATCCATTTTTTTTTTTACAGTTTCAAAAATGGTGGCATTGCCCTGATAGTTGGTCTTTTGCATTTAGTTCTTAGAGTTGAACTTCAATGCACTGGTTCACACCATAAGCAAGAATTGAAACCCTTTTTTACTGGAACTATGCACACTTGACATTTGTGTTGAAGAATGTATAACAATACAAACGTTTTGCTTTGAGGCCCAGGGAGCCTGATGGCTGGCTGGAATAAAGACAATTCCCTTAGAATCTATATTTCATTCCAAAGAATTTTATTTGGTTGTCAGAAGATAAATCAACCAAAGATTTGGAGAGACCCTTCTCTTCTATCCCCTGTCTATAAAATATCAAGGTCTTCAATTTGAAATTCTAATACTTTACATTCGATTCTGACTTTAAACTCCTTTCACAGTATATCCTGCAACACTGGATCCCAGAGTGAGAGTAAAAAAGATAAAAGATAAAAGAAAGAAATATGTTATTATATTAAAGGATGCAGAGAAATATATGGATGGCAGGACCAAGATTTCAACACTTTATTCTAACTAATCTAGGGAGTTTATCAGACAAAGGAAATTGGAAGTATAATCCAATGGCAATCTGAATGCAGTCATGGGGTTTAACGTTATTGCGTGATAGACTACATAGTTTCAGGCAATGGGAAATCAGTCCAAACGCAATCATGGGGTTTCATGTTATTACGTGAGAGGTGATCACATGCAATTTCGGGAAATGGAAAGCTATTTTTGGGCAATGGGAAGTCAGTTTGAATGCAATTCGAACTCACGTAAATTCGCTGAACTAGTTAATTCATGTGAATGCGTTCTGGCCCCACTTTCTTTTCATTCAAAATTAAGAGAAATTCCTCCCATGTGATAAACTTCTAGTACTAATGTGGGCATTAGTTTGCAAAAAAGTTATGTTTAGATAGGTATGTGTCTGTTTTAAACTTAGCTAAGGCACCCTCCTGTCACATATAAACTCCATTTCCCCTCTTTTTAATTAACATTTTACATGGATAGGTATTAAGCATTTAAGACTAAGAAAATGTGCAAAGCACTGATTCTCTGTACTTAGAGGAGAGGCATTATGTTTCTCACAGGAAAGAGAAGCAAAATCAAAAGTTTCTTTAGTGAAAATATTTTTGTCCTTTGAAAGAAAGGATAAAGACCTCAATTTACAAAACCCATTCTAAAGTGACCGGACTGCTCACTTGATGGACATTTCTAGAAATTATTTAGTGTCTTGGTTATTTTTAATGCTGCCCTAGACCTCAGCTCCACTTCTTTATGTAAATGTGGAATAACCTAAAGCACTGATCCTGAAGGGCAATCCACATGCTTTAATGGATTTCATAAATACCTTTGCAGAGTTCAATTAGACTTCAACAGATGTTGAAGGAGTTGCTAAAAGTTTTACTTGGTTATTTTACCATTAGGCTTGTTCCCCCACCCTCACTCCATCAACTAAAAGAGATGAGAATTATTATCATTTTTTCCTCAAGAAAGTGTAAAAACACTTTCAGGAATAACCAATTTCCTCCTCACGAAAAGTAAGTATTAATTTAGCAACTGTCAGGTAATATTCTTACAGCACCAAGTGACGTTATCATTTATTCATTTCCAGGAGCTTCAAATTTGATTCCTCAAGCTATCTCTGATGGCCTTCCAGCCAGAAGTTTTGTCCTTCACCCATCATCTCCTGTTACTTAGATAAGGATGGCATTGGCATTGAAAAATCCAATGTCACTCTCTTGGACACATTAGAAGGACTTGGAGATAATGTGTTCTACTTAGAACCTGCAGTCTTATTTAGGAACCCCTTAACAAGAAAGGTTACAGTGGAGTTCTATTTTAAGCCTAAAAGAGGAAAAAGTGGAGAGTAAAGCAGCTGAGCATGATGGGAAAGTCTCAAAGTCTCAAGTTTATATAACACTATGTAACACTTGCTTAACATTGCCCTTTTTTCTCAAAGTCTGAAGAAGAGCAAGGACTAGAAACTAGATTTAGACCTCTGATGTTGTTGTTGTTGTTTCTGCTGGACTGACTATAATTACTTGCATGAAATCTTACTTGCAGAAATCTTGAGAAAATGGGGAAAAATCGATAAGACTACGTTACATCCATCCGTAAGTGGGTAGTCTGGAAAATGAAATACTCTGTTTTGTGGTTGTTGTTGTTGTTGTTGTTGCATGCCTTCAAGTCATTCCCGACTTATAGTGACCTAGTACAGGGTTTTCTTGGTAACTTTCTTCTTGATCCATTTCAAACTGGGTTGAGGTCAGAATACAGAGTGGAGACTGCCTTGGTCACCTTGGTCGATGATCTCCGTCTGGGCATCAACAGGAGAAGTGTGACCCTGCTGGTGCTCTTGGACCTCTCAGCAGCCTTCGATACCATCGACCATGATTTCCTTCTGGAACGCCTGAGGGAACTAGGAATCGGAGGCACTGCGCTCCAGTGGTTCCATTCCTTTCTCTCGAACAGATTCCAGATGGTGATGCTGGGAAACAGTTGCTCTTCTAAAAGAGATTTAGTAGCTGATGTCCCTCAGGGCACTATACTGTCTCCCATGCTGTTTAACATTTACATGAAGCCACTGGGCGAGATCATCCAGAGACATGGGGCACGGTGTTATCAGTACACTGATGACGCCCAAATTGGCTTCTCTGTCTTGGACTGCTTCAGTGACCAAGGAAGGCATCTCCCTTCTGAATTACTGCAGCAGGGTCACACTTCTCCTGTCGATGCCCAGACGGAGATCATTACTGAGGTCAGTAATGTATTGGATGAGGGAAAACAGACTTAAGCTGAATCTAAACAAAATGGAGGTAATCGCTATAGGTAACCCTGAACCGGGTATGGAGATATGCCCTCAAGTCCTGGATGGGGTCACACTTCCCCTAAAGGACTGTGTTCACAGCTTGGGGGTACTTCTGGATTCGTCGCTTCAGCTGACATCTCAGATTGACGCAACAGCCAGAGGACGTTTTCAGCTGCTGCTCCGAAAATATGGCAATAAAGACGAATCTCTTCAGGCAGGCCTTCCTAGACTAACCTCCAAAATGAGAATATGAACTATTCACCTACCCATTGCCTCTCCCAACTATCACTCTGGTAAATATTTTTCCTGTGCTCCTAATTTTACTTGCATTTCCTGCACAACTAGGTGTAATATGTGATACTGTGATTGTCATTATAATGTGATGTTTAGCAGAAGGAGGGAGGGTTAGGGGATTGGGATTATGTCAGCACTGTTTCTGAATTATTATATTGGACTGTTGTTACCCGCCTAGATCCTCAAAAGGGAAAGGCGGGATATAAATAAATATTTTATTATTATTATTATTATTATTATTTACTTATTTGCCATTGCTGTTCTCTGAGGCTGAGAAAGTATGACTTGCCCAAGGTTACCCAGTGGTTTTACATGGCCGGGCCAGGATTCAGAGCCTAATCTCCAGAGTCATAGTCCAATGTTCAAACCTATACACAACATTGGCCCTGGTTGGCACTGCTTGGTTATGTATGAGTTCGGTTCAAATCATGTGAGACTTGGGATTCATAATCAGTTGACAACTGATCTTTTCAAGCATCATAGCTCCCTTCTTTCTCTCCTGCTGAAATTTGCTGACATGAGTAGCAGTTTAAAAAGGGTCTCTCATACAGTGCTATCCAGCAGCGCTTAAAACTATGAAGCAGCACTGAAGGAACCTGGCATCTGTAACATTGTTGCTGTCAAATTCCAAGACCCAGTCTTTATTATTATCATCACTGATACCACCTACATTTTCAGGGAAGGGAAAGGGAAAGGAAAAGGAAAGCTCTTCAGGCTCCATCATGTTCTTGATGATGCAATTGTGAGCATAGTAAGACTTAGAGCTCAGAAATCTGGGACAGCTTGGCCATCATTTTTTATTTATTTAGGTATTTATATCCCGCCCTTCAGCCCTAATGGCTCTCAGGGCGGCTTACAATTATTATTTTTAGTCAGACAGTTCCCTGCCCTGAGGCTTACAATCTAAAAGACACGAAACAAAAGGAGAAGGGAATGGTGGAGGGAAAGGAAATGAGGTCCAGTGGTTCTTCTCTCCCTCTGAGGCCTGGACCAAGGCAGATGGATTGGAGGGAGGGCTCTTCCTTCTTCATGAGTTGTGATGGCTAAAATAACCCCCTCCTAATTTGTTTATGAAATTACAAATCCAGAATTGCAAATTCAGATGAGATGACAATGTTGTTATTACAATTTTTCAATTTCTTTGAATATTTGCACATGCATCTTATGAGAACAAGGATGTACAACACAGCAACTTTTTTTCTGTTCCACACATAGTGTCATAATGCATCACAACAACATCTTTCTTCCACTGGCTTTTGCTACGTCTGCTTTTCTCTCTTTTTCTCTTCTTTACAGCAGTCATGAGGATGAACGAAAAGTGGCAGAGTTTGCGACTTAGTCTCGTACGATGTAGATGCAAACGCCTAAAGTAATTCATAATCAATCTCAATTTGACTTATGAAAATACTGAACCTTGTTAGAAGAGAGTCACAACTCCTTATGTATTCAAGAATTACAAACCTATTGGATTTGATTTACAAGCCAGCTAATTTCAAGCTGTGGCAATATCATTCATCCTGAGAATTAACTTAAAGGTTATTTTATAATCCCCATCCTTAGAGGTTTTTGTGGCTGAGCTGGAGTAATACCACTGCCTTAGAGGAAATGTATTTTCTTCCTCCAATCTTTTCATGATATCCATAGCACCAAATTACTTTGAACTGCCAAATATCACACTACCAGTATTTTCTCCCCAGTATCAATACTTTTGTGAATAAATCTCTAAATATATTTCAGTTTCTCTCAAAGGCTTTGGAGATGAAGTGGGGCTAACAAAATATGGGAGAAAAGAACTGAGAAAGGCAGAAACTGCAGTGATTCCAGCTTACCAAGAAATTACATAGACTGCATTTGTACTTCAGAATTAATGCAGTTTGAGAGCACACAAACTGAATCCTGGGGTTTGTAGTTTTGTTTTGGCACCAAAGTTCTCTGACAGAGAAGGCTAAATATATCACAAAATTACCAATCCCAGAATTCCATAGCATTGAGCCATGACAGTTAAAGTCATGTCAGACTGCATTATTTCTGCCATGAAGATATAGCCAAAATCAAAAAGAGGTCCCACTCAGGTATGTAATAACAAGCAATTCTGGCTAAATTCTGGCAGAAAATTTCATAACAACCATGCGATTCTCTGTTAATTTTGCTCTTTTCAGGTTGTGCTCTTTTCAGATTACCTGATAGTTGTCCTGAATGCTTCAGTACATTCATGTGAGGTTCCAAAAAGTTGTCACCCACAAGGGCTGTACATTGCCATGTTCATCCTGCTGTGAACTAGGTTTCCTCAGGCTCAGACTGTTAGAATTCCACCGTAAGCAGATAGTTAATTCCTTTAAGCTTCAGCTTTGGGATAGAGAAGAAACATACCATCATTGTTTGATCCACTTAGCAGGATGTGAAGGAAAGACTGTCTCTCATGATGTATAATAAAAAGGTTTTACTCCACAATTTTGCCCACCTTTGTGGAATGAAGCCTTGTTTATATCTACAGCTTGAGACTATGGTCTGTCCTTCACGTGAAGTTTTGTTGGATGTTTCCAGTTCCTTCTGCATTCTGTCTACCAAACAACCTGTGACTGAAGGGGATTGACTGGCAGCGGATGCTCCTTCTCCTTAGATAGCAACTTCCAAAAAGTTGAGATGCATCAAGGTCAAGGAAACAATTAACAGCTTCTCCTTGTGAGGTCACTTCCCGAATGCATGATAGGAAAATGTAGTTTGGAAAGGTGGGGAGCCTTTTAATGGATCTGCTTATATAAGAGGTGATTAAAAGCTTCTGACAGCCAAGCCTGCATCTCTTTCAGTTCATCATGAGAAGCGAGAGGACGGTGGGGGGAGAGGCGGATGGGGCTCACAAATCCACCTCCTTCTTCTGACAAAACTCAAAAGAAAGACTTAGTAGGTTTGTACACTGTTGGTGTGATACCAGCAGCAACACTCTTGTGTAGCTTTGTCATCTTGTCTACAGTAAAGCCAATTAGGCAATAATCCAGTTGGGCAGCAGTAGGTGTTCAGTTTGACCATGCCTGTTCATACACAAGCCGGAATCCTTCACTCTATAATTCTTCTTCCTGGCCCATTACAACATGACCCAAACCCTCGATGCACACACACACACACACATAGGGTCTCCTGGATTTTCACAATTTGATATTCCATACCTACCTCTCTCTTTAGGGGAAGGGTGTGGAGGCTAGAGGACAAGTGGGCCAACCACAGTTTACAGACTACCTACAGCCTGCTTCTCCATTTTTGGGTGCACAGATGTACTCTGGCATAAATCTCTGGGAGTGAGTATTACACACACATGTACACCCACACGGTCTAAGACAACTTTTTAAAATCCTCTGCAGTTTGGCTGTCTTGATGTTTTGTTTTGGCTGTCTTCATAAACTTCAGAGTGAATAAGACCCAAATAATATGGCTTACAATGCAATTGAATGCAAATCTTTTGAGAACTATGGACTTTGTGGTCATAGGCTTATTAGGCAATAGCATGTTGGAAGTTGCAAGCCACCAATGTCTGGAGGCTGCACTTTTTTCACTTCTGTATGAATGAGATGAAAACATATTAGCTTCGCAATTTGCACATTTCCAAAGCCTATGGGGCCTCTGGAAAAATAAAGTGTTCATAAAATGATGGACGCATTTTAAAATGCAAATGGCTAAAGTAAATACACACATACATATTTACAAATACATCTATGCAGATACACTTAGGCAGTGGGGAATATGTGTACATTAAGTAAATGAACAAATAAATCTGCACATAAGGAAAAATGAACTGAACATACACACTTGAATTTCAGTGTTGAAAGAAGAAGAAAAAACCCAAGCCTCACAACCTTATATGAAACAAGGATAGAAAGACAATGGAAGTGGATTTAAGAGAAATACAATGAAACCGAGACTGAATGGTTTCAACATACATAATCTGTCCTCATGTTATCTTCAGATATATAAAATGGTAGATGGATATAATGTTTAGTTTCCCTGTGGCTTACAAATGAGGCCTCTGATTTTTTATTTTTCCCCTCAAAGCTGCACTGCAAATGGTTTTATGAACAGCCAGGAGCTCAGCAGATTGGACATCTCATTTAAATAGTGGATTAAGAGGAAGACCCAATGATGGATGAAGCACTCGCAGGATTGGCTTCCCTAATAATTCACAGGACCCAAAAACAAAACAGCTCATGATTCTTCCTGTGTCACTGAGCAAATGGGGCATAATTCTAAGTTGCTTTCACAGGCACTTTTGAGCCTGAACCATAAAAAATAATGGTTGGTGTGGGAAATGTGGGGGAAGAGGAGGAGAGAGATAGGGAGGGAACAACCTTCTATTTTGTTTTGCAGTCCTCCACAGGATGATCAGATGAACCAGCCTTATTCCAGACAGCAGAATTCAGCTTTTTATGCAGCTAGCCAGTTTTGATAGGGTTACCAACAAACATCTGGATTTGATCCTGAAGGAGTCTTTTTCCAGGCTTCACAGGCCGGAATTTGAATCTCAGGGCCAGCAAATTTCCCACTGGCATCCACAGCTGATGATGGCTTCTTCTTTGAAGCCACCTATATTTATCTGTTCGGAGTATATGCGGATGGAGGTCACATGGGATACTGACTTCCCATAAGTGCCGACAATGGTACATTTCTTAATAGGTCTGTAAAAAATGGTTATGTCACTAAATCATTTTGTTAATACATTTTTTAATACTGCTGGTTACTGGTTTTAACACTTCAGATACTGCTGGTATCTGCATGCAATATTTTGAACTCAGGTAACAGAAGAAGAAAACAAAGTGGTGACAGGGTGGCCCTCTTTGTGCTGTTGTGACATTTCAAGGTAGGCCAGTTTGTCCCAGGCAGATGTTTGGCCGAAGTCCATCTGTCAAAGTTCACCTGCCAAACCATCCTTCCAAGGTAGCTGACAGAAATCTACATGAATTGTGCAACTGTTGTGGTTAGCAGCACAGCAGAATAACACAGCCGCCACTACCACCTCTGCTTCTGACCCAAATGCAGCAGGAGAAGAAGGAATCATCCATGGTTGCACATGGTGATGCAACCAAGTTGCCTGGGGTGATAATCCAGGGATATGTGAGTGAAAGAAAGAAATAACATGAAGCATACCTGCATGAATGAAACTGAGGGTAGAATGAAGCATGCTGTTATCTGTGTCTGACTGAGAGGTGGAAGACGGGGTTGCATGTATTTTCATATTGTTGAAGAGCCCTCCCCCCGACCACCATCTTGAGGGGAGAGAAGCAGGCAAGAAACAACAGGCCTCCGCCTGCCAAGTTGAAGAGCCCTCCCCCCGACCTCCATCTTGAGGGGAGAGAAGCAGAGGTGGTTTTTTTTTTTTTTTTTTTTTGTTACTTGCTTTGTTTTGTATATGCATATGTATGCTGTAAACCGCTTTGATCGTAGGAAAAGCGGTATACAAATAAATCATATTATTATTATTATTATTATTATTATTATTATTGTATGTGTAGGTGAAAATAAACGAGTAAGAGAAAATATGGTGTCCCTAAAGCATGCAGATCTGAGAGGGTAGCATTTGAGAATGAATGGAGAGGGAGTACATGGGCATGACTTAGAACAAATATCAGTTTTGGGGGGTGAAGATGCAGGTCTTCACGTTGCTCATCTTCTCATAAAGGAGAAATTGTTTCCATAGGCCTGTTACAGACTGCCAAAATAAAGCTGCTTCGGGTCTCTTTGGAGGTATGCTATTTAAATGATGCAGAGTCCGGAGGTCACGCCAAAGCCACACTCCATTCCTAAGCACTGGAGTGCAGCTTTAGTGCAGCTTCCAGATTCTTAGGATGCATGCATCATTTAAACAGCATACCTCCAAAGAGACCCGAAGCAGCTTTATTTTGGCAATCTGTAACAGGCCACAGTCTTTTCCTTGACAAAAGGGAATACAAAAATATCTGTGTGGTATTCCTTCCTGTATCCACACTCTGAGACGTCATCTGGGAAATTATTCAGCACTGATATACATCAGGCTTTTTTTTTTTTTTTTTTGCCCCCCAAAAGTGTTTTTGTGCAAGAAAGCATGTTTTCTGGGCAAACGCATTATGTCTAGTGCAGGAAGCAGATTTTTTTCCTAAAAAACAGAAACAAAAAAATCCCTGTTCTGCATGAAAAAAGGTAAGGCTTGCACTGAAAAAACAAACCCCATGTATTTTTGCATAGAACAATTCCCATAATGACTTTACAAACTGGAAAGAATCTTCACCATTGCTGTACCCTTCTCAGAGGGATTTCACAAGTATCAGAAAATCCAATCTTCTGCAAGGAAACAAATATGAACAAATTTTCTTGCCATTCTTAATGTGAGCATGCATGTGCATACATGTTAGCTCAGTTCTTTGTATTATCTGCTCTGCATGGATTTTGAGCCCTCTCTGCTGATCAGGGATGGAAAATTATATGCATTTTGCTTTTGCCCACATTCAATTTTTTAAAATCTCAATTTCTTTCCTTTCTGAATAGAAAGAAAATGGCAGATTTCAGAGTAAATTCTTATTATTAAAAAATAGGCCAAAACAAAATTCTGATCTATCTATATCTATTCTATACCCATTCAATAGGTACAGATATTTGCTTCCAGGAAAGGATTGTGTTGGAAATGACTACTACATATTGTAACAAAGCATCTCAGGGAACAAAAAGAAGAAAAGGGGCAGTCCTAATTAAAGTTTATAGCTGAATGAACAGGGATTCAAACTTATATATGCAAAGGTTAAGGAACTACTAACCCTGAGCAGACTGACAAATCTGGCAATTTAATTTTCTCTCATATCTGATTTTTTTAAATTACAACTTTTTGACACAAACATTGCTAATTTGACCAAAATTTGCTAATGTTAGTCAATTCTTTTTAAAAATGAATTGAAACAAAATTACCCAAATTCACAAATTCAGTGACAAGAACTTAATTTTTAAAATAATAAAATTTTATTATTATTATTAATAGAAGAGGAAGAGAGTAGGGATGACAGATAGTGACATATTGCCACATTCACCCACCTTTAATCATGAGTATGTAAATGTAATATTGTTTTAGACATGAAACTGCTGAACTCCTGGGACACCTTCACATTTAGTACCCATACTGATACATTTGGGCATGACAAGCCCAGTTGAGGTTGGAGTACAGTGGTCAGACATTGGTGGTAAGCACTGATTTTACTTGTTAGAGTGGTAAATGATAGATAATAGCAGTATCTGTAATAGCAGTGTAAACTTTCACGTATTTAGTTCTCATATACCTGAACAAAAAATTTGAAATAGTTTCTTCCTTCTAGGCAAAACTATAAGATATCATGTACATTTAAAAAAAAATTTATATGATGGCCATCATCACCATTGCTGTTGCATGTCAGGACTGTTTATAGTTGGTAGAAGTGCTGGACAAACCTGAAAGCTTTTTCACATAAAATATATTTGTGTGGAAAATGTATTTAAAAAATGATATTGCTACAACTGAACAAAAAGGTGTTGGTCAATTTGCTTTCATGCAAGGCCAAAATAAGGGCCTAAATACCCTAAAGGCATCAGATCATGTCTAATCTTGGAAGCTAAGCAAAGCCAGCTCTGGTTAGTACTTGAATGGGAGATCACCAACAAATACCAGGTGCTATAAGTGCATTTCAGAGAAAGGGAATGGCGAAACTACCTCTGAGTATTCCTGACTAAGAAAACCCTGTGAAATTCATGGGATTGCCATGCCATAAAAAGCCAATCATCATCATCACCATCAGCAGCAATAGTGGCAGCAGCAGCATCTCACAGCAGTGGATTTTCCTCCCATGGAATATTTCTATATGTTAAGACACCCATTTTCACCAAGGATAAGAGAGTTAGTGAATATTCTTTACATCCCTACTCTACGAGTATCTCTTAACCGCAAGAGAGAGGGTCAAGTCACTTTCTAAATACTAATATTATAAACATTTTAAAGTACAAATATTATACAGGGGCTCCTTTTTGGTTTACAGTTCCGAGAATCCCCTAACCAGAACAGCCACTGGCCATGCTGCCTGGAGCATGCTGTGAGTTTTAATCTGAAATGGGGACTTTGGGGGTTGTTTGTTAAAGAGATAATCCTAGGTAGGTCTAGCATCCTCTTCTTTCTGTTCTTGGAGCTGCAATTATCTTGGGGTCTCTTCCCTCCTCCCTACGCTCACATCCCCACCCACAGAGTGACTTTCACTTTTAGCATATTATAAAAGGTACCAGGTCTCTTAATTAGTGTCACCGAAACCATGCAAATTAGCTGAAAGCAGCTTTTCTGTCACCGATGGCTGCGTCAATACTAGCTATTAGGTCTGACATTTCCTTCGGTACTCTGCCCCTTTGATTAATGCATCTGCTTGGTTATTTATTTATTTATTTATTTATTTATTTATTTATTTATTTATTTAGATAATGCTCATCACACAATGCTGTACTCTGACAGGAATTGATTTTGAAATAATGTTCAAAAGACAAGAAATGAAAGAAAAACAGAAAACAAAAGGGAGATTGAAGAATAAGGTTCAAAGGTCGCTCTTGCTCAGCCCTGAGGCTGATTATTGACCCTGGTGTTCCTGTTGATCATTGCAGAGAATGGATGGTTTCATAGGCTATAGCCAATCGCAGCACCCTTGTACCCATCTCTCAACCTGAGGGTTAATCATTTGCTCAGGGGTACTTATTCAGTTGACAACTTGAATACAGGCCCAAGTCCAGGCTCCACTGTCTCAGCAACTATCTAAGCAACAGCCCCTTCTTCTCTGCAACTCCTAAAATATGTCCTATGGGACAACAGGCTGTGAGAGAAGTTAGTGTGTGATTTGGCAGATGCATATTGCATACACTCCTGGTCATAAAGCCCACATTAACCTCCCTCCCATTATAAAATAGGCAGAGGCATCTGCCCAAGCTGGGAGGGCAACATTCAACAGGCATCTTCACCATCAATTGGTTCTAACAGAGTTGAAACTCAGCAGTGTTAGCAGACCAAGGGTGCTTCTACACTGTAGAAATAATGCAATTTCACACCATTTTAAGTGCTGTAGCTCTATACTAGGAACCTGGGAGTTATAGTTTTACAAAGCCTTTAGTTTCTCTGCCAAGGAGTGCTGGCATCTCACAAAATTCAGGATTCAGTAGGATGGAGCTATGGCAGTTAAAGTGGTGTTGAACTGCATTATTTTGACAGTGTAGATGCACACCAAGGCTACTCACCATTTTAATTCCCCACAATGCCCCTGGGACATGCTACATTGGTGGTCTTCTTAGAAATTTAAATTGAAGCAAAAATCAATGCTGCTTGTAGTCTTGAAGGCCAGGGAATAGCTTGGACTCTCCCTCTGATTTCATTGGGATACTAACTGTTGCAACTATGCTCTTTCCACGGGTCGTTCAATGCCCAGTGGTGTAGTCTCCTGGGATGCCTGGGTGCTCACAAAGGTAGTGGGTTAGAAGTATAGCAATGGGTTTTCATCCCCAAAATCATCAGCTGAGAAGCAGCAGGTCAATCACACTGCAGCGCCAAGAAATTTGGCTATTTGAGGCAAAGGAACTGAAGGCACTCTTCTTTCCACCCAAGTCAAGATGTATATCACCTGAAGCCAGACAATTTATATTGACATTATCTAGGGCCCCTTCATGATACCCAGAATCTACTGCTTGGGCAGCTGCTTCACTCTGCGTCATGGCAGGTTCGTCAGTGTGTGCCCAACACTAAAATCATTCTTTGTAACACATGCAGCAGTAGCTTTCTGTCATGGTGATCGAACAATCTGTTTTCACCAGGTTGCTCCTCCTTGATTCATTTCCCTCTGGCTCTGACATCAGCCTCCTGTGTCCCCATAAACTCCATGCCTTGGGAAGTTATGTTTATGAGAAATGTATGTAATGACAAGTTGAAGCCATCCCTAACTGAGCAGTAAGGGGTTACCTTGATATTCATTTAACAAGCTGATTATTTTAATTCATCTTAAAGGTATTTTTTTTCAAGTGTTGCATTTTTTTTCTAATAGGGCTCTGCTCTCCTGCCATGCAAGTGTTAATCTCTTCAGATGGCATGAAATCTCTACATTTACATAAAAATGATGCTGCAGTATTTCACACAAAAAATGCTCTGTCCCTTCAACAAGATGCCTCACATATACCACCCACCATTTTATAGAAAATCAGAATATATCTCCGCAGCACAGTTTCCTATTTATCTTCCAAGTCAGATCGACAAAGTGAGCCTTTTTGTGCTATGTGCTACTATTTCCTTCTGCCTTTACAGAAAGAGCCTATAGGAAACAATCAGGAGCAAAATAACAAAACAAACATTCTAAAGCAATGATAGCTTACTCCTATATTCTTGGGCCTGCTTTTGTTTTCTAGACAGCATTTTGTATTGTAAAGATGGAAGAGTGTTTGACAGTCAAAGCCATCCACCCACAAGTGCTTAAGATATGTAATATTGCTGGTGCCATCTAGTGATAAGAGATTACATGTACACGTAGAAATAGCATTACTGACACTACTTTCAAGTATAAATGAAATAAATTTCACATGTTCTTACACATTTGTTAAGCCAACAATAAAAAGTAGTGATGTAATATTAAAGGTTAAGAAGGTTGCTAATTGCAAAATATTTTCCTGTCCCCTTTGGAATCAAGCTGAGAGCAAAGTATTTATTAGTTTGAAGAAAGTTTCATAGGACCGGAATAAAATGCCTCATGGAACAACTGGGTCCGTGTTATTTTAAGAGGTAGTACATTTACCAAAGGTCTGGAGATTCAATTGTTTCTTCTTTTTTTATTTTCCTACAATTTAGTTCAATTTTATTAATATTTCTATCCAAAGTAGAGATAGGAATGAAGTAGTTAGAATCAATTACATGATCAGTTAAGTTGGGAATCTTCCTATGGAAAAGGACTACCTAATTAAAATTATTTTTTAAAAAAACTTTGATTTATTTAATTTAGAATGTCAGCATCAATTTAATTCCATAATTAAGTAATTCCTTGTGGTATTGATTAAGTAAATGTGAGAGAGTGCTTTTTAAAAAACAACCAACAAATTCTACATTTCTCAGCTGGTTCTTTAGCCCAAAACTGGCCGTCTAAGATGATAGTGAAACTAGTTATTGCATTTTGTTAATCCCTCAGATTTAGGGAATCACAACATTTATGTCACAAGATCCAAACCACTAATTTTAATTCGTGGTTAGAGCATGATAGTTTAGTTAATTCTATGGTTAAAAGATTTTAAGCCCACAGATGGTAAGCATGGCTTAGAAGAAATGGCCTTTGTATTCAGATGATTCCTGAACTTTGAAGCTCTTAGACTTGGAACATTTGTTGGGATCAACATGGGAATCAATAAACTAAAGTGGGAAAGAAATGAGATTATAAGGGAAGGGGAAAGAAATCAAGGGATGGGTTTTTAGTGGAGTCAGTAAAAAATGGGGTGGGGGGGGGTTGAAAAAATTCATGTGTCTGTTTCCTTTTCTTTCAAGCTCAAAACATGAACAGAGGGAGAGTAGTAAAAGTACTAATGGCAGTTTTCAGTTTCAGTCTAGTAAAGCTTTTAGTGGAGGCATTTGATTTAAATTGTAACAGCAATTTAACATAATAGTTAATGTACTTTCTCCCTCTTCTGCCATATATGCAATTGAATTAGGTATGTTAAACTTATTAATGATGAACTAAATGCTTAAACCTTTTTATTAACTTTCTTATGTCTGATCCTACAATAAGAATCAAATCACCTTACATTATAAATGGCACACTGTAGCAAGTGTGTGTAATGGTTCTGATATATAATGAAGAAGGTCGGGAGGAAGAGGAGGTAGAGGAACAGATAGCATCACATCTTTTGACAGTGGTTTTGGGGGGGGGAATGCCTTCAACCACAATTTAACCACAAATTCCAATTACTAGAGGAATTTGGAATAAGTGAACCAAAGACTATAGGATTTCTAGAAGACAACCAAAGCTGCATAAAACTTTCACAGACTGGGAGGTCAATTTACACACCAAGTACACTGACGTGAAATATCAGCTGTTGAGAGATTTGCAAGGAAAGATGCTTATTGAAATAAAATATTGTCCATCAAAAGAGATAATTGTAGACATTCTCACCAAGCCATGGCCTGGAGATGACTTCCAGTTCTTGACAGAGAAGATTAATCTTGTACGTTTGGGGGATTATCACATGGGAGGCTTACCATGTGTAAATTGCCATTATATAATCAGAAATCGTGCAAAACCTATGATCGGCATTCACACCCACCTGCGCTTCTCCTGTCAGTAAAGCATAGTGGAAGCATCAGAGCTCACTCATTCCATCAGTAAAGTATCCTTGGAGCTGCCATTTGGCAATAACGGAAGATCCTGTTATTGCCAAATGGTGGCTCCAAGAACACTTTACTCATGGGACAAGCGAGCTCAGATGCCTCCATGATGATTTACTGACAGGAGAAGCATGCTGGGATGTGAACACCAATTGTGGATTTTGCACAGTTTCTGATGATTTAATGGCAGTTTACACATGGTAAGCCTCCTGTGTGATATTCTCCTAAAACATGTGTCACTGAGAAGAGGTGTTGGAAGCAGAGGCATCAATGATTATTTGGAGTGGGTGGTAAGAGAGGGGAGTCTAGATAATGCCTGACCTTTTGTTTTCAGTCCTCTGTTTCTTTATTTCATCAATTGCTCAAGCCTTTTGCTGCCTTCTTATCTGCAAGCCTTACTCCAGGACAAAGGACACAGCCCTTCAGGAAAGCCCACTAATGACACTTACTCTGGTGTGTGATTTTTTCCCCCAGCAGAGCCAGCATTTTAAATTCCCACAATGTCTTTGATCTGACAGTTGATAATGGCCTCAATATATGTAATACCACTCTGTAGCAATGGAGCATCTTAAGACATCCTAAAGCTGAGAATGGAAACCATGGTTGGAAGTGATTTATAGCAGCCAAGATCCAACTCATGCCATTGTCTTTTGTTGGTTGTCGCAAACGTTGAAATCTCTGTCAATTTCACAGAACAGCCAACCATCCCCAGGATGCCTTAACAACTGCAGCCCCCACTCCACAGTCATTTAATATTCTGATATCCAGATGCAGAACAAGGACTTCATTCACTAAGACCTTTGGCGGTCCTCTGGAGGTTTGGGCAGATCTTGTTGTTCTGCACCTACCTATATAGAGAGAAATAGCAAGATCTTCTCCAATGCCATCTGCTCTCCACCAGCCATTAAATGACTGTGAACAGAACTCAAAGTAATTTAGAGATGCTTTTCTTGAGGGTGTTTGGGGGCTATTTTCATTAGCTACATTGCCCCCTCCTTGTCATGCTCACCAGAGTTGTCCATTCCATGTTATCCCTTTCAGTGGTAGTGTGGAAAAGGAGAGAAATCATATATGTGATTTTTCACCTGCATTCTGCTAAGGTTTTTAGTGTATTGAAGTAATAAAGAGCCAGTATAGTGTAATCATTTAAGCATTGGACTATGACTCTGTAGTCCAGCATTTGATTCCCTCCTTGGTCTTGGAAATCCACTGGGGATGCGTCCGCACTGCAGAAATAATCCACTTTGACACCACTTTAACTGCCATGGCTCAATGCTATGAAATTCTGAGATTGGTAGTTTTGTGAAACATTTAGCCTTCTCACTCTGGTACCACAAAAAACAACAGTAACATAAATGTAGGTGGCAGGTTAGAATTACAGAATTAAGATATACTGCCCCATTTCAACATAAACATATTCAAGTTTGTTAAAGCCTTTTAGTCTGGATGTAATGTAATACAATTTTTCACTAACTTTTCTTTCTCTGATCCACTTTTGTAATCTCATTAGGGGGGCTCAGAAGATTAACACAGGAGCAATGTGGGCTGCACCATGAAAGATAGTGAGGACCCTAACTTGGGTTGCTGATACTGGGGTTTCACCTGTGGCATTATTTTGCTGTTTATCTTCAGCCTTTGGTTGCCCCTCCTTGTTAGAAAATTGAGCTAGGTGAGCCACTGGTCCTGTCCTGAACCCCCTAAACTAGCCTGTTGCCTCAAACAAAATGAAGGACATTGACCTGCCAGGAGTGTTCAAAAAAGACTCAG
The DNA here is from genome assembly GCA_023333645.1 of Sceloporus occidentalis. Lineage (NCBI taxonomy): Eukaryota > Metazoa > Chordata > Lepidosauria > Squamata > Phrynosomatidae > Sceloporus > Sceloporus occidentalis. The sequence goes on along the minus strand of JALMGF010000002.1, from coordinate 108,793,424 downwards.
CTGCCACTCTGGTTGACTTCTGTACATGCAATGGAGAGGGACACCATTTTGTCTATACATGAGATAGGTACTGTGGGCTAGCCCTTCAGAGGGGATTGTTGTTGATGATGTTGTTGATGATGATGTATGCTTCAAGTCAATCCCAATTTATGGTGACGCTAAGGCCTTAACATGGAGGTTTCATGGCAAAATTTGTTCAGAGGAGGTTCGCCATTGCCTTCGCCTGAGAGCATGTGACTTGCCCAAGGTAACTGAGTGGGTTTCATGGCCAGGCAGAGAATTGAATGTACCCTGGTCTCCAGAGTTGCACTCCAACACTGAGGCCACTATGCCACACTGGCTTTCTCTTCAGAGGGGAGGGGGCATCAAAAAGCGCATTGGGAAAGCTGAAAAAGGAATAATTCCTCTGCCACAGCTCTTGATGGTTTAGCAAGTCCATTCCCATTTGTCAGCTAACCTGTACCTATCTGAAGCTCCCTTATTTTTACCTTTTTGTCACCTCAGTTTCCAATGTGTGAACCAAAGGCACTGTCCAAACAGACAGGTAAACGTCAAAGCTCTCTTTAAGAAGACATTAAGACTTGGAATTTCAGAAGAATGGGAGAATACGCAGCTAGCTTTATAATCTTTTGTTCCATTTATTGATATATACCAAGTAGTTTATGAAGTTATTCTTCATTTCATCATCCCACATAGACTTTCCATAGCTTACATACACGCCTTCTACAGTGCACCATGCCATACATGAGCGCACTATACATGCTGAAGCCGCACGACTAAAGGGAGAATGGCACGCACATCTGCAGCGTGCACGCACAGCCGCACCATGAGCACAAACCCCATTCTATCCAATGGAGCTCGAGCATATGTACTTTTTGCCTTAAGGGGGGGGGGGGGGGTCCAGAACAGATCCCCAGTGTAAGGTATAGGCCTGCTGTACTTTGTATCTTTTGCTAAGGAATTTATACATCTTACAGATATATACATTTTATATACAATGCAGTGTGTATCGCTATTATCAGAGAATATAACTGACTCTGTTAGAAACCAGCATTCTTATTATGTGAAACACACAGTCTTTTTACCCATGCTGGGGTTCAGCATACAGCAAGCAGCTTCTGTCTTCCTCTTGGTCATAGTGGACAAACCAATCCAGACTTGTTGAAAGGTCTATAGACAGAAAGTTGCACTTTCTATTTATAGAACTCACAACTAGATTATTTATATTTCTTAGTCAATGCAAATAATGGCTTCAGATTTAAGTTCCTGCCAAGGTACCTACTGATCCTACTTATCTACTAACCAGAGATAAATTTTTACTGGGCTGTCTTGTTCAGGCTATCTGGAGGTCTGTTTTGCTAATAAATTGCTCCCTGGTTTTATTCTGGCTTTTTTCTATAACTTACTAGCTTCTTTTGATGATCTTATCTCTTTTTACCATTTACATCACAGCCAGACATACATAGAAGTCTATTTTGTACATGGAACTAGTTCGCTTAACCATATGGAAGCACAGTTCATTAATCACTTTTCAGTTAACCCTTTTTACTGGTAATAACAAACTTCAGAGCTTGAAAATAGCAAAATATCTCTATCTAGCCTGTAACAAAACACCCTGTTAAGCCTGCAATTAGCCCATGATCTTTAACAGATCTAGGAAATGTTATGGAGCGTGGGGTCATTCTGTCTGGAAGAACCTGGAAGTTATAGTCCAAAACAGTAACCTTTCCGAGATCTCTTTACACTTTTCACTTTGGGGAACAGAGTCCTGTCTCTTTGTAATCTTCCCTAGGATCTAGGATATGGTGCATTTTATTTCATTGCCCAGGGATATCAAAAAACAATAGTGGAGTACGAACTGTAGCATTTTTCTTTTAGCCATTAAAGCTAAGAAATTTGTTGCCTTGATGGCAGTATCAGCACTTGGGGCAGGATGGAATAAAAACATTGTATGTAATCAGAAAGGAGGAAAATGGAAACTACAAGGACTGGCATTAAAACTTTCAGAATCTCATTTATCTCTCTTTACAAGTGATGAATCCAAAACATTTTCCTAGCTATCAAATCAAATAAGTGTTAGTTCCCTTTCCTACTATACAAAATCTGTTCCCTAACACAGCAAATGCCTCCCTGACTAAGAGCTGAGCCAACTCTATGCATTCACTTCCTAACTATTTGATCATTCACTTTTTCCAGTATTCATTAAAGCACACATTTGTTGGGAAGAGCACAAATAGTTAATCATCCTTGCACCATTGAGTCTTACCTGTAATATCTACAGCAGGAGGGTTGGCAGTGAAATGCGATTTAGTTAAGTAGTCCAAGCACATTTTATTCAAGAACCATAACAATTTTAATGTTCCTGGCAAACAAAGACACAATTACCCTTGCAGTCACTGAAAGTGTTGATGTGCACCAAGGGGGAAAAATAATACTGAAGGGAAAGCATCCAGTTCAACACTTCTGTTTAAGAAATTATCTTAACATGCAGACAGACTCGGCGAACAAACTAATCAATCCAGGAGCTTTCAGCTCCCTTATTTTGAGCTAAAGACCACATTTAACTTCTTTTAAAAGAAAGAGGCTGCTGTGAGAAAGTACAGGCTGTCAGATAAAGCATTTCTGAAGAGACATTTAGGATGTATTATGGAAGGATGCCAAAACAATCTTTAAGTTTTATTTATTAGTTATTAGTTACATTTATATCTTGCCTTTCCCACAATGTACTAAAAGCAGCCTAAATGGATTTCCTCCACTCCACTGTACCCTCCCAACGACCAGAGCTTAGAAAGTTACGTTTTTGAAAGAACATTAGGTATTTTATTTTTAAAAAACTACATGCACCAAGTAACTCATTGTTGCTTTCTCCTTTTTTCTCTGTTTTGCTGTTTACTGCATGCTCAGTAAAAGACAGGTGCTATTTACCTTGTCTTTTGTAGGCAGGCACACACAGCTGCAGTGGGATCAGCCAGAATCATACTTTGTCGCAGCTCAAGTTGTACTACATTGCTTACTGCAGACACACTGCTGCAATCTGGCAAGAAAATTCTGTAATTCTCTAGCCCTCCTTTGCCATCCTCTCAGCTACAATGCTACTTCTAAAAACTTAAAGCTATACAAAGGATCAGGTACAGATTCAGGCAAATCTCCTTAGGGATTGGATCCCCATAAATGAGGTGCCAAAATTAAACAGGCCCTATATCTGAAAACCTCACCTCTGAAACTGTAGTGACAGGGAGGCAGAAAAGGGCACTGTGGATCATTTCTGTACACAATCAGACTCGTGGGGAAGAAGACCTTTAGGGTATTAAACAGTTTCAAACTTTAAATCAAGGATGGGCAACTGCAGAAGGGAAGGGAGATGCTTTCCCCCACTTACCCAGTGAGCTGCATCAGTTTTTGGACATTTTAGGGGCAAAATTAGCTCTGGTGGCTTTAGAGACATATGGGGAGCTTCAGGGGTTGCACATGAGTCCCTAAGAGCTGCTCTTAAGTGTAGTAGAATCGTGAAAGACCACTTTTATACATGTAGCCATTACACTCTTTTAAAAAATCACAGCAGTACTACTGGATACTAGCAGTATGACAAAAAATCAATTCTATTGCATTTATTCTTCATTTCAGTCCCTCTACATGCACTGGAGCTCTTGGAGCTTTGCCATTAATTTCAAAGGCCACAAAACCACCCTGTTGATCTGCATATTGCTGGGGTTTTCTTTGTGATGTTGCTTCAGAGAAATGGGTTGTCATTACAATTAAAACAAGAAGAATGAAAGAAGAATACTAAAGCATTTTTATTGGAGACAAAGCCAAGAGTGGACTGACAAGTAATTACACAGTCTTTGCAAATAAGATATCAAAGAGAGAGGTACATCAATTACTTGGTCTCTTTGCATCCCATTTTGAACCCAGTCCTGTTTCTGGTGGACATGCAAACACAAATTAAGCTTGGCGGGCTTTTGATCATAGGTGAAATGAGAACAAACAGCATATCTGAATGCCTGCGGGATCAATTTAGCTTGCTTCTAATTGTAGCAAAGATACATTTAAGAACCGGTTACAGTGAGTGTAGGATAAAGACTAAAACGTAATTTGGAATTGTTGCTCATGGGGAAGAAACATGTTTCCATGGAACGAAAGAAAGAATAACAAAGAACACCCAAGATGGTCATCTGAAGATTCTGCAATTACTGAACATCAGAACTCATACTCTCTGTCATGCATTCTTTGGAGCAAAACAGACTACTCTTCTGAAGATGGATTGGGGCCATGGCAACTGCACTCCACAGCCCCAATCCACCTTAAAGCTTTTTTGGGCAGCAAAAATCTGGATTTGCTACCGTGCCTTGGCCAAAAGCTGACTTCATAATGTTCCGGCGGTGTGTGGCGTGTAAATGCTGCACCGCCAGAGCATCATAAAGATTCCCCCGTGTAAATGGCTAGGTGGTTTCTGGGTGGTTTCCAGGCATCTTAGGAGCATGTGACGTGTAAAGCTTTGCTCCCGAGCCACCCGTCTGTTTTGGCCATTTCTTTTTTTGTTTCTTTCTTTGCATGTACATCTCTGTCCTTTAAGGGAGCAAATAAGTCAGGGAGATCAGGAGGAATATTTGGGAGCTTCTGTTTTTCCAATGCATAATTGTGACAAAAGCAACTATCAAAATTAAAATTATATGTTCAAATTACACTATCATAAGCACAGCCTAAATATAACTACATTTACATAGTTTAATGTGATTAAGGTGAAAATTTGGAAAAATGGGGATGTTTCTAAATAAAATTTAAAAAGAGTAAAAACAAAATTACAATCTGAGGCCTCTCTTTTCTCCATCCAGTGAGCCTCGCCCCACTAACGTCTTTTCTTCTGCTGAGCTCCATGGTTTTAAAGGGATGCAGGTGAACATCACAGCTCATTTCGGCAGAAAGGATGACATTTGGGGAGAAGTGGTGTCACCTCCCTTAGCATGTCACCTGGTGCAGCGCTTGTGTTGCCATCCAAAAATAGGCCACATGATTTCTAACCCTGAATTAGAGGAATAGAGAAAGAAAAAGAAAGTCAATAAGATGTTACAATCATTAGAGCTAACAATAACTCTCTCTTTCTCTCTGGAAAGTATGTGCAAAGCATCCAGATATGACTCATCCAAGACAGAAGTGACAATTAACTGATGCAGTACTTCGTTGATATTAATTAAATGTGACAATATGATTGATAACGCCCAGAACACTGCATCATGATGTTTCTTTGCAAAAGATGGAATGAGAGGTCCTTGGCTTCAATCCAATTGTTAATCCCAGCTACAATGGAATGAGTTCATGGATACTGGATAAGTCAACACTCATGCGGTGGCCAAAGTAAGATCGAGTTTCTGGATCTTGTGGAAGAGATCTCTCATTCTTCCTTTTCTATTGTTGTCTTCAATTTCTCTGCATCATTCATTATAATTTTCTTTATCCTTGCACACTAGTCATTGTACAGTTACATTCATGATTCTGGTTTTGTTCCTATCTCCTCTATGTTTTGTCTCATTATCCCTTGGTATAGTGGCATTTAACCTGTTATCCATTGCTTCTTCTCTTTCTTTTTCACCATCAACAGTGTATTTCTGCATTTTTTAAAATTATGTTCTTGATTTCCCATAGTTCATCTGGTTCTTGGTCGATTATGACATTTCTGCTTTCTCATTGCCACTCACCCAGCTTCTCCAGTGATGGAGGGACCTAGAACCTAAATTTGTATAACTCTGATAATGGTGTCTCAAGGGTGGCCTTTGGGAGGTAATATTATAATGTTTATTTCTGTATTAGATTTAAAGTATGCCTTTTCTCCAGTGAACTCAATGCAGTACATACAGCTTTCCTGCCCATCACAATATCCTTACAATAATTTTGTGAGGTAGGTCAGTGCCAGTCTTAAGATTCATGGCTCAATGGGGATTAAAATTCAGATCTATACTGGTGTTTGCCCTTCCTAAATTGCAAGTGTCTGCTCATGAAGATGTCATTTTGATCAGCTTCAGCAGGGCAGGAGGATTATTTTTAAAGCCAAGAGTGATGTCACTTTGACCTTGTTCTAAATGTGGCCACATATGAATAAGTAATACAGCTGACCTTCATTGACAATTAGTCAACAAAAGCTGATCTTCACAGCAATATCCTTCTTCTATATTACTTAATCGTGTTTAATTGTGCCTTTGCCTCTTTAGGTATCAAAAATAGACTTTGGAGAATTGACTGATGGTTGTTTGTGAGCTTCTAGAATTATCACTAAGTAAAAGCATACAAATAGGGATAGAAATGGAGCTGATTAGCCTGAGAACACAGCTCAACAAAAAAGGTTGATAAAGGTGCTCAATAGATGGGCCCTATGGAGCGCTGTCATCACGTGCGAGGGGGCGCTTTCAGACGCCCCTCGCACGTGATGAGGGCGTCAAAATGGCAGCGCCCTGTACATACGGATGCCGCCATTTTGACGTGATGGATGCCTAATGTCCACACATCTCGACGCCTTTATGACACCGCAAGTGCGCCATTGGCACCTTGCGGCGTCACAACGGCGCCACAAAAAGAACCAGGTTTTTGCAGGTTCTTTTTGCTGTGCTAGGAAGCTGCGCAGTTTGTCCACTGCAGCTCCCTTGCGCAGCAAACTAGGGTGGCAGCAGACCACCCTTTTGGGCGGTCTGTATCCTGCCAAAGAAATCTTTAAACAGGTTCATAAGAATATATAGTAGGTCCTTCTGATCCACTGGGGTTTGGTTCCAAGATCCCCCGTGGATACCAAAATCCATGAATGCTCAAGTCCCATTAAATACAATGGCATAGCGAAATGGTGTCCCTTATATAAAATAGAAAATTAAAGTTTGCTAATTGGAATTATGGGGTTTTTAAAATATTTTCTAACTGTGGATGCTTGAATCTGTGTATAAAAAAATCCAAGGATAAGGAGGGCTGACTGTACTATTAAAGTACCTGAGAAATATTTTCCTTGCTTTTAAGAACTATATAATAATAATAATAATAATAATAATAATAATAATAGATTTATATTTCCCTCCTCTCCCTGCAGATATCTTCTGCCTGAGAGCCAGATCTATTGGCTCTGAGATATCACATTATGTATATGCCAGGTTTAGAGACCATATTGAATTCTCCACAGAGTACTGGTAACACCAACCTAATTGTGCAAGAAATAAATATATGGCTATATTTCCCGATTCACATGACAAAAAGATGTTTTCCACCCTGTCATGGAAGGTTTAGTGAGCATACTACCAATCTGGAAGTTAGACAAATATGTTATTGCTGATCTCCAGCAAAGACAGCACAGTAACTGGAAATTCCTGACCTTGTACAAATAAATCTAAGTACATGGCCATCTAGTGAATAAACTACCAAATGACAGTATCCCCACATGCTTTCCCACTCCCATACTTAAAAACAAAAATTAAATCAGCACTGCTAAACCTCTTGAGAGTTTATTTAGTCATTCATCTCTAAATGACACCTTCCAAATAGTTCAACCAAAATATGTGACAGCTAGTGTCACTGCAAAAACTAGTGCTTTACTACTGAGAAGTAATATTATTCTCATTCCTAGAAAATAGTTCACGTATAGATGATGTAAGTGGATAGTGGGCCCTTCCCATCCAAAATCTGCATGTAGATGGTTGAAAAAAACATGGGAGCTCAAGCCCATGTTAGTCAACGAGTAGTGATATGTGCACGACATGTCAATGCACTCGTGAGCATGCAGCCATTGGCAAATATGGGGTAGGGCAATCCACAGGCACTCCAATCTGTGGATAGTTAGCTGTACTTGATTTCTTGGGTATTTCTTCCACAAATACTGTTTATATCATTTCAGGAATAGGAGGATGTTGTTTGTTTCTCTAAAGCATTCTGTCGAGCTTTCAACATTTCTTCATTATACTGCTGGTTTTTCCCCATCATGGCATAAAGGACTACATGCATTATTCCATTCTTTATATGGAGCTTTGTGGTTGGACAAATGCAAGCAAATATTTAATGTTTTGAACTGATTGTTTGCATGGCCCCATACAAATAGAGGAGGAGGAGGAGGAGGAGGAGGAATCTTTCCATTCTGCCCATGCTGAAGAATCTCTAGATTCAGGAATAATGCCATTTAGCTTGTTTTACTGGGAATTGGGGGGCCTAAAATTGGAATGAGAACCCTGAACTAATTCCATGTGGCCTGCAAAATAAAACTCCAGTTGGTGGAGAGACAAAGCAGGTGCCTCCTTGGTGTTTTAAATAGTGTTATAGATGTAGAGTCCTATAGCACTCTGCATTGCTATAAACAGTATTTATTTTTGGCTCTGGCTACTCAGCCCATCATTCTCAGCAATGCCTTGCTAACTTTTCCTGTGGGCCATGACCCTTTATATAGAAATGGTTCTTCAGTCCTTATTAAAAGTGGGTTTCAAATACAATGCTTTGGAAAAAGTAGAGAACAAAGCAGGACCAACCCTCCATTAGGCAGAGTGGGGCAGGAAATTATTGGGAGACAGAACTTCATGTGTGCCACATAGGTCAGGTCCACTCAGGCCAGAATACTCCAGTAGCAGCCCAGAGTTTTCTCTCCCTGACGCTGTCCCATTACCTTGAGCACTCCATTGCAATGCCAAGCAGCAGTTCACTTGCACATCCCACTGTGCCATCCAATGCTGCCAGCTGTGTGAATCGCCCACTCTGAGGCCAGAACAAGGCACCTAGTTGTTGATCACATATCATCACCTCATTCTGACTCAGAGTGAGTGACTTGCAGCAGAGGTGGTGGTGCCAGGCAGCACAGGACACATTGTAAACAGCTGTCTGGCATCACAGCGAAGACTCAGAGCAAATAGTAACTTTAGAAAAATTATATGGCAGATTTGGTGCTAAACTGGCCAGACATCATTCAGACAGTTCACATTAGAACCAGGGATTGGGCTCTGCATCATTCGGACTCCTCACTGAGAAGATGGGGTGGAGGGGAAGAGAACATTTTCTTTGGTCCATGCAGACAACTCCATAGATTTTCTCAAGCCTCCTGAGGTAGTCTGCTGCTCTCAAATGAAATAAAATCAGGCAGTGATGAAATAAGATTAAACATCTGTGAGCTACCTTGGGGAGAAAGGCGGCATATAAATGAAATGAAATGAAATGAAATGAATAAATAAATAAATAAATAAATAAATAAAATCCAGCTGTCCACCTGGCCAGGTTGTCTAAATGAAAGGAGGCATATTCCTTGCCCCCCCCCCCCTTCTTAAGCACAATACATCTTGGGCTGGCCATTATCTGTAACAAGAGCAAAACATCAAAAGAGAATGTCTAACTCAGCTCATTTAAAATAAACTCATCATCATCATCATCATCAGGTGACTAAGCTATACAGGTAAACTGAGCTATATAATGACACTAGTAGCCAGACACATACACCTTTTCTTGTCTGATTATGAAAATGGCTTCAGCCAAAAATACCTAGGTTCAAATTTGCCCCCAAATATGAAGTGGCTCTCAGTCTTGATGTTTCGGATGTTATGGATCTTACTTCTTTTATCTCTCAGCCATCCAAAATGTCTGGAAGATCAAACACTGAGAACCACTGGTCTATGGCATGTCACTATCTCTCACCCTGTGAAGAAAAAGAAATGGGAGACAGGGAATCATGTGTGCTCCTTCAAGTTCTGTGAAAGAAGGGTTTGATCCACAGATGACACATCTCATGGTACTATGACCATCTCTCAGTGCTTATCTTTAACCAGTCAGTCTGTGTTTTTTTATGACACTTGGCTGTAAACTGGGCCATGTATGCACATTTTAGTATCTGTATTCTGCAGTGTCTGCTGTACAGATACAGAGTGACTCTAGTAATTTAAAGAATAGTGACACTGTGGCTGATGGGCTTTGCTGGATTCAAATGAAATATTAGATAAATGGACTGAAAGGGAGAGTGCCAGTACCCAGTGCTGATAAGGTTTTACTGATTTAAACACTCCCTAGAAGGCCGACTGCTGAGATCTTGAATTGCCTGCTTGGAAATAATGCTGGAGGAAGCTGTGATTTACAGTCCTTCTGAAATGTGCCTCTGTTTTTGTTCTGAAGAGGATAGAAATTCCATTCTACTCCTTATGATCAAATGATGGTTACTATCTTTCCCCTTTCCCTGCATCCCACTTTGATCTGATACTACTGTGAACTATGTTCTTCTCGCTTTATGATTTCTTCCATCATGTTTATCTCTCACCCACAAAGCAATTACAGCAGCCTAAAAACACTGCTTGTGTCAGAGTCTAGTATTTATTTTGTTTATATTCTAACTTGCTTTTTTCTTTAACAGCTACTGAACTGCCTCACTACCCTTCACTTGACAAAATGGTATACATCACAGCCCGGGTAGATCCCAGGGGCCTTCTACTCACTGTACCAGATCTACTTTCTTGGGATTTCTCATTTCATAGGGAATCCTCATTCCATTTCCCATCCAATAGCTGCCAAGATTTTTGCATTTCTTATTTGAATAAAACCAAGTCCCATAAAATTATTTACTGTTTTCTTTGCGTAATTTCGCTCTAATGGGACTGAGAATATGACATCTGTTCTGCATGCTGATGCTAATCTGCAAGAGGAACCTCTATCAGTTATAAATAAAATGAGCAACAACAGAGCAGAGGAGAATGGGTAAATGGGGGAAATTTCAAATATTGGATCACCCAAAATGTTATGGGCAAGGTTTCTCCATTCTGGCAGTCACCACACGATTTGGACAACATTTCCCAAACATTTCTAGCCACTGGCCATGCAAGCTTGGAAAAAAGAAAGTCAAAAACATCTAAAGGGTACTAAGCTGGGCAAAGCTAAGGTCCTTTTATACTACACAATGATAGTACTATATTCCACTTTAATTGCCATGCCAACATCCTATGGAATCCTGGGATTTGTAGTTTAGTCAAGCACTTCTGGCTGAGAACTCTATATGCCCCCTAAACTACAAAACCCAGGATTGAACTATAGGACTATAGAATCACAGTGCTATAACTGTATACAGTGGGTCCTTGTTATCCACTGGGGTTTGGTTCCATCACCCTCTGTGGATAACAAAATCCATGGATGCTCAAGTCCCATTAAATACAATGTCATAGCAAAATGGTGCTCCATGTATAAAATGGAAAATCAAGGTTTGCTATTTGGAATTTACACTTTTTGGGAATATTTCAAACCGTGGATGCTTGAATCTGTGGATAATAAATCCGTGTATAAGGAGGGCTGACTGTAGTACAAAAGGGCTGCTGGTTTATGCACAATGAATGCAAGTGGGCTGTATTTTAGTATTGGTTGCCATCCTGAACGCCTGGGGGGAGACAGGGTATAAATTAAAAAGTACAGTTAAAGAAAAAAAATCACTAACTCTGATGTGAATAACAGGAGAAACACTGGTATGATTAGTGACAGAAACAGTGAGTACTGAAAATGAACAGAATAATGAAAAGGGAGGGGATTATTTTCCATGCCTGCAATTATTTGCAGGCACACCACTTTACCTTTAGAAGAATTGTTGTAGGTTTTTAAACGTGGGTCCTCAAAAACCTTGAAATCCCAAAAGAAAGCACACAGCTCAACAACACTTAGAGATAATTGGGTAAACAAATAGGATGAGTTCAAAGGGAAATGGTCTCAAGGAGGAGCTGGAACCAGCAGGCACAAAGTTGCACTGTGAGATGCAAATGTAGGCTGTTGCTTTGGAAAGTCTGATCATTTTCAAGACTATTCTTGTCTGTCTGGATGCCTGCCCACTCCCAAAATCTTAGCTTGTATATTTGAAAAAGAAGAAAAAGATATAAAAGGGTGTAATGTTTTTAACTTTTAAAATAGTTTAATTTAAAAAGAAAGCTTTGTACTTATATATTTTGTGCTTTGCATTGTACTGTTTTAAATTTCGTTAGCTGCCTTGAGTCCCTATACCAGGAGAAAGGTGTTGCTATTTTAATAAATGAATAAATAAAGCCGAAAACAATCATTAGTCACTCAAGAAAACTGGCATTGTCACAGTTGCCCTTGAAACTTCCAATAACTCAGTGAGGAGCAATCAATTTAATGGAGGTATTTGAGGAAAAGGCTGAGAGTTTTCCTGTAATAACCAATAGTATAGTGGAGCCAAGGACTGGTCAGAGTGCCAGGACTTTTTGATCACAGTGATCCCACCATATTGGCAGACTAGGCATCCATGTACTCGAGCATCCACGGACCATCCTACCTCATTATTTTCAATGGTGGACAGGGCACATGGCCATGTCAACGTGGTTGCACACACATTGCCTCCCATTGACTATAATATGACTTGAACATGCACATTTTTTTCTGATCTGTGGGGAGGTCCAGAGATGGGAATGGCATGCTGTACTAGGGGTGTTGATAATCATCTTACTCCACTTTGCTCAGATTTCTCTATTCCTTCTTACCTTAGTAGCTGGAGGGGAAATAAATCTAATATATTGTTGTGAGTATGTAGAGAGATCTTGTAACGACCATCTTTAAAACTGGACTTGCTACTTCATTTCCATACCCAAAGGATTTTGAATTTGAATTGACACTCTCACATACCTATGGCAGATATGTCTCCCTGGCTTCCACTCCATCAAAAGCATCTGAGGAAGTAGGCTGAAGTCTATGAAAGCTCATGCTGCCAACTTCATTCTTTTAGTTAGTCTCAAAGATCCTACATATTCATTCTACAGACTAATATGGCTATATCTTTGAATATTGTTGTGAGTATTGGAATGTGCTTGGCCTTTAGTGCAGATGAAGACTAATTAAGTTTGTAAAAGGCTTGCTAAGACAAAAGCTGCTTGAATTGTTTATTGTATTCATCTACATAGCTACCTAGATTTTTAGTCTCCCATGGGGAGTGTGGCTATGATGGAATGTCTCATGATGGAAGTCTGCAAAATATAGCAGTAACACCACTGGTTCCAATGTCAGAATTGTGCTGGAAAAACCAGATGGAAGGGAAATGGAAGCAATGAAACAGAAGTCAAAGAAGTTGTAAAAAGAATATTGAGATAACAATGCTTCCAATGCAAGATCCCAAGAAGATTTGACTTCTACCATGAGATATATTGTGTGAGAGAGTTTTATTTCCCAAGCATAATAGGAGTGTTCCTGTGAGCTCATCCCTGTCTTAAAATGCAACACAGGACAAATGAACTGATCTAATTAACTTAGAAGACGGGCATGAGCCCCTGAAGAGTCTGACTCTGCCATTGTATAAACCTAATTCCTCAACCAATTCCTTATTCTTTTGCTCTGAAATCAGAGTTTTAATGAGCCTCCATGAATAACAATTGCTCAATTCACAGCACTGCCCCAGATGATCAGATTTATCACTCCGCATGAGAGCAGAGAGCAACTCAGGAACTTCCTTGGGCCAATTATGATGTGATCTTTATCTACTTCTGACAAAGCTACAAAAACCATTATCATTGCTAAAACATTACAAGTTTCAGTAAGGAAGAGAGAAGAATGAATTATAGGACAGGCAGTAGTGAAAGGAAAATGGTTGGAACTTCACAAAATTGTGGAGGGATAGTTTTATCAGAAAAAATCATCTAAAATCCATCCATGCGTAATGAAGAGGTGAGGGGGACAAGGAACAGTAAATATTTTAAAAATTATATGTTAAAGAGTTTGGCTTACAACTGGTACCAAGGAATATTCCAATATGATATTTCTAATGGAAAAGTCTCCATAGATTAACAATAATTAAAGCATTGCTAAATTCTCTTTCCCTTTCATCCTCATATTTATCCAGTGAAAAATGTACATTCAAATCTTACTAAGGGTTGCCTCCAGCCATCCATTCTTCAGCCAGATTGGGGCCGAGGCAACTGTAAACCATGGTCCCAATTTGGCCCTTCCAGGGCACAAAAAGGAGCTGCAAAAAGCGGCTCCTTTTTGCACATTGGAAAAAGCACCATAGCTACAGTGACACAGCTATACAGTGCTCCTTCAGCACTCCTTCAGCACTGCATCATATGCACATAGTGCTGAAGGCATCATGGCACCCTGGAGGGAAGAGTCGGGGTGTGCGTCATATGGACGTGACGCCTCAACTTCTCTCCCAGGCCAGCCTTAATGGCCAGTCTGAACAGGGCCTAAGTCCCCAAAACATTGCATACCTTTGTCTTCCTGTTGCTCAATCACTGATAGATCAACTCATCTTCATGAATGTTACTTTGATAGGGAAACTGAACTAACATAACAAAGAATATTGTGGCCAAAAAAGTGTGATGATCTCCCTGTGGTCCAAGCAGCCAAACAGCAGGCCTGCCTTGGCTCTTAGTCCCAGCAGATCCTTAGCTTCTCCCTGAGTCTCCTGGTCTATGTTCCTACTCCTTGTGGAGTTAAAGATGACCCCTGGAGATCCTCGAATCATGCTGTCACCAACCAATGAATTTGTATGGGATTTCCCTTAAGATACACTTGGACTTGTTAAGGACTTCTGGTTCTACTTCCTGCTGATCTTCTCAAGCATCAACTGAGCTGGGATACCTGTAAAGGAGTGTCAGAGTAGCAGATACTCTTAAGGAAGTATTTATTATAATTAAACAAAACATAACAAAGAGATAGAAATCATGCAAAATCCTAAGGGCCTTGCAGGTAGAATAATTGCAATTCTAAAAGTATTCATTTCATGCAAGCAACCAGAGAAATAATAAATAAGGCCTAAACATCCTAATCTGACACATTCTCACCTAACTGATATATTGATGTAATATGCCGGTCTTGATGGATTTGAAATATAGTTACAGGTCTTAGCTTATCATAGACTATCTGCCTGAATTATGCCTTCTTGCTGTAGACACAATACTACAGTTTTCCTAATCTGTAAAACTAACTCGAGGGAGACATTCCCACCTTGAATTCTCACTGTAGAAACCACTAACTGCAGAAGACTCTTTCTCTGCTTCTCTCTCCAACTGTCACCTGGTCTCCAAGGCTTTTTCTCTTAGAAGCTTCCAGAAGAAACTCTCGCTCCTGCTCACTGATTGGTCAAGTGAGCCTTCCGTCAGCTGTGATGTCATTACTTATTTGCATGTGCCTCCCTTCCAGTTTGTCCTTATTACATGACAGAAGTCTTCCAATGACTGGAGGCCCAGTCATTACAGCAAGCAAGAGAAGAAAAGGAATTGAATGAGAATGCGATTCCCTCACCCCATCCCTCTATTTTAACATCACAAGAGAAGCATGGACAGAGACTCTAGCAGGAATTATTAGGATTTGGTGCTGGCTGTGATTTGATCTATAATGCAATGTAAACACACCTACTCTGCACTTCCTGTAACAAAACACAAATCCCGCAGCCATTTTAGGCCAGAAGATTTTTTTTTCAATAGGACTGGGTACAATGTTTATTTCCTGAACACTTCTCATTGGAATAAAGTTTCTCTCAAATCTAAAATGCTCCAGAGAGAACCCAAAACATGGCGAGATTGTCCCCAACACTACTTTTTTTTTGGGAGGGGGGAATTAAAATAATTTAGGGATGCAATAGGGGAGTGTATCCCCCTGAGAGTCTCTAGAAGGCCAATGTGCTCCCAAACCGCTGGAAGTTGCCCATCCTTAATTTAAGGGAATGACATTTTGCAAAGCATGAGAACTGGATCTTGTAGCACCTGTGAGACGGAGGGGCTATACAGACCACCCCTAAGGGGTGGCGGGAGGCTGCCCCTTTCCTGGCTAGATTGGGGTCACAGCAAACTCACATCACGGCCATGATTCTGCCTTTGGAGGGTGCAAAAAGGAGCCACAAAAAGTGGCTCCTTTTTGCTCGCTCCAAAGGGCACCATAGCCATGATGGCACAGCTGTATGGTGCCCCTTCAACGCTGTGTCATCTGGACGCAGCGCTGGAGATGTGTCATGATGCCGTGCGCAGTCTGAAGCAGCCTTTCGAGCCGGTCTGCATAGGGCCTAACTGAAAGAAAGAAGCTGGTAGCATGAGCTTTTGCAGACTTGACCCTACTTCCTCAGATGCATGTTTGGAGTGGAGATCCACCTCATGCATCCAAGGATGTAGGCTCATCTATGAAAGCTCATGCTACTAGCTTGTTTCTTTCAGTTAGTCCTAAAAGCCATGCGAGATCCCTTTTCATACTGATTTTCCAAACTAACACAGCTATACTGTATCTTTGACTTTAACTTAACAGAATATCATTAGAAAAACACTGTATTAATTTGACCTCTGAATGTATATGCTGTGCACTACTTCAACCATTAGCTGCTGCAAAGGAAATAAACATTTGTGTGATCCTTGGGTGCATGTGCCTTCAAGTCACCTGTAGATTTATGGCAACCCTGTGAATTTCATAGGGTTTTCTTAGGCAAGCAATACCTAGAGGTATTTTTGCCAGTTCCTTTCTCTGAAATGTAGCCTATAACACCTGGTATTCGTTGGCAGTCTCCCATCCAAGTATTAACTAGGGCTGACCCTGGTTAGCATCTAAGATCAGACAGTATCTTGTGCCTTTAGGGCATTTAGGCCCGTATGAGTGGTACTTATACACTAACAGTTTCCTAAGAGATACATGATTTCAACATATTTTTTTGGAAACTCTGAGGCCCAAGGGAACAGAAATAGTGCCTCAAAAACAGAATTTGACATCTTGTGGTTTGATTTCCCAGGTCTATTGTTTCCCTCGTACTAGGAGCTTAAAAATGTCTGTAGTTATTAGAAGCAGCTCCGAGCATGCTCTCAGCTAGATCATTGCGGTCCTTTAACATATCTCACCCAGGATTTGAACTTCTAGAGGGCATAGCATGCCAAAGTTTATGCCGGTACTATAAAAGATTTGCTGTAGTTCATTTGTCACCAGTCTCCATGCAAATAGGACTTGCTTTTCCTGGGAGCTCCAAAGGCTTCATGAATTTTGGCAGCACAGCAAAGTGATGTTTCTCCTATGAAAACCTATGAAAGGAAAGAATACCTGGATACTAAAGGCATTAGCAGTAAAACATCTGACAGTCGAAGATAAATGGAGAGTGCGAGGGTGTACTTCCATAACATCACCCCCTCCCCTTTCTAAATAAAAGTTTCTTTGACTTTGGATTTACTAAAAACAGGAGAAGGGGAGAGATTGATGATGTGCACCTATTGTTACAGTGGCGGGCATTTGTGGAAAGAGGCCTTTTCTCTTGTGGAGTCATGGAAATAAGGAATGTGTTGACACACAACTAATGATGGAATCCAGGTTGTCCATTGTTAGAGCTGGGTAGGCAGGTGTTAACTGTCACAAATTGTAGTGTTTTATTAAACCAATGGAGTCCTTTAGAAGTGAGTCTGACATTTATCTACCCCCTTTCTGCTTTACATACACTCCAGCTGCCCTTATTTCCAACCCTGAGAGGTATTTCTTGTCAGCGCAACTGCTGGGGTCCAACAACCACTGTCAGCAACTCAAACGAGTCCTGGGGTTAAATCAGACCTTTTGAGCAGAGCTAGCAATTTTAGAAGCAGAAGCGTGGCTCCCAAAAGCAGTTGAGACAACAGCAACTGGATGTCTTCCAGGAACCGAAGCAATGCTGGAACCTCCAGGGACTCTCAGCAAAGCGATGCAAGACTTCTACTGACAAAACACCGGAGAAGCCAAATCTCCCGAAGTGCTCTTTATTCACAGTGCTATCATACAAATACAGATCTTCAAAACCATACCAAACCAACTCCTACTAGAAACCCACAAGCTATCCCTTGCAACCCCTGGGTTTATATAGACTCCAGACCATGTGGTCTCCCAAACCCACTGAGTTCAGGTGTGTAACCATGTCATGTGTTCCCTGTGCAATCCACACACATGATTTCATCATCCATGGCTACGTGCACCTAGACACTAAAGTGTCCTTGAACCAATGAGCATCAGCTGTGCTGATCAGCCTTGTCCTTCTGCTGAATGCTCAAGGCCAAACACACACACATCAAGCATTTCCCTGTGTGCTGTGTTTTAACCCTTCAAATCCCTGACATTTCAGACCTTGGTAAAGTTACTTTGTTGGATACAACCCCTAGAATTCCCCAGTTGACATGACTATTCACCTGGGGGGGATTCTGGGAGTTATCATCCAAAAAAGTAACTTTTCCTAACTCTTGTTATTCACAGACTCCAACAGATCCACTCACCTGCCTGCCAGGAATAAATGCCCCTTTCTTAGAAAGATAACAGATCAGTGCAGCTCTTTCAATAAAAACAGAAACAGCAAGAATTATTACTAAAGGATTCAAGGAAGAGGTGAGATCTTGCTTTCCAGGCTTTGGAAAGGTAGGTCTCCAAATTAATTTGATAATGTTAAATATTAAAAATTGGAAAACTAAATCACTACTATAAACACTAATGATTGTAATTACTTAATTAGTTGAGTCTTCATTAATTAACTTGCTGATTAATGTTAATGGGGGAAACCCCAAGAGATTTACAGAGAATGGCATAGAATTTGTCACTGTTCAACTTAGAGGAATATGTTTTTTCATTGGCTCCTTATAAATGACTTCAAATAGGCATAAATGCCTGTCCCAAACATGAATTTTTCCATGCCACATGAAAGTTTATAATAAGATTGTTACCTGGGAATGGTAGGATTCCAACAGACCTGATAAATATCAGGCTGGGAAAGATAGGCCCGTTACAAACGGGCCATTTTGTGCGTGCGGAGCGCGCACTAGGGTTAGAAAGGGGCGGTGCTTCCACACACCCCTAACCCTAGTGCGTGCTCTGCACGCACAAAATGGTGGCGGCCGTTCCACACGGCCACCGCCATGAGGACATCACGACCGCGCCGCCTCTATACGGGGCAGCGCGGACGTGACATCCTCGCTCCACGCCAGGGCGCATAATGCACCCTTTCCGCAGAGCAGGAAGGAACTCCGTTTCAGAGCTCCTTCCTGGTTTGGTCCACTGGGCGCAGCCTTCAGACAGCTGCGCTCAGCGGACCAAAGGAGAAAGGGGCCAAGCAGCCCCTTTCTCCTCCTCCCTGCCGCCGCGGGGTGTCCTTGGGGCTTGAAGCCCCAAGGACACCCCTTTTCAGGCTGCGGGGAAGCGGCCTTTTGCTGCTTCCCCGCAGCCCGGAAAGCAGAGGATCGGGGCCTCAGCTGCTGCCGTTCTGGCCACTGAGGCCCCGATACTCTGGGGAAAGGGGCGGGTACAGCCCGCCCAAAATGGGTGGTCTGTAACCCGCCATTGTCCCAAAACATGGGATCTCATCTCACAACCTCCTCCATCAGGTTTGCCACTCATCTGCATCTCTTTTTTCTTCCCACCCCCACCGACATGTATATTTCAGGTATGTTGTCTTGATTATGAAAGGTTAATAATAATGAAATAACATATTTCCATTGGAAATATCACTGAATGCACTGGTAATAGTTGTGACATAAGGAGAGAATCCACATTTAGTATGCTGTACCGCAAAATTTATAATAAAAGCTGCTCATTTGAGAGATCATACAAAATGGGTTTTCGTGCCATGGTGATGAGTTCGTCTAATACTCCCATTGATTATCTCCCCCATTTTAATCTGTTTTAGTATGTATTTTATATTTTGTATTCAGTATGTATTTTACCCTGTATCCTATTTTATTAGATCTTATTTGATTCTATGCATGTTTTATTTTATTTTTAGGTGCTTAACTTCCTAGTTAATTTTTATGAGTTCAAGGAGTGACTCAGTTTTATCTTTGTATGTATCTTGATATATGGTCAGTTGACTAATCAATAAAACTCGTTGTTGTTGATAAGAGGATACAGACAAATGCCACAGCCCACTTCCGCCCAAAGGCAGATTTCTAGAGAGCAGTAGTGCCCCCTTTAGGGTGTCACTTAGTATGGTCCGCACTCCCTACACCCCTTAGTAAATCCTCTGCTAACACCCCTATTATTCTCTGTACTCATTTTACCTTAATACTTTTTCTTTTAACCTTGCATTGTGAGGCTGATAAAATAAACCAATATGTTGTACTCATTCATTTTGAATGGAAGCATTTTGGCTATGAAAACTTGACTGACTGAAGTGTGCAAAGGAAGGACCTAGGAATTTCTCTGTTTGCTCACATGGACAAATAGGCCTATTGCAAATGGATGAAACAACCCTATCCTAATTCCATGGAGTAACCGTCATTCAGCTGAAGCTGAGACTGGCTCAGAAGACTCACTTTTGAGTAGATCTGTTTTAATGAAAGACATAAGAAGAGTAGTTTTATACAAAGGGTAGTTTTAATAGCTTTACTTTAAAAAATTGCTCCAAGTGCCAGTGTTCCTAAACCCTTCAAAGTGTGTGACTGGTTGCAATGAAGGAGGAGGCTGGTAAAAAGCAGAATTAAAAGGGTGCACCCAAGAAAGAAGGAAATAGGGAAGAGAGTTGAGAAAAGTTTTTTTGTTTTTTACTATTTTTCAAGAGCCTAGCATAATGTAACACCCTGAAGATTTGCAATGGGACTCATTGCCACTAAGCTCAAATAATATTATAATGATAGTTGAAAAGAAAAGTTCAAAAATCAGAACAAGAGTAGAGTCCCAAGGTTGTGGTCATGAGATCCACAGCTAAGCACTAAGGACTATATCAAGAAAAGCCGACTAGTGGGCATCAGATTAAGATCAGCTCTGAAACAGTTTCATTTGGCCCTTATTGGCATCATCAAAATTATACCGATGATCAGTACTAGACAAAGCAACTCAAAAAGAGCATTGGGAATTAATTCTATATATGGTGACATCTGCACACATTCTCTTAGCTAAATATTGAGTCACAAAAAACTCCTTAAAATAGTAAAAATTGCTGTGAATAGTGTGATATAAATATTACTTAAGGTAAAAGAAAACAACAAAGTTAAGAGTTAAAAGGAAGAAATTGATTCTTAACCATTATGAATGTAGAACATTTTCATTCTCACAAAGATAACTAATTACTAGAAATGATTAACATGCAAATAATACTATTAGCTATGTTATAAAGGCTATAAATAAAATATTTTAAAAATTATACTGATGATATATGTAGCAGGTTGCCCATAGTTCTACTCATAAAAGTATCAATAAAATGTTCTCAAGTTGTAAGGAGGAGATGTTCCACGCCTATTCCAAATCTCTTCTTCATTTTTTGTACTAAATGGAACCTGAGCACCTTTGTTCACTAACCATGAATCTTTTGGTGGGATCCTGCATGGTGCTTCTGGAGAACAAAGACAGTTCTACATTCTCCCCTCCATGAAACAGCTTCTAAGCAGTGGAGCATGTTGCTATGGCCTTAGCGGCTGGGGGAGAATGGAAGGCACCTGAGCAGCGTCTGGCTGCAGTTCTGAACCAGAAGAGAGCTTCCATCTCCCTTCTGCACCTCAAATCTTAACAGAGATGGCTTTTGTTGCTGTCCCCTGCCACTACATCTCAGTCAAAATAGAACTTGTGCCAATTTAAATGAGATTTCCGCTGGTGTAAGTCACCAGCAGGATTCTAGCCCTTCTTATAGAAAGCCTACTTTCTAGATTTATTGTTGTGTGGAATAAAATGTGACTGTGGCAAGGTTAGTTATCATCCCTTTGTTCTATTGAAAACAAAATCCAGTTGTAAGTCTCAGACAGAGCTGAGCCAATAAATCAACTGCTGAATGGTAAATCAACACTTATGTAAATCTCATTGATTCAATGTTTCTTTTCTTGCTGGATTTGCAATTGGATTTAGGCCTAATATTTATACAACTCTTTTAGTATATGCTAGCTGGAGATCTTTAGATAGAGGGCATGATATAAATATTGTAACAAACAAATGAATAAATAAACTCTTTTCCCCAAGGATTTTGAATGCCATGGTCTGAAGGGTACAGCTTCTAATCAGAGTCTAAGCTAATCCCCTGGACAATTTCTTCTCCCTTTTGTGCCTTGTCCTTCCTGGTGTCATATCCATTGAGAACAATGGCATGCATTTAAATCACCACATTTCTCAGCGACATCCCTCCTGACATATATTTACCATCTCCTTAGTACAAAAGTCTGTAACCACATAAAATAGAGCAAAATATTACAGGAAGTTTACAGCAGCTCTAGAGAAATATTCTAAGGATATCTAATGATGTCGCTGTGTAATCTTGAAATGAGGGACTTTCACCCCAGGGAAGGAGCACAAGCTCTGTTAATGAACACAGTCCATTTTGCTTTAGCTGCAGCATTGTTTCTCACTCTGGTACTGCTGCAGATCCACTTGTGGGTGCAAATAACTATTTTCCTTCACAATATGATAAGTTCTCTCACACTCACACACTTTCAAGAATCTGATTGCTTCATGGTTAGCATACCAGAATTAAAGAGTTCCTTCAACCACATGGAAACCCATGTGACTGAGGCTGCATTTACACTGCAGAAATAATGGAGTTTGACACTGCTTTACCTGACACGGCTCAATGTTATACAATGGGATGGGATTTGTAGTTTTGTGAGATATTCTACCTTCTCGGTCAATGAGTTCTGGTGCCATAACAAACTACAAATCCCAGGAGTCTGTAGCATGGAGTCATGACATTTAAAATGGTGTCACACACACTGCATTAATTCTGCAGTATGGCAGTAACCTGAGTCCTGAAGAATTTCAGATTGTAAACAGTAGATCACAGGACTGAATACTTCAATATGCCCAAAATGCAGAGCATATGAAAACTCAGGGATGATAATTTTAGCATGACCTTCTCTTTATTGAACAAGTTTTCCATACGGAGTGGGAAGATTTAACAGGAGCAGCAAATATTTTATAGCCAAAATCAGAGGACAAGATGCTCCTCCACCATTTCATGGACTGGACTGGACTGGACAAGCAATTTAATCTTACTTCAACACTTGCAGTGGACAATATGTTCTCCACTTCCCCAAGTACAACAGTCAAGTTTTAGGGTTAAAGGTATGGCACACACAACTACTACCTGCATCCAAGCATCTACTATATGAAGTGCTTCTTCATCCAACCTAATGGGAGGCCCAGCCCTGATATATTGCAAGAGGGGATGAAGTCTCAAAAATGCCATTTGTTTTATGTATAATCAAAATGGTTCTCAAACATTTCCCTTACATGTTTAATTGTCCAATAAATTTATCACCCTACCCTGGTTTGAAAGCTTCAAAACTGTTTATTCGTGTATTGATTTAGTTTTGACATATTCTGTTAAGGGCTTGTCATGTTCACTCAAGCTCCAAAATGCCAGGGAATCACAGTTTTTAAGGGCCATATCTTTAGGAGCTGCAAAATTTGTACACTAGGGATACAATCTAGTATCCCATTGTGTGATTAGTACCTTGGACTTAGATGTATGCCAGGGGCAGCAGGTGAACTATAATCCAGATTGGTCTGTTCAACAAAACAGAAATATGGAGTCTATGGCGGGTTACAAACCAAGAGAAAGTTTATCTTTTCTTGACCTTTCCGATAGTTGCTTGCCAAGATGGCTTTGTGGAAGTCATTAACACAAGCTTGGGGAAATGGAATTCACACTTGTAGACTCACCATGAAGGTCTCCAATGCTGTACAAGTCCTAATTAACAAGGGAGGAAAGGTGGAAGTTTGTCTCAGGATGATATATCTCCGCCAAGATACAGAACAATAAAAAAAATTAGGTGTGAACAAAAGCTTATTTGTGCCTTTCAAGAAACTGCTGGTATAGATTTCCTTCACATGTTGGGAAACCACTCTGTATAATTTCATGCAAGTTCACTGAGTTGAGTGTCTTTATAGAAAGAGCAATTATATACACACTTTAATCAGCAAGCGGCAAAAATAATTAAATGAGTAATTACATCCCCACTTTTAAGCTGTCACACAATTAAACTTAATTAAACATTCTCTGTACTTCACTAACATACGCAAACAGCAGAAGGTAGCAGAGGTGTTGTGAGATATGGGCATTTGGCAAAGAGCTTAACTAGAAACCTGTCTCAGGCTGCATCTGCACTGCAGAAACAATCCAGGTTGCACATTGCTTTGGAATTCTGGGAATTGTAGTTTGCTGTAGCACCAGAGCTTTCTGGCAGAGAAGGTTACATGCCTCACAAAACTACTATTCCCGGGACTCCGTAGGCTGCAGCCATGGCACTGAAAGTGGTGTCAAACTAGATTATTTCCTCAGTGCCAATGAAGAATAGGAGTTGTACAGATTGCCACATTACCATAGGCCTGCCTCTAGTAAAATAATACATGATCGTAAGGGAGAGAGAATAATATGATGAGATAAAGTAACATCCTAATGTGAAATAAAATAACATCCTTATACTTCATATAATATTATACAGCATTTGTACACCCCAGAGAAATAGAATTTGTGACAGGATCTGGTACTGAGGTTTTTAAAAAGGTGATTTATTTTAAGAAATCTAGTGATTTTGTTGTTGAGGAATGATACTAAGCTAGGGATATCCTGGATAACCATTCATGTACTTAATTGCTACCCATACACCACAGAAACTAATGAAACCAATAGGGAATCACAGAATCATAGAGTTGGAAGGGTCCTCAAGGACCATCAAGTCCAAACCTCCTGATACGCAAGAATACACAAAGTACCCCCAACAAATACCCATCCAGCTTCTGTTTAAAATCTTCAAAGAAGGAGACTCCACTGCACCTGAGGCAGCATATTCCACTGTTGAATATATATTTTGTTGCCTGATTTATTATTGTGGAGGTATTGGGGGGGGGCGGGTGTTGTTAGCTGCTTTCGGGTTGATCTCAACTCATGGCTCTCTAATTGCTAATGGAATATAATTCACCATGGGTGCATCTAAACTGCAGAAATAATGCAGGTGCTGTACAGATGGGCCCTATGGGGCGCCGTCGTTACGTGCGAGGGGTGGCGCTTCCAGACGCGACTCGCCCCTCACACGTGACGAGGGCGTCAAAATGGCAGCACCCTGGACATATGGGCGCCGCTATTTTGACGTGGTGGACGTCTAGCGTCCTCATGTCCCGGCACCTTTGTGACACTGCAAGTGCGGCATTGGCGCCTTGCGGCGTCACAACCACGCCGCAGAAAGAACCTGCTTTTTACAGGTTCTTTTTGCTAAACAAGGGAGCCACATGGTTTGTCCGCTGTGGCTCCCTCACACAGCAAACCAGGTTGGCGGGAGACCACCCTTTTGGGGCGGTCTGTATCCCACCTCAGTTTGACAACACTTTTAACAGCCATGACTTCACCCTATAGATTCCTGGGATTTATAATTTTTTGAGGCACCAGCACCCTTTGGTAGAGTAGGCTAAAGACCTTGTAAAACTCAAAATCTCAGGATCCCATAGGATGGAGCTACAGCACTTAAAGTGGTGTCAAACTGCATTATTTCTACAGTGTAGATGCACTCCATGAAGTCCTGCCACACAAGTGGAAGAAATGGACCTTTCTCTGGATGACTTAGTAAGAGTTTATACGCATTATGTTAGTTTATGCCCAAATCTAATTTCATATTTATTCTTATTCCAAGGAGGAAAAACTGCTTCTAAACTGCAGAGTTTGATTGTTGTTCAAGTCTGGCTCATTAGCTAATTTCAACAACTGAGTCAAACCAGGTTCCCTATCTTTTCCTTATGTTCCTCCCTCTCTTTGACTTTTATCATCATTTTATTTATGTGCTAATTAGCTCTTGAGAGACATGCTTGGGAAGGTTCTTCTTTAATTAAAAATGCATCTGAAGATGGAAAAATCTGTATCCAGAATGTTTTAACTCTTTTAGATGTTTTAATTGGATTGTTTATTTAATTTTTTTAATTTAGGTTTTAAACTTTTTAAACTTTTGTTTTGTATATTGCTTTAGTTAATTAAATTTTGTTTTAACTCAGGACTTTATCACACAGTCTCCATTCTTGCTGCTATTGCACTAATGACAAGGAGTGTATACATACCAATTTGGAGGCACTCCTTACTACACATGCTTTACCACAATCCTGGAACTACCACAGCAGTAACTTACCACACCTGTGCTATATTAGCAAATTGATGGGTTTTTCCCATCAATGGCAAGGTGTGGGCTAACAGTTAAGTTTATCACATGGGGCTTTTAGAATAGGACCAGGGTGGGCTGAAAGCAGACGGGAAGGGAACGGGGAAAGTACACATATTACTGCATGGGAAAATGCTGCCGATGCCGCCGGATGTCCCCAATCCATTCCCCATCCGTCCCACAGCAGCCGATTTTCAAGAACGATTCTGAATGGATTGGGGACATCCGGTGGCATCAGCAGCATTCTCAAATGCAGGAATATGTGTATTTTCCCTGTTTGGTTTCCTTCCTGCCCCCTTTCATTCCACTTCAATCCCATTCTAAAAGCCCCATGCGATAAGCTCCCATGATTGGAAGACAAGATGGTGGCAAGAGGGAGGCAACGTCATGCAATAGGTATCAAACTTTTGTGTATGTTGTTTTCCTTCAAGTCATTTCTGACTTATGGTGATCATAAGGTAAACCTATTATAGGGATTTCTCAGAAAGTTTGTTCAGAGGAAGTTTGCCATTGCCAACCTCGAGGGCTTGTCCAAGATCACACAGTGTGTTTCCATGCCTGAGTGGGGATTCCAACCCTGCTCTCCAGAGTCATAGTCCAACACTTAAAACACTAAGCTACACTGGCTCACTGGCTCAAATTTTTATGGCAGCTTAAAATCTGCCACTTTTTGCGGCTCCTTTTTGTGCCCTCAAAAGGCCAGATTGGGGCTGCGGTATGAGGTTGCCATGGCCCTGATTTGGCTACGAAAGAGGCAGTGGGATGCCAAATCAGGGCCATGGCAACTTCACACTGCAGCCCCGATTTGGCCTTTCAAGGGCAAAAAAAAAGGAGCCGCAAAAAGCAGCAGCTTTTAAATTGCCATTAAAAAATTCAAGAATGATTGGGGCTGTCTGTCGAGCCCCTGAGTAAGTCAATACAGACATACTTCACTTAACAAAACCATCGATAGTGGAACTAGTTTTTACAAAGTCTTTTGATGCCCCCTCAGTCCTCTCTTTCTTTGTCCTTGTCTTTTGTTTAGTTAAAAGGGGTGTGTTGTTTTGTTTTTAGCAGCATTGACATTGGGAAGAAGGTGAATCAGAGCTGGAGAAATGCAGACTTTTGGTGTTAGGTTACAACAGCAGGTCTGCAATAAACAATACAGTAAAGCTTTAGGAGGAAAAGAGTGGGTTTCTGTTCCAGCTGACCCTACTTTAGCTGTGTGTGGCTGCCTACAACAGGTAACGTAAACAGCAACTAGCTCCAGGATCACATATTGAGCGTGTGGGAACAGGAAAACAGAGAAAAGAGGAGACCGGATAAGCTCTCCCCAGTATGTTACAATCTATATGTTTAGCCACCAAAATGGAAGTCATAAGAAAAATGGAAGCTGGTGAAAAGTGGGGGGGATTCCCTGGATACATTTTAGAAGCCTTTTAGTAGTCTCTATAAATTTCAAACTGTTTTAGGCAAGTCGTATCTGACCTGGTTGTTTCATCGCACATGTGCATATTGTCAGTTTTGGTTTAAAGTTTGCTAAAACATGTTGAACTGCCTCTTTTTGTTTTCTTTTCTTTTTTCTTTCTTTCTTTCTTTTTCTTTTTTTTTTTTTTTGTTTTGTTTTGTTATGGTGGTGTACAAACCTATCCCTATTCTTTTCAGATTACTTCTACTTATAGTACCAATTTTTCTACTTCTTTGCCTGAGGTATAACTGAAGTTCATACTATCCATATATTGATACCATAACAACGTTACCACAAGACAATCCCATCCGAAATCACATTTGGTCACATAGCAAAGGTTTCAGTAGTTTTTCAGTAATTGAGTGGCAGTCATTCCCTCACTCTTTCTAGATATGAGCTATGGTACATTTAATATATACATGGACGAAGTAACATGGCCGCATGCTGCTTCTGTTCCTGATGTGAATATTCAGAGTCGTGGCCTCTGCATTTCTAGTATAGGTCCAAAAGGAACCATGGCTACTGAGTGCTGGTCCTGGGCTCAGGACAAGATTTACAATTGGATCCACTTTTGTCAAACACACACCCACACCCGATTCCTCAAAAATCATTTTTAAAGTGAAATAAATTTATAGACAATCAGTATCCAGTTCTGGGCCTAGTACTTCTATGTAGTTCACTGTAGAAATTTCTGAAACTGAGCATCTGGAATAAGTTTGAATGAATGCTCCCTGGCTCCTCAGTCCTGAAGGGACATGTGTTTTCATATAAACACATGTGCTTCTCCATGCAGTTAGAATGGGAAGCACAAAGTTCCTAACTGTATGGAGAAATCTAGGTAGTTCTCTACTTTGAGCTAGAGTGGGTAATTCTGTAGGGCCAGAGAGGCATCTTGGACATGAGCTTGATGTCAGCACAAAAAATTGTTAGTTGAAGTTCCCACCACGACTTGAGTTACTACCAAAATTCAGAAGCAACTGTAGTTGCTTTCTGTGGTAAAAGAGGGTACTAGAGCATATTTCCATTCCATATAGCCTTGTCAGTTTGAAGGGCAAAACATCTCCTTCCGTTTCCCAAGGTAACTATCTGAATCCAAGAATCTCCCTTTTGCTGCCACTGATTTTTCAGTAGTGCGCTTTTTTCAACAGTAATGGAGGCTGGTGGAAAAGTGGGAAAGCAACAACAACAAAAAGTTTGTGGGTTATCTACAGCCAATGGGCCATGTGTTGGGCCAATCCTGCTTTATTCCTTTCCCATAAGGGTTTTCCATTCAGGGGATCCAGCATATGGAGCTATGTCCATGCATTCTCAGAGCAATTGGAGGCAAAAACACTAAGAAGGCTCCTGTCATAAAATACTCCTTTCAGTGCAGTGGGTTTAGTCTCTGTTTTTCCTCATTTACTTTTGGATGTTCAGTCAGTCTGCCTTTGTCTCTATCTTCACAAAGCCATGTGCCCTAGGGCCATGTTTTTCAAGCTTTGGTTTTCCTACTGTTTGAGGCTTCAACAGTTAGAATCCCTTGATCATTGCACAGGTTGAATTGTCCTCCAAAAGATCTGGAGGAACAAACTTTGCAAAGCATTGTCTAGGGAAATGCCAGATGCATGCACTGCTGAATAAAAACAGGAAGAGATTCAAGTGACAGAGCCACAGGAGGAATGGGACTTGTTGCTACTCTAAACCTTCATTCAGTGAGGCTGACCCTAGTAGTGATTCTCAAATTGTAGGTCTCCAAAACACTTTGAAAGAGTCACCTTGGGTCCCATATTGGATAACAGTCAGGATATAAACTAATTCTTGTTGTTGTTGTTGTTGTGTGCATACAAGTTGTTTCCAAATTATGGCTACCCAAGTGCAAATCTATCAAGGGAGTTTCTTGGCAAGTTTCTTCAGAGGGTGTTTGCCGTTGCCATCCTCTGAGGCTGAGAGAAGGTGACCTATAAAGTAATTAAAGACATATAATAAGTAAATTGAAAGAGTTCATTTTGAATACACATCTAGCCTCTTCCCATCAAAAGTGTTGGTGATGTTTAACGGGTGAAAAATAAAAAACGGGGGGGGGGGGGGGGTTGAGGGAGAATCCAGCAGCATGTTTAGGACTGACTGATCTATTTTAGCACAGCATTTGTGGATATCCCCTGACAGAGACATTTAGCTCATGCTAAAATAGATCAGTCTTACAGGTGTTGCTAGATTCTCCCCTTTAGTCCTTTTTTTATGCTGTGACAAATTAACATGGTATTTCCTCTGAAACCTGTTTAAGGGATACTGATAGCAGTCAGCAAATTCTGCTGATTTGCAGAGGAGTTGCTTTCTTTTCGAGAAAGTTCTTATAGTTAAATTTGCAGGCCACGACAAGATTAAATGAGAGGTTACCTGCATGGATAGTTTTATCATCCAATTAACAGAGACATTTATCCCTGAAAAGGTCTTGTGAAGAATAGAGTAGACTCCTTTGAATATATAAACATGGGCAAACAGATCACCTGTCTAACAGAAAAACATGCCTTTTTTTTCATTACTCCAAACCTACTTAACTCTTGCTCAGAGCTTTGGAGAACTCTGTGGAACTACTGTGAAAACTGGCAAAGTGAGGGTTGTTTTTAGTCGAAAACAGCTTCTCCTGGGCCTAGGGTTGCATAAGTTGCTACCACCAAACCATGAAAAAAACGTAGAAAAAATGTATGGCACAATGTAGGACAAGATTTGCCCAAAATGTAGGACATTCAAGAAAAATGGAGGACACAACCAGCTAATAACCAGAAACATTAATAATTTTTTTAAAAATTTTTAATACAAATCATTATTTACAAAAAAAAAATCAAGGAGATTTTGACACTAGACAGAAGGCACACAACAACAGATATAATGAAAAATACACCTGTGAGATGCATATGCTGCTGCTGGAGGAGGATGCTGGAAGACTCCTTGGCAGAGCAGCCTCTCTGTAGAGGAGCCCTGCAAGGAGGTCTCGCCACAGCAAGGCCTCCTTTTCTGGGGCCTAGCTCCATCACGGGTGACAGGGCTGCGGCAAGGCCTCCATCTCGCAGCTCCCTAAAAGTTGGTGGAGCCGTGGAAGGAGGCCTTGGTTTTTGGCTGCTACCGCCGCCAGTCCGCAGCCGCCCGTGAGGGAGCTGCAGCAAGGCCTCCTTGTTTGGGGCATAGCCAGCTAGCTAGGCCCCTCCTTGCAGGTCCCTTATGGGTGGCAGCAGTGGCGGCCAAAACCCGGGAAATTTTAAAAAGCAGGATGGGACCTGCCCAAATGCCCCCAAACCAGGAAAGTCCCACCCAAAACCGGGAAATGGCAACCCTACCTGGGCTGAAATGTTCTTTTGTACGCAGAAGATTGGAGAATTGCTTTATGTGCAGAAACTGCCATTTTCTCTGTGTTTTTCATTCAGAATACGTCCCAGGCGATGAAGATTCTCATCTATCTGGTATTCTTGCATTTTTCGCTTCCCATTTTAACGATATGACTGAGGATCAAAGTAGGTGAAAGAAGAGTATCCCTCTCCCCAAGGGATTTCCTCTCAATGGTTGGTGTTTTAGGAATCAGACAGGCAAATAAAGCCTCATTTGCTTTTGAATGCACAAAGCATGCTAAATGAAAGATAAGGTGAATAAAATCTCATGCTATTACAGACTTCTCAAACCACTTGTTAACAACTTTTCTAAAAACGCACTAAACATATAATCCAGTTTAATGTTATTTTCATGACTTTAGTTTCATCCAGCTTTCTTCCACCCACTCACACCACTTTGCTTTGTTTAACAGTGAATATTTTTATTGTTTTGTATTAAATACATTTCTCTCCCAACTTCCCTTCAGTGAGCTGAAGCTAGCACACCTGGTTCTTCTCCTCACATTATCTGCAAAGTAACTTTGTAAATTGGGCAGCTTACCCAGAGAATTCCAGGGCTGAATAAGGACTTATAGTCTATAACCTTGCTTTTTATTACTGTTTTCCTATTAACAGTTTCTTTCCCACAAGAGTTGGGGAGACGCACACACCCCAACGCTTTGGAAGCACTGTTCAACATGGGAAGTCCAGAAGGGATGGAGAGGGGAAGAGGACACACTCGGAACAGACTGCTAAGTATGATTTATGAGCAAAGTCTAATAACCTGAAGCAGAAAAACTAGCTTTCATTATGAAGATTATTGTATTGATTTCAGGGAGGGGTGGTGTTAATGGTGATAGTAGTGTAAGATACTAAAATCCAATAGCCCTCAATCTCTAAGCAAAAGAAATGAGGAATTAATTTGGGAGGAAGCATAAAACCTAATTGTATCCTGGGGAAATGACGGATTATTTCATTATGCAGAGAAATTTTAAAAATGGCAAAGAAAGTCTCAGCCAAGGGCATTGAGGCTCAGATTGTAGGAGTTTAATGTGCCCAGACTCCAAAGGTATGCCTATGGCAATTGGTTAGGGCAACACTTCTGCCTGCTGTTACCCTTATGGTTTCCCTCTGCCCCAGGTTCAGTAGCAGTCTTGGCTTTAGATTTTGGCAGAACTTCAAACTGCAATGTTTTAAATTATTGATTTATGTTGTCTGTCTGTCTACCTGCTATCTATCTATCTATCTATCTATCTATCTATCTATCTATCTATATCTATCTATCATCTATCTAATCTATCCCCCCTCTCTCTTCAAGAATAATCATTTGTATTATTTGCAATCAGAATTCATTATCAATCAACCGCTTTTCATCTGTAATGGAGAACAATTTAGATCACAGGCAGGGATGGGCATTTTGCTACCTGAGACAAAGATTTCATATACCTAAGCCATACCTAAGCTTGGATCAGCTACAACAACAGCATTAAGATATACTTTGCCACCAAATGCAAAATCTTTACTTCAGTCTAAAAGATCTAAACTAACTTCAGTCACCCAGAGGGCCTTTTCCACTGCTGCTCCAAAGCTATGGAATGACCTGCCAAAGGAGATTTGTCACATTTCTACTCTTACAGCCTTTAAGAAGGCTCTTAAGACAGATCTCTTCTGGCAGGTCATCCCAGCCTAGCTCCTCTCCCCATAAACTGTGATTTATGTCACTCTGTCCACCAATTTTCCCCTTAATTGTAACACTATTGTATTTTATTCTTTTTAAATGCTGATTATTTAATTGTAATTGTAATTTTAGTATTGGAATGGGGGGTTGGGAAGGGACTGATTTTTTAATTTTATTGTATTTTCTATGTATTTTTATTGTTGTAACCCGCCCAGATTCCTTGTGATTGGGTGGGCTATAAATAAATCATTTATTATTATTATTATTATTATTATTATTATTATTATTATTATCTGGTTGGTTTAGGGGTGCAAGACAAGTCACCCCTAAACAAAGGACCACCCTTTGTTCTACAAGAAGGGGATATGCTGCCACCTGAAGCAGTTGCATTTCACATAAATGACCACATGAATAAATAAACTAACAACATTTATCTTCAGAGATGTAACATCAGATGGCTTCTTTACACATACTAGTTGTGTCTTAATATAATTTGATATATCCAATTGCTAGTCCAAATAACAGCCAACCCACAGAATCAGTTTGCGATTCTAGTTAGGTCTAGGAATTGGATTTAGGCCATAGACATGGGCCATGTAGGTATAAAGTGTCCTACTTTTTCTGCAACAAAGGTGGAAACTTTCAATGATGTTGAGCATATGTTCTGTCTTATATTCAAGCTAAAAGCTCAAAACACTATCATTATTATGACAACACCTCTCAGACCTGGATATAATTTGATCAGCATTCACTTGCCTGTCTCACCTTTTGCTCTCAAAGAAACATAATTGGAAATTGTTTTTCCATAATTGGAAAAATGGTAACTTTTCCTTCACCACCTTTCCAAATATATTGATCATAAAAGAATTAGACAGATTATCTAATCAAATGAAACCATCCCTTGTTCCCTACAAGCACTTTGGTTTTAAATAATACCAGACATATTTAAGAAAAGTACACTGGAAGCCTTGCCAGAAGGAAGGGAGCTGTATGCTGGAAGAAAATAAGGGTGTGCGCTCCCAGAGCACGCACCCCGCGCGCCACTGCCACGCGCTGCAGGCACGAGCCCATTCATTTGAATGGGGCTTGAGCATCCATGTTTTTTCCCTTACGTGGGGGGATCTGGAACGGATCCCCCACATAAGGGAAGGGATGACTGTAGTTGAGGACAACAAACTGCATGTATTTCTGGGGACCACTTGATGTTTTCTTAGAGAAATAAGAGAAAGTTCACTTATACCCTAAACTCCAAATGAACAATGAATTTTGTTTGCCTAGTAAATGATCTGTTAAGTTTACTCAATGTCACGCTTTAAACAAACCATAAAGGTGGAGAAATCAAAATAATATACAACCACTGGTAAACATCAGTGCTATTGATAAAAGTATAGATTTTCATTTGCAGGTTGGTTGAACCATGACTGTTAAAATCATCACTGAATGGTAATATGCCAAACAAAAAGGAATTGTTTATATGGGAGGAGGGTCTTAAATCTTTCTACTGTCTGAAGCTAGTGAAATAATCAAATTGTTATGAGTCATGCTCAATAAATATGAATATCAGATATTGATGCATAAGATAGTACAGCTGTCTGTTGCCACTGTCTGCAAAATTGTTAAGAGGCATACTGGACAGCTACGGCTGGTGTCATAGAATAATAGAATCATAGAGTTGAAAGAAACCACAAGGGCCATCCAGTCCAAACCCCTGCCAACCAGCCTCTGTTTAAAAACCTCCAAGGAAGGAGATTCCACTATACTCCAAGGGAGTGTGTTCCACTGTCGAACTGCCCTTACTGGCTTGGACCCTGTCCATCTTGGGACAGAGTCAAGCTTAGTTTCAAAATTACAAATATTTTTGATGTTGTTGTCCATCCTCCCCCCATCCTGCTGATTAGGAGACTGATTCCATGGATGAAAGTCATCCGTGCATAACTGTCTTGTCTATCTCCATAGAATGAAGACCTGCTGACCTGTCTCAGACTGGTACATACCTCCCCCATTGTAAAGTATCGTGCAGCTTTCAGAGAGGTTGAGCAACCTATGTGGATTTGAAAGAGGATAGATATCTATACTTGATTGGTTTTATCTCATGAATGCAACTGCATTGTTCAGCATTGCCCAGACCACTTACGAGGCATTACCAGTACCTGAAGTACACATTCACCTCTGCTATTTTCAAGCACATTTTTGTTTTGTTTTTTAGAGCAACATTGAGGTTAAATTTGCCTCAATAAGAAGTGTACCTTCACTTTTAGGAGACAGCCTTAAGTTAGAAAGAGGTTAAATACAGAGAAATAAAGAACGTTTGTCTCTTTTACACCCGCTTCCCCTAGTCTCTTAGGCCTGCTGTTACCCTGCCTCTCTGAGATCTGCTTCCTTGCTCTGCTCTTCACCGATCCTAGATTCTTCTTCACATTAGAAGGTGAGAAAACCTATGTGTGTGTTTTAGTCTATAGTAAGTTTAGCTCTAGCCCCGCTTAGATTGGTTAGGAGAAGTTTAGTTTGTTGAGATAATACCTTGTTAGGCCATTCGGGGTCAGGATTCCATAACTGGAAGAAAAGTGGCCTCTGTCACCTGAAGATAAAAAATGATGGTGAGATTTTCTTTTTCTCAGATAATTAGGTGACAGTACTGCTCATCTCTGGTCTTAAGAAGGTCATTTGCAACCCATAAAATCTACCAAGGATCTTCCTGAACTTGTCTTGACTGGCAATTTGAGAGAGGAATGGATAATATGGCAGCAAACACTCCTCCTCTACCTCAGATTAACTAATTGTAAATAATGAGCCAGCAGATTATAAAATCACAGTTCTTTTGCTCTGTACTAATGACAGGACCTTGGAAATAAATGACAGTGTGCAGAACGCAATCCTAATGAGGAAAACACCGGCAGAAGCCATCAAAACATTCAGACCATTTTTAACAAAGGAGGAATTTTGTAAAGGTGAGAGTTTTCCAACCATAGCAATATATAACATGGAGTAGTTAAAAACTGCAGTTGGAGTTTTGGAATATAGAAACTTTGGGTCACGATTCAGCTGAATGAGAGCTGCATTACAACACATTTGCTTGCCTAGCAACTTGACACAATTTATACTATGAAAGGGCACAAAGACAGTCATCCTTATACAGCCTAATGGGAGGATTCCTGATCAGCCATCCAGCCATGCTATCTCTCAAAATATTAGGATCTCCATTCTATTGCAATCATTCTTCTGTGATTCTGTGGCCAGATTCTATGGTTTCCTGAAGATACTGAGCATGCTTTGTTCTCTGTTAGTTCTTAATTTTCTTTCAATGATTTGCCATTGAAACCTGGTGGTGTGTTTGGGAGGGTGTGGGCAGTCTTTTGGGTGGTCTTTTTAAAAATATTTTATGTTCTCCTCCAAACCCCAAGATTTCCCCAACCTGAGCATGCTGATAATATGCTCTTGTTTCTCAGCAGTCCAATTTAGCTCCATCTCTTTCAGCAGGGGAGCACTGAGTCTCTATTAGGAAGAGTAATTTGGGTGCTCAAAATGGAGCAACAAGCAGCAGAGCTGCTCGGTGTGTATTCCCACCACCTGCTGAGGATCTCATTAGTGCTCATATAAGGCCCAATAATGATGACATGCAGTAAAACTCCTCTTATCATAATGAGCAGGCTTATGCAAGTGTAAAAGCTGAGCTACAGTCTGGCAGATTTCTCCTCTGACTTTCCTGAGGTTTGTCCAAGACATTTTGCTGCCTGAAGAGGAGCAGTAAATAATAGCGCCAGCAGCTGCTCAAGACCTCAGTAATACTCAACATATATTTTTACACATGAGGCAGCAAATCCCACATGCATCTTTTCTAGTCATTAGAGATGGAGAAATCTGCCAAGTTCATTTTCACCTGTACTGATTTAAACTTCAAGGCATTTTTCCATCTTGGAGCATTGACAGGGGGAGCGTGTCCCTGTTGGTGCTCTTGGACATCTCAGCGGCTTTCGATACCATAGACCATGGTATCCTTCTGGGGCGCCTGGCTGAGGTGGGAGTCGGGGGCACTGCGCTCCAGTGGTTCCGCTCCTACCTCTCTGGGAGGTCCCAGATGGTGCAGCTGGGGGACGTGTGCTCCAGCGAGCGGGCCCTTAATACTGGGGTCCCTCAAGGAGCCATTTTGTCCCCCATGCTATTTAACATTTACATGAAACCGCTGGGAGAGATCATCCGGAGATATGGGGCGCGGGGTTATCAGTACGCTGATGACACCCAAATTATTTTCTCTATGTCTCCGACTGATGCAGTGACCAGGGATGGCGTCTCTCCTCTCGTGGCCTGTCTGGAGTCAGTAATGGGCTGGATGAGGGAAAACCGACTCAAGCTTAATCCAGAAAAAACGGAGGTACTAGTGATAGGTTCCCCTGGACCAGGAATGACGGTGGTTCCACCTGTCCTGAATGGGGTCACGCTCCCCGTGAAGGACTCCGTGCGCAGTCTGGGGGTGCTTCTTGACTCTTCCCTTCACCTGACTGCTCAGGTGAATGCGACGGTCAAGAGTACCTGTTATCAGCTTCGGCTGATTCGCCAGCTGCGCCCATACCTGGCTCAGAGGGACCTTGAAACTGTTGTACATGCTCTGGTAACTTCGAGACTGGATTTCTGTAACGTACTCTACATGGGGCAACCCTTATACCAAACTCGGAAGCTGCAACTGGTGCAGAACATGGCAGCACGACTGGTCACTGGTGCTTCCAGGACCAGCCATATAACACCCGTGCTTAAAGATCTCCATTGGCTGCCCATTCGCTTCCGAGCGCAATATAAGGCGTTGGTTATCACCTATAAAGCCCTAAATGGCTTGGGCCCAGGATTCCTGGAGGACCGCCTCTCCCCGTACATTCCGCCTCGCACCCTCAGAACATCTGGGCAGCAACTCCTAAAGGTGCCTGGGGCTAGGTTGGCTGCTACTGCCAGAAGATCCTTTTCCACAGCTGCCCCAGCCCTCTGGAATACGTTGCCCACGGAGCTCCGCTCATCTACCACCCTGGCCCAATTTAGGAAGGGCTTAAAAACCTTCCTATTTAATCAGGCATTCCCCGACTAAACATCCTGTGGGCCTCCCTCCTCTCTCGTGGCCGTGAGGTTGGGCTTAGGGGTTTTTTATTGTTTTTAAGGATTGTTGTTGTTGTTAATGTGTGTTTTTAATTTTGTATCTTGTTTGCACTTTGGTGCATTTTGTTAGCCGCCCTGATCATTTGGAAGGGCGGGGTATAAATAAAAATTTTATTATTATTATTATTATCTTGAAGAAACAAGGAAAAATTGAATTTTTGATACATTTAATCTCATGTTATTTTCATTTGGAGAAGGAAGAAACTTTGAATTTCTTATCCAAATCAAACTCAGTTTAAATTCTCATCCAATCCTTACAAATCTCTGGCAGTAAAAATGGAATAACATATTAAATATCAACAATAACAACAACAACAACAACAACAACAACAACAACAACAACATACCTTTATTTCAGCCAACAGGCCATTAGGCAACAATACATATGAAACACACAAAAAATGTTAAAATAGCACTATAAAACAAAAAAATCCAATTCAGGTTTTGATTAGTGCTAAAAGGCCTGGATCAAAACCTGGAGTAGATTCACTGATCCACAGAATAGGAACCACCAGGGGATACTAAAGTAGAAACCACTGGAGGATATGCCCAGGGGACACCAAAATGATCTTTGGAGCTGCATCCCCGCTATGTGTTCCTCTCCTATGTTCTGCCAAAATGAGCACTGTTTTGCAAGAGTGGTGAAGAAGGAAGCCACCCATAAATGTGGAAATCAGAAAGTGAGAAATCAGCAGTATGTGGCTCACCTAATTTTTTTTTAATATGAACAAAAAATTCTCTAGAGTGTGAAAAATCAAATCATAAGCTTCACTAGAAAGCCTTGAGACCTCTGAACAAATTTGTTGTCAGCATTCAATTATGTATCATATAATTGCATTTAATGGAGTGAAGTGAACTGAAGATGTAGGCACCAATTATTCCCCATAGTTTATTTTATAATTATTGGTTTCATTTGTGGATGATAAACATACAGAGATGGTGGCTATGTTTCCAATGTGGGCATGACCTTGGGGCTTATGTGGGCCTACCTGACACTGTCTCTATACTAAAAATTTCAGCACATGTGTTTTCATGTTGGTAAAATATATGTGGTACTTGGCATGTACTTAAAGGAGCTCTCTGTTTTACTATTCTCTCATAATTTTCAAGGCCTCGGCTCTGAAGTTTCAAAGACTGTTAACCCTGGTAAGATCTATTTATCTGCTTCATGCTGAATGTTCTTAAAATCATTTTGGGAAATGCTATTAAAGTTACGTGTGAATTTATTGTCATATTTATGTATATGTTCCCATTTTTAAAACAAAACAAAACCCCTATAATCTCAGCTGGTAGTAGATCTCTGAGTTTGCCCCAGAGGTTCTAGATTCAAAGCCTCACATCAAAAACTGTAGGCCAATTCCTCAGATTTGGAGAACGCATGAAAATTATGTAGTGCTGTATGGCAAGAGTGGGGTCCTCTGATCCTCCAAAAAAACATAATTCCCATTACATCCACTCAGCAGGGTCAATGGTTAGAAACTTGGGAACTATAGTGCCAAGACTTTACAAACCTTCCATTCTACCTACACATTCATATAGTTAGAACTGCTGTCAGAGAAGAAAACAATGGGGTTCATTGTTCTTGTTTGTTCAACAAGAATTCTTATCCATTCATGTTACATTCAACAATTAGAGATCCTTACAAGATACATATGTAAACCTCAAGGTTCAGGTGCAGTGTGCAACTGGGCACTTCATTGATGAGATTGGTTGAATATATTTTATTGTTGCACCACAGCAAATTAAGGCTGTTAATCCCTTACGATTGACTGTATCAAAGAATGCTGACAGACAAATAGAAGGACCATTGAAATCTGATATTATTAATCTGTCATGTTGTATACGTTCGCTGTCTGATGTTGATATGTGGATAGATATGTCGGATTGAATGGCAATAAAAATATATTTTAAAAAAGAAATCTGATATTATTAACAGAACCATCCTATAGTGCTATCAACAGTTTCTCATTTATTAAAGGCCTTGCTGATAGTCATTAAGAAGATGTAGTATCAAGACAAATGTATGAAAGCATATGCATTTTGGGGACCCACACATGTTAAGGGATCTCTGAAGTTTGGTAGTAGTGCATCTAGGCAGACTGGTCCTAGGAACTCATGTCATGCTAAAGTATTTTGCACAACACTTTGTAGCTTTAAGGTGAGAGTCAAAATTGCATTTTCCTCAATCCCATTAAATTCTTTACCATTCCCATATCTCTTTAAATATGGTTAATAACTTGAAGCTTTAATATTGCTTCTGAAGTATTGCGTCAGTATTGCATCTGAGGAAATGGATTGATATCCTTGAAAATGTATGCTAAAATAAAAATAAGTTAGCCTTAAAAGTGCTGCTAGATTTCTTTTTATTATTATTATTATTATTATTCTCCTCCTCCCTTTCTCATTTTTATATTTCTAAAGAGAAATTTTATTGAATATACAAGAATCAAAATATACAGGATGGTTGCACTGGGGAACAGCAAATTTTACTGTAGAGCTTCATAAATGAATAAATTGCTAGACAATGAAATACAATTGCCTCCAAAAACAGGGGTGGGGGGTGGGGTGGAGAGAAAAAAGGATATTCACACAGACAAAGAGTTCTAAGATCCTAGTCCATGACTGCTAGACCCAGGCAGGCTATGGGGGATATATTTAGATTTCAGGAGGCAGCACACATTAGAAGCAAGAAATGTGGGATTTAGAGGTTGCCGAGATGAAATAAGGAAAAGAAATAGGCTCAAAAGAAGGAACAATATTGAACACCTTTCCTTAATATGCACAGAGAAAGAGAGAGGAGGAGGATATAGGAGGGGAAGCTGCCAGTGTTCAGGTAAAGTTGTTCTCAAAGATAGATCAGGGTTACCTCCTCTTGGTGTTCTCTTTGACTTCCCCAAAAAGGAATTATGTACCCTTGGAATTCTTGCTGAAACAGTGGAAAGAAAGGGAGCTATCTGACAAAGTTTCCAGGGACTGACTAACAAAGAGCCCTACAGACAGGCCAAAATAAAGCTGCTTCGGGTCACTTTGGAGGTATGATGTTTAAGGCTTGGTACAAACAGGCCTAAATGATGCATGTGTCCTAAGAGGCTGGAAACCACGCCAAAGCCACACTGCAGTCCTAAGGACTGGAGCGCAGCTTTGGCGCAGCTTCTGCCCACTTAAGATGTGTGTGTCATTTAAACAGCATACCTCCAAAGTGACCTGAAGCAGCTTTATTTTGGCCTGTCTGTATGGGCCCAAAGTTTCTGTAAACCAGATTTAGGCCCCATCTGCATGGGCCAGGATACTTCAGGGACAACCTGGAGAATCCTGGCCCAGAACTTGTTCTGACCTGCCCCGTTAGCTGGCTCTCCATTCCCATCTCAATGTGACTGCCTGCATGGGTATCCTGCTTAGGGCTGCCATAATTGTCCACTTTTACCAGGGACAAAATGTAGGACAAATTCAAGACCAAACTGTAGGGCAACTGCAGGACAAAACTCAGCTCAAAATGTAGGACATTTAAGTCCACCATTTTTCTTCAATGTCCTACATATTGGGCTGAGTTTTGTCCTGCAGTTGTCCTACAGTTTGGTCTTGAATTTGTTCCACATTTTGTCCCTGGTAAAAGTGGACAATTATGGCAACCCTAATCCTGCTGAGCTCCACCACTGCCATGGGCCATTCACTTCTGATGTCAGAAGAAGGTGCCCAGCCTTGATCAGAAGCAAATGACCCATGGCAGTGGTGGATGCACCAGGTGGCCCAGCAGGATACCCATGCAGGCAGTTGCTTGCTCTGAGTGCTTTTTTCTGATCTCAGAGCAAGTGACCCATAGTAGCAGACACACTGGGCAGCTCAGAAGGAACCTCATGCAAACAGCCACCATGACATGGCACTGAGGGCTCCAGATACTTCAGAAGATCTGAAGTAACAGTTCTATTTTAAAATTGTTTGCAAGGTTGTTATCCCCAGGTGCTGGTGCAGAATATGCCAGACATCATGTGGACTGCTTGCACCTGAACCAGGGCTTGGGGCATGCATCGTCAGAACAGGATGACGCCAGATGACACCATTGTTTTGGTTCATGCAGACAAGGCCCTAGGAGAGAGGACAGACTAATGAATTTCTCTGGCTAAAATCCTGGGCTCTTTGCTCAAAATACTGATTTCAACTTAAAATGAACTGGCCAAGGTATCAGGCTTAGGTCAGTGATTTTCGGAAAATTTTCATCACAAACTATTCAGAAATAGGGCTCCTCAGCATGATTATATAGAACTTCTTCCAGAAATCAAACTTGTAGAGATGAAAGCAGAATGTCTCATCAAGATGGAAGGGGGGGAGGAGGGAGAAACAGCTTCTCAGAATGGAAATGGCAAGCTAAACTGCATCTCAAGGTGGAAGAAGCAAACTACAATTTTGACATCTGAAGTCTGGAGTCTCTTGTAAGAAAGTAAGGAAGAAACTTCCCTGGGTTTGACCTCCCTCCCTTGAGTTCCTTAAGTTATCACTCCATTTACTGTATGCCCAGGTCCTGGGTTTTTGCTAAAAGTTGGAGAAAGGTATAAAATTATGTCTAAGGTCCAAAAGACACTGCAGAAATAATCCAGTGTGAGACTGCTTTAACTGCCCTGGCTCAATACCAGGGAATTCTGGAAACTGTAGTTTTGTGAGACATTTAGCTGTCTTTTGTCTGACAGTTCTGGTACTACAATAAACTAAAATGCCCTAGCACTGAACCAGGACAGTTAAAGTGGTCTCAAACTGGATTATTTCTCCAATGTGTTTTGGCCCTAAGACAGTGTTTCTCAGACTTTGGCTTTCCAGATGTTTTAGACTTCAACCCCCCAAATCCTTGACCATTTAACACGTTGGCTGAGATTTCTGGATGTTCAAGTCCAAAATGTGTGGACAGGGGGGCAGCTAAGAATCACTGGTCTCAGAGGTCAAGAGGGATGAGCTAATAGGCAGCAGTTCAGTATTTGTCTGGCAAAAAAAAATAAGAGAAAGACAGGAGAGGCTACTCTTGGCCAAGAGATTTCCTTCCTTGCCCACTACATATGTCCTGTTGGAGACTCCTGTTTTACTGTACTCATTCCTAATATCTGATTATTTGCTCTTTACACTTTGAAAGTGAGAACTAGTGTGGCATATTAGTTTGAGTGTTGGACTATGACTGTGGAGACCAGGGCTCAAATCCCCACTGAGTCATGAAACCCACTGGGTGGCCTTGGGCAAGTCACACTATCTAAGCCTCAGAGGATGGCAAAGACATACCCCATTTTAAGAAACTTACCAAGAAAACCCTGTGACAGGTTTCCCTTAGGGTCGCCATAAGTTGGAAATTACTTGAAGGCACACAGCACCAACAGCAACAACCACTTTGAAAGTATTCATGAGTCTGCTTTCTCATTTGTCTTTAAATGCATACTATGACGTCATTTAGGTCCCCTAAATGAAGTCTTCCTGTGCTTTGTTTTAAAGTGAATTAGAACTGTTAATTGACAATAACGTTAACTGCTTAATCATTACTTGACTTAACTCAGCTAGAGGGTTCCATGGATTATAGTAGGAATGGCCAAAGCACACACTGTGAGCTGGATGTAAGCCTCGGAACCACTTTGTGACAGAGCACTCTGCTATGAACCTAAATCCTGCTGGTAGTCCCAACTGGCATAGACCCACTAAATCAATTGGATTTACATAATTGTTGACTCGCCTTAAAACAATTGATTCAATGTGTTTATTTTAGCTAGGATCAAACAACAAGATTTGGTCCATATGCCATCTCAATTCTGCTTGCCTTGCATATTATCACTAGGTTGATATTTAAGAATGTGTTTGGAACAAATTTGGCTTTTGTGAGCAAGAGGCTGTCAGAGATGGCTCTTGTAGTGCCCTTGGATAATCCTAAAAGAACATATGCCTGTTATTTCTCTGCCGTGACATCTTAAGGCTGTCAAATTGGGGATTTAGCAGCAAGACTCCCATTACAGCCAGCATGAGACGAGTGGTTAGAAAGTCCTTTTGAGAAGCTTTGGAAGCAACTAACCAATGTTTCTGTTTCTATATCTGAACTGCGCCCTTGTCTGTCAATATTGAGAAGAAGGAGGGAGGGGAGGCCAACAATAAAGCCTGGCTCTCCAGAGTAGAAGGCAGCTCCAGCCTGTGCACAGTGGGATAATTTGGATGCTCTCATCTTCATGCTTGGTTAAGAGGTTTCAATTGTTCCATGAGCTGACATGCCCTTAGGCCTTTCTCAACTGCATGAGGCTCCTGATTCACCTGAAAGCCTTTTGCCTCACCAAGTTGACCTTCAGTGACCAATTAATTCATTCCTTTCCACTTTTCGCCCCAGTATATTGTGTGTTTCCACGCTCACTTTCCTGGAGAGGCAGCCTGACAAAGACAATGGATACTTTCGGAATTGTACTCTCAGCTAGTAGACAAACAGAAATCACACTGATGTTTTGAGCTGAGTTCAAGGCCCAGCTCT
Organism: Sceloporus occidentalis; assembly: GCA_023333645.1. NCBI lineage: Eukaryota > Metazoa > Chordata > Lepidosauria > Squamata > Phrynosomatidae > Sceloporus > Sceloporus occidentalis. Next base: position 108,749,341 of record JALMGF010000002.1, on the reverse strand, counting down.
TGTGCCTGATTATTGTTCCAATGGAAACAATTAGCATTTGTGGACCATTTACGAGAGTGCAAAATGTTTCACATACATTATCAAGCTGTAATCCCCAAAATAGGCCTGTAAATATTTTCCATAATAAAATCTAACAGTTTTGCTTTCTTGTGCACTGGAATTTTTTTTGAATGCTCAAATTATTTCTATCTCAATATGAAGAAACTTGTGGCTGTTCATAATGTCTTTATAAGGACACTGAAACATAATTCTCTCCCATTTGCAAATCATTAATTTAACAGGTGCCATTCTATTCAGCATAGCTGAGGTGCTTATTACGCTTTTAAAGAAGAGAAGCCTTTTAAAAAAGGTGTCTCAGGGCTGGATAGATGAAATCAATCAGGGGTGATTTCTGCACAATCACATTTTTAAAGTGCAAATTCTTTCCATTCCAAATATGAACAAATTTGTAGTCTGGTAATTTTTTAACCAAACCCAACTGAAACCAAATTTACAGCCACTCATACTAAGAATTGGCCAGTATTATTTCAGTACAAAGGCAAGGTAGACCCTGAAGAGTATGATCTACAGAATACTTTTAAACATGTACAAATGAGCAATATTTAAAAAAATTAAAATCATTATTTTAATAGTTAATGACTCTGGTGTTTGAAGCTGGAAAGTCTTCTGCTTAGCCTAGTCAGATACCTGGAACTGTGGATGCACAGGCTTCTCAGCAGCCTTCCCCAATACAATATTCTCTGGATGTTTTGGAACACAACCCCATCAGGTCCAGAAAGGATAGCCAATGATCAGGGATGATGGCTTTTACAATTGAAACCACCTATAAAATGTGAGATTCAGGAAGCCTTCTCCAGAGTCTTGTGTATACCCTGCAGGTATTGTTGGACTGGAGTACCTACCACCCCTAGGTAGCATAACCAGTGGTGAGTTCAGGTGGGAGTTTCAGTCCAACAATATCTGGGAGGCCATGTTTTGCCCACCTCTAGTTTAGAAGATGCATTATCCTACTTTTCAGTTAAGGGAACGTACACCAGCTTGTCAGTCTACAAATATGTCATGGCTCCATCCTATGAAGTCCTGTGATTGAGAAGACAGAATATCTTACAAAACTATAAATTCCAAAATAGCATAGCACTGTGCCATCATAGTTAAAGTGATGCCAAACTCCATTCTGCAGTGTAGATGCAGCCATAGATGTCTACACATATGCTCCAACCCCCCCCCCCCACACACACACACAGAGAGAGAGAGAGAGAGAGAGACCTTCTCCTCTGCAGTTCTAAGGCAACTGGCAAGTCAAACTGTATGTTTTTCTGACCCAGTTAACCATCTCTGGAATGTGTTCTATACACAGTGATAATATCTGGAACCTTACCGCACTGACAAAAAATCCAACTTCTCCCCAATGGGATACAGTTGCCTTTGGGGTTGCTACCAGAATTATTGAACATAATTTGCCACTGATGCTGCCGGGCAATTGCAACCTGGTTGCATCCTGGGTCCCAGACGCACTTCAGAGGCTGCTTTTCCAAGCTGGGAGCTTTTCAACTTTGAAAAGCAGCTTCTGAAATGCGCCTGGGACCTGAGATGCAGCTGGGTTGCAGTCGTCCAGTGGCATCGCTGGTAAATTATATGCAATAATTCTATCTTTCCTAGCACCATTGTCTTTTCTAATGATTATTTTTCCTCATGATGTGTTCAAAGTATGCTAGACACAATTTAGTCATCTTTCCTTGCAGGAAGAGTTCAAGCATGATCTTGGCCATCCATGGTATTCTTAGTACTTTTGTCCAGCACCACATATCAATGAAATTGCCTTTCTTTCTTTCTTTCTTTCTTTCTTTCTTTCTTTCTTTTACTGTCCAGCTCTCACACCCATACATGGTGATGGGACACAAAATGGCTTGAATGATCCTCACTTTAATGCTCAGAGTTAAGTCTTTACATTTTATGATCTTGTCCAGTTCTTTCATAGCAGCCCTTCCCAATCCTAGTCTTCTTCTGATTGCTTGAGTGCAGCACCATTCCAGCAGGGACGTAGCCAAGGGGGGGGGGGGGTCTTGGGGTCTGGACCCCCCCTTCCATTAGAAAAATGAATGGTGTGTGCTGCTGCGCCGCCGCGCCCAAGCCCCATTATAATGGTGGCACTTAGTCTGGACCCCCCCCCCTTCCTAAAATCCTGGCTACATCCCTGATTCCAGTTAATACTTGAACCAAGGTATGGGAACTCTTTGACTATTTCAATTTTCTTGTTGTCTAAGATGAATTCTTGTAGATCTTCCATAGTCATTATTTTTGTTTCTTGGATGTTCAAGATTAATCCAACCTTGGGCACTTTCCTTCTTTATAAAGATACTTTCTTTAGTATTTGCTCCAGGTCTTTGTTTCTTTCTGCTAGTAGTATTGTGTCATCTGCATATCTTTGGCTGTTAATGTTCCTTCCACCTATCTTCATTCCTCCTACCTCTGAGTCCAAGTCCACATTTATATGATATTTTCTGAATATCGAGTGAATAAAAAGGGTGATAGTACAGTATGCAGATTTGCCTGACCCCTTTGCCGATTGGAATGTATAGGGATCATTTCCAGTCTGTAGGCCATTGCTTTGTTTTCCATATTTGTTGACAGATTTTAGTTAAAACTTAGCTTGACTCTGTCTCTGTGGGTTGTAGTAGTTCTGTTGGTATGTTATCTGTTCTTAGCGATTATCATTCATTCCAATTGCTTTGAGTGCAGCTTTCACTTCACTTTCCAAAATTTGGGGTTCAATCTTCATAAGTTTCCTCTTCCTATACATCATTCACCTTTTCATAACTTTATATAGCTCTTCCAGTTCAATTAACAATAGAAAACACATTAGAAAAAAGTATTCCAAACTCTTGGAGAGAAGCAAATATTACTTTGATTCCAAAAGTAAAAATAACTTGGAACCAATGGACTTTAGATCCATCTCACTATTAAACATTAATTACTGTGGCGCTGACATCCATCCATAATTCTTCTGGTTCCCAGTCAGTTAGGCTTAATAGTGTGAATCTGTTTCTCACATTGTCTTTAATTTCTGATGTGGTATTATCTCTTAATTTCTCTTATTGAGGGGCCATAACAAGAAAACACCATATTTTTATAAATATCATTTCCTCTCAAATGGTAAAAGATATCTGCTTGTTACAGCACATGTTTTCCTTTACCTAGGTATCTTCTATTTATCATGTTTTGTACTGTGATTGGTCATTGGAAAGTAGATAATGAGCTCAGATTCCAAAATTGACTGCTGAAGTAAGCTATCTCTGAAGTAATCTTGCTTTGTGTGGGAAAACAGGTGACTCAAAAGAACTATTCATTTCCTTCAATATCTTCCTTGACGTTCAGTTTTTGTTCCTACAAGGGAAGGTGTTTGGATGACTGAATCTCCCTCTCATTTTCTTTTCTTTTTCTGTACATGTAGCACTCCTTCTACAGCACAGAAAACCCTGAAGTGAAGTAGCCTTGCAACGAACGCCCTTCAGCTGCAGCAAAAATCCAACAGTAAATTATTTGTCAGGCATATGATTGAGATTCTCAATTCTGGAAAAAAAAATGACTAAACAAACAATAACAAATCCTTGAAAGAATAATAGTATTTTGTTTGTTTTTAAAAAGTTTAGTGATTATCCGTCATTTTTTCTTGTGCCTATAGAGTGTTTTGATTTCAAAGTACTTTTAAAAAAACTTCATAAGGCACTTTGAATTATTACTGATAAAGAAAAGCAGAGAATAATCATTAAACAAATGAATTCCCAGATAAAAATAAATGACCAGTGTAGAAGCAAGCAGAGTCTGATCTGAAGTTTGCCTTCAGCTCTGTCATTAGTGAAATGCCCAAGCAATAAATACTTTGAATCATTACAATGGGTGGTTGGTTCCAAACTAAAGTGTTGCCAGACTCAACCCAAAATCCATGCTGCTTAAACCCCAGATGTGTAGGGATGTATGATCTCTTCAGTGGAGAAGATCCTTGTTTACTCTGAAATACATACTTTGCTTTCCTAATTTGTTAGGGACTTAAATAACCTAAAGGCATCAAGTCCTGGTTGATCTTTGATGCTGGTTAGTACTTATATGGGAGACCATCAATGAAAACTAGGTACTGTAGGCTATATCGCAGAGGAAGGAACTGGCAAACCACCTCTGAAAATTTCTTGCCTAAGAAATCAACAGGTGACTTAAAGATGCATACACACTCTCCTAAATTATATGTTGCAGCTCATCCTGCCTGACTCCTTATACATACAAGGTAACGGGGAGGCTCTTCATAGGTGTGTGTGTGTGTGTGTGTGTGTGTGTATGCATGCATGTGCAAGCATATGGGCACATGCTTTTCTGTAGAACTTCCATCAAAGCAAAAGTAAGAGGCAGGCTTGAAAGTCAACCCCTGAGGTGACCTTGCACTCCCTGGCTCTTCTCATTAAGCAGCTTGACTCAGCAAGGACAGATTTGACTGCAGCCACCACTATGTCCCTTCCTATAATATCCAATTATAATGGCTTCACTTTCAGCCTTGCAAACTACTGGATAGTGAGAGGGAAAGTGTGCAGCTCAAAAGATAAATTTGGCACCTAGGCAGAGACATTATTATCTCCTTGCCATTCAATTCTTCTGCAGAGACATGGCATAATGAAGTGGCAGGGCCTGAAATGACTGACTCGAGTTCCTAGCAATTACAAGAGGCTTACTCTGACATGTTTACACTAGTTGCAGATGTGACAGTGGATGATAAACTTGAAATAACCATCTACACTGGCACACACACATACACTTCTATGCAAGCCATAAACCTACAGATCTCCATAGGGCAGAGTTTGAATTCGTGTCACTCTGAGAATATAACATAGGACAGTGATAGCGAACCTTTTAGAGACCGAGTGCCCAAACTAAAAGGCCTTCCACCACTGAGTGTTACCTGGTGCCGGGGTTGGGACTTCTGGGGCAGGACTTCTGTCTTCCAGGGATGGGATTTCTAACCTCTGGGAGAGGGACATCTTGGGGTGGGACTTCCAGGGTGGGACTTTTTTCTCATACCCTCCTGAGCCTTCAGCTGCCTCTCTGGAGATGACGGAGAAGAAGAGGAACAGGCGTCTGTTCCTCCGCTTCCCCACCCTGTGTGCCATGAAAAATGGCTTTGCATGCCATCTCTGGCACACGTGCCATAGGTTTGCCACCACAGGCCTAAAATAATTCATGTATGTCTATCTGCTGCAGGTGTTTTGGTCATACTGTGAACCTGATAATACTGCACTCAGACTGCACTGTTTCTCAAAGAAAAGCTCGTATTTCCAGAAGTACACAATAAACTTTACATGCTATCTCTTAGACATGTTGTTGTTCTGTGCCTTCAAGTCATTTTGACTTATGGCAGTCCTAACATGACCATATCATGGGGTTTTCTTGGCAAGATTTGTTCAGAGGGGGTTTGCCCTTGCCTTCCCCTGAGGCTGAGAGCATGTGACTTGATCAAGGTCACCCAGTGGGTTTCATAGCTAAGCAGGGAATTGACCCCAATCTCCAGAGTCGTAGTCCAACCCTCTAACTGTGCCATAAAACAAATTATTCTTGGTTAATTGAGGCATTGTTTCACTGGCTATGCACTCTCTATATATAGTTTCACCAGAAATATTTCATCATATCAGTTCTCAAGATTTGAAATGACACTTTACACCTGACTGAAATCTCCTTTCACTGAACCATCTCTTCATCCATATTAGATGTAGAAGCAGCTACTTGATAATTTCTTCTGTGTACTACATATGGAAGATAGGAGGTCTGTTCAGTGAGGTGGGCCACAGCTCTGAACTCCTTCCTTCCAGAGGACTACCAAAGTCTTTCCTGGTAACTGAAGGAAGATGATGCCCTATGAGGAACGACGTAGGGAACTGGGGATGTTTAGCCTGGAGAAGAGAAGGTTAAGAGGTGATATGATTGCCCTGTTTAAATACTTGAAGGGATGTCATATTGAGGAGGGAGCTAGCTTGTTTTCTGCTGCTCCAGAGAACAGGACCCAGAGCAATGGATGCAAGCTCCAGGAAAAGAAATTCCACCTCAACATTAGGAGGAACTTCCTGACAGTAAGGGCTGATATTGGATCTGGCTTGGGTAATGGCAAAAACTGCACTGACTGAGTAATTCTGACTCTCTATTGGTCCATGATGGGCCACATCTCCTGCTCCATCTCTCAATTTAATTGGTTTTTTTTGGTCCCCAGATGCCCTCAAAGGAAAAAAAGAGGGGGGGAATTCTGCCTCTCTCTCTCTCTCTCTCTCTCTCTCTCTCTCTCTCTCTTCCACTCTGGGCCATTTGAGGCCCAGCGGAGGCCTTTTTCCAACAGGAAGTTTAAAGAATCATATAATTGTTTGGTCACTGCTTCTCTTGCACCCAGTCACTTGGCAGCAGCAACAGAATAGCCAGCCTTCCTTTTGCTGTAAGTGTGGTACAGACAAGACAGACAAGCAAATTTGAGCTGTTGCCACTGCCACTGTCACTGCTGTGCTATTCCCACATGAGAGGCTGGGATAGAAGAGGAGACGATGGTGAGCTGGGCACAGCTGAGATAGATGCCTCTGGCTGGGTGGCTGTTGCACAAACAGTAGACCTAATAGCAACAAATAGCTGTTGGGGGGTGCTCGCACTTCAGCTAAGATGAAAGGAGATGGTAGCCTGAAAAAATTGGAGACCACTGTGTCAGACTATGGCTGCATTCGCACTGCAAAAATAATCCAGTTCCATAGAATCATAGAGTTGGAAGAGACCTCAAGGGCCATCAAGTGCAACCTCTGACATGCAGGAATACACAATCAAAATACCCCCAACAGATTACCATCCAGCCTCTGCTTAGAAACCTCCAAAGAAGGAGACTCCACCACTCTCGGAGGCAGTGTGTTCTACTGTTGGACACCTCTTACTGTTCAGAAGTTCTTCCTAATGTTGAGGTAGAATCTCTTTTCCTGTAGTTTGAATCCATTGCTCTGGGTCCTATTCTCTGGAGCTGCAGAAAACAAACTTGCTTCATCTGTCTGGAAGTCAACTGGGTCATTTCCTCTTTTTTAAAAAAAGGGCCTCTCTTGAACCTAAAATAGTCAGTGAGGGGAACATGGTGGATCACCCGCAACTACTATGTGTCAATTGGGGGCATAATTTGAAAAAAAAGGGGGGTGGCATGAGGCCAAAAAGCAGCCCATGTGCAGTCTTTTACCCACATCGCACTATTCTGCCCACTTACACAGGATGGTAAAAGCAGAATTATGTCACTGGCTGATATGAAATTTTTCCCTTGTTACTTATAGATGCAAATTTAGAAATCAATATTGGGTCTTAAGTAAAAATTCAGCACACCGCCACAGTCAGGCAGAGATTGATTATGTGACCTGTGTGTCAGCTGAGTCTGAAGGCTAAGAAATAACTGGTGGGGTATTAGCAATCTTCTAGCCCTTTGCTGCTCTTCTTCTTGATCTTTAAAACTGACTTGGAATAAATAGACAGCTTTTCAAACAGAGGATGGTTATGTCTATCCTATGGCAGCCTTCCAACAGAGTATGTCCTTTGTAACACCAGTCTCATGGCCACTCTAGGTAACCAATTTTGAGCTGGTATCTCTTAAATCTTTCACATGGAGAGATTGACTTTGGGCTGGACACCGAAGGAAATAATAATAGAAGACATTGTGCAAAGTCTACCAGGCAAATCTCTGGAATGTTGAACTTGAGAGGCAATGATCAGACCTAAGAGATCTTAGCTAGCTCTCCTGACTATTTATGCAACCTTTGAAACTAATTAGGGACATAATTAAAATAACAGCTTGGATGATCCTGGGAAATATCACTCGCTTCTCTCAACTTGTCCTAGCCAAAATGGTGACTTTTGCAAAGAACTTTCTTCCTTGTAGAGGTTGCTCATAAAAAAAATATCATCTGATAGTGCTCAGTCCAATAAAAAAATAAATAGGGGGAAGGAGTTGTTGGTAAGGTATTTTATTTCCTCATTCCCTTTGACATGAAAGAACTGAAGAGAAGTGGTTATCTGACCCGGTAAGATGCCATTTCAGAAAATGTATTTCTAATAACTCTATGATCTTCCCATTTCATTTGAATCAATTTAGGTTCTCTTAAATGCACTTCAAGAATACTCACCTTGACAAATGTTTGCAAGAGTAATCTAACAGTGAAGCCCTCATAAATGGATTGAACTAGATGGCCTTGATATATATTCATGCATAGTATATCTTTAGTGAGGAATATAATGTTATGCAGCCTGAGGTTTTTCAGGGATTCCCACAACTGAAGAAGCACTATGGGATTCAGTAATCCATGTTTAAAGTTTTACTCTAGTTCTGGTACAAGCAGTTCTCCATGCACACACTCCCATTTTCTCACACACAGAGATACTTACTAGATCATTAGTTAACTGGCCAGGTATGGCTATGTGTTTGGGGAGAAACAGCATGCAATTGATGGGTGTTTAGTCCAAATAGATAGGATGGTCTCTGATGAACCAGAGATTCTCCAGAAACTTTGCACCTTTCTTTTATGCTTGGCTACTACCAGTCTCTTATCTTTCCATTTTATAGCTTATTTGTCTTTCTTCCAGAACAGCTGACCATGGCTATCATGACTCAGTGGGACTGTCCTTGTAGCATACAGCTGTTTGCAAATGTGTTCTAGTATATTTGTTTTAACTCGGACAAGCATTTCCTCTGTACAAATAGGGTATCCTTTCAACATGTCACTCCTTTAACAACAAACAGCTTCATTTATATACCACTTCATACCAAACTAGCAGTGTCTAAGCGGTTTACATAATGTAAGCTAAGTGCCCCAACAATCTGGGTACTCATTTTAGCAACCTCCTTGGAAGGATGCAAGCCTCAATTGAGCTTGAGCCCTTTCGCTGGTATTGAACCCACAACCTTATGGTTTGTGAGTGAGTGGCTGCAGTACAGGCATTTAACCACTGCTGTGCCACCAGGGCTCCTTAGATGAATGAGCTTCCCACTCTAGCTATCTTCATTACTCTGCTTGATCTTGTTTTCCCATAATCTTTTCTTCAGCACCCAGGCCCAGTTAGCCTTGCTATTCTATAATGTGGAATGAGATAAGCCTAAACTCATATGTATGCATAAATTTATATTTACATGCCAAAATGTACAAGTGGCATTTGTAAGAAAATGCTGCATAGTTTATCCATGCTGTGATCCATGCACCCTCACAACTGGACACATTAGCAAGGACCGGTGCACTTTCTCCTGTGCAGTAGCATCTGGAGAGCCACACATTCCCTACTCTTGTTCTAGGACTAACTGTAAAACCATTAGATATGCAAGAATGTCCTCTTTATGGATGATCTCACTTTTCTCTACGTTTTCCCATTTTGCTGCCAAATTTGGTAGCATACTTTTTGGAGCGCAAAAACACATTCAGGGCTGCATGTAGACCCATGGACTGATTTAATCTATTCTTCTTTACTCAACAGCAACCAGCTAAATGCCTTTGAAAACTTACAAGAATATGAAGGTTTATACAAATTATAGAGAAGACAGCTATATTTTATGCCTCTGTCATTACTACTTATTATGACGGTGAACATAATATAAGAATTTTAGATACTCTTGGAATGTTTTAAGTGTATGTACTATTTATGAAATTTTATTAATCTTAGCTTTTAATTCTTGAGCGTTCAACATAAATTTAGTGTATTTCATATTTAGTGTATGTTTTATTAACTCTAATTGCTTTATGAATTGTAGTCATTTCTGTGTATTATTGATATATATATTTATATTTTATAATATGATCCTAAATAAAATGATGATGATGATGATGATGATGATGATGATGATGATGATGGATGGTCATTGATTCCATCTCCAATTGTATGCCTTAGCATTTGTTACTCAGAGGTAAGCTATCCCTGATGTTTATGTTCCAAACAATAATTTGCCTCCCCATTGAGAATTCATTGCTTAAGAAAGAACTGGGAAAACCATTAGCAAGAAGGAATCAGCTTCCATCTGCAAGCTTATACCTTGCTCTGTGCAGACCATTAGTGCCTCTTGAAAGTATAGAGTGCGAGGCAGAGAGGAATTAGTTGCGCCTGACGCCAAGGCTAATGTACAGCTTGGAAAGCTACTTCGGTAGGAGGACGTTAAATTTACTTGACCAGTGTCAAGCATTTCCTCTGTACAAAATCCTTGCAAACTGAGGCCAACAGAAATTATTGTACTCCAAATAGGTCACTTAATTCTAAGTGCCTATTAACTCCTGCTTAACCAATGATGAAGCGGGCAGTATAGAAATAACTGTGGAGTTCTCTTGAATACTAACGAAATAGTAGATTAATTCATTTGCAGCCCAGGCCATTACAATAAAGGGAAAATGAAATCTTTCTTTAATGGAGCAGTTAAAATATTATAGGCACAGTAGATGAAGGGAGTCTGGGTAATGACATAGGCCTTTTGCTAGCAACTGGTGACCTGATTCCTTCATTAAGTTTAAAATCAGTTATTACTGACAGGTATTGGAGACAAGTCTTGTATAGTCCCCAGGCTCCAGCTGAGAGAGCAACCTCCCTCCTTTCACTTTCCTGTCAAGTAATTTTATCACCTCTTAACCTTTCACAGAGAGATTTATAATGCCACACATATATGAGATTGCATAGAATGGCCTTTTCAACACTGATTGTCAGACACAAGCAGATTGAGTTGTATTATTGTGCTTTATACAGTACTCTTGAGTCCACACATAGTCGTGAGTCAGATTTACCACACTTTTATTACATGATAGATCTGCACCTAAAAGGTGTAATAATCTTGTTTTTCACTTTACTGACATATATAGATGACCAAGCTATGTTAGTGTGAGAGACTTTACACCAAGAGGAGCCCAAGAGATGTTGCTGTTTGAGGCAAAAGCCAAACTGGTACTGTAAACCTTTCCTCATTGCCTATGAATTTTACCACATTTGAGGGCAGCAGGCTAGTTCAGGGAGTATTGGAAAGGCTGTGTGGAACATGCGGCTCCATTCTCCAAGAATGGAGAAAGATATAGTTGTGAGGAACAGCTTGGGGACCGCCACCACTGTTAACTGCCAGCATCTGCTGCCTGAGGCAGCTGTCTTACTTTGCTGAATAAAAGGAATGGCTTTAACAATGTAGTTGTCCTGGTAGGATGTAACAGATTAGAAAAATGTACAGCTGGCCCAGGTTTTTGGGAAGGAAGAACTATGTGACCAAACACCAACTACTCCTGCCTTTAGCTGTTATAGGGTTTTGTTTTTGTTTTTTTAATGTGATGGATGCACTTACTTTTATTTCTCTGCAGAGAAAATTGGCTATCCAATAAGCTGATATTCATTGTAAATATAGCATAAGATGCATTCTAACTCCATAAAAGGGCCAGACCAAGCCATTTTGCTGCCTGAGATGGATCAACAAGTAGCAACGTTCCTCCCTCTATATCAAGGTGCACTGTACCCAAATCCAAGTTATTTTAGGTCTTGAGAAAATCTCACAAGCACCCCTCTCCATCACTTGCAGTACAATAACAACAAATAGGTTTGCTGCCCTTTCATGAGATCCAAAATCTGTTGCTTGCAGCAGCATCCTCATTCTATGTAATGGTCAGACATACAGGAGTGGTTTGAGTAATCATGTTATACATAAAAAGCAGTCCTGAGTGGAGTCCATAGGATTGTTCCCATCGATATGCAACACTAACAGATAACCCTGGCCCTTTCCTGAAGGAAAAAACAATTTTCCAAAATATTTTCTGTGTGCTGGCCCTGGCTACCATTCCCTCCCCATTTACCACCATGACAATATACGGCACTGGATGGGATGTCCTCCTGAGGGAGGAAAAAGAAGGAAGAAAGTATGCTGCTGCTACTACTAATGGAGAGCATCCCAAAAAGTTATTGGACAATTTCTCCATTCCTAGCAGAATATTCAGCAAAAAGTACTATTTCTCTCTTCCCCTCCCTATGCCTCATTTGAATGCTGAAACTTAGTTTGTAGAACTTCAGGAAAACTTTCCTTTGAGGGGCAAGAACCATCTTTTTTTTCTAATTAGGGCAAATTTGGATAAATTTGGACAATGGTAGAATATAAATTAAATCAATCAATCAATCAAATAAATTCCATGTTAGGAAGTACTAAAAAGTTTTGAAGAAAACGGATGCATATTAGTATACAGGTCTACATACACCAGATTTTGGATTCTGTTTATAGTTTTGGTCATCCATTTCAAAAAGGAGCTCTGCCTTCACAAAGCAGAAACAGTTCTGAAAACTAACATTAATGATCAAAAGGCTGAAGTATATTTCCTTGTGAAGAAAGGCTACAGCCCTTGGACTTTTATAGAATAATGGATGATGTGGAAAACATAGAGGGGAGATTCTTCCTCCTTCTTATCTGATATGACCACAAACAAGTGCTGGAAAGCGCATATTAGGTTCCACAGGCAAAAAAAAAAACCCATGTCTTCATATGCTTATTGATGGTTACATTTTATTTTTTTTAAAGGTTTTATAATTATTATGTTTTTTTATTATTATTCTGGCCTTTTAACAAAACAAGATAATCATGAAAAAATTTAAAGAATAAAATACAACCATTAGTAAGCATATGGAGGCTTGTTTCTTCTTTTGCCTGTGGATTCTTATCTAAGATGACAGAACTTGGGATCATGAAATCAACATCGAGATAGACAAAAGTACTATTTCATATGTTGTTGTTGTTGGATGCCTTCAAGACATTTCTGGCTTATAGATCCCCTAAGGTGAATCTATCATGGGGGTTTCATGGCAAGATTTGTTCAGAGGAGGCTTGACATTGCTTTCTCCTGAGGCTGAGAGCATGTTACTTGCCAAAGTCACCCAGTGAATTTCATGGTTGAGCCAGAAATGAAACCCTGGTCTCCAGTGTCATAGTCCAACACTCAAACCAGTATGCTATGCTGGCTATAAACACAATGAAATTACAAAATTTTTGCTCCATAGATATTTCAGTGCTATTTAGGTGTACATACTTCTTGGGGGCCCTAAACAACCTCTTTTCAAAACCAAATGTCATCTTTTGGTTGCTTCTAGTTTTGCAAAGAGGGGCGGGTGTGACCCCAAGATATGCAGGAAGTGGAAAATGGAGCAAGTGTGGCCTCAAGACCCACAACATTTAGAGGGCTATGCATTCCCTTATCCCTGCTATTTCAGGGATTCATTCATCTAGCCTAGCAAGGTGATCTCATATTTTATATTTTGTAAAACACTTGGATCCATTCCATCAGAAATACTACATCTTCCTATATCAGCCTGTTCAAATTCTAACATATTTGGTAGAGGTCTTTTCTCTGTCCTACCAACCTTCTAGGCTGATTTGGTGGGAAGAAGCAGGTCAGCGTTTTCGGTGACTGCTACCATACTTTGGAACTTCCTCCCTAGGGAGACTAGCAAGGTGTACAAACAGGTGATAAAGGCTGGCCTGGGGGCGGAGTGGGGGCATGGCATCTGTACGACGCATGCCCGAACTCTGCCCCCATGCCCCAAAATTGTGGACAGCATCATGGTGCTCCTCTGGCACAGAGTCCAGATGATGCAGTGTCAAAGGAGCAGTGAAAAGCCATGGTGCTGGTGGCTACAGTGATCTTTCCACAGCACAAAACGGAGCCACATTTTGCAGCTCCTTTTTGCTCCACGGCCCTGATCCAGCTAAAAGGTGAGGTCTGTTGAGCCCCTAGGATAGATACTTGCTATTTTTCTACCATCAGCTGAAGACTTTCCTATGCCATCAGCCTTTTATGTACTGACCATGAGGGACTTTTAACAGTGTGCTGTTTTGTTGACTTATAGATTCTGCCTTTTCATGAATTTAAAATGGTTTCAAGTCTATAGATTGTTTTATTGTTTTGAAAATACCTTTTTATACAGACAGACAGTCAGACACACTACTGATGCTTTTATATATTTCAAATCTGTAATGGTGTTAATAATTTGTAAGCCATTGTTGGGAGAAAGTTGGTATATAAAAGGAATAGGAGGAGGAATAGGAGGAGGAATGAATTTGTTGGCCTATCCTAAAGTGCAAAAAATTAGCAATTCTGTTTTGATTTCTGGACAATTCCATTTGATGCAGTTTGAATTCTGGTGTTAAGAGTGTGCACAAGCTTATAAGTCTAGTGACCCTAGAACCTAATCTGGGCCTTTAACTATTTTGCTGCTTATGTTATCCATAGAAATACCCTCCTGCCCACATAATTTAAAGAACAAGCATCCTTTGCAGCACTGCCAGACAACTGCAATAGATAACTGCTTTGTTCCAGCTGGGTGGAGAGGAGTCTCCAAAGGTGATGATGAGATTATTCACATTTTTATTGAAGTAGATTAAAGGCAACCCATGGAGACAAGATCCTTTTATGAAACTGCAGAGCTGCGGAGATGAGAAAAGTAACTGAAAATAAATTCTGACAATGTTTGTTCTGTTTGTCTAAGAAATAACCCAAACCCCCAAAGTACAGAAAAATTAATTATTACCATACCTTTGATGGAAAGAAGATGGATGCTGTGGGCTTCAGACAGCAGGCAAACACCTCCAAGCTGCAGGAACACGGCTGAAAAGAGATTTCTGTGGTTTCGCTGGTAAGAGGTTAATTCAATGTCAATTTACCTAATGCTGATGAAAGGCTGGTGTCAGCCAGAGTTATGATGATAAAAAGCTCAGCTATACTTACAATACCCCAGGGTCACCATGTAAAGGGGTAATTTAGAGGCAACCAACAAGTCACAAAAAATATAATCAGACTGAAATGTGAGCCTGAGGGAAGAGACAATAGCACTGAATAAGTGGGAACCAATGGGAAAAGAAGCTGGGGTACATAATTGATCTCAAGATAGGGTTTTAGAAAGGAAAATTGAGTATTTGCTTTTTTCAAAAAGTATCATAATTGAGCAGTGGCTGTTATTGCTAGCAAAATGGCTGTCATTGTGATGGGTATAATACGCATGAATCTTGTCTATTAGGAACATGCTAAGTAGAACACAAGAAAGAACATAGAACATAGGATGCTGACATTCCAAAACCATAGAAACATAAACATAGAAACATAAGAAGTTGATATACCAAGGTAAATTGACCCATGATACTTTGCTGCCTGGGGTGAAAGACAAGATGGTGCCCTCTCCTCTTCCCACATTCTGAAAGTGATTGGACTGGCAGTTGAATTTTATGGCAACACTATTAGCAGAATAGTTGCCTCCACCAAACCTTGAGATATCAGCCCAGTGTAAGGGGCCAAGAACTGGCTGAATGACATCTCTCCCTCCAACAGGATAGCTGGTAAGCACAAGAGGAATGGCTAGGAAGCTTCAACGATCACCCTCAGAATCAGCCACCTGATTGGTTGCACTGATTCAGCATCTAGCTCAGTGTTGTTTGAACTAAGCACTGGTTTTAGGCATGGGTCTACATCCAAAGTGTGCAAGTTATTACTCCTGAACCCTTCTGTACATGAGTCAGGCATACAGCATACTGCCAGTGATCCCTGTGGGTGCAGGCCTAGCCACTGGTGGCAGGTTAACACTGGTGGAGAAGACTCACAAGAATAAGAAGACTATTTCTACCTTCTCTGTAAATGAAAATTATACTTTAAACATATCCAAATATAGCAATAGCGAAGTTGAAGGCTTTCATGGCTGGCATCCATAATTTTTTGTGTTTTTTGGGGGGCTATGTGGCCATGTTCTAGAAGAGTTTATTCCTGACGTTTCGCTGGCATCTGTGGCTGGCATCTTCAGAGAATTCAGTCTCTGAAGATGCCAGCAAAACGTCAGAAATAAACTCTTCTAGAACATGGCCACTTAGCCCGAAAAACCCACAAAAAACTATTGCAATAGCGTTTAGCATTTACATTTTTATATTGCTTAATAGTGAACTCAGCACTCTCTAAACAGTTTATAATCTGTAAACTAATTGCCCCCAACAAGCTGGATACTCATTTTACCGACCTACAAAAGGATGGAAAGCTGAATCAACCTTGGAGCCCTGGGATTGAACTCACAATGTTGTGGCTGCAGTACCAGCATTTAACCACTGTGCCACCGGGACTCCAAATATTTGAAATTAGAGAATATTGAGCACAGCCATAACTTTAAATTGTTTTCTTCCATAAAATGCACTGTTCCAATAGGCCTTAATACAGAGGTAGTTAATTGTCAGCCACTATAGAACACTGTATCAGAGACCAGAAAAGTTATACATGTGATCTGTAAATCCCAAGGCCAGCTACTGGCCATGCCAGTTGGGAGATTCAGAGTTCCTTTCCCATGTTCCTTTCCCAAGCTCCACACACAGTTAGGGCTCTATGCACTATAATAACAATTGGTTGCTGGTGTGGTCCACAGCATACTCTGTCAAAATGTTAAGGGTTCAGTTCTGTTGACTAAAGTGCAAGGCATAGGATGTAATGTAGATGATGCTCCAATGGTATAGCAAAATATCTTTTTCATTTATGAATATAGCAACACAAAACAGTACAACAGTGCAACTGCTCTGTATACAACTCATGAATATAGCTGATACCCTCCAATATTTCTCAGATAAAAACATTTCTCAGTGACGTGTGGCCAAGCAACCTCAGGGAGTGGTACATATGGCAAATCTCATTAACAAGGAAGAACACATAAGCTAGGAAAAGCTGCAGCACTTTCCTTTTGCCTGAGCATATTGGGAAGGACAAGATTCCACACAGACCCTTATCTCTTCTCTTGTCACTGAGTTAATTGAGAGCAAACAAATTTTGCAACTTGAACCTAGTTTGTAACACTAGATGTAAGCTGAGGACAAGTGGGAGGAGGAGAGAGAAACCACACTATTTTAAAAGCAGTTGAATACATGGAATGACAGAAGATTAATAATGACTGTCCCTGCCAAACTGGGATGCTTGAAAAGTATAATAAAAAAATTAAATTGACAATATCTCCAAGATACTGAAAATCTATCTTAGGGTAGGTCAGGGCCAGCTGTGGGCATTTTGTTGCCCAAAGTGAAGGACAGGATGGCATCTCCTTAATAGTTCTACCTGCAGAAGATATCTTCACTGGCAGTTGAATCTTATTTCAACTCTGGTGATGGGACTAAATCCTGTATC
Organism: Sceloporus occidentalis; assembly: GCA_023333645.1. Classification (NCBI taxonomy): domain Eukaryota; kingdom Metazoa; phylum Chordata; class Lepidosauria; order Squamata; family Phrynosomatidae; genus Sceloporus; species Sceloporus occidentalis. The sequence goes on along the minus strand of JALMGF010000002.1, from coordinate 108,732,176 downwards.
CTGTATAAGAAGGCAGTCTTGTTGAGTTGCACATAAGTCCGCAGTGCAGATGAATAACAAAAATAACACAGGTAACATAAAGGTATGCAGTTGGCCTTCCACATTTGTGGCTTTGACTTTTGCAGGTTTGATTATTCACAGATTTGATTAATATGTTCTCCTTAGGAAAGTCTAGATGCTCCAGCGTGACTCTGCCAGAAGTTGACCATAACCCTTCTCTAGGCATTTGTAGGTCCTCCAGTGCAATTCTATGGCCAGCTTCTGCCAGAAGTTGGTCACAAAGGTGTGCTGGAGGACCTAGAGATTCTCAGAGAGGTATTCTCTCAGGTTTTAAAAAATGACTTTTTATTTGAGTGGGTTTTTCCCCCAACTTTCACAGCGGTTCTGTGTTCCAACCCCAGTGAATGTGGAAGGCCCACTGTCCAAGTAACAAAATTGATTGGCCTAGGGCTTTGAATCTCTTTCTTTGTATTTTCTGGAGCAGTTGCATTTCTTCTGTAAATGAACTCAATGAGTTCTTGTTGAAATCCTCATGATTCATAGTAAGAGGAGGAGGAAGAGGAGGCAGCATTGCTGCTGAAGTTGTCACAGCAAGTGCCTGAGGCAGAAACAAACCTTTGGCCACATTCAGACTTGCATATATCAGAAAAATGCCACATATATTAAGAATGGTGTCCTAGTTTGGGAAGAGAAAAGCTATTTGGAATATGGAATAAAAAGGATTTTTTTTTCAAGGCTGTCAGCATTTTTCTAAAGAAGGTCAAAACTGGGCAGTTTCAAATGGAAATGTTTAAACTGGTATTTATCCAAATGTATTATGCAAGACGAAATTATTGACTGAGTTTTGTTCTGTGTGAAATGTGAATATAAAAGGCCTGGATCTTTTAAATTTCAAAAGGCTGGTGATAAAGTAATACTACCATGACCCCAAGAGTAAAATTTTGTGCTTTCAACTAGTAATTTACATTCGCAGATCTCAAGGCTTGGGCCTCCTTCTTCGGTCCTCATGGGAGGGAAAGGAATCTAAGATGGAAAGTACTGCCTTGAAAAATATGTATGTTATATATTTCCTTTATTTGTTATATTTGGGTTTTGTTTTTTCATTTGAATGTGGTTGATGTTTAATATCAATTTTGAGGTTGCCCCTTGTAACATCACCCCTGTAACATCACCAGGGGCCAACCCTAGGTCAGTTTTTGCTGCTGAAAATCTCATGGCTTACATTGTCCTGATCTGGCAATGCTACTGGTGACAGAATTCTTAAGATGCCTCTAGATCTGAAACTTTGGGTTGATCAGATTTCCTAATGTAAGATAGTACTTGCTTTGTAAAGGCAAGGCAAGGAATTGTCTTCAATTTAATTGCCTCCGAAAGAGCAGAATCAGCATACTGAGGGACCGGGAGCATAACGTTGCACTTAATCATTCATGGTACCTCAGAATTCCAACAATAAAGTATCTCTTCAATGAATTACAGTACTTCCTTAGTCATTAGAAATGGCTTTCCTCCTGATACTTGAGGCAGACCCAAGAGCACAAAATGTCATCTCCATTCATTCCATCTACATTCCATCTACTATCAGTTGAATCTTACTTTGGTGATGGGGTAGCATCCCCTGCTGCACCAGAGGATAGCAGTGCATGACAGTTGACAGATTGCTTAGAACCCATAGGTCTGTCCTCCAGCATAAGGGAATGGCCAGGAATCTCATACTAGTGTCTCTTCCACATTCCCTAGATCTGTTTCGTGAGGCAGCCATGTCACTATAATGGCAGGATTGTCCATTACATTACATATACATATACATTATATGTATATATATAGTCCCATGTAATCTCCCAGTTGGGATCCTGTGCAGATTATATTGCTTTGATTGCTATCTCACCATCTCCTCTTCTTCTTCTCCTCAGACTAGCTTGGTCATAGTAGATGGATGGAAGAGTGAAAGACAATGATTTGCAGAAGGATATTTTAATAACAGGTTTGTTTGTTTGTTTGACTTTAGTGAGTCTACAAAGTTTGATCCAGGAATCTCACAACCTATAACTGACATGTAAGTGCACTTACAAACAGTTGAAAATGAGTGTTGTGTGTGAAAGGCAGGTCATAAAATAGCTGGTGATTTACAGAAGAGGTAGATAGAAGGTAGGTTGAGATCTACCAGTAGATCTTTGGGTGCAATAGATCAGCAAAGATTTCTGATTCTAAACTTCATAGCAATACCAACAACAAAACAATGCATGCATATATCTGTGTGGAATCGTCAAAATAAACAAATGTTTCTTGGTAAACAGGATGCGATTTTTGTATGAAATAGCTGCAAGAAAACTGCATTCTGAAAAGACCTTCTGAAGAAAAGAGTATTCTGAAAAGGTACATTTTGAAGCAGGCCTTCTATAACCTTCCAGCTAACATAGTCATGGTGGTTTAGGGGGCTGTAACCTTTGCTATAGGTTTCCTTGCTCTCACCACCAGCGCCACCTCTTAGGGCAGAGAGACCTGCGGAACTGACATGTGATGGGAAATAGCAAACAACAGTAGAATGAGAGCATCAGGAGAACTTGCAAGAATCAGGATAGATCTTGACATATAAAATAAAATCAAAGTGGGGAGAAATGAAAACTGGTTGTTTCATTCAAATGGGGGCTGGGTTTGAGGAACTCAGGTCTTAGAAGTCCATCTTTTAATTTTCATATTCAGCCATGTTAGGTGTAAATTAGGGTTGCCACCTCTCTTTTCCAAAAGTCTCCTTATCTTTCATACCCATTTAGAAGTCACATACAACATGATCCATTCCATGCTTGAAATAACTGTACCTACTAAATTTGGCTGGTACAGGTGTGGCCTTCTCCATTTACTTTTCACAAATTTAGCAAATGTTTGCAAATGTCTTCATATTTAGGACACACACACACACACACACACACATGAATTTAGGACAATGCCAAACTAATAGATTTTCCTGGCTTATTTTTCTTACTCTCATTCTGTCTTATCTCTTAAGGCTAGGGTTGGGGAAGGTATTTGAAATCATCTGAGATTGGATGAAAAATGTGTGTTAGGAAACCCTGATGAGCAAAATCCTACTCTTTGCAGCAGAGGACGTGTTCTGCATTAAAAATTAATCTCAATTTTTGTGTGAGTGTGTGCAGAAAACAGTATTTACTACACAGAAAGGACTCATTTCTGCAAAGAAAATGCTGTTTTCTGTGCAGGAAACTTGTTTTCTGCACACTCACCCACACAAAAAAATGTGCATTTTTTTCATAGAATAAGTGCCAAACTATGACTACGTCCTGAACTGGAAATAAATTTAATCCTGTTTAATTCAGTCAATGTTCTCACAACAAGATGAAAAATTGTAAAATTATTCATTCTTGTATGAGAGAATGAAATTTACAAAGTAGGATTATAAGTCTACTGAGGGCTTATTCTGATTAAGAGATGAACCTCATAGTGTAAGTGTTGGATTGTGGCTCCCAAGACTACTGCATGCTGCCTGGGAAGCTAATTTAAGATGTAGTCCTATGGACCAGGAATGGGAAATTCACAGCCCTCCAGTTCTTACTATATGTCAGTTCCCATCACCCTTCATTATTGTCCATACTGTTAGGGCTGATGGGAGGTACACTCCAAGAACATCTGAAGGGCTGCTGCATTTGTCTGCCTCGGTGTTCACTCTTGATGTACAGAGTTTGCAAAAGTTATTTTTGGATGAAGCTCCCCGGATTGCCCAGCCAAGAAAAGTCATGTTGGACTATAACCTCCAGAATCCAGCATGGAGATCCTGGAAATTGCATTACCAAGCTCTGATCTTAGTGGGAACTCTACTGTAGGAACATGATTCCAGGGCAGCTGTTGCTGTGTACATATGTGCTTTTAAATGTATTGTTTCAACACTGGATTGGCTGAACACTGTGAATCTATTCAAAATGAGCAACCCTCCAATCCCACACAGGATTTATCCCCCTTCCTATTTCTCTTCTCATAGCTATGAATTATAAATGCAACCACCTGGAACCAGAAGAGCCTTGCAAATGATGAAAAGCTAATAAACATTCTGTTTCTAATTACACACATACACTTTCCATCCAGGTTATCCATCTCCTTCTCCTTCTCCTCCCAGAATAATGACAATCCGTTTCAAATGAACATTATTAGCTGAGTTAATTTGCTGCTGCTCGTTGTCAAATGTATTGAGAGAGGGGCATCAGGAGTGAGTTTAAATGTTTAATTTGTGTACCACCCATCACTGAGAACAGGACAGGTGTGAGAAGCAGAACATCGCAATTGCATTTGTCAGGGGACGAGCATTACGCAAGGAAGCTGTTTCTGACACAGGCAGGGGTTTCAGCCACTTTTTCAGACTCAAGTTTCCCATTACCTTGCATTACAGTGCCCTCTGCTGCACAACAGCAGACATGCTTCTTCATTTGATACACTAGTCTTCAGCCATAATAAATTTTACATTACAGTTCTCATGTATTTGATCTCCTTATTACTCCATCTCCAGCACCTGTCCTCTAAGGTCATGCTTAAATTGGTGGGAATGAATGGATATCCAGTATACCCTGCACATGATTGGTGGGTTGTTGTCCTCGTTGTTGTATCAATCTTAGTTTAATGAACAACGTGGATGATTTGATCCTTTGCAGTCTACCCTCATTTTAATTCTTTAATTACTTCTACTTTAAGGATTCTTGTGTGCTTCAGTCTATGGATATGTTAGTGATGTAAAAGGTAGACTCTGCTTATGCTTGTCAAAGTATATCATGCTTGTTTCACTTAGACTGCATCTGCACTGCAGAAATAACCCAGTTTGACACCGCTTTAACTGCCATGGCTCAAGGTTATAGAATTCTGGGAACGGTAGTTAGTTGTGGCACCAGAGCTCCGTTTTTCTTTTCTTCTGTGGTACGGATGCAGCCTCAGTGTCTCTGAGCCAAATTTTGCTGCTGTGTTATGTTTGAACTGTACATATCTGCCCCCCCCTTTTTTTTAAAAAAAATCATTTGTAACAAGCCATTTATGAAGAGTAAAAACATGGAACTGCAAATTATGAAGTTAGGAAGGTAGTGGAAGTGGGTTCAAGGGAGTTTGTAATTTAAAAAATCCTTTAAAATAAAAAAGTTAATAACAAACAATCAAAAAGCAGCAATCTGCAGGAATATGTCTGCCCTCTGAATCCCTCAATTTCAGAACTAGGCAGAATGAAACACAGTTACTGTATATATTGATGTTTACATCTAGAAATTTTAGTTTAAAAAATTCACTGAAAAAACTTGGGACAATGTATCCATGGCTCATGGATCCATTCTTATATATAAAAAAAGGAACCATTATCTTTTCTGAGTAGAGTGGCAAAAGGCAAGAGCTTAGTCCATCTCAGGAGCACCTAAAAGAAGCACTGATTCCTTCTACTCCCTTCTTTGTAGCCTCTGGTCTTTTCGAATGCCTGGATGAGAACATGGCTGTGGTGGCATCTCCTTGGCACTTTCCCTCAAAGGAATGACAAGAGGAATTGGGCTTTGAAGGATTTGGATAAAACACTTATGTATGTTTGTCAGCGTTTCTGGGTTAAGATCAGGCAAAGTTATCACATTAATGACTATAATTACTGCTTAGGTAGTCACGATTTTCATTGTTTTGCCTTTGCATCCTTTTTGACATGTGCATAATTTTTTAGCTCTGCCTGTGTCTGGTCACCTCCCTCACACATCCCTCAGCCATAATTTACTGTAGTTCTCTCCTCATCCATTCAGCTTTTAGGATGAGCACAAACAAGTATGCCTGCCACAATTTTGTAAGTTCTTGGGCAGCATTTTCCTTTGCTTCCTCCTTTATGTCTCTTCTTCCATGCTCCAAAGCTTTATTCTCAACTAATCCAGTGGTTAAAATGTTGGTACTAAAGCCACAAGGTTGTAAGTTCGATCCCAGGGGGCTCCAAGGTTGACTCAGTTTTCCATCCTTTCATAGGCCAATGAGTACCCAGTTTGTTGGGGGCAACTGGCACAGCAAATTGGCGCAGCAAACACAGGCGCTGGCAAAGCACTCTTTTTGGACACTCTGTAAAGCGCCTGTGAGTATAAAAGAACCCATACATACATGTGAAATGTTGAAAATCCTATGTCAGGTGTAGGCATATATATATCTATGGCCTGTTACAGACTGCCAAAATAAAGCTGCTTCGGGTCTCTTTGGAGGTATGCTGTTTAAATGCTGCATGCATCCTAAGAATCCAGAAGCTGCGCCAAAGCTGCACTCCAGTGCTTAGGAATAGAGTGTGGCTTTGGCGCGACCTCCGGACTCTTAGGACCCATGCATCATTTAAATAGCATATCTCCAAAGAGACCCGAAGCAGCTTTATTTTGGCTGTCTGTAACAGGCCCATGTCTTTGTAAAACCATTGCTTGTGGAAATGTTTTTGCTATTAACTTTTCAGGTTAAAACTCCACACACATTATTTCCCCTGTATCAGCTCAGAAGGCAAACCCTTCAAAAATGTAGGCTATTCAGGAACCCTAATGTCAGGATTTTCCAGAGTGATGTACTGGAGGAGTGACAGAAGGTAGATCCAAATCTACTGGCAAATCTCTGGGTGATTTTCAGTAAATGGGCAAAGGTTTGTCAATCTCAATTGTACGCATACAGACTTCCCAAATTATACTGCTTGAGATAACCAGAAGAGTAAGACTAAATTCTGATACTCAAAACTCATTTCTTGGCTTAGAATTTTTTTCATTCTAAGTCTACCTCTTTTACGCTAGGCTCTGAGTTGTTGGGATATACGTATATAAGGAGGAGGGGAGAAAGGGATCCCACCAGCCTATAGCCACTACAGTGTAGTACAAAAGTGACTATATATTTTCACAACAGATGAGAAAGTATGGTCTACTCCAAAATGAAATGAGCCACCATTTTCTTCTACCTCACACTCCCTTCCTCATGCTCAATGAAAAGAATATGCATCTTGGTTTGAGGCATACCTGAAAAGCGACCACCCTCTACAAATCTTTTTGGAAGTTGACACTGCACTGAACTAGGCTACGCAGCTTGTTTAGGACTTGCCAGTGGCCCTGTTGGCTGGGGTTGGAGCTCTGTAAGTTGTAGTCCCGATTCTTTTCCAAGCTGTGCGCTTGTCCAAAAGGACTGAATAGCTAGCATGTCCCAAGAATGGCTGGGCTCCATAATTGTCCAAGCAGTTGGATGTTTAAGACTTTTTAATACTACTCTGAAAAAAGAGAGCATGTGCTGTACTTCTTTTTATTGCACAGGTCTTCCTGTTGATGTTTTTTCTTCATGTTACATATTTTAAGGTGATGCCCATTCCAATTCTCTCTGGTGTTGTGCAGGGTGCAGAATGTGCCACCTTCCAAATTTGTTGGACCATAGCTTCCCTCATGCATAGCCAGCGGTGAGAGTTTTAGGCCAACTGTATCTGAAGAACCACATGCTCCTTAGCTCTAGTGCTGTGGTTTGAGTTTGGGAGTTAGGGCCTGAACAGACAGGCCAAAATAAAGTTGCTTCGGGTCACTTTGGAGGTATGCTGTTTAAATGACACATGCATCTTAAGAGGCCAGAAGCCCCGCCAAAGCTGGCTTGGCCACTAAGGACACATGCATCATTTAAACAGTACACTTCCAAAATGGCCCAAAGCAGCTTTATTTTGGCCTCTGGGCCTCAGAATATTACTTTAATCCTATCTTGGGTATGAGCCTCCCAGGATAGTGAGAGGCTAAAACGATGCCTGGAAGAAACAGGAGACTATAAGGGAACTGGTAGTTGGCTTGTGGATAGATGAGGAAATGAAAAAGATCAGTCAGATGCTGCCCCTATCAGAAAGGAACTCAAGCCTACATACATTTGAAAAGCAGGCATAACAGTTCTCTCTACTATAGTTCGAAGGGGGAAGAGATGTGTAAAGAACTTTTCTGAGAAGTGCTCAGGGTAGTAGCTGAGGAAACTACAATCAGGCTTACATTTGAATCATTATGTATCAGTGAAGCCTAGCTGTTAGTGATCCATTCTTTCCATTATCATTCTGTTCACCCGACATTATACTGGATTACTTATCACCTAATGCAACATTCAAGATTGATTTGGTAGTTCACATTTCCATTCGCAAGACTAGAAAGTAATTCAATAATTTTTAAATTAAAATCCAGAACAATCCTTCTTATCTCCTAGAATTTTCCTAAACATACACAGAGACAAAGACAGTTAAAACACAAGAGGCATTCATAATTATGAATTTTATTCACTAAAGCAACATTAAGGAGTCTTTACAATACAGGTTTTAAATCATCTTTACAAGCAAGTTCTGATATACAGTATTTACTTATCTTTTTAAATGAAATACTATATAATAAGGGTATTTTGCAGCTAGTACTGAATTTAAGACAAATACTAATACTGCACTTAATAGTTTTTGTGGTGCTTTGACCTTTACATAGGCAGTGAGCAGCTTTACCACAGCAGTGATCAAGGTATTTTCAAATTTTCATAGAGCATGGTTGTAGAGAAATCTAAAACCAGGATCTACAACCATGATTGTGTGTCAACAGGGCATGATCCCACCAATGTCAAGCACTTAAATCCCACTGATATTCATTGTGGGATAGCCAAGTACAAATTCTCCTGTTAAAAATGAATGGCTCCCAACAGTGCTTAACTTCCGCTGGATTTTGTCCAGTGTTCAGAGAACCACTGCAAAACAAATGAAAGACAGACAAAATGGAAACCCCATTCCAGAACCTGTATCCATTTTAAAGGGTATGAGAATGTGTCTTTACCAAAAACAGGTGTTAAGACAAAAAAGTAATTCCATTCCCCCCAAAGCATGCTCATCTACCAGTATTTGAAAGGCTTCATGAATACACATGGAGTGACATGCAAGGGATGAAATAAACCACAAACACCATTCAAAATATGTAAGCTGCATTAGAACAAAAACCAATATTTGAGATGATGAATCTACTTATATGGTCTATTTGAGAGTCACAGTAGCTGGATTTGGAGTTGGTACTGCATGTTTATATGTGAACTACTTGAAAGATTTGATATTCACCGAGTACACAAATGATTCATTCAACCATTTTTTTGGTGGAGGGAGGGAGGGAAGAAGGTTAGTATTGCACATTGGCTTATTAACATTTCAAAAATCATATCTAAATACAAATGTGAAGGACAAACCTCTGCAAAATAAGCCTCAATTCTGGCAACAGTATCTTTATAGGTTTCTCTTTCAGTTCAAATTGTTCCCAAATTGTCAGCAACACTATGGAGATTGTGGATGTCATGTGACTGGCCGCTTAGTATAACGAACCTTCGAGAAACCAAGTCTTGGGATCATGGAAGCTGCATTATCATGAACCATGTTGGGAGATAATGAAGAGTTTGTAGCATGGACTAGAGGAGGCTACAAAGATTTCATGAACTGCATCATCTGTGGTTAGCTTCCTTAAAAAAAACCCTTCCAAATCCTAACATCAATACTTAGTGAATACTGTTTCACTAACTCAACCACAGGTACTTAGATTAAACTTAGGCACAACTCCAAACAATGGAGCTCATAGTTTAAAGTGCAAATTAGTTCTGCTCTGCTTTCGCATCTATTAAAAGATCAGTATTTTAATTACACACCTTTAAGGACTAGTTTAATACTTTAGGAATTATTGCATAATATAGGAGAATCCAAAGAGGATAAAATGCAAAAGTTTTAAAAACCTAAATATAAACCAAGTCCCAACTGTTTAACACAGGCATTTAAAAAAATTGTCTCTACTAGTACTAAATCATATTTCTTCACTTTAAGTATTCATATTATTTGAAATATGTACTTACACCTATTGGAGTCTCACTGAAAGCCTGGCATTCCACAAAACACTTCTTATAAACTATAATGAAACCTGTGTCAAATCTCTCATTAGCTAAACAAAAGCTTTCGTTTCTTACTCTGAACTTTCTAAACATACATTAGATTCTTTAATACAGGCATTTTCAGGTAAAGTTTTTGCATCCTGTTTAAAAAGACAGACCAATAAATGATGGCAAAAGAAATCATCTCCCAGCTTGGCTTCCTGTCAGATAACTGCTTGAGGTAGAGAGGCAGTGATTCCTGACAACTTGCTCAAGCTATGTGATTTGCCTACTAGACTTTCCTCAGCTTGCAGAACTGCCAGTCTGACAGTTAAAGAAAAATAGGGTTTGCAATTCTAAAATTGTTTGGAAAATCAGTTTATTTTCATAAAGTACTATACTTACTGAAGTTAATATAAGGAAAAGAAAAAAAATGATTCTCCAGTGCATACTTCTCATTAAGTGTTATTTGTATTAAAGTGTAGTCATAATTTTATAACATGAAATCTAGAAACATTAAATGGTTCCCTTTTGAATATATAGCCTAAAAATCAGAACAAGTGTATTCTTTAAAACTAATGCCAAGTTCTTTATTTTAGAAGTTGTTTTACTGCTGCTATTTGCCTTGGGCAGGTGACAGCTCCTTTACAAGAGAAAAGCTTGTCAGTTTACCTTGCCTGGTGACATCCAAATACATTTTTGTGATCTCTCTCTCTCTCTCTCTTTCTGTAATTCTCTATAAGGTGTGATGGAAAGTGACCTAACAGTGCTAAATGTGAAACAGAATTTAACAAAATCAATCCTGAATCTTTACAAAACACAGTTTTCTCTTTAAAAGAATGAATCTAAGGGAGGAGATGATGAAGAAAGAACCTCTTTTTTTAAAAAAAGAGGTTTAAATATTGGATAATGATTAAGAACCAAATGCATTATACTATCGGATCCTGTTATATTTGTTGTTCAAGGAGTAGGCCTTACCCGTATTTTGACTTCAACCAGAATAAAAAAAAAATGCTATTTCATTTAAAATGCTACAACAGCTGCTAGAACATCTGTGGAGGAACTACATGTTCTAAACAATTATTGTATCACAACTGTACAGACAGACTCAATATAAAAAGAGTTAAGTTTAGTCAGCACTAGTTACACTGCATGAATCAGTAACTCAGTTGATACCTGATTTACATCCAAGATTTGTGGGAGTAATGCCACAACAGAAAACTGTTGTACATTTTTAAACTTAGCCCTCATATTTTCCCTATTAACAGCCACTTTGAGGCAACTGAACTCTGCAAGTCATATGCCACTTTGATGAAGTTGATTCTTCATGAATCTGTATTCCACAGTTGAGAGTAGCAACCAAGAATGTTTTACTGCATGTCCTCACAAATTACCTGTAGAAAAAGCTTTTGTTCAGTCCTATGACTTAATGGACTAAGTTTGGTAAACAGTGGGTTCACCGCATCAGTGGGCTAGCTATTTGTGGACTGAAGCATCTGCGGCCTGCCATGCCCCATATTCTTCAATGGTGGCATGTGCTCATGGATGTGCTGATGTGGAAGCACGTGTCACTAAGTACTGAATAATATGGGGGAGGAGCTGAAACGAATCCCTGCAGATGGGAAGGGTCCACTGTATAGATGAATCTTCAATATCCCTTTTGAGGGAGGTAGCTATGCTTGTCTTAAGAAGACACAAAGCAACAAATGCTTTACCTTACATTCTTTTATCACTGGTTCAAACCTACCACTATGGAGCACTCACATTTGCTTCACTTAATATTACAAAGGGCAGCATTTGAGAGTGCCATTTCTAACCATTCTCCAGCTGGTATCAAAGAAAGACTTGGACGCATGTTTAACAGGTATTTGTGTTTCATTTTGTGGTGTCTGATTTTGTTTCTTTGAAAATTTCACTGCATATTTAAGTTGTGGTTCTGTATACTTTGTGACATAAATATCTGACTACAAAGCTCTTCACACGGTGTGTCTTTAAAAGATTTTCTTGTTTATCAGTCACATTTCACTTTCTATTTTAGTTAATCAGAAAAGCAGTAATACTAATTCCTGAAATATAAAATTTCTGTTCTACTCTTAAGACTCTTAAAGATTCTCAGAGAGAGAGAGACAGAGAGAGAGAATGTGTGCATGTTTTAAATTTTATTACAAAAAATAGTTTCAAATCCCTACATGTATGGCAAACGTTTGTGCAAATATTTCAAGTTGGCTTCTTGAGACTTGCAAGAGCAACAGAGATCAATAAATAATGTCACAATTAAGTTAATCTCTAAAAGGAACAAATGTTATGAACATGGAGCCATTATTCCCAGAGTCACATCACATACTATTTTACAACAGTCTATATGAAAAAAGGATTTAGGACATGTATCCTAAAAACTAGTTTTCATTTATACCACAATACCTGTAGAATACAATTGCATTTCACAGGTTATCTACAAGACATGAATAGCTGATACTTAAATAAAATTAAAATCCATTTCACCCTGTGAAATTTTGTTTGCCACTTGTGAATAGTGAATATAGATCAAAGAAGCAAAGAGCAATCTGGAGATCACCCTGGCCAAAAATAAAAAGGAAAGGAAAAAGACTCAACTAAACACTAAGCAGACCTCCTTTAGGAAGTCTAGGGTTGGGTGCTGTTATAAATAGAGCATTTTGCATAGGCTTCTGAGAGAGTCAGAGTCAAAATTATGGCTGAGGATTAAGATAAAAAAGGCCAGCTCTGACTAATTTGTCCATAATTTATAATTAAATAAGCCAGCCCCCCAAATGTAGCCTTAGCCAATTATTATTATTCAGTGTTCCAAACTAATGTGAATAAATTTACCAGCAAGCAGTCTGTCCCACTCAGAGAAATTGTTTGGTAACCAGTTATCACTGCAAACTTTACTATTAAGCCAAGATATCTTTCAATGCAATGAGTGGGAGAAGGCATTTATAGACCATGTTTTGAAGAAATTATACACATTTCTAGATGACACAAAATTAAGAGAGATTAGAACAGGTATAAGTATGTACCAGAGGAAATGCAGCGTTCAGTGCTTATGTGCTTTTGACCAAGGGTCATGACTAAGAGAAGAAAGGATGATGGTAGGCAGCTTCACAATGCAGGGCATTGAAATATGCATATGCAAATCATATTTCAATATGTCTTTGGTTTAGGGAGGCGGGAATGCCGATTAGAACTCACACGGTCACTGGACTGGACACTTGAATCTTGAAGTTGCATATTTTCCTTTGCTTCCGTTATTTGCCTGGAGTGGTTTGTCTGTGATGAGATGTTCTGATGCACAGGAGGTATCATGACTTTTGGGTTTGTCACTTGCTTAGGCTTAAAGGAAATGGATGGAGGACGAAGTTTAGAGATTCTCTGGCTCTTACTACTTAGCTCACGCTGCCTGGATGCTGACTGCAGTTGTGCTGGACTGCTTGGTGGCAGCAACTCAGGATCTTTTGAAGCAGAGGAGCTATTTGAAGATGCTGCTTCTGCAAAAGGTATGGGAGGAGGCACTAAAGCATTCTGCTTTTGGAGTTTGGTAGCTCTTGAAGTCTTTGGCAGGGAAGCCTGGTTAATCTGTGAGCAACTGCTTTTTAGAACTAGTTTGGTTTGCACTCCTCGAGCATTCACTTGAGTAAATGATTGGGAAGAAAAGGGATAAGAATGTAGTGTATTCATTTTTCTGCCAGTCAGATCTTTAGGTTTTTCTCTCACTTTAACATTCTTGATAGAATGTGCACTTTCCTCTGGCTTTTCATTAATTTGTGTGTTTAAAGTGCTCAGTTCATCTTGGCTATTGGTGTAGGAGCCATTTGCAGCATGTTGAAATTCATGGCCATGTTTCTGTTCGTCTTCACTGGGATGTTCACTGTGGGCCACGATGTGTGGTGTTTTTGTTAGTTTTCCCTGGACGAGGTCTGTGAAACGGGGAAGGAGACTGGAAGGCTGTAGTATTTGAGGCTACAGGAGATAAAGTTACATAACAATAGATAAGGTTAAAAAATCAGTCAAAATGAATATAAGGCACATTGCTCAGTAATAGTGCTTAGAAACCCAGCTTCTGCATTAAGGTCTGCATACCAAAGACAGGTGAAAATACATTCCAAACAGGTGCAAGAGCAAAGGAATAATATCCAGCAATCCCAAATGAATCATGAAACAGAGAGAAACATTTATTGATAACTGTAGCAAAAACTAGTAAGTACCATATATACTCTTGTACAAGTCGACCTCATCTACAAACTGAAAGAAGGTTTCAGGGTAAAATTCATGGATTTTGATATGACCCGTGGATAAGTTGATGGTAAAACTTAGGTGGCTATAACAAAGGATGGAAAGGGGGAAATACCACTTTCATCCTTCCTTCTCCTTCTCTGGACCTCTCCCAACCATTTAACATTAATTCCCAGGTGCTAGAGGAGAAATTTTAACATCAGATTGAGAAGGGAAGCAAGTGGTGTTAAATGAGGTGTTTTTTTCCATGGGAAGAGGAGTCTTGCAAATCAGACTGGGGAGGAAAGCAAATGGTGTTAAATGAGTTGGTTTTTCCATGGGAAAAGGAGGCTTGCAAATCAGACTGGAGAGGGAAGCAAGTGGCCTTAAATGAGGAGTTTCTTACATGGGAAGAAAAGGCTTGTAAATTGGACTGGGAACTTCTTTCACACACACACACACACACACAGAGAGAGAGAGAGAGAGAGAGAGAGAAAGAAACACATGCCTCGAGGCACCAAGAGTGGGGGCGTCTGGTTTGCTTGTACCTTTCTAAATAGTACTAGTTATGGACCCAAATATGTCAACCCATGATTTTAGAATCAATTTTTTGGGCATAAACTTCTTGACCTATAGTCGAGTATATGTGGTAGCTTGATCAAGCAATTTTGCCACAATAGACAATAGATACAATAAACTTTTTTTTAACACCTGAGAAGGAATAATTTTACAGACAAGACAATTTGACAGTGCACAAATGTGAATGAAAAATTACTTTTAAGATTCTGATTAATATTCATATGCTAAAGCTATTAATGTCATTCTGAGCATTTGAGGACAAAAAATATTTTCCAAATTTGAGTTTGAGATGATCCTTCACAGTGCATTTCAAAGACTTACTTTTCTTCAGAAGTTGAGATGGAGTGAAAGCTTGATTATATGGTTATCCTAATTAGGTTAGCAAGTTGAAATAGATTTTTAATAATAAAATATGTATTCTGAAATTAGAGATTTTATACTACAGTCACCATCTCCCCAAAAGCATGATAGGTACAGGGAAGAACTACTCATAGTTGAAGAGTGGGATATAATGACCCATACTTGCCAAATGTCTCAGAGATAGCAGACTTGGGTAAGATCTCTTCTTGAAACCCTGAAGAACTGCTAATGAGATTGGACCAGCCTTTCCCAAACTGATAACCTCCAAATGTTTGGGACTACAGCTCCCATTACTCCTGCTTCTTGGCCATGCCATTTGGGGCTGATAGGAGCAAAGTCTAACACATTTGGTGGGCACCTGGAGCTGGTAGTAGTGGGCTAGATAAAGCGTTATGTTAATTTTGTTTTATATAAAGGTTTTTCTCATTTTTACCAATGGAATTACTGGCACTCATTGTCTTTTTTATTTATCCACTATGGGGTGAAACAGACAGTCAAAATTAAACAACACACAGCTCCAAAGTGGCTGGAAGCTGCACTGAAACCGCGGTCTGGTCCTTAAGACTGCAGCCAAAAGGAGCCACGATAAAACAAATCCTGGTGGTGCCAGTCAGCCCCTGTGTGCATGGCCTGCCTTGGGAGAGAGACATGTGGTCAGCAGGGTTCTGACTCCCTTCTGGCCAGAGTGGACTCAAGCCACTCTTTTATGCCCATCTACTCCAGTCCTAAAAGATTTAAGTTTAGTGATTTAAGAAATATGAACCTGTCTTTGAAATTAATTTTGATTTTGGGTTGTAGACTGCATCATTCAATGCAAACTAGCATACCGTTATCCCCTAGCTCTAGATTTTCTAGAAATTTAGTATCTGGAATGTATCAAAAAGTAGTTAATGTGGCATGTAATCATAAGTGTAATTATGGCATTAAATTGGCAGATTTACCAATGTATATATTTAGAACCTATCAACATAAAAGAACAAATGTACTACTATCAATATGTTTAATCCACCTGGGTATATGTGATGCTAGGGGACTTACCACAGTTGTAGATTGGTGGAACAAAAAATGGACGTTGGAACACAAAATGGTTGGAACACAGTTGGGGGGTGGGGATAGGCTACAAAGATTATCAGAGAGAAAACATACTGTTTTCCAGAAACTTTGCTTTTTTTAAACACACACCCACAAAACAACCATAAATTAGTAAGATCGCTGGCAGTAGGAAAGAGGAATATGGGTACACAATAAAGCACATGCATAGGTAAATGCTTATGCAAGATTTTAAAGCAGGAGGACAACCAAACAGTGAAAAGGGGAGAAAAAATGGAACCTAGCAGGTATGTTGAACTGTTTGTCAAGCAGGGAGAAGAAAGGGCCAGTTTAGGCGACACACTTCTATTTCCACAGGTGAGCAGTAACTATATCAGGAAGAAAGGTGCTCCCAGATCTGCCACCTAAATTTTCAAGGGATGTCTTCCCTTGCACAAACTCAGTATCTGACATACAGCATAGAAGGAATTGAAAAATAAGCTGCTGCCTTCCTAACTCCTTTCCTCACTGATAATCTAGAAAGTCATGGAATAATTTACAGAAAAGCAGAATGCAACATTTGCCCTAATAATAACATTGGTAACTTGTGAAAATACAAACCATACCAAAACTACCATACAGATAAAGTCATACAAAGAGATGTGAAAACTGCAGGGTGGTGAAGCTGAAAAATATCTGGAATAGCCCCCTGCCTCCATGGGCTTTCTAAAAAATATAAAGATAAAGGGTAAAATTTGGGAGGGGAAACACTGTTGGGAACCTCATATTTTCTTTTTTGGAATGAGTGGGATGCTTTTTAAATACAAGCTCTATTCAAAATGTAGTCTGCAAATATTTTAATGTGGGACAATGTACAGCATTACAGCATGGTAATGCCTGTGTACATATACAAACTCCTACCCAAGACCTGCTTTTCACCACCTAGAAGATGCTGCCATCTTCATGCAAGTAATATATAAAGCCTTTGTGCTTATGAAGTTTCCTTCCATTTTTCTGATCACCTTCAGTCTCATATTGAGGTACCATAACAAGGATTTTGGCTCTGCTGCCCTTTGAAATCAACCAGTTCATCACTACCATCAATCAGCTGAGGCAAGACACTCTGCTGCAGATTGGGAGACATCTTGTCCTGCCTTGCTGGATAAAATTGTTATTTTTTAAACAAAATGAATAAAGTAATCTTGTGTGTAGTGATCTGCAGAGCAGGGATGGAAAAGATATTCAAATTCTTGGGAGGAAGAAAAACAAGAAAGGGGACTTCTGAGTGGCTGAAAACCCTAATGAGGGAAATTATTCTCAAGCACCTTCCTTGCTCCTTCCTCCAGTCATCAAACAGGGTAGAGGACTACTCTCACTCACCCCCACACTGGACTCACATAGTCCTGCCCCCAAAAGCCAGGTAAGTAGGGTGCAGCCCATCAGTGAGGATCATCATTTCGACTAAATGGTCCTTGTGGTCTCTTCCAGCTGTATCATAGTAAGCACACAATGAGTCTGCATCATTGTGAATCAGCTAATAGAACACAGGTGGTGACACAGTAGCCTCCCTGATTCTCCCCACATTGCCAGTGGGTGAGTGGGAAGCATTGCAAGTAGGTGAGTGCATGTGGGAAACAGGAGAGGATCCTAGAAGGCTATAACCTCTTGTCCCTTTTTTGGCTTCCCCACCTCACAGTCTCACTGTTGTGCAGAAGCAGACCATGGAGATCTCACTCCTGTCCTGCTGCCAGGGGCTTTCTCCCTTCTGCATGACCTTTTTGAAAACATTTGGCAGCATTTTCAAAAGGTTTTTTTTGAAGATGCTTGGCAGCAGGAAGTGATCTTTCCTCCCTTGCGGCAAAGAATAATTTAACACAGCATATCCCTACTAAAGAGTGTGAGTCTCACTTCTGACTGAACAGACACAGGGCTACTCCATAACATTTCTGTCTACTCAGAAATAATCTTCTTTGTGCTAAATCAGGCTAACTTCCAAGTAAGTGGGTACAATCTACATTTCATAAATTTGCCAAATTGCATTTCCGTACACTAAATTATAAATAATGTTTTCTATATTATTACAGGAAAAAACTCAGAAAAGTACATATTATTTAAATTTTTGCCAAAATCTATTTAGCCCCCCCCCAAAAAAAATGCTCCAAAATTTATAGAAATGTTACATTTTTAGACATATATCTAATTTAGTGCTATGAAACACTGTTCTGCAGCTCTAAATCCTACTTTATAGCTAGAATTCTTCTATAGTCTCTTTGATACCCTGCCATACATAACCTTTCTGACTTCCTGCATCCACCTCTTAAAGAGTGATTCAAAATCTCAATGCTGTCTCTACTTCCCATCTATATTTTCTCAAGCAAGACAAAAAACAAATTCATTCTACAATATAATCCATTGTTTCTAAACCTCAGCAACATGTGTAACAAATACACTACCCGACATATACACTCTAGTGTAACTCGTACTTCAGGTACACAATGTGTTTCCTAACAGGAAATGGGCAGACATTCATGTATTTACCTCTGTAAGAACTCATAAAAGCTCCTACATTCCTGATATGTGTTTGTTACTTAAATATCTGCAGATAATTCCAAAGTACACCAATGTACATGCAGCACTGGCCAAAACACACAGCCCAAATGACACGGATTCTGGCTATGTTTGGGGCATATCATTCAGATAACACATTCCCCCAACATAGCCAGAAGCCATACAGAGCCTGAGTCATCCAGAAAAAACCAGGTCAAAATTCTATTCACTCCTTCAGGGAGGTTGGTTTGGGCCCAGATCAGGACTGGGTGCATGTGTTTTCCAAGGTCCTGGCGCAAACGCTGCCAGCGTGACCTCATGCCAATCTATTTGGTCTGTCTGTTTCGGGCCATTGTGCCAAGTGTCACCTAAAACTTCACACACTTTTTATTATCTTCCCTCAGTGGTCTAGCTCTTTGCAGGACTGAACCCTTGCTTCAGCAGGCACTACTCTTTACACTTGCACTTTATTCATGCACTGGGTATAGAGAGCAAAGGCATGTCTTTTTGCTGGAGAGAGACAAGGATACAGACCCATGAAAATACCACAGGAAGCCCCTGAGATTTCAATGCCCTCTGATACACAGGAGAAAATATAAAAGAAAGAAGTTTATCAATAGGTTCCAGTCCTTTTTATGTTTAATAATAATAACATTTTTATTATCGAATGTTTCTCCCAAGAGTTTCCTTTCAACAAACACGTAGTTTGCTATTACTGGGACCAGGCTTTCTTAACAAAAAGGGCCCTCCCTCCAGTTCATCTGCCATGGTCCAAGCCTCAGAAGGGAAGAAGACTGGACCTTATCCCTTTCCCCACTGCCATTTCTTTCGCCTTTTGTGTCTTGTCTTTTTTTTCTTTCTTTCATTTAAGATTGTAAGCCTGAGGGCAGGGGCCTGTCCAAGTAACAATTCGTAAGCCACTCTGAGAGCCGTTTTGGCTGAAGAGCAGGGTATAAATACTCCAAATAAATAAATAAATAAATAAATAAATAAATAAATAAATATTAAGGAATATTGACCCGACCCGGCCCAGCCCACCCGATATGTATTTTTTTTTAAAAAAAACTTTCCAAACACCAAACAATTGTGAGTGCATCATTAGGGTAGAGACTTACTGGATAATTAGGGTAGAAGTACAATTCATCACTTCTACTGAAGAGCCTTTCTTCCCTTTCACAAATTCCTAAAATTATCCTCCATTTATGCATTAAATCAGTGATTCCCAAAGTGGGCAATATGCCTCCCCTGGGGGCAGTGGCAGGATCCAGGGGGGTGGTGAAGTAGAACGGAGGCAGTAGGGGCGACAGTGAGGGGGGAAAGGGGACAGTGGGGGCGGGGCTTCAGTCAAAGTATTGGTGTGCAGGAAAGACAAGGAGAACCAGAAGTCTTTAGCACCATAGTGGGGATGAGGATTGCATTAAACTTCTTTTCAAGGTCCCCAGAAATCCACCACACAGCCTCGCTGATCATTTTGCGTGGTCGTGTCTCCTGCTCTTTGCCTGCCCATCCCCTACCAGTATCGTTCATTAGTAGTGGCAATTGGGAAAGCTGTGCAAGGCTTTGGCACATGGCATTACTTCTGTGGCTCAGAGGGGCACCATTTTGGATTAGACTGGAGTTAGAATACATGGTGATGGGGGAGAAGTGGTGGCAAAAAGGAGCTTTCAAATTTGGAACCCTGCCTGAGCTTTGTGAACTTTGCTGGGACCTGGCTAGCAGGATGAAGTTGCACTGCTGTTCCTGCTTTCTTTCATCAGACAGGCTGAGAAGAGGTAGCATAAGAAACAAATTTTTTTGTGGGAGAGTGGACATTTGAAGCTGTGTGGGGAAGACATGTCTCTGAGGAAGGAACATCAGTGCTTGATTCTTGGAAAGAGTCCTTTGTCTTGGAGCAGCTCCTGTAGTTAAAATCCTTGCCTTTCCAACCCACACCAGTCTCCAGTCCAGAGCATGTGGCCTCTGTAAACCTCCTACACACACATTGGCTGCACCTTTCTCTGCCCTGATGAAGGATTGAGAGTCCCTCCTCTCTAGTGAGAAGCTTCTCACTTGCGCCTGGACACCCTGGGAGCAGCATCTGAGCAGCTCCCTGAGCAGCAACCAAAAAGCCTCTTACCCACACTGGCCTTTACTGCAAGGCTGGCACCAACGAGAGGCTTCTCCATCACTGCTCAGCCAGCTGCTCAGTTGCTGCTCTCAGGATGACAGGGCACAAAGGGAGCAGTGACTGAGCAGCCAGTCAAACAGCCACCAAGAAGCCCCTCTCCTGCACTGACCTCAGCTGAAAGGCTGATACAAGCAAGCAGCTTTTTGGTCGCTGCTCAGCCAACTGCTTGGTTTCTGCTCCCAAAGTGACAGGGTTCAAAGAGAGCAGCAACCAAGTGTGGTTGTTTTGAAGTAGAAAAGGTAAAGGTTTTCCCCTGACAAGACTGTCTACTTGTGTCCGATTGTAGGAGGCAGTGCTCATCTCCATTGATAAACCGAGGAAGCCAGTATTATCAGAGACAATTCTGTGGTTATACGGTCAGCACAACTACAGGGAGAACAGAAGGCCTAATATCAAAAAATATGTGCTGGGTCTGTGTGTGCCACCCAGAAGGAAAGGGGGCAGTAGCCTGAAAAAGTCTGGAGACCACTGCATTAAATAAACACCACCAGTTTAGATCCATGGAGCAACACTTACAACAATAGATAAAAGGAGCATATCAAAGAGAAATGTACAATAAAAACAACTTCATTCTAAGGGAATGGCTCCATTTGCACAACTATATCTATATACTTTTGACTTGTAGGATTTTTATTTTATTCTCTTCTACACTCATCAGAGCACAAAGGAAGGAGCATAAGGGATCTGAGCAGGGAGCAAAAGACCTGTCTCTGTTCCAGCTTAATAAGTATTCCAAACTAGCCACTGAAATTCCAACTCATTCCTATGAATATCAAGAGAAAGTGTTCCTGAATACCTCTTTGATCTGTGGTGATCAAGATTATATTAATATATACTTCACTATGATACAAGCAAGTTACTATGTGTGTAACTAAGAGACCTATGTTTACTTATTTAGTATTTGAAGACTTGTTGCCATTTATTTGCTATGTGTAACCCATCTTGCTGGAATCACTGAAAGAAGCAAAGCAGGAAAGAGGAGAAACCATAACTGAAAAACACCAAAAGTTAAAATGAAGTGAGTTTTAATTGGTTTTATCTCAATGCATTACTTTCCCCTTGAAGATATTCACCAACAAATATGTCTAGAGTGACTTGCATGAAATTATATAGCTACTCATTAAACTGTTTGATCGGGCTTTTCCTCAATAAAGTGCTTGTGAGGCCAATCTTGCTTGGTCATTAAAAGAATGAGCTGTAAGCAAATACGTCACAGCTGAAATATCATTTATTGCATGCATTTATTGCCTGTTCCTTCAGTCTTAACTCCTTCCCATTACTACTATTGATACAAATACCAGCCTTCTTTACAAGGATGTTGTAAAGAGTGACATATGTAAAATGCTTTGAGCACCTAGAATAGCTTCCACTGTGTAACCAAGGTCAGTTGACACAAAATACAAAATGTCACTTGAGCTTTAGTTATATTTTGCACCACAACATTGCAAACAGAGACAATTAAACAGCAATTGCAGCTTCTAGAATATGTTACCAGGTTTCTCTAGACATACTAATTAGAAAAGACCCAACATACCCTGCCACAATATAGCAGCATCTGGTGAAGACTCGTTCTACATGAGTTGTTGCGGGGTGCTCAATAGCAAAAAATTAAATGAAGAGAATCACTACTTAAGACACACATAGAAAACCAGAATTTTTTTCTAAATGCCTTGCAGTTTCACATACAGCTTGATGCCAAGATGTAGAGAAAAAAAATTACAGGCATGAAAATGTGACAATTAGCTTACTTATCACAGGTAAAATGAAACCATGACCTTGATTTCAATTACTACAGAGTAGCCTTTCCCTATTAATAAATGTGAGGCATGGAGCAAAAAAGGCAGCTGCATGCACAACTTTTGACATACATGCACCATGCAGGAAGCAGACACAATAGTGAAGAAGTGGAAGGAGGAGATGAGAAGAAATCTGAAGTTGTACTGTACCACGCTTTATCATAGAAGTAATGGACTAACTCCTCAACTCCTTGCCAATAGCAAAATGGAAAGCAGAGACAAGAAAAAGACAAGGACAATGATGTCAGAGGACTAAGACACAACAATGAGCAATTGCCGTGACAAAAGTGTACCCTCTCTTTTATGTATATGATGAGGTACATGTATCTATCCACTCTGAGTATAGCTTCAGTTCCGATGTGCATGTGTACTCCTGAATTTCAGAAGGATAAATGTAAAAGCAACTAATCAGACATCTAATTTCTACTCACCTTTATCAGGTTCTCAGTATTTAAATTAATATGATCATTAGAAGGTTTCCATCAGCACACAGATATTTGATTTAACTTGTTATCTCACCATTTTTGTCCACAGTCTATCATAAAGCCTCCTCAAAGTTTTTATAATCTACATTCCTTTGGGGAGGTTTTCCCCTTTACGTGAGACAGAGTATTTCCATATTCATGATCTTGTAAAACCACATCTATTCTGCCTAATTTCCAATTCTCTTCCCATTTTTATAATAGAATTATATAAAATTTTCCTTTTCTTGCTTGCATCATCTTGTCTCTGCACATCACAGCCACAGTCTTAGAGAGACTGAAAATACACACATATGATTTTTACACACATATGATTTTTCATATCAAGGGCAAAGCTTTCAGGCAAATGGGTCAGAATGGCTAAACTCCAGATCATGCTCCACACCACAGGTGGGAACCATGTGGATCTCACGATGATTAGCTACAACTCCCAGGATTCCTCACCATTTGGTAGATCTGCAGCCCAATGATATCTGGAGGGCCACATGAGTCCTTGCCCTGGTTTAAATATATAATAAATAGCCAGGACAAGATAATACCCGATGCAGAAAAAACATGGCCAAAACATCCACATATCTGCAGAATTCTCCCCCTTCTCCCTGACTTTGCTGTTTCATTAGCTGCAGCAGCGCAACAAATCTTGTTGGCTTCCCGGGTAACCAAAAGCAACACAGGTGATATTCAGACTACCGTGGTCCCAATGAATAGTTTGCTTTTGTGTGATCTACTATAACATGAAAGCAGTTGGCAGAACTCTGTAGAATGCTTGCCCATCTTTGAACAAGATCTAAGACAATCCCTGCAGTATGCAGATTATTATTGATACATTAATTGTATTTTAAAAAACACACACAGAGCTCGATTTTTCATCAATTCAGTCTGCAGTAGGTTTGTAGCTGCCAAAATGTACCATGAAAACTGCTGAAACTGGTAGTATATTTATCTTATTCAACAAGGCCTATTGCCACATACTCATTCAGGTCACACTATCAAAAAAGGTATATTTCAGCAGTGTTTAACTTGTCTTCATATTTTAACCATATTTTCTTTTCATTTTAACTTTATTACTTTTCACTGTCTTGGAGGTGAGTCACAAAAACAGCTAGGGACATCTAAGGTCTTATAGGACACGTGTTGCTCACCTGTGATCTACTTCACTGCTACAAGCAGATGAAACTATGTGACTGGAGCAGCCAAAGGAGTTGCTCACTAGGCACTAATAATACAAATATGAAATTCAGAACTTTTAGTAGTCAAAAATACAGAGGCCGAAACAACATTATGCACTTCAGTGTTGTTCTGCCTAGTCCAGATGTGATGCAATCAATGCTGTGACTCTCCCATATGTAATTTTCCTGAATAATCAAGTTAATGAACTTAATGGACTCTGAGCATTTAACAGACACTCAATGGACTCTAAACATACGTATAGTGTAATGTGCAACAACATTAAGCTTAATATGTTCTCTAAGTTGCCATCAGTAACATTAATTATTTTAAACTCTGAAGCAGAGACATACTTCTTTCTTTAAAATCCTAGAAATGTAGTCCAGTACTATGAATGTTTACTCAGAAGTGCTACTGAATTTAATGGTACGTATCCAGATACATTGCGGCTATGAACCTACACTCAGGGGCTCAACACATCGTCCCTAAGGGGCAGCTCCGTGATGCCCCTTTCCTTGCCAGATCGGGGCCACAGAGACCAGATTGCGGCCCCAATCTGGCGTTTCTGCGGTGCAAAAAGAAGCCACAAAAAGTAGCTCCTTTTCGCACTGAGGAAAGGGTGCTCTAGCCATGGCAGCGGTAGCTTCTCGGTGCTCCTTTGGTGCAGCGTATTTAAATGCTGCGCCAATGGAGTGCTGTGATGCCCCCTCACCATGCAGTTGAGCATGCAATATGATGCTGCTGTAGGATGGCCAGCGTATGTATGCCATGCCCCCACGCCACCCCCAGCCGCCGGTCTGTACAGGCTCTCACTTACCCAGAAATAAGTCCAGTGAAATCAATGGGGGATCTGAATAAATGTGTAATGGATTGCACCATGAATCTCACTCATGAAAAATGCTGACCACTTATCATATTTTTTTACGAGTTCAATTAAGAACTCATGTGGGAGGTTTTTTTCTACTGATGCTGGGGTATTTCCTAAATCTAGAAGAGGGATAAAGAGGGCAAAATGGGATTCTGCATAGATGATGCAACATGTATTCCTATTCTTACACTACACTAGTTTCAAGGCTACTGTGATCTTCAGAACAATGAACCATTGGCGTTCTGGGTAATTCTCTCTAACAGAGGATTATCAGTGTTCCCATGAAAGCCAATCATCAGAGTTAATTGCAAAGACCTATTACCATCAGTTTAGAATCTAGATCAGCTGTTAGAGAACTTTAAATAAAGAGATTATTCCTAGTAAAATTTAGATAAAAATTGAATTTTCCATTAGCAATACAAAAAGGAACTGCTTTTGAGATCCAAGGTATCTCCATCCTTTGTGAGGTCACCGCCTGCTTGCTTAGATATCCCTCTACAGAACAACATAACAACAACACCTTAACAAAATGCAGTTCTGTACCTAACATTGTCATTTTACAATTTTTCACTCCTGTATGATTTTTAACACCTTTCCTTGATGAAGAAGTCAACAGAGCTTCAAAAGACTGCATCACGTATTTTGTGCATTTTGGTTGGCTGAATAAAAGTATCATTGCTTTGTAGATTTTGGATATTACTGAACTTAACTAAATAAAAGTCTTCTGTCTACTAGTTGTTGTTGTTAACTGCCTTCGAGTTGATTTTGACTCATGATGATGGGGTGAGGCATCTCCAAGACTGCCTGCCCTCTACTGCTCTGCTTAGTTCCTGCAAACTTATGGCCGTGATCTGCTTAATAGAGGCTATCCTCCTAGCATCCAGCATTCCACTCTTTTAACCTCCCTTCACTTTTTCTAGCATTATTGGGGGGGGGGGGGGTTTCCCCAGTGAGCCATGCCTTCTTATTATGTGTCTGAGTACAACAGCCTCCAGTTTGTCATCTTGGCTTCCAGGGAGATCTCTGGCTTGCTCTTCTCTGGGACCCATTTCTTTGTCTTTTTGGCAGTCCATGGGATCCTCAGTACTCTTCACCACCACCACATGTCAAATGAATTGATTTTCTTCCTATATTCTTTTTAAACTGTCCAGCTCTCACATCCATACATGGTAAAAGGGAAAAGAATGGCTTGTACTATTCTAACTTTTGTACTCAGTCGTATATCTTTGTATTTTAGAATATTTTCTAGTTCTTTCATTGCCACTCTCCCCATTCTTAATCTTCTTCTGATTTCCTGACTGCATTCCCCATTTCTATGAATGTTTGATCCCAGGTATGAGAAAAACTCTTTTACTACTTCTATTTCTTCATTGTCTACTAGTACACTGTACTAGTACACTAGTACATTGTCTACACAATGTAGACAATTTTTTAACAGCCTTAACAGTATTACTTCAAGTAGCAAGGAGGAAACTGATTTTCCCTTCTAGAGAATTAGAGCCTGACTACAAATTGTTTACCTCCCACCACACATACAGAGAGAACTAAAGTTTGCCTCTTGACAGTTGTTGAAACTAGTCTGATATGTATGAAGGGCTCCACCTGGCTTCTAAAATTGTCTTGCTACAAGTCCAAGCAAATGGCTCCTCTGAGGGCAGGAGCTATGAGCTTGTTCTGTGGACTCTGAAATGACAGAAAAAAAGACTGATGGCATGTCCCCTTCCCATGCTCCCTAAAACACAGTAGTCTTTGCAGGCTCTTGTTCTGCTCAAATCACAGCAAAAAATGATATGAATCCTGTCTGAGAACAAATTATCAGGTTTGTCTTCCATCTGCAGACTATTGTTCCTTATGTATTTGGTCTTTGTTTACCTCCTAGTTGACAGCAAATTGCATCTCAAAACCTGTCTTACTGTTTAGTTAACAAAATTTTTATATTCCTAGAAACACTGCAAGTTAATAGTAAGACTGATTTGTCCCTAACATCAGGACAACTCCCTATGCTCCTAATTATGGGAAACAAATAGAAGGGTACAGAATAGGTCACTGGTACCATACTTTGCTAAATACATTTTCAGTAGTTTGTTGAAGATAGGAAACTTTGTTCATACTGAATTCCTTTAGCAGCACGTGAAACACTGAAGTGAAGAATGTCAATTCTTACACAGCCAAAAACTAAAAGTTCTCTTTTTTAAACTGTGCTTTATAAATCAGCTTTGAGGAACACTAATACGTTAAAGCTTTATCAGCAATTAACATATCAAAATGCTTTTACAAATACAGTTTTTACTTTTATCAATTTCCTTAAATTATTTAAGTAATTAACCCACAATATATAGAAAGACATACTGTATTTAATTTCTATTATCTCAGTACATTACAAATCACACACACACAAAATTCTGTTGTGTTAACAGCAATACAAAAACATCTCGTTTTAGTTCAAGCTGCTAATTAAGTAACAATAATACATCATGCTTTGCTGGAAAAGCCACTTCTTCCTTAATTTGTTAGACGTATTTGTGGACACATTGCTGAGGAAGAAACCGCTTAGAAAAACCATACAGCTGAAATAAAAAACTAAATTTTACAGAGAAAGCAATGTGTCATAGTCACCAAAGTATGACTTGACTGAAAAACATCACCACAAATATTATGCAAATATATTTGGATGAAAGCACATGCCAACAACATGAATGAACATAACAAACACACACTCTGAAAAGCCAAGGGAGAGGAGGGAAAACAAAACAAAAAACAAGCAAGGTATGTGTTGCAAGATAGATGAAATAAAGCTTTCAGTTTGATTTTAAGATCTGTTATGAAACTCTTTATTTGTAAAGCTGTAAGTTGTAGTTATCTGGTAAGTGAAAGAGGGACGGGCGTTAGGCCACAGACTAGCATGTGTCTTATGTTTTTGCTTGGAAGAGCGGGATGCTACACAATGGACAGTGCGTGCAAAGGGGAAACCGCTACTGGAGCACAGTGAGGGATATGAGTGAGAAGTACAGACTCACTCTGTCTGCGTTGCGGAGGAAGAGTCCGAGGGATGCCCTGGAATGAGCCCTGCCAGGGAGAGAAGGAAGGAGCAGAATACCCACCCTGTGCAGAGAAAGATGGGGGAGAAAAATAATAATAAAAAAAGAGAATGGGGAGGAAAAAACAGCACCAAAAAGCTACATTGTTGCTTTATTAACAAGGAACTCTTTTGAATCAGGTCACTTCAAATTTTTCTGAAGATCAACAAAATCATCAAAAAGCTGGACAGAAACATTTCATAAAATGTAAATCAATTTTGTGAAAAACATGCCCTAGAAAATGTTAGAAGGAAAAACTGGTTGTATGCATTCAAAATGAATTTCCCAAATGCAGTACTAAGCCAACAAGGAGGAGCCATTCAATCCATATTTTAAAAATGTGTCAGAGTACCTTGTGAAAGTAAGTGGCTCATTTATCAGAATTTATCTTACTGTGCATTAAAAGAGTTAGCCAAGGCAGGATACAGACCACCCCTTTGAGGTGGCCTGCACCCGCCCCTTTCCCCTCCAGATTGGGGCCTGGGCATCCACAGCGGCAGCCCCAGAGGCTCCAATCCGCCGCTTCTCCAGGCCTTTGGGAAGCAGTAAAACGCCACTTCCCCGCGGCCTGAAAAGGGGTGTCCTTGGGGCTTCAGGCCCCAAGGACACCCCGACAGCTGTGGGTAAGGGGAGAAAGGGGCCACTTGGCCCCTTTCTCTTCTGCATCGCTGGCGCGGCCATTTAATGGCTGAGCCAGCAATGCGTGCGGCAGAAAGGAGCTCTGTTTCGGAGCTCCTGCCTACGACGCTGAAAGGGCGCCCTCTGCAGCATTGTAGGGACATCACGCCTGCACCGCGTTGTTTGGCTGCGGCGCGGCCATGATGTCATTATCACACCGCCGTGACGTGCTAGTGTTGCAGGGCGTGTGGTGGCGCCGCCCTCGGGGCCTGAAAAGCACCCATATTTTTAAACAGGAAAAGCTTCTTCATAAATGTATGTCTTTCAGACATATAACAGCAGCAAATGATCTAATAATACTTATAACAGGAACTACGTAGTCCCTCAATTTATGAGCCAAACAATATCTCTATTGTCCAAAAATGTTAATTATTTTAGCGAGTTTCCTTTTTAGACTCTTTGACAAGAATACAACCTTATGAGTGCTCCAATATATGAACAGAATATTTCATTTTAAAATTGTTTTCGCATTCACTCACCGAACATTTGTCAGCCAGGAACACACTACTACTGTTGGAGTAGCGACTAATCAGCCTAACAACTAAAAATTCTAATGTGGGGAGGAGATGTTCTATTTCCACACAGCATTTTGATTTTTAAAAATTACTCTTTCAAATTAATTCCAAATAGTTTCCTCTATTTGAAAATGAAAATCATTAAGGAAAAGGAAAATCATTTAAAGCCAGCCAATTTTAAATGCTGGGATGGGGAGAATTGCAAGACATTAAGGCTTTTTAATAATGCTAACTGTAGCTAACTTGACTTCTATATAACCATGGAGAGATCAGAATAAGAATATCAGAAGATCTGGCATCCAGGAACATGGGAGTAGGCAGTATAATGTTTAAGATTCTAGTCCCTTAGGATCTTAAAGTCAGCACCAACACCCATCAATTGAGTTGGGGTGCAAAAATCCGGCAATCCATTTTCATTCAAGAAAGCCTGGAGTTGTGAGGCCACAATCTCAACACCCTATTTTTAAAATGGAAGATTAAAAATTGGATTACTGTTAATCTAGAGTAGTGGTGTCCAGCAAAGGCTTTTTCAACTAAAGACTCAAAACTGCTTCTTTTAGAGAACCGGAACACAACTCACTTTCAAGAAATAATTCACAACCTCCACCAGCCTATTTCTTCTACTGGCACCTCTGATGTAAAGGATGTATATAAGCCTCACAAAAGCAGCTGGTTTCACTTCTGAGAGCTCCTCATCATTATGCTAAGGACTTGAATGGGACAGGAATCATAAAGCCCTCATGAACATGGACTGTGATTCCCAGTATTCCACACCATTAGCTATGCTGTGCAGAATTCCCGGGAATTGAAGCCCAACAACACTGGGAAGATCACAATTCCCACTTGCATCTAGAACAGTGGCCCTCAAACTGTGCTCTTTAAGAGATTTTGGACTTTAGCTCCCAGAATACCAGATTATTGGCCAACATGGCTGAGGCTTCTGGGAGCAGAACTCCAAAATCTCTTAAAGGGTGCAGTTTGAGGACCACTGATCTAGAATATAATAACCCTTGACAGCTCACAAATGCTCTGCTGGATGAGATTCAGCTGATACAATTCTGCAGCAAAAAATGCCACTGTGGAAAAGATCTTGACATGGGCCTTCAGTCATGTCTGAATATACCTCCCCTGGTTTTTCTCCAGTGTTACTCTATAGTCCTTCAACATTTCACTGCCATAAGGTTTTCATAAAACCAAAAAGCCCATGCACTGCATTCAACTAAAGGGCTCATCATTGCAAATGAAGTCAACTGCCTGGGTCACATCTCCTTTCCACAGGTCAACCAAGGTATCTACTGGATCACCAGTTCTAACAAGTGGAAAATCCCCTGAAGCATTCAGGAGTCTTTCTGGATCCAAATTAGTCTCTGAGAGTGGACTTTGGGAGCCCCAGCAAATATAAACATTGTTACATAGTGATCTAGAAGATGTCTTTCAATCCTGCCCTACCCCATAGCTCATTCTGATCCTAAGCAGTTAAAAACAGGTCATGGGCATGACAGATAGTAGTTGAAATAGTCCCATGAGTACCACTGAAGCTATGAAAACCTTGACCGTTGGTCTTCAACGTTTAAAAAATCAGCACAATTAGTATTGGTG
Organism: Sceloporus occidentalis; assembly: GCA_023333645.1. Taxonomy (NCBI): domain Eukaryota; kingdom Metazoa; phylum Chordata; class Lepidosauria; order Squamata; family Phrynosomatidae; genus Sceloporus; species Sceloporus occidentalis. The sequence goes on along the minus strand of JALMGF010000002.1, from coordinate 108,701,224 downwards.
AAATAAAAATCATTTATGTATTAAATATTGTTTTTAGAGTTTTATTACTTGTAAGCCAATTTGTGCAGGGTTTCAGCTCAAAATATGGGATATAAACATATTTAATACATAATAAATTCAGGATTAAAATTGGAATTTTCTAAAGCCACAATGCAATCTTATTGTAGAGGCTGTTTAAAAAGGTGAACATTTTTGCATTTCCTAAACTATGAAGGTACCCTCTTAACCTTTTTGTGATGTGCATGTTTTAAAAAATATAACAGAAGCTAGATCCAGAGGAAACACAGCACACTTCAGGGTGAGAGAGTGCAAATATAATGAATATCCAGGGTGATTACGTTTGCCCTGCAAATGAAGGCCTGCAGCAGATTTTATGAACCTCATATATAGTCTAGTATTACTTGGTTTTATGGGCCATCTACAATTTAATTTATTTTACCCAAAACAATATACACATGCATTAAGAAGGACTTTAAAATGTTTTTCATTACTATAAATTATTTGTGTGTCAATTTCTAATGTTTGATCAACTGGCTTGTTCTTTGTAAACGTTCTAATGCAAGACAATAAAAACCAAACACAAAACAAAATGTGCCAGACCCACTGCACATAATACAAAGAGAGAAGGAAAAGAGGAAAGGTTTCTAATAGATGTCTTTTTTTATAAAGCTCTAAAAAGGTCAACTAAATAAATCTTTAAATGGATCTGTATGTACAGCAGCTCGCTGCTCTAAAGGATATTAAAACTGAAAGAAAATATAGTGTTGTACAAAATTCATTGCTTAAATTAGTTAGGCACATTTAGATTTCCTTCCAAACAATATTCAAATCAAAGTCAAAATATCAAGAACAGTAGAAATTCCAAATTCAGGAGTTTATACATTTCCTTTAATCATATAATTTGTTTTCAAATAGTAGATTATAGCACAGTCATATGCATTGTGCCATCTATTTTCGAACAAAGATATAAAAGTAAACAAGAACAAAATAAGAAGCTGAGAGTCTAAAGAACAATTATAAAAAAAATTCTGAATGTATTATGTTTTTTATTGGATAGTCATTTCTCTGGGCATATATATGTTCTATGATTGTCTCGTCTGTCACATGAGTGAACTGTATTTTGTAAAGGGCTATAGTTACAGATAAATGTCCGTGGTCATCAGGGGAAGGAGAGGAGGACAACAATGAAGACTTGTTGGTGGCTCAGGGCCAATTATCAGCTTGTTTCTGCTGTATTAAAAACCAGTTTAAAATATTTTGAAATAATGAACCAGAAAAAAATGGTATTTCTTTGCAAACTATCCACCCAAACCACATACACAATTGCAAAAGGTATATTCTAGCAAAGAATTCCCTGCATCAAATAAGGTTTCTAATCCACAAGGCACTAGCAGCTCTCAAAATGGATGGAGGTGATCTTCAAAGTCTGTGTGTTTTCTCAGAACATTAGCCCCATATTGTATTACAGTTCATAGGGTAACATGTACTACTTTAGGGCAAATGTTTCAATGGGCTTTTGCCTCTACTTACTGAGCAATTAAGCAGGCAGCAGTATAGTATACTGTATATCAATAGGTCTACAAATGTAACTATGCCAAGACTCCACTTGTTGATCCACCTGCCCCCAAACACAACCAATGCTAATAATTCCTGTACCACTTGTGGTATTTAGCTAGTCTTAAACAACAGTATGTACTTATACAGCAGGCTCTTCTTATCCGCGGGCTTGCCATCCATGGATCTGAGCTTCTGCAGACAGTAAGCCCAGTTGTTGTTAATGGAGGAGTGTGCAAACAGCCACACTAGCGGCCAAGCATATGTCACACCACCATAGGGAACAATGGGACTTGAGGTCTCATTTTTTTTCTTATCCACGTGGGGGGATGGGGTGGGTTCTGGAACAGATCCCCCCACAGATACGAAGGTATGGCTGTACAGCACATAAGTAAATGCTGTACATTTGCCATTTAGTACCATTAAAATAAACTAATGAAGCACAGAACATAGGACTCTGTTGAAATGGCTACCAACTATTCTAAATAGTCTTCATATAAATGTTGTTTGCCATAAAGAAGCTACGCAACTGCTAACAGCACAAGCACAATAAGTTGTAAAAAATAAAGGAATAACTTCTTTCCTAATCTTTATGACACAGCTCAAATTGTCTAAATGGAGAACACCCTCCCTCTGCCATTTTAGTATGCTCTATTCTGTTATATAAAGGTTCTAACTCTACAAGTACTGATGAACGATAATGTTCTCATCAATATTCATCACCTTTGCAAAGAATAATATGCCAATACTTGAATTCCAGAACTGGAAACAAAAGTAATTTCCAGACAAGATATTGGCATTTTTAAAACAGCCAAAACATAAAAGTTATCTTGTAAGAGAAATGGGTATTTGCACATTATTCTTCTGAAATTGATGAAAAATGTGTCAATTTGAAATAATTACACACTTATAGCGGGATGCATCTAAAATGAATCCAATGATCAGTTTCAATAATTTTGGGATTCTATCATGCCTGCAGTTATATCATTTTCTATATGAACCAAACCAGCATTATCAATACCAGATTTTGATGGCATTCTTCAGTAGGCTACTTAGGAAATAGAAAAGAATGGAATAAGCCCTGCTGAAATTATTTTTGTAAAGGTCTAAGTAACAGTTGGAGAAAATGTAGGCTTCTAAATGCTGGACTCCCATCAACCCAAGCCAGCATAATTAATGATGAGGAATCATAAAAATTGCAATCCAACAACATTAAGAGGACCACACATTTCTCCTCATGGGTCTCAGCAAAGAAAAGAGAACACACACAAAAGACTAGATTTCTCCACCATTATAAAGTGCATACTCTGAAGTGGTGAAGTGCCACTTTAAATGTATACAGAATAGAAAAGAAATGTTTTTGAAAGACAGAAGTAATATGACAAGATGAATATACAAATGGTTTTGTACAAACAGCTATGTTAGATAAGTAACATAAAATGGGATCAACTACTCACAGAACATTTCCTCCAGGAGGTTTGTGTGTATTTGTCAGCAAATATACCCATAGCCCCTTCAGACTGCTTGGTGCCGTTGTTGCAATTACACCTGGTAGACTTTATACATATAAAAAGACAGATATTCAGTGACAATAAATGACATGTATATCCAATATGGAGGTCCAAAGGTTGGCTTACACAGGACACATTAGAAGTACTTTATTAAATCTGAACTATACAGGTTGATACTCTCTTATCCAAAATGTCTCAAAACAGAGGTGATTGGGATTTTGTTGGATTCTAGAATTCATGCATTTGTGTATATGTATATAATGATCCCATCTTGAAGATGGGATCTAGATTTAAATACCAAATCCATTCCTGTTTCATATACAAATTATATGCATAGCCTAAAGGTAATTTTGTACAATATCTTAAATATTTTTGTGCATGAAACAAAGTTTGTGTACACTGAACCATCAGAAAGCAAAGGTGTCATTATCGCTGTAGTAAGTACTCCATAGTACTTACTCTGTAGTACTCTTCCAGAGTAAAAGCTACCCAAATCACTGATCAATACCTATATTATTCTTAGTGAATAAGATCAAGGATTTCCAAAGGTTCACAAATAGTTCAATGAATTTTAATTCTCTCATCTGCATGGCCCTTATGAAAGGCTGTAGCATGGTGATTGATATGGAGTGTCATCCCTCTTCCAACTCTATGATTCTCTGTCAAATTAGCTCTCTTGTATGCTTTAAGATTCAATTTTAGATTTTACATAATCACAAGTTATTATCTATTTTGAGTTTTATTTATATCCCACAATTCTCCAAAAAGAAAGTTCAGTTACGGGGAAAAGGGAATATAAATTATTCTATTAAAACAATCACTAAAGGATAACAGTTTAATAAGAAATTGAAATATAATAATGTTGATACAAATTACAACACCATACTCACACCATTAAAAGATGCTTCTGCAACATCAGTTAATAGTCAAACATTGTCTAAATAAAAATGTATTCCCCTCTCCTGCTTGTGGAAGGATTGCAGCAGGACCAAGCCTAGCCTCCTCTGGGATAATAATGTCTACTCATTTATTTATTTTTTTACAGTTAGTGTTATTCAATTCAGACTTTACCTCTTGTTATAAGTATACAGTTGCTGTAACTGTTTTTAAACTACATTCTGTTAACAAGCATAAAGTGACTCGGCACTACAGTATATTAAAATCTTATTTCAACTTCTTAATTTGAGAAGTGTGTGATTAAAAAATTAACATACATTGCACTTACACATTCAGAACATGTAAACATAACATCAGCCCCACCAAAAAATACACAGAGCTTTGAACCAGCAGTTCCCAGATTGCTGAGTCACATCCTCAGTTCTAAAGAATAATTTTCCATTGACTATTACATCTCTAGAAAAACACTCAGATATTAGGCTGCAATTTCAAGCAGCACTAGCCAGCACAGTGAATGCTTAGGAAAGCTGCAAGCTACAGTTCAGCAGTATCTGCCTTAGCACATTGATGAAGGCTCCTGTAATGTTTTCAACTGAGCTGAATATCAGTATTGCTTCCTAGTGGCGTACTGTCAGTGTATGTAAAATTGGAATTGAATTTCACTGTATAGAATACTGATGTTGGATGATGGAGCACAAGTGAAAGGTTGTAGCATGGTGATTGATACAGAGTGTCATCCATCACACCACATAGGATATGCCCAGGATGACACAGCAGACATGACACAAGTGATTGATGGAAGAGGACTATTGCAGACACCTGTGTGAGATGATCATGTCATGGATAAAGTGTATAAATAGGGGTGTGGGCTATGTTGTGTTTGGGTTGCTGTTGTTAGCAGATGTTTGTTTGGATAGTTGTTGGTTTGTACATAGTGCTGTAAATACTCTGTTGTAAAGTTCTGAATATAGAACTTGGAGACTGAGCTATTCTTTAGCACTTTGCACAGTTATACATGCTGACAGTACTGCTGAGAATTATTATCTATTTGCATGTGCTCAGACTGAAGGACCACAGATAATGTGTGGCTCTGACACATGCCAAAAAGGGGCTCATCATTGCAAATCAAAATCCTATAGTCACTCCCCCAAGTCTGTGGACGTGAGATCCATGCACTCAAAAATCCACAGAGGGGTGACCGCCATTAACCTCAATGGGGCACGCGCCCCATTCAAGCATATGGGGTTTGAATATGCACAAGTTTTGGAACTCATGGGGGAGAGGTCTGGAATGGATCCTCCACGAGTTCCAAGGGGCAACAGTATAACTATTTCTATCCTCTTGAGGAGATCACATTCTTTACAGTATCCACAAATGCTAGTCAATATGTCAGTCCTTTGTCATCCACTATAATTGCTATAATCCAAAACATTAGAAAGAGTTAAAATTGGGAAATACTTTTGTACAGGGTATAACATACTTACAAGTCGATGCTCTAGCTGTTTGATTGTTTCATCTTTTTTCTTTAAATTTTCCTTAAGTTGTGTGATCTCATTCAGCAAATCTTCAGTCTTATAAAAAACAAAAAAGAGCCATTCACGTATTAGTAAAAGAAATATAAAAATAAATGTAATTATTTGGGGGGAGCAGTTTTAAGGTTCTCACAAAAAATTAAACACCTGTTGGCTGGGAAATCTTTTTAAGAAAAAAAAATTAGTTTCCAGTTTTTCATTATCCAGTATTGAGGTAATATAAACTGCAGGTATTGTGAGATTTTTACAACATGGCAATATTGCTCCACTTTTGTTATATCCCATATTTTGTATACATTAAATGTATAGCAATAGCAGGTACATTTCTATATTGTTGATCAATGCACTTATGCACTCCCTAAGCGGTTTAGAAAGTGTAAGCTAAGTGTCCCCAACATTCTGGGTACTTGCTTTAGCGACCTTGGAAGGATGCAAGCTTCAGTCAAGCTTGTGCCCCTAGGTGGTACTGAACTTGCAACCTTATGGTTTGTGACTAAGTGGCTGCAGTACAGGCATTTAACCCCTGCAAACCACTTTAAAATTCCACGGCTTTAAAATTCCAGTTATTCTGAAAAAGCACCAACACAAAATACAACTGGATTTCATTAAGCCACAATATGTGTGTGTGTGTGTGTGTGTGTGTGAGAGAGAGAGAGAGAGAAATACAGTTTTCTAAAGATTAAGACTAATGATTTTATATAGAAAGATGAAAAAATGTAGCTTTTCACCATGTGTTAGGTGCCATTAAACCTCAAATAAAATTGATCTGATCCATCTGGAGACTAAATCCAACATTCTGTGCTAGTGGTTGCTGTACAAATTGCCTCCCTTCTCCTCCAGATCCAGAATAAAAATATTTGTAAGATTTAAATCTCTAATTTTTTTCTGACTTTTAAAATCTGATTACTTCCTATTACTATCAAAACTTTACTATCAAAAATTCAGTGCATAGATCTTGTCCAGAAATATGGCGTTATTTTTCACATGCAAGTAGACACAATGGTATTGACACAGCTGTTTATAAAACACTTAATTGTTTTAGCAGAGATTTAGTTATGTGCCGGGGAAGGGATATGTGTTCAACTAAGAGGGCAGGGAGCAATACATGTGGTTACACAGAGGAAAAAGTAAGTGCCAGGATAGTGTATTCTAATGGATTCCCCCTTCAACTAGATATTCAATATTTGCCATACCATCCTGTTGCCTAGTGGGTGCTACTGATGAATAGCAAATTGGTTTGTCACTCCTACTTTCCCAGATTGACTATGGATCAGGAGGTTGACCTATTAGTATAGTTAAGATTTAAACACATAAACTCAGCAGGGGACGTAATAACAATGTAACAGAGAAATTGTTGGAGACAAGGTATATTAAAACTTAACTATTTTGAAATTATATCAGAATTTAAATTTTTGCAAATGTAAAGTGAGGCCATTGTGATTTACTCAGGTAAACATGATCTCTAAATGATCAGTTTTAAAGAAACATTCACTTCAGGCTTTTTGCTGGGCACTACAATCTGAAAGGCTCTGTTCTAAAACAAGCATAGCTGTTTTACCTTATATATTGGTTCAGGCTCTTGCAGTTCTGGGCTTGAAGGCAATGAGAGAGTGATGTTGTGGAGTGACACATTTTCATCATTCTGTAAAAAAAAAGAAAATCTTCCCCACTTATTTTCTGTCTCTAAGTCATTATGTTGTTTTTGACCTATACTTAGAAATATTACTAAGTATTCTACTAGTGTTGTCATTTTATACAGTCCTTGAGGTTCTGATATTTACGAGTTAAATAGGAACTTTAAGCTAGTTGTGTTACAATATTGACACTACCATCTTATTTGACCTTACCTAGAAAGTTGTCTTTCAAGTATGTTTCATAAATATGCCAAAATGTCTAATGTTATATACCAGTTAAGATATACAGTAGACCCTTTGAATACACAGATCCGTTCCGGATCCCCCCCCCCCCCCAACGTATGAGAAAAACTGCCTATGCTCAAGTCCTATTAAAATCAATGGGTATGCGCTTCCTTTTTGTCCTCCCGGGCTTGCCATCCGCGGGACCTCAAGTCCACCTGAGTATGAGGCAGGCCGCCTGTACTGTATATATTCAAGTATAAGCCTAGAGATTTCAGCCAAAAAAAAACCTGACTCAAAAACACATGGGTCAATGTAAGGACTGTACATTGACTCTTATCAAAAAGGAGCCATCCACTTCTCTGAGTAAAGTGGTGGAAGATGAGAGCTTAGTCAAGGGCTACATTAAAGCAGAACCACATTTCCAAAGAGTCTCTTTAGAGACATCCTCAGTACCATAAACCCTTTTTTACCGATTTTACTTTTCGTCTATATGGCCTATATTGAATTCTTCGTATATTGTTCAAGGTTGATGAAAGAAACATAATCTCCTTGTCTGAAGGCTACAAGTAGAATCCTGAGCTTTGTTATTACAGTGGACATCATCAGTGACATCACAAAATATTTATAACAGGCAGCATTCCTCTACATAGCCTGAAGTGGTTTATGATAAAAGAAAATATCATTTTAAGTTACTCTAAGCTTTGCCACTAATAAAGTATAATGGGTGCCAGCAGCACAAATTATACCTGAAGGAATATAATCCAACTCTATTGATGTGATGTTTTAATTCACTTGTGGCCTCAGGAATAGATAAGACACATGCCCTCAACACCTAGTGCTTCCTTTTAACACAGCTACATTTAACAGGAAGAGAAACTCAGGAAGAAACCTAGAAGCTGTTGAGCTTTTATAACTGGAACTTAATTGTGGTCTTTTACTACACACACTGTGGGACATACTTTTAAAACGCCGCACTGCCAAAGCACCATAACACTGCCCACCATCTTGTCAGGTGTGCAGCATGATGCCAGCTGGGGGGTGTCAATGGGGCATGCGTCATCTGAAAGCTATGCCCCCACACCACCCCGAAGCCAGCTGAAGCTGCCAGTCTGTTTTGCCCTAGTTCCAAGTCACAATTCAGGAGAAAAAAATAAAAAGTTTAAAGACTTTACTGTCATAACACAGACATTATTAATTGTCCTCATCCAGCTTCACAGTGTATGTGTAACTTACTGACCTGGTGAAGTATCCTTTTCATTTTTAATAATTGAGTTTTCACAGCCGTACATTCTTGAACCATATGTCGAAGGGTCATTTCATCCAGCATCACAGTGTTTGGCAGCAAACTTCTTAGAGGTGGGTACAAGCTTGGTCCTCCATAGCCTTCAAGATGACCAACAGGAGGGGAGTCTAAATAGTTGCAGCTCCTGATATATGTTAATGGAAAGTAACCAAGAGGAAGCCATGTGAATATGGCAAAGGGAAAAAAGGGGTCTCGTCGCTGCTTAAAGAATGAGCAATAAGCTTTCATAACTTCAACCAGTCTACAAAAGTTTATGTCAAATTCTTGTTAGTCTTTTGGGTACTATAGTGCACCCTTGCCTAACAAAGGTTATTGTACTGACAAGGGATAGAACCTTTTTTGTGGTAGTGCCCTTGACTTTGATAATGTCTTCCTTCAACAATACATTAGTGTCAAGGCCGCTAGCACTACAGTACCAGGCAGAAACCTATTTGCCCCAATATTTTAAAGTCGGTATATACTGTTAGTCCATTCTGTTCTTTTTACGAATATTTCTATTGTGTATCATGTTATTCATGCCTTGTTCACTCTATTATCTTCAGATGAAGATGGACTGAAAAAAATTGTTTATTAAAGTTGTCACCCAATCCTCTATTGATCAGCCACTCATGTATTTAAATGTAAAGAGCATTTAAATAAAAGGGCATTCTTTATTTTTCAATAGCACATATATTGGCCACAGAACATGTCACCTTAGTGTAGTCATTTCTTCTTCTGTGCAAATGAAGGAGGAATGTCTTTGCTAATATAGAAAAAAATCTCAGGTAGCAGGCATTAAAAACATTTTTCAAGAAAAATAGTTTTAAAAATATATTGCTCACTTGGGAATGTTTTTAGCCTATTTCAAAAACTTTTTTAAAAAAATTTGTTCATCAAACATTTTGGGAGAATCATTTAAATACTAAATGACTGATCAGTTACAGGATAAAGCCTTAGGGGGAATACAAATCAGCACTCTGTGCTGGCCTGTGGGCAGAGACACGTCATAGCATCCGCACACTCGACACCATGACTCCACCCCATCACGTCTTGATGCCATGCGCCCATTTACATGCAGTTCATAAGGGGCATCATCATGCCACCCTGTTGCAGCTATGACACCCCTTCCAGGAATTCTTTTTGCTCCCTGCAGAAGCCGTGGAGTGCGGTTGCCACAGCCCCAATCCAGAGTAAAAAGGGGCCACCCATCTGTATAGCCCCATAGATACTACAGTCAACCCTCTTGTTTTCACAAGGGATCCGTTCTGGACACTCCCACCCCCCACGAAAACAGGGTTTTGCATATATTCAAGCCCCATTGGCTTGAATGTAGGCACGCGGCTATGGGAGCATGCGCACATGTGCCTCAGGCACGCACCCCATTATTTCCCCCTCCATTCATCCCTTGTGCATAAGCGAGGGATGTGGTCTCCAAAATTGTGAGAACGGAGGGAGGACTGTACATTCAAATATTTTAAAACATTTATCAAATGTGGCAGGAAAGCCTTTTTTGATCTCCAACATGGCTATGCTTCATGGTCTGGAGGTAAATAACAAAGTTTGTTCTTCAAAGTACAGACTTAGATACCACAGAACAAACTACCAGCAGTTTAAACTAAATAACCCAACACTCCAGCCCTTAGAGGAAAATAGCTAGCATAAAGCTGTACAACAAAACAAGTAAGAGTAAACGCTTGGTATCCACGTGTTCCATGAACCCATGTGGATACTAAAATCCATGGATGCTCAAGTACCATTATAGCAATAGCAAGTACATTTCTATACAGCTTATCAGCGCACTTAAGCACTCCCTAAGCAGTTTACAAAGTGTAAGCTAATTGCCCCCAACAATCTGGGTACTCATTTTAGCGACCTCAGAAGGATGCAAGCCTGAGTCTAGCTTGAGCCCTTTCACTGGTATTGAACTCGCAACCTTGCAGTTTGTGAGTAGCTGCAGTACAGGCATTTAACCACTGTGTCACCAGGGCTCCATATAAAATGTCATAGTAAAATGGTATCTCTTATATAAAACGGCAAAATCAAAGTCTGTTTTCAAGCCATGGATGGTTGAATCCATGCATACAGAATCCATGGATACATAGGGCCAACTGTATTCATATTACAAGACTATTCCTAAGAAAATAATAATAATAATAATAATAACAACAACAACTTTATGTAAATACACCATAGAAATGGTACAAACACACGAGCTTACAAAAGATTGTCTTTTCGGCACTAAACCTTTGCACCTGAACCAGCACCTAAAAAAAACACTTACAATAAATTGCATCATTTAACGTGCTGATTTAGCCAGTATACTTCTAGGCACTGGGAACAAGCCCCATCGACCTATGTGGAATTTACTTCTGGATAATGTGTTCACACTTGCACTGCTAAGTTACCAATAAGTCTGTAAATGTGCACATGAAAGTCCATTAAAATGGACAGCAGAAGAGACTTTTCTCTCTCATAGTTAAATAGTATTTATAGAAGAAAGAGCATCAGTGATAAGAATATTTCACTAAACAAAGCTTCACTTTCCTCTTCCTTTGTAACTTCCTACCACTGTCTCCCTTTCAAGTATTCAAATTTATATTCTAAACTTCAAGTGTTCAAATGTATATTCTAAGGTAATGAATGAAGCTCCAGATAGCCTTCCTTCCTCTCCTGTCGGCAAGATGGTCGGCTGATTGTGTTTTTAATTTGTTTTTAATATGTGTACACTGTTATCTGGCTGTTGTTATTATTGTATATGATTTTATTATGTTGTTCACAGCCCTGATCGAAGGAAGGGCGGTATATAAATAAAAATTTTATTATTTATTTATTATATTTATATTGGGGCAGCAACCTTTCTTTAAAATACAAGGCTAATACAACGGGACAGTATAAAAACTAGTTTTCACACACACACACACACACACACACACACACACACACCTTGAAAATATTACTTCTCCAAGTGCTTTACCTGTTGAAATCACTTTTGCTATGGGCATACTGATCAGTGTGCCCAAGATGATAGTGGTCTTGAGCATTCCACCGCTGTGGCATTCTCTTCCACAACCCCTCCTTCTGCTGTCTGGTATTTCGTTCTTGTCGCTCATAACGGTTCATATTTTCACAATCCACTACAGATAGGAGAAAACAGTCCAGCATCAGTGTATAAACGGAAGGGTTCTCACTCAGAAATCTAACAAAGCTCTCAGGTTTTATCTATTACTAATTTACAATTATTACCTAAATAAGTACCAGAAGTGATGTGCAGAAAGCTACAGGTATTCCTGTGGTAGTTTTCTTTATTTTTAATGAATAAATAAGTGTGATGACATTTTAGTAACTGAGACAATCAGTTCATGAGCACAACAGACAAATATTTTAATATTTCTTCAAGTCACAGATTTATCACAGTAGGCATCCTTAAACTACTTTGATCCTACAAAAACTGCTACTTCAGTTAAGCCACTTAATTATTTAGTCATGGAAAACAGTAAAATAAAACCAAAAGTTAGATGAGAACATTTAGCTGCTTTGTTTCTTTGTTTTATAGTATAATTTCTTTGCTATAAGAATCTGGAAGTGACTCAAACACCACTTCACTTTATTGCAAGAAACTTTCTGTTCCAATATTTATATAACTAACTATTTAAACAGAATGTTAAGTTTTAGTTACAGAAAGTTTTAGAATGTTAATTCTACCATTCAAGATGAAACTGAGATTTTAGAGCAACAACAGTCTGGTTTTAAAAGCTGTATCTGGCAACTATTTATAAACTTGTAAAAGCAAAGCCAAAATACAAACTGCAGCCAGATAGAAAGATTTTCAAAAAACCCTTCAGGCTTTCCACTTACCCAAATACTTTCTCTTTGCATTGTCAGGCCTTGACTAAAAGCTTTTCATAGCTGAACAGTCTGTTATTCTCCTGCCTACTCAGACAGTGTTTTGCATAAGATAGTGGTAAACAGGCCTTCCTTCCTGCTCATTCTCTGCTTGCGTATTGCTGGGAAATGAGCCCAGTTTGACCCTGTGATTTAGAGCTACCAACCTCCTTCACTGAGTACATACTTGTTCCACTAGGACAATCACTATAAATAGAGTGCAAGTTCCTTCACAGATGTCAGAATGGAACAAGAAAATATAGGCCTATAAACCATTCTAAAGCTTGTTTGAGTCATTTCATGTTTACTGGAATCACTGTGATTTGCAAAGTGCATTTAAATATTCTTCATAAGGTAACAGCAATCTTTACCAACTTAACAGTTTTCAGAGCTTTAATCTAAGGACATTTGAAAGTATTTAAAGAAAAAAAAATTCACTTGCCTCGCAGAGCAAGGAGTTTGAAGTTTTTGTAGAAAGAGTGTCTTATGAAAAATCTCTATTTGCATTTCAGACACTGCACTGTTATTATTCTGCCTACTACTTTAAAATACTGACCAAGCTGAAAAGTGTGACGGCATGGAAAACTGAGCATACAGAAAACAATAGAACTTCAGTAAAAATTCAGTTTGAAAGAATGCCAGTTCTGACTTGGTGCTACAGATAATTAGAGTGGTGGTAGTTTGTCATGAAGCTGAGCAGTAGGACCTAGTGCTGTTGGTGATACCTATAAGAGTATCCCAAGCTCAGGGTGGGAAGGTGGTGGTGAATGGGAAGGGAAAGAGGGCAAATAGATCAGAGTACCAGAGGTGAGTTGCAAGTCAGACACCACTAGAATTATTCCACTAACCATTATCACAGGGTGTATCTTCAGGTAAGTCAACATCAAGCATAAGATCATCATCTTCAAGATCACATGAATCAAGGTTGTTCAAGATGTCCTAAAAAGGAAACAACATGCTGCAAGATGTGTACGTGTGAGCCTGTTTCTTCAGTTTAACAACATGTACACTCGTTTGGGGGGGGGGGGATGTTACAGAAACTCCAGCAACAAAATGTAAAGAAATTCATTAGATACAAGCCTCTTTAAAAAAACTGTTCTGTTCAGGTCGCAAGGAAGTACCAGAACAACTTGCCTTCTTCACCTTTATTACAGTACCAATTTGTTGAGCTGAATTTCAGAAGTAAAGTGGGTTTGGAATCGAGTAAATTGGGTTTGATATTGAGAAAGGACTGAAAAAGAATAAATTCTCCCTATGCTATACTGTTAGTCTGGAACATTTGCACAGTGGTCCATGAAGAGGGACAGAATAATCATTCCAATAGCTTCAGCAGATCCTTTTGCAAAAACGTAGTCCCAGATATGGAAACAAAAATATGAATTCTGACAGCACCTCTCTATGTACTTTTAAAAAGTATTTTCCAGTTTACAGGTATGGCTCTTAAATAAATTCTTACAATTTTATTCATTACAAATCCAACTGCACTGCAGTAAGAATAAATGGAGGATTTACTTTAAAAGTTATCTGATGTGAAATAATGCATATATATCTATCAAGAAAAACTGAGCATTTCTCTGTCTTAATAAATATTCCTCACCGCCTTCGGCATTAAAATAAGAGGGTAAAGTGCAAGACATCATCTTGTAGAATTACATATAAATTAGTGTTATGTGAGTGATATAACCCCTCATACTCTGCTACCCATCAAAATCATATACTTAAGTAAGCAAAGTAAAATTTTGTGTACAGCTGCCTTACAATTGTTACTTTAAAATATGTGACAAAATTGCAGAAATGCTTGGCTGACAATTGAGACAGTTGTACTGTCTCAAGAGTATAAATAAACTAATTTTAATTAGGCCTCCATACAGACAGGCCCAAATAAAGTTGCTTCGGGTCACTTTGGAGGTATGCTGTTTAAATGATGCATGTGTCCTAAGAGTCCAAAAGCTGCGCCAAAGCTGCACTCCAGTCCTTAGGACTGGATTGTGGCTTTGGCACGGCTTCCAGACTTTTAGGATGCATGCATCATCTAAACAGCATACTTCCAAAGTGTCCCAAAGCAGCTTTATTTTGGCCAGTCTGTATGGGGCCATAGAGAGATTTAGGCTATGATGTTGACTTTTGACCTGCCAATTCCTCATGCCACTGTTTCCTGGCACTAGCCACACAATTAACATACCTTTAAGAGAAAAAAAGATGAACTGTTAAAGAAACAAACTTCACAGTGAGGGGGCCAGGAAGAAGAAGTAAAGTATGAGCATGGCTCATCACTGAAGCTACTGTGACAACCATGTTAAGTCAGGGATTTCTTCCAACCTAATAAACTTGCCATCCAATCAGGAAGCAGCAGCAGCCACTGTCATCCTCATGCTTTTGAAGATACAGTATCACTTAACCATCCTCTGACAGATCCTGGTAAGCAAAAAAGCACTGCACAAATGGGGAGGATAGTCCTTGCTGGACTGGAGATGTACTCAACTGGTCAAATATTGTCTATTTGTATGTAACAAGCAATTAACCATTTCTTAGCTGAAATTTCTCTGCACAGGTTAGCAATTTGGGATGCAGGATAGAGCTACCTTTCTTATACAAATTTAGAGGGGAAAACAAGCATAGTAACAATTCATTATGCCAATACAGCAAAGAGGAGGCCGTTATGTTATAGCACTGTTTGCTCAAAATTATTAAAATATGATCTTTACTAAACAAAACAGAAATGAGTCACTAGAAGTTCACTGTTATACAGTATTTTATACTATGCTCTTCCATTTTGTCAAGGAAACTTTTTGCCTATTCCCCCCCAATAGTTTGATCATCATGATAAGACAACACATGCTCAAAATGAGTAACGTTTCTACTTAATAAAACACAACTACACATCTAGATTAAAGGTGTGGGAATATAACGCTAGGTTCCTAGAATCTACAGAATTAAAATTCCATGGCAGTGTGTTTGTGTAGTTTATTCTAACTTCAATGAGATCTACAATGATGAACTTCTCACTTTCTGATCCCACATTCAGACATCACAGTAAACCAGAACTGATTTATCAGGGACTATAGGCCAGAGTTCTGAGCATCATGCTGAACTGATCACAGATGTCTGCCTTGTTAAATTGTTCATATTACTAGGAATGATTGAAGAAAATTTTAAGATATTCTGTGATTCAATAACATCTAAATTAATGTGTCCTATGCATTTATCTTTCTGAGCTCTATATTTGTATACTAGTTCTGCAATGAGACTGTAGTCTAGGATTATTTATTTTAGCATCACTGCTAATCACTAGTTTGTAAAATTTAAATACATCTGTCCTTGCCAGCTTTAGCTTACTCATTTTTGGGGTTCTCAACTACACTTATTTTTGTAGAGTTGTATTTGTCCAGCGTGGCAGGGTGTGACATCTACAGCCCTGCCAAAGGCAGCCTCTAAACTATGAGGAAAAAAGTGTGTGTGTGACACTTTCATATGTTTGGAAGCAAGGTACAGTACAGACAGACAAATTGTTTTGCTGGTTAAGCAGCTTGGGTTTGTTGCACAGCAACAAACATCTTCTATTCTTTTTAGGAATCCAAAAGTCTCTCCTACAACCAATGTCTCTCTTTTGAAATGAGAATATAAATATTATTGAAATAAATAAGAATCTACAAGCATCTTTCAGAGCTCTGGAGTAATATGATCAAACTTTCCAAACGCAAATAATAAAAAGACTAGGTACCAGGTGTTTTACCCCCTGGGTAAGAGGACTGGAACTCTGTATATAACAGCTATAAAGTGCTTGAGCAACAGAAAGATGGAAAGTGACTTCACTTTGCTATAAGTATATCATGTTTATGCTCAAGTCTCAAGGTTTGAAGGAGAGGATTTTCTAATTCTGTCGCTGTACTCCTAGAAGCGTGTTCCACGATGCAAATAGTGGCACAATACTCACTCACTCCAGTAGCCTCTATATGACCCAAACCTTTAAAAACATACTTTGGAGAGTTGGGAAACCCTTCAGAGCAGGTTTTAGTACAAGGTGGGGGGATATCTAAAACTCTGAATGCCACTGCTAATGGATAAGTACCTGAAGCCTATTCGCTTAGCATCACTGATCTAAAATCGAGAAGATCACTACCACTACTAAACAACACACATTGTTCAGGGGGCCCTGATTATCTATAGGAAGACTTCCAATTTTATTCAATTCCCTACTGCCTGAATTGACTATTGACTAAATATGACAAAATTATTGCTATAGTTCGGTAAATATCCTGTAAGATATCAATAAGTTGTTTTCTATTTTAATAAATAAATAAATAAATAAATAAATAAATAAGTCAGAAGTGAATGGCTGTAGTTCACCAACTGCAAAGCAAGAGCTTCCAACTGTATTCTAATAGTTAAGGCCTAAGTAAATCACTTAAGGAGCCCCCTTTCCTTCCTGATGGAATCAGTTCAAGGTCTACCTTCTCAGCATTCCTTGCAAACATGCCAGCAAACAGCAAGCACTAAATGGTTAGGGAGAAGAAAATTAACTTCTGTCCACCTTAGAGAAATTTTAATTCCAAATTAAAATTGCTTTTAACCTAAACCCCATTTTTAAAATATGCTTCTTGCTTAATATTACTAAAGAAATTGTATTAGCTATCTACCTATATAAGATTAGGGAAAAAATTGAAAATGATATAAACAGGGCAACAGAAAAGCCAGAATGTTTTGTTACCTAAAGAGATTATAGAGAATGTATAGAAAGTAAATGTATAGATTGAATTATTTTAAAAAACAAGAACAAATACTTGTTTTGTAAGCTACCTTGGGTCCCATGTTGAGATAAAGGTGGGATGTAAAAATACATAAATAAATAAATACCTCTGCACCTGCAAGCAGTGCAGCGCATTATTCCTATAAAGTGCTATGAGAGGGGCATAATTTATATTTTGTGACTTTTTTGTAAATATAATAAAATATGATAATGAAATCAAAGCTAAAGAACCAATTTATTTATACAACAGTGAAAAGTGGAAAGATGCATTTTCAAGTCCATCAACATCTACGTTCTGTTAAAAGCATAAAATATACTGGCAGACATGAATTATGGTTGTTTATGTCCCCATTTCAGGACGCACAAGATACCTGGTTCTTCACTTAAATAGATGTCCATGTTCAAAAAGTAATATGCATGCTTGTCTTTTGTATAGTAATACAAAATATAATGATTGCTGTTTTAATCTACATAAATGGGGCCACTATTGCATTTGATGACAGTCTCTAGAGACAGCTTTCTAGAGGAAATTTTCAACTAGAATGTAACTTAGAAATGTTCAGCAACTGCTAGGTAACAGGTATTTAGCACAATGCTAATTATGGAAAGTTTACAAAAGCAGTCAACAACTCTGTAGCCCCCATTAAAAACTGAAGTATAAATAGCTAAAAATATCTGCACTCTGCTGTATGTTTTTCACATCTCATTACATAAGAATACAGAAAACATGTGAAAGTAGCCATCCCATCAAGACTTGATTATTTAAACCAGGAGACTATTACCCGGTGCTGCCCTCTAGCCTCTTTTAGTGAATTTACCAAAGAAATACAGGGAAATGTTCAGCAGACCATAGAAATTAACCAGTTTTTTAAATAAAGTTCAAAGTTCCCTTGTAAGGACTAATTTTATTTTATTAATACTATGAAGTATGACCATGAAAACGCCTGACCTTTTCATACAACTCAGAGAATGTATTAAGGAATTTACAAATTACTGAGCAACTAAATACTCAGTAAATAATTTCTTTTGTCTTGTACTTGAAACATGCTATAAGGAAAACACTATCACACCCTTCAACTTCATTCATTGTTTCATAAACTGAACAAGAGAGTTAATGGGTGCTGTTTTATTTTGGAAAACTACAGGTATCACTAACAGAATAAGGTATTAAATCAAATTGCTCCTTCCATCACAAAGCTGGAAACATATCCTGGGTCACATGTTGAAAAACTTCCACTACATCTGTCCAGCTCTACAATCTGCCTCCGTGTTCCAGATCCAATGAACACAAAAAAGACTACTTTCCATCCAACTGAGGAACAGCAGCACCTCTGATATCAGCATGTCTCATCATTTTTATGTGGGTCTTTGTGATCATGCTTTCTGTGCAAACTGATACTGTCTTGTCCACTACATATTGTTTTGTCCACTACATAGTGAACCAAGGGAACATTTGTGATACCCTTAATTGAAACTAGTCCTTGCCAGAGTCCACAAGAAGTGATTTTTAACCTCTTAGTGGATTTGGACAAATAAGTGATTTGGAGAGTAGCTTTGTATGCTCTAACAAAATTAATCTCAAACACATGTTTGAACAAAGTGTGACATCTACAGCTCCACTAGCTTGCCCTTACTAATTATTGAAAAACTGGCTTGACTAATGAGCCACTGAACGCTTACAACCTTAATCCAACTAAGACATGTTTTAAAATCTACACTGGTGATGTAGCTCCACTGGTCCTGATTTTGAAGGAAGAGAGAGTGGAGAAGCATTACAAAGTATCTAGATCAATTAGTAGTTGAATCAAAATTGTAAACCAGCACATATTTTCCAATCAATTCATGACTTGACAACGGTAGAAACAGCGGTTGAAACAGGTCTTCAGACATTACTGAATAGAAATTTGTATGGGAAGACTTAAATTCTAGTATAATTCAGAATACTGCAAAGGTCAACTTTTTGACATAGCACATAATCAACTTGAATCTTTAGTGTACTAACCATGTGTAGAGGACAGGGCTCAAAACAAGCCTGTTCCCTCCCCTTCCTCGCCTCATGTGCAGACAGTGCAACAGGGCATTATAGGAAATAGAGGCCTCTTACAGACTGCCAAAATAAAGCTGCTTCGGGTCTCTTTGGAGGTATGCTGTTTAAATGATGCATGCATCCTAAGAATCCGGAAGCTGCACCAAAGCTGCACTCCAGTGCTTAGGAATGGAGTGTGGCTTTGGCGCGACCTCTGGACTCTTAGGACCCATGCATCATTTAAATAGCATACCTCCAAAGAGACCCGAAGCAGCTTTATTTTGGCAGTCTGTAACAGGCCAGAGATCTCTTTCCACCTTTTCTATCCTCCTCCAGCTCTTCATCTAGCATGCATTACAATTCACTCATGAGCCAAGTAACTGACTCACATTAGGCTCACATGCCGACAGGAGAATCAGACCATCTATAGGTTTTTGGCTTTATAGAAAGTTATTACAAAACAAATGTTAAGTAATATTTTTCTCTTCTTTAACAATTAAAATCAAATGAAAACATTTATTCAGTTAATCAACAAGAAAACAAAGTAATCTATTAAAATTCCTTGTACTACATTAATTAGCGATTACAAGAGCCAATGTAATCATAGTTTATTTAACACACTGCTTAAAGCAAACCATAAAAATTACATTAAATGTTTAAACGGGACAGCTTTTTTTCCATGAGTAGTGATACTCCAATTTTACAAAGGGAACATGTATTGTAAATTATCATTACCTACTATACTGTAATCTTAATTACTTGTTCTCTCTGTTCATTTTCCTTTCGACATTCTTTATTAACACTGCAAGCCTTACAGGTTAATTGCACTCTGAATTCTCTATAAAACCTTTAGTTTATATCACACACCATACAAAGAACTGAAGTAAGCAAGCTGTACTTACTATACTATTCATTTCTGAAGAGTCGTAACTTCCACATGGATGGACACTGCCAATGGGCTCCAAACCTTCTTCATCCCACATATATGTCCCATCCGAGCTATCAGATGGAGAAAGCTCAAAGGAGGAGCCAGCCCTGTAGTCCATGTCGGAGGAAATCACATTGTTTCCAGCAGGATGCTTTGCACTTTCACTCTTATCATCTATTAGTTAAACAAAATCAAAGAAATCAGAAATATACATAAACTCATACTTTTTTCCAGTATTTCTGTGCTCATCAAGGAGCCAAACATCATGCCAAACAGTACAATACAGTAAAATAAAAAATTATAAATTCCTCAGCATTTATTAAGATATGCAAATTAAAACAGCAAACCATACAAAAATATGAGAAAATTAAAACACTGACAAAACAGTAATTTAAAAAGAGAGAGGACTTTGTAATTCTGATTATTTGCTGCTGTGCAACTCTCATGTAGTTGAGAAGACTAGATCTTTTCTTTCCCTTGCTCTTTCTTCTTTCCCCCTTTCCCAAATATATTATTTTTTTTATTGAAACATTTGACTGTGTTGTTTTAAAGAGGAATTTCTAACCTATCCATAGAAGAACTGAATAGCTGTAAAACTAATGTCATGGGATTTTCACAATGTTTTTTAAAGTCCTGCATTTCAGTTGGACTGAAAGAATAAGTCCTTACCTGAAGGACTTATAATACACAACTGGTCAGATTAGGGTATGTTAGGAGCTTCATCCTGTTGGCAAACTATCAAAAACTATTTCCTTGGGGAAGCCTTGTTAAAGAGGATCTGCTAGTACATTAATTCATCCTGTCTTCCAGAGCAGTAACATGGGCCCAAAACACAAAGACAAAAAGCACTGGCTTTGGGCCAATCCAAGGGTGTGGTATGCAGATGACACACACACACACACACACACACGGATCAGCCAGAAGTTGTACTGAGGCCACCTAAGGAGGCCCAAACTCAGCCGCAAAAGGAACAGGGGGGAAAAACGCTGCTTGCTCGCAGTCCGTTGTGATTACCACTGTCTCACTCGGCTCAGGGCTCTGCCCGCTCCAAGCCAAGGAATAATAAGACCAGTTGATTTCCTTGGGTGCAAATAATACACACACTTAATTGTTATAAAATTCAGTACAATTTAAGATACACCTAACTTTGCGTAAACTGCCTTCACTGTTTGTACAATGGATTTACAGCTGCATTTTTCCCCAGTTGTACATCAATGCTAAGAATCCAAATACTAAGCTTTCAGGAATCATAACAAAAAGAGGCATAGACAATTTCACAATTGCATGGATATGAGGGATGTTAACCAAGGATCTAGCCCCCAGTCACCCCTCTGTGACCCTTGATATCAAATTAATATCAAACAGGGAAGTTGTCAGCAAGCATCCAAAAGGGGGCTCCCCAGAGCAGGAAACCAGCCACACGGCCCCACATTGGGATACATGGATGGATCAGCATGAGAGAAGCCCAAGGCACTTATCCATGATGGGATCTCTCAGGATTGGAATCTGTATTATCTTTCACTAAGGAAATCGAGATACTGAGCTGGACTTGGATATTGTTTGAATACAGGAGACATAGGGAGTTTCATTCTTGGAATAAAACTCTTTTTGTCTAAGTACACTCATGCCGATTGTCTTGATGGTTTTGCACATTGCACCCCATTCTTCTCCCTGGGAAAGTCGCCAAGCCTTTCAACTCCTGAAACACTCCTGACACACTTCTTGCCTTGTGCCCAGACAATAGCAAAGCGGTCTAGTTTGAAGCCAGAAATAACTGTTAGATTTCAGCTGGTCACTTCAGTAGTTGCCTACCCCACGTCACTGGTGCCTACTGAGCTATCCGCATTCCGGTAAGCCCACAATCAGAGCTACACTTTGCGTCACTACAGTATTTCCTTAGTCACCTTGCAACTCGCTATTACCTACTAGATTTACATCATTAGTTCTTGTGAGTGAGAGTGAGAGTGTGTGCTTTTGAGTATGAATTCCTTTTTCATTAAGCTAATTTGGAAACAGCCTCTGGAGTTCTCTGGGTTTGGAACTGTTATATATAAAGGCAGAAATCCTGGCTTCCTGTTACTGAACCCTTCTCATTGCTTCCTATTGAGCTAAATTAATTTACCCATTGAATTTAATTTGTGGGGTCCTGTTGGGACTTCCTGCAATTTAGGTAACGGAGGTACAAACTGCTCTATCATTGATCCCACCAATTCTTAGAATTAGCTTTTTAGAGCCAACTTTCGTAAAACCTTTATAGGTATAATTTGCTAATGAGTGTTGAAATCAAAAACGAGGCAAAAATTGGAGTCCAAGGAAAAATGAGTCCAAGGAAAAACTTATTTTGGCCTCAATACAATGGTACAGTTGCACAAGCATGAGGCCCATTTAACTGCTAGAAATGAACCAGCAAGGAGAAACCCAGTGATTGTCTAAAAAAGGTTGTACAACTATTTCAAGCAGAAATAGCATGTACAGTGGGTCCTCTCCTTAGGCAGGGGATCCATTCCAGATCCCCCCACATAAGGGAAAATCTGTCTATGCTCATGCCCCATAGGAAATAATGGGGCGCGTGTATGTGGCGGTGCAGCGTGTGCACCACAGGCATGTGCGTCATTGCTGTTCTCCCCACGCGGCTTCCGCGTAAGCTGGAAGCTGCGTAAAATGCATCTGCGCATGGCTGGTGCAAATTGTACACTGCCTCTTGCATTGCCCTTTGCAAAACTGTTAAATCCAGTTAAAGTCCAGGTTTTTTGCTCCCCTAGTGTAACTTTGGATGTACAACCAAGTCTTCTAAAACTGGATTGAGCCATCTCTTATGTACTCTAATTCAGATATACCTTTGAAAGAATATGAAGAATTTACCAATTTGTAATTCACAATCTAACTTTCAAGTCCTTAACAGTGCAATCCTATATATGTCTTCTCAAAAATAAGTCCCCCTGTGTTCAATGATACTTACACTCAGAAAACTGGATCTAGGAGTTGCAGCTCAAGAAATGACAAACAATGTATAGCAGCAAATAGAAAGGAGACAAACTCCACATGGTGTTAAATGATCAACTGTTTATTTTTTTTAATAAACGCTATATGTTTTGGCCTATACAGAAGCAGGCATTTTTCAAGGGTTAAGAACAAAACAGATTATAGATATTGGAAAAAGATAGGACAACACTAAATTAATTGTCTTCCTTAAAAACTGTAAAATTGACACTGGACCATCTAACAGCACGTGGAGCTTGTCTCCTTTCTATTTGCTGCTGTATATACACATGGTTTTCAGTACTCTCTTTACCAAATTATGTATATGGACTGCAGTCTATTAAATGACAAAAGAATAGTAGCAACGTCTTTATGGACACCACATAAATATAACATATCATATATATTATCATACAGTAAGATTTTTTTCTTATCTAAAAAGAAAAAACACCAATATTTACCAGACACGTGTATATCCAGCCATTCATCAGAATTACAGCTGGGTTTTTCAATTTCTTTAAGAGACACATGTTTATCTAATGATACTCCATCCCCATGTTCCAGCTCTTGAACAGGAACCTCCTCTTCTCGGATTCTTATTGTTCTGTTGGGATCTTCTAAATCTATGAAGTCATCACTGAAGTCTTCACTCAGATCATTTTTCTCAGAAGAGGACAAGGAGGATATAGATATTTCATCGACATCACCATCCATGCATATTTTACAGCCACTTTCTACAAAATTATTATGTACAGCTTCTCCATCTTTTGTTCTTTCACAATCTTGTGAACCTTTTGCGTCAGTACTTCCAGCTGCATTGTTTGAAACTGAGTCTTCTACTGTGCAGCTTCCGGTATCTTTACTTCTACTGCCATCCACAGGGATCTTTCTACCCAAATTCGGATTGCTGGGCTTCAATAATGAAGGGCGCCCTGTCCTAAATCTGAGAGAAGGTGCCTCTCCAGATCCATTTGAGAGTGGCTGTTTCTTCAAACCAGGAGGCAATAAAGTAGCATATGTTCTAACAAAACCATACCTTAAAGGTTCATTACCATTGGGCACATCCAGCTGCCGTAAACTTCTTGACAAGAGATTTGATCTCTGAGATGTTCTAATAGCTAGGTGTTGGTTTTGATAAGGCCTTGTAAGATCCACAGCTCTATTAAAAGAATGTGACCTGGTCAGGGATGTAGGGGTCAAAAGAGAGCTTTGAATGGAATGTGAAAAGCTTTGTGACCTAACCATTTTTTCACAAGAAGATTTAACATTGTCTGTTGACTGTGATAGACTCTCCCCTGAGCTGCTCCTGGGGGCAGTACAATTTCCTCTACCCTTCTGCAATCCTACAGTTGGCTGACTTCCACAAATTCCATTTAGGTGTGATTTTGGAGCATTAAGTCCAGAATATGAAGTTCTACCTAACAATGTACTTTTGGTAAATGTAGCTGAACTAGAAAGCCCAGACAAACACTTTTGGTTTAATTCTTCTGTAGATGAAACAAGCATGCTATTTTGTTTTGCTGTTTTGGAAAAGGAACTATTTGAACCCACCCTGAGCACTTCTTTATCAACTGCTCTGTCAGACTTAGAGCATTTTTCAGAATCAGTCAATCTTTCGTTGGAATTCTGGCAGGAGCTAGATTCACTACTGATCTGCTCACCCAGTTGGTGCTTATTTGATTTTCGCCAGTTAAAAGAGAAGGAAGACATATTAATAGTGCCATTGTGCTTGCTGAACTTTTTATCAATGCTCTGAGTATTCCCTGATAAATTAAGAGCTGTTCCATTTGAAACTGTCTGAAGGATATTCCCAGCAGGTTTTGTTCCATACTTTGGTAACCTGGAGACCAAGGATGTTCTGATATGATTTTTATCTTCCATGAGCTATAGTCCATCCATGAGATATAGTGCTCTAACACTCTTTAACTCTGCAGAGAGAACAGAGAAAGAGAAAGAGATTAATAGCAGCATACATGTGGATATTATAGAAGCACACAGTAGATTATTTATAATAAATGTCATGCCCAAAAATGTCTTCTTATTGTTAACTGCCTTTGAGTTGACTTCAACCCATGATGACCCTGTGAATGAGAGACCTCCAAGTTACCCTATCCTCAACAGCCCTACTCAGCTCCTGCAGATTCATGGTCATGGCATCTTTTATTGAGTCTATCTATCAAGAATGTGACCTTCCTCTTTTCCTACTGCCCTCACTTTACCAAGCATTATAGTCTTTTCTAGTGAGTCATTTTTTCTTTTGATGTGGTGAAAGTATGACACATCAGTTCAGTCATCTTTGCTTCCAGCGAGAGTTAGGGCCTGATCTCATCTAGGACACATCCATTGGTCTTTTTAGCAGCATCAGTATTCTCAGAACTCTTCTCCAGTACTATAGCAAAGCATTTTATTGCATAGATCACAAGACACTATGGGTCACTCTTAAAGAAATGGGTGTGCTACAACATTTGAGTATTCTATACTCAGGACAAGAGGTTACGGTCAGGACAGAATATGGAGAAATAGAATGGTTTCCGATTGGAAAGGGGTCAGGCAAGGCCATATTCTATCCCCGGTCTATTTAATTTGTATGCTAAGAACATCGCACTAAATGAAGGAGGGAACTCAGAGGAGGGTAGTTTGAAAATTGGAAGAAAGAAAATAAACAATCTAAGAAATGCAGATGACACCATAATATTAGCAGAAAATATCAGAGATCAGAGAAAGACGTCTACGCATTCATGTTGGAATTTGTTTAAAAGGAACAAATATTTCAACTGGAGACCAACTAAAACTCTCAAATACAAACAACTTTACTACAATTTTCAGGAGGAAGAGGGACAGTAATACAAGAAGTGGATAATAATATCTAACATATACTATATGATAACTTCGTGGCAAATTTGGTATTAAATTTCACATCTGGGTGAAAACTGTGCCCCTTAATGCTTGAATGGGTGTAGGTTTCATCAGAACAAATAGTACTGTACATCTAAAATCTTCAGAAGTGACTCTATGGGCTGCAGACAATACACATCCTTGGTTTCACATTAAGACATCTATTAA
Organism: Sceloporus occidentalis; assembly: GCA_023333645.1. NCBI lineage: Eukaryota > Metazoa > Chordata > Lepidosauria > Squamata > Phrynosomatidae > Sceloporus > Sceloporus occidentalis. The sequence continues at coordinate 108,674,964 of JALMGF010000002.1, read as the reverse complement.
AATGTTGCTCTGAGCATTCTAAATTCCAGCTCATAACTGACTGCCATTCTCTCAGCACCTTGTTATAGTGTTCATGCTGAATAGGTGCTCTTCTCTGATCGTGAATCCACATGCAGCTATTTTCCCAAAGAAATTTCTAATGTTTTCAAGCACTTTGTGAGAACAGCTATATCTTATCTACCCATTTCTAAGATATTAAGAACCCCAGTAAAATGATATTGTTTCATTAACTGATGATATTCAGTACACAAAGTAGACTCAGCTGTATCATATAGAAGTAAACAAAATTATTTTGGCAAAATGGACTGATAGACTGTCAGTTTATGCATTACAGTTCCTCTCTATAAAAATGCAGAATTAATTTCCATGGCTGTAAGAAAACCAGAATTGATGTTTTGCAAGCATATCTGGTGACTTCTTAAAGACTGTTTAAAATTGCATACTAAATATGAGAATAACCAACAAAATAGAAATATTTTGGTATTGGATATTACATAATTTACATAATTTTGTTGTCTCAAATTCTGTGTTTCTATAAAATATTTTTATGTTTGTACAATGTATGCATTCATGTTTTTTATGGCCTGCAATGGACACTGAGAAGAGATGATGATGTAGTATCTATTACAACAATACACATGCCTACTACAATAAAACTAATACAGCTATTAGTTTGTGTTGCTCTATGGCTAGAAGGTAAATTTTTTACCCATAAAGACACTTTTTTAAAAATAGAATTATTCTACATAATAATTAGAAATAATTCTGTATTGCAATGAATTGTTATCATTTGCTTCTTGTCACTAAGATTAATAAGCATATTCTGATCATGGGTCATTGGAAACTCTACAAATCCTCACCATAATCTTTTACAGCAAATATACAAGAATCAGCTGCAAAAATACATTCATACTTTAGAAACAAATTCATAAAGAGAGATGGTAATAAGGTACCAAATTTCTTGTTACATTAATATATATCTTATCTATGCTAAGGATTAAAAATATAACTACTAAATTAGATCAAGCTTTTCAGTTTACAGACAAATGGCAACAGTCAAATCAATCTCCAACCAATATATTTGCTGTAGTTTCCAGCTGGTTATGACCTACATCTGTGCCTGTAAAATATAGGTCACATGAAAAAAGTCATTTAATTTGATGAAGCTTTGCGAATAGTTATTCAGTATTCAGCTATTTTCAACCTGCATTTCCTTCTTTTATTTCTACTAGTTACCTTATCCATTGTAGAATTATGCAGAGGAACTGTATGGCAGCAAAGGCAACACCCAGAATCCACACCAGACAGAACTGGGGTGTGTCTGCATCACTATGCCTAAAGGAATAGAAACTGATCACAGTTTTTACCCACCTCGAACAAGCTAGTTGTGTGTAGTGCTTTCAAGTAGCCTGTCAACATACAGTGACTTCATGAATTTCATAGCAATTTCTTAGACAAGGAATACTGAGAGACGGTTTTGCCAGTTCCTTCCTCTGAAATAGTGGCTTCTGCACCTGGTACTCATTAACAGCCTCCCAGCCAAGTGCTAACCAGAGCTAATCCTGTTTAGTTTCCAAGATCAGACAGGATTGGTGCCTTTAGGGTGCTGGCTTGTTAACCATCACACTAACCATAAAATTAAAATATCTCTTTTCTAACAGCCTATGAAGTCAGTTCTCATAAAGTTATAGTATTCCTGATATTTAGGTGTGTTTTAACAAAAAAGCCAAACAATCCTCAAATCAAGGTTGACTTTGACTTCTGTTCCTCAAGAATTTATAATCTATTATGCGTATTTGAATATCAGTGCTTGAATTACTAAAATACTGACAACAATGGTTATTAAACTATTGGATCATTTATTTAAGCTAGTCAAAAGAAGAAATGTTTACAAAATCAAAATTAAAAGTCTGAGACGGCACTGTGATCAAACTAAATTACTTATACTTGAAGTGCAATCAGTGATGTGCAATAACCATTTCATCTCGGTATGGACCACACTTCTCTTTTGTAGGCTTTAGTCCTACATACTTGTAAAGATAAAGGTAATGTCTATCATAACCGATTGTAGGGGGTGGTGCTTATTCTAAGCCAAAGAGCCAATGTTGTCTGGGAACTGCTCTGGTGGTCATGTGGCCAGCATGACTCCACCAAGCACTCTTATCGTCCCACTGAGAAGTAGTACCTATTTATCTACTTGCATTTGCATGCTTTCGAACTGCTAGGTTTTCAGAAGCTAGGACTAGTGACCGGAGCTCACCCCATCATGCAGCACCTAGGCCTCAAACTGCCAACCTGTCGATCTTGGAATCAACAGTCAGCGTCTTAACCACTTGAGCCAATGCATCCCATTACTTGAATGTAAATTCTACTGAAGTCAGTAGATAGCACTTCCACAGTAATTAGATATTCAGGACATCAATTAAACTCTCATTGCTTCCCTTCAACATTACATTTAGTTCTTCATCACTGCCTCAGGTCTGTTCTACTTCAGACAATTGTAAAACTTATAACAGGAAGACATTTCTAGGCAATGAGATACTTCCAGGCAATGGGACAGTATATTACAGGCCTTCCTGTGCTATGAATGGAAATGTGGTGATGAAACTGTTTACAAACAAGTCTTCACTAACTATTCTATAATCATTTGCTCAAGAGAAGCAGCAGAAATTGATTTTTAGCAGTCTATAAGCAAACCAAATATCTATTAACATTTCAAATTTAGGAAACACCAGATAAAATGTAACAGAATATATGAAGGTTTATATCTATAACAGTAACCCATAATCCAATAAATTGCTATTTGTTTTGCATCAAAATGAACATTTAACCCTGAATAACTGAACAAGTTAATTCCACTGTAAGTTTAAAAACAACTACAGTAGAGTTTCGATTATCTGACATAAATGGGCCGGGTGATAGTTGGATAACCGAAAATGTCAGATAACTGAGACTCTACTCTAGTTAGTTGCCCAACTATCAATCACCAGAATGCTTAGTTCTTTGAATAAGTTAATTCTTACCATTATATATTGTATCCATTTTAATACATTAATAAGTATGTTGTTAACCATGTTTGCTCCCAGTATTATATTTCCTGTTTTTCTCTCATTCATTTAACACAATTGAGAACTGTTAGAAAGCTGTTTTCTTCTATGAGTTATTTGGTTCTGCTTCGGACTACTTTGGATCACCCATCTCTTAACTCTAATAAAGGATGCCACCGGAACAACCTGCCTTGAAGCACTGGTGAACTGCTATCAACAGGTTATCTATTATCCAACGAACAGTACTGTTTCTTATTTTGCAGTGAATGTCTTTTCAATATCAACTTATTAATATTGAAGAACATTTATATATTTCCAAAGTCAACCATGCAGGTATCTATTGTAATTAACTGGCATGAGGTTGGGAAGCCATTGTGGATGAGAATCTCCATTATCTAAAATACTTACCACGCTCCAGAAAAATAAAATTAAAATAATTGGAAATTATCTCATGCCCCCCCCCCCCCCCACATACCATAAAAAATATGTACACAGCATCAACAAGTGCTAACTCTGGATCACAAGGGATAACTATTGGTGCCGCCCACTTCCCTTCATATAATATAAGGAGTAGCCAGAGGGAAATTCTGTGGATGTTATGATTTGTCCTCAGAAAGGACCATATTTACTTCATTTTTTCCCTCTCTGTTCACCAGATTCCTGATGCCTGCAGATTCTTCTCATTTCTAATTACTGAACCAAGTTCAAGTCATTACCAGCTGACCTATTGGCACAGGAGAAGTAACTGCAAAACTGGAAGTAAAAGCAAGTTGAAAGGGAAGATTCTGGCATCCTTGGTTGCTGTAATTAACACTATGTTACAAAGCAATAGAGTTACTAATGATGCTATTATCTCCAGCAGACAATCTCAGTGCAGATAAATATTGCACTTTAATACATGGAGTAATAGTATGCTACAGGCCACTGAACTGGAGTAATCACTTATTCCCTATTCTTAAGCAGGTCTGCTATTGCAGAAAATCATATGACCAGGCCCTTACAATGTTATGTCACACATGTTTCTCAAAAGGAAGCCTCATTATGCTCAAGGGCATTTACTCTGCTAAGTGTATATATGGGCTTGCAGCCTTACAATACAATCCTGTGCACCTTTATTGGATATAAATTCCACCAAAATCCAGTGAAATATATTTACTTTAAGTCTGCTAACTGCAGCCTTCATTGTTATAAATTACATTGTGCCTTAAATATTAATGGACAATTTAATATACTATGTGTGTACTTTTAGTGATCCTAAGAAAATTCACGCCAGCCAAATTAATGCAGTATAGTTTACTTCAGAGCACTTAGTTAAAAAGGATTGCATGACACTATTTGAACATTCTCCCATCTAGTATCTAATCTCATCAGCTAAATTCACTTAACGCTGGACAGTATTACTTCACTGAGCATTCCTATGAAGTGGGACATTTACTTCGCCTTCATCATACCAAATCAAGAAAAGGCAAAAGTATTTCAATACTAACACAGATCACAAAATGGTGTTTCCAAATTACATTGTCTTCCAGAATCCAAAGATACTAATATTTTCAAAGAGAGGGGCAGGAAGAACTGCAGGCAGACTTTTGCTTGCTCCTACAGATATCATATCATCCTGCAGATCAACCCTACTGATAAACCACAGCAGCATCTGCAACATGGTAGTTGAAGTCAAGCTTTATCATGAGAGAGAAATACTTATACCCCAAAATGTGGTGGATTAATAAGACTGTGTGATTTAAAGTTATAAACTGTGAAAGTACAATCCAAAGAGCAAAGAATATAACATTTATAATTTGAAATTATGTTTGCTTGTTTTTTTTAACTGCAATACAATCCTCCAAAGAAGAAGAAGGGGGGGGGGGGGTCACTGACGGATGTAAATGAAAGGAGGAGTTGCAAATTTTTCCTTATTGTTTCCCCAGACATCCTTAGGTTTTGGGGGGATCCAAATTATTATGTATTGTAGCAAAACAAGTATTAACCAAAGAATTACATCGGTAACTAGTCTAGTAGAGAATCAATTAGTTCATTTGTAGGAAGTAAATCCTAAGCCTACACACACCAGGGCTATCTGAGGAAGTAGACTGAAGTCTACGAAAGCTCATGCTGCCAAATTTTTCTTTCAGTGAGTCTCAAAGGTGCTACAAGATCAGGGCTATCTTCTGTTCTATTGGACAATATGTGATGGGACCTGTGAGGCAGCTGAAAGAGTAGGAAACTTACGTTTTCGAAACTTCCTTATTTTAGCTAGATGCTAGTTAACTATGGCCTCAAACAGTTGGCTCAAAAGGGCTGTCATCAGGCCAACCATGACACACACACACGGATTACTCTGAGGCTGAGTGGAGAAGATGCCAGGGCCGCCAAATGCAGCCCAAAACCAGTCACACAAAGAGTGGTTTCTTATTTTATGTATTTACTTATTTATTTAATATGCTACCTTTCTCCTTGGAGGGATCCAAGGCGGCTCACAAATAAAACATTTAAAAACTCAATAAAATTCAAAACAATTAAAAAGATCTACAACCAATATAAAACCACACAAAAATATACAAAAGTTAAAAACAAACTAAAAACCCACCTGTTCCATAAAAAACACCCTGCTATGCATTATATACCAAATGCCTGCCTGCATAAAAACATTTTTACTTGCCAGCGAAAGGCCAGCACAGAGGGGGCTAGTCTAGCTTCCCGCAGAAGGGGGTTCCTCGGGGGCAACGGGGGGGGGGGGGGACCATCAAGAAGGTTCTCTCTCGAGTCCTTACCAGGTGAGCCTATGATGGTGGTGGAACCAAGGAAAAGCCTTCTCCTGAGGATCTTAAGGCTGTAGCAGGTTCATATGGGGAGATACAGGGCCTAAACAGACAGGCCAAAATAAAGTTGCTTTGGGTCACTTTGGAGGTATGCTGTTTAAATGACACACACATATTCAAAGGCCAGAAGCTGTGCCAAAGCTGCACTCCAGTCCTTAGGACTGGCCTCTTTGGATGTATGCATCATTTAAGCAGTACACTTCCAAAGTGGCCCAAAGCAGCTTTATTATTAAGCTTTATTTATATAGCGCTGTAAATTTACACAGTGCTGTACATACAATCTTTTAATTAGACGGTTCCCTGCCCTCTGGCTTACAATCTAAGAAGACACGACACAAAAGGAGAAGGTAATGGTGGGGGGGAAGGGGATGAGGTCCAGTGGTTCTTCTCTTTTGGCCTGTCGATTCGGGGCCACAGTCTCTGAAATATTCTGGACCTAATCCTTGTATGGAATGGCCTGTCGGAGGAGATCCGTCATATTACCACTCTTGAGGCTTTAAAAAAGCTATCAAAACGGATCTCTTCTGGCAAGTCTTTCTGGACTGACCTTCCCATTACACTGATGTAGACTGCCCTTCGTTTGCCCAAATATCTCTCCCCAATCTTGCCTATTTTAAACTGATTTTAATTAGTATTTATAGTGTTGGTATTTTAGTTTTAAAGTAAGAGATAAGGGGATATGTAATTTTAATTTATGTATGTATTCGATTATAACTCACATTGATCCTTCTGGAAAGGCAAGATATAAATAAAATCTATTGTTATTGTTGTTGTTGAGCTTTATAGGTCATGACCAGCACTTTGAATTGAGCCCAGAATGAACTGGTAACCAGTGAAACTGTTTTAACAAGGGAATTACATGGTTTCTGTAACTGGCCCTGGTCAGCATTCTGGCTGCGGAATTTTGGACCCACTGAAGTTTCCAGACAGTTTCCAAAGGGAGCACCACATAAAGTGTGTTACAGTAGTCCAAACAGGATGTAATCAAGACATGTGTCACTGTAGCCAGATCTGATGTCTCAAGGAATGGTCACAGCTGGTGCACAAGTTTTAGCTGTACAAATGCATTCCTGGCCACTGCTGAAACCTGGGCATCGAAGCTCAGAGCCTGGGATTTCATGGGGAGTGTAACTTCATCCCTGATCTGCCTTACAACTCACCAGGAACACCTCTCTGCCAAGAGATCCAGCAGGACCAACAAGGATACACTCCCCCTGTCCAGTTCCCTGTGGAGGTCATCCACTGTGTAAACCTACAGCACTTTATAAATAAATCTTAATAATAATAATAATAATAAATCTGTCTCCGTCTCATAACCAGGTCAGAAGCCAGATTGAAATGGATCTAGATAACCTGTTTCATCCAGAAACCCCTGAAGCTGAGAGGTCACCACTTGCTCCAGAGCCTTGCCCAAGAATGGAATATCAGAGACTGGCCAACAGTTATGATGGGATCCAGGGAGGTCTTTTTCAGTAACGGCCTTACCATAGCCTCCTTTAGACAGAATGGAAATCTGACTTGCAGCAGTGAGGCAATTCACTCCCTTACCCACTAGTCCAGTCTGGCTGCTTTCAGAAGCCAGGAAGGGCAAGGATACAGTATGCACGTCGTGGCCCTCACTTCTCCAAGGATCCTGTCCACATCCTCAGGCTTTTTTGATAAATCACTGACATTATTTTTTGTCTTTCTAGCCAATCCTGACCACTGACGAAGACTTTCTGTCGAAACGCATTTGGTCTTATTTGATCAATTCATCACTTGTAATGGGCTTGCTATGTTATCCCTCCCATCTGTTTCCTTGGAGATGTTGAAAACTTCATTTGTATTTGTATTTGACATGTATGACATCTCCATATACTCGATTTATTGGTTGGGATTTATAGTTCCTTAGCCTAGTACATATTGGTTACACCAGCTCTTTTACTCATTTGTCTCATAAGCTTTTGATTTTATCTTTGGGCTCTGCACACAGACCACAGCATTTTTGTCTATCTGCAGGATTGACTTTATTTTACCTATCCCTCCCATTTTTTATCCAACTCTTCTCGTTTGCTTCCAATAAAACTATTGCTATTTTATGATCATTGCTCCTTTTTTCCCCTAGACTTTTTTGTTCTGCAACTCACAGTTTGGGCTTAGGGTCACACATCTGTGTCTTCATCCACATCCTCAGGCTTAACAAACTAAAACTTATCCAACAATACAGGAGAAGCAGGACAGTCCCTTTGAGGACTGTGGTAGTTTGCGCCCTTCAAACCATGGTGTCTGGTTGTTGCGGCCTCTGGCTGCTCCTTTAGCCCTATCTGCTTCACCCCTTTGTTAACTTCAGTCTAATTTGATTCTGGGCAATTTCCCACCCCGCCCCCGCAGTTGCTATACCCCACAGCACCCTGATCAAAATGATCCACTGGACTTCCAGAGGCAATGAGAAACTTTTGTGGATTTCATTAAGTTAACTTACAGTAGGATTGAAGTCAGAAAGTCCTCTGAAGAAATTTCAGCATTTCAGGAACATGTCTTCACTCTCCTATAAATATTAAAAAATACAGATTTTTAAAAAAATCCAAGTTCATCCCTCACATTCTACAAGCATTGATGTTTCACAAGCTACAATCACAGTGAGAAAATATACTCACTTCTTGGACAAACTATTATTCTAGCTGAAGTAACTTGGACAACAATTATTGTAACTGAAATAAGCTGCTATTTTGTAAGCAGTAGCATCAGCTTTCCTTTTGCTATATTTTTAAAAAAAATATTCTAGGCTTTGTAATTGCTTTTTAGCAAGTATAATCAACACAGCAATGGCTTCTGTAGGTACTACTAATGCATTTCTGATGTAGGGCTAAAAGTACCAGTCTGGCAGTATAAACCACACCCAGGCACACCAGGCTCTGAGATCTCAGAAGCCAGGCGTCATTACAGCCTCATCTGCGTAGTCAAGCACACCTAAATTTGCTAAGGGTTTGGTGTACCTTATTCTGTAGACAAGTAAGCTGTTAAGTCTTGCAGAACTACTAGCTGTCAACTTAAAAGAAAAGAATGCAAGTATCCTCACAGCAGACGAAATTTTAAAAATATGTCCCTGAGAATTTATCACGAGTCTTAACAAAATTGATTTCCTTACTAACTAAAATAAAATCTACAGCATCTTGTCCTTTGGCAGATGACTAAAATTATTTCTTTTTAAAAATCTAAATAGGAACATGAATTTCAAGACAGACCTATTATTCACATCTGACATATTTTTAACAAAAGCATTCCTTATTTTAACCGTTATAAAATATTTCTTATGTTCTCAATTTAGAATTAAAGCAAACTATTTTAAAGTATTGTTTGTTTTTTAAAATGTGCACTTCTGCAACCAAGACATTATCTACCCAATTTAAAACAATGTATGAACAAAGTTTGCCTTTGTCTTATTAAGTTTAAGTCAAACTCTAACTGCAAGAGTGCACAAAAAGTTGTTGCACAGTTGCTATGTGCACTCAGCCCTCCCACTAAATGCCTATCAGATATGAGAAGCCTGAAAGAGAGCCCCCATTTGATTACCCCAGGGAAATTCCCTTCCCTCCACCAAAGGCAACTGAGCATGAAGATCAAATTGTCCTCTGCATCCCAGTAGCGATTTAACACATAAGTTGTACTTAAAGAGTCAACATCATAATGTGAACTTTAAAACAGATAATGGTGATGTAGAGCTGCGGTCTATTATCATTTTCATTTCTTCAGCACTCAGCTTCATAAATGTATCCTTATCTCCATGTACAGCAACCTCTTGAGGCTGTGTAACAGCTACAAATGCAGTATGCCAGTGATTTCTCAATTTATACTTAATGGCAAAGCACAGTTTGTGAAATATCTGCTTTGGAAACCACCTTAAAACCATGGTCCGACTGTCTCTCACAAAGCACAGATTGTGAATCAATATTTTAAAAAATCAGTTTGCCTTCTCATATGACTGCAGCATGTTTCTTACATATGGATTAAATTGTTTGAACCCAACCCCTTCTTCTCTCTACACCAGCTGGCAGGAAGCTGAAAGGATCAGCGAGATGGGTTAAAAAAAAAAGGTTAACCACAAAGAAGAAAAGGAACATCAGGAAGGTGGATATAGCAAGCATAAATGTTCTCAGAATGGGCTGAATGATAAACCTTTCTCCAAATTATGAGGACAACGTTTCAATATCGTTAATTATTAATTCTATTGCATTTGCAGTTTGCTATTTGAGAAACTGGGTTCAGAAATTATAACTTTCCTATAGTCACAGAACTGTGAAGTTTGGGGAAAGAAACCTCAGTATTTCCTTTCCCAGGAAGACAAGTTTGCAATGAACCACTATACATACACCCACACATAATAGCACTACTTTATTCCTTGTCCCATATTCAGAAGGAACAGCTTCTGCATAATTTTAGTCAGTTCAAGGTCAAAACAATATGCCATCTGCGCTCAAAAGAATGGGTTAACTCACACAGGGCACCTCACACATAATACCCAGACAGAGGAAAGTGTCTGACACAGAGACACTCCCACAAACAACACAAGGCCACCTCCTGCTACAAGCCAATAATCAGACAAAGGGAGGGAGGAAGGAGAGGAAAGGAAAGGACTGCAGTTGTCTCCTTATAAGTCCCACTTTTTTTAGTGGAATTTACTTCCCACTAAGCATTCCCAGTATTGTACCCCGAGTTAAAAAACTAGGGTACATCTACACTGTAGAAATGATGAACATTGACACTACCTTTAAGTGTTGTAACTCTTATGGCATCCTGGGAATTGTCATTTTGCAAGTATTTTTGCTTTCTCTGCCAAAAAGTTCTGGTGACTCACCAAACTACAAATTGCAGGATTCTGTAGGATGGAGCCAAGGCAATTAAAGGGGTGTCAAACTGCATTATTTCTACAAGGTAGATGCACCCCTTGTATGGACTTACCCTGACATAATGTTTCAGTGCAAGAGTTAAATCCAGAAAAATAAAACAAGTATCCCAAACTCATTAATACCCCGATTCCTCAAAACTCAGTGTGCAAGAGTCTTTCAGGTCAATGAGAAGCATTTTTCAGACAGTGAGATGGCTGGAGCCAACGCCTATATTTCTAGATATTAATTGCTGACTAGGAGGATAGCTCCATGTGGGGCAGCCCCATCTCTGATGTAAATGTAGCAGAGAGCTGGTGTGGAGTAGTGGCTTGTGTGTTGGACTACGACTCTGGAGGTGTGTGCGTTTTGTGTGCCTTCAAGTTGTTTCTGACTTATGGCAAATCTATAACAGGGTATTCTTGGCAAGATTTGTTCAGAGGTTTGCCAATGCATAGTCACACTCCAGTGCACCAACCACTGCGAGGACTACCTGTTAATGTTCATAGAAGAATGTCTCTGTCTGGCCAAAGCCACCGAAATAAGAACATTGTCAAGAGTTACACTACCCAAAGGGTAAAGTTACACTACCCAAAAGGTAGAGTTACACTACCCAAAGTACGATGAATAACTGAAATTGGCAGATAACATTTGCTCAAGACATGGTAGCTACATGCTCTAGTTGGTCTGTTATAAACCACTACACCACACTGGCTCATGACTCTGGAGACCAGGGTTCGATTCTTGTGGAAGAAAACCCCACAACAGGTCCGACTTTGGGTTGCCATAAGTTGGAAATAACTTGAAGGCACCAAACACACACACACACGTTGAAAGCCAGCGCTGTGCAGTGGTTGGAGCTGGAGCCTTGGACTATGATTCCCATGAAACCAGCAGGGTGACCTTGGGCAAGTCACACACTCTCACCCCAGAGGCTGGCCATGGCAAACCTTGCTCTGAAGAAACTTGCCAAGAAAACCCCATGAGAGTGTTTGAAACCCTGCTTGGGCCACTGAAAGTCACTGGGCAAGTCACACTCTCTCAACCCCAAAGGCTGGCCATGGCAAACCCCTCTTTGGAGATAAGGTTTGCCTTAGTAGATAGTAAAAAACCCAAACAAACAAGGCACACATTTCAAGGAAATGAAGTCACCTCCACCTCCTTCTTTCTTTCTCCAAATCATGACACAGGCCCTTTTTCCCTGGCCTGGGATGAGGCTGTCTGTCTGCTCATGAGAGAGGAGGAGGAGGGAGGAGCAGGGTGATGCATCTGCATCATCATCATCAGCAGCAGCATCAGAGCCAAGAAGAGCATCCTCCTCGCGGCCTGCAGAGAGCAGCCAATCACACCCACCCAGACACCATCATATTTGGAGAAAGGTGGGGAGGGAGAAGAGGAGAAATGGGGGGGGGGGAGGAATACACAACACACTACTTATTTGGGCTGGGATACTTATACCCAATACAGTACTTATTTGGAAGTCAAAGGCTTTCATGGCCCACATTCCTAGTATTTTTATGGGGGTTTTGGGCTATGTGGCCGTGTTCTAGAAGAGTTTATTCCTGACGTTTCGCCAGCATCTGTGGCTGGCATCTTCAGAGAATGCTGCCATGGAAGAGAGTGGTGTGTGTGTGTGTGTGTATCTATTTAGATTGTAAGCCTGAGGGCAGGGAATCGTCTAATTAAAAATAATAATTGTGAGATGCTCTGAGAACCTTTAGGGCTGAAGGGCGGGGTATGAATAGTGTAATTAATAATAAATTATTTATATATATATATATATATATATATATATATATTGTGTGTGTGTGTGTGTGACCCTGGGGAGTTATCTCCATGTCAATCTGTATATTGTTCTTATTTGGGGGGTGCAGGGTGACCAGAGGCCCTCTCCTCCTTTTCTTCCAGGATGCGTCCTCCATTCCCATCTTCTTCTCTCCAGGAAGAATTTCCAAGCTGTCCTCCATTTTGACCCTGGGTTTGTATACCTATGGCTATGTTGTTGTAGGCTTTTATTGGGCCACGTGTCCTCCATAGACATATACTGGCCTCCATTTATGGCTAGGTTGTTGTGGGCTTTCATTGGGCCATAGGTCCTCCACATATACATATATATAGTCTCCATTTGTGGCTATGTTGTTGTAGGCTTTTATTAAGCCATATGTCCTCCATATATATATATATATATATATAGCCTCCATTTATGCCTATATTGTTGTAGGCTTTTATTGGGCCATATGTCCTCCATATACATATATACATATACATATATATATAGATATATATACATATATATATGTGTGTGTGTGTATATATATATAGCCTCCATTTTGTGGTGCCTGCTCCTCCTCCTCCTCCTCCCTGGAGGTGAGGACACACACCTGGCTGAGCTGCCTTCCTGGGGACCTCCTCCTCCTCCTCCATCACTTCCAGGGCCATTCTGTTCTGTTTGTTCCTCCCTGCTTTCCAAAGGGGCTTTTCCAATAAGCAAAGGGAGGGCACTCACCGCAAAGGCAGAAGATGGACTCTCTCTCTCTCTCTGGCTGAGATAAACGATGGAGCAGGGTTCTCTCTCTCTCTCTCTCTGAAAGCCGGCCACAATATCCTCTTAGGACCCGCCCTCCCTTCTCATAAACACACGCCCCGGAACTGGCTGCCGGCCTCCTGCCTCCTCCTGAGCAGCAATAGCAACAGCGCCAACTAGCGGGCGGCGCGGGGTTGACGGCTGGCAGCTGACGATGACGTAATGCCACTTTGCACTGCGCAGGCGTCAACTACATCATCATCATTACCGCCCTCCTCCTCCCCCCCCCCCCCTTGGCCTCTCTCTTCCTTGCGCTCTCTTCTTTCCTTGCCCCCTCAGACTCCTCCAACGCGGACGTAGAGCGGCATTGCGCACGCGCGCTTCGCGTTTACTGGGCGGCGACGGGAAGCGCGTGCCCGCAGCCCTCTCTCCCCCTCCCCTCGCTCGCTCTGCCTCTGTGTCTCTCTCCTGCCCGCAGCGCGCGCGCGCACAGCCCAGTCCCAACGTTCCAAACGGTCCTTGTCTCTCTCTCTCTCCCAACGTCTTTTTTTTCCCGCTCAAATTTCAAACCAGCTGCCCTGCACTGGTCTAATAGTCATTGTTTTGTTGTGTGCCTTCATTCAAGTCTGCTTTTTTTACGACTTCAACTTTAAAAAGGACTAGGTTTTTTTATTGTTAGTTTAGGCAAATAAATACATATTACACAGTATGAAAATCCATAAGCAAGAAAAGGTTCTGAGGATGGATGTGATGGAAATGTAATGATCAGGAGTCAATAAAGGAGCTTTGTGAAGACATTATAGCAAGCAAAACGTGTAAAATTCAGGACAGCAGTGTTACAGTAAAGATATACTCTCAGTTTACACAGAAGAAACTAAATTCTCCATATTAACATGATTTTTATCCCACTTTCTCCCTCCCCCCCCAATGTTCAAAACAGCTTACAGGAAAAGCTTACAATACAATATAATACACAAGGCAAACTTGTGCCTACTTTTGACAAAGCAAATGGCCAGACAAGGCTTTCCCATGTCCCTGCCCCATCATAAATGAATCTTTTCTTACAGCATGCTTGAGCCAGGTTTCTGGGTAGTATGAAACCTCATATATGGAACACATCTTTTGAATTTTGTGGGTTTGTATGAGAAACTTGTACAGCCATGCCAGCCCTGGGGCTCTTATACTTTGTATTACTGTATAGAAGTGTGGAAATAATTTACTACCTGTTACATCATATTGCTGGAAGCAAGAGGAGTTCTTGACTCAGCACATCCAGATCTAAAAAGAGGCACACCATCAGCTTAATTATGATAATGCAAAGGAGGAAGATTGTTAAAATGATGCTAGCACTGCTTCAGTGTTCACTGCATTGTGTGGAAATTGCTTGTGATCACCATTTTGGTTGTTCTACACAGGAGGGCACTTTTGCTTACAGACAGCACTGGCCATCAGATGCATACATTTCTGAAGAAGCTTGTTGTTGTTATTTCTGACGTATGGTGATCCTAAGGCAAACCTCAGCAAGATTTGTTCAGAGGGGGTTTGCCTTTGCCTTCCTGTGAGGCTGAGAATGTGTGACTTGCCCAAGGTCACCCAGTGGGTTTCCATGGCTGAGCAAGGGATTCAAATCCAGGTCTCCAGAGTTGTAGTCCAGCACTCAAACCACTACACCACACTAGTTCTTGGAGGAGAATATCTTGGGACGACAGGGTACCCATGAACCCCTTGTCCTGCCACCTTGAACCAAAACAGCAAGCAACATCAGCAGTAGCAGATGAAGAAGTCCAGTCTTGTGAAAGACCAACATGTCTGCTATGTCCTTTGCAATGTACCTCTGCCCAGAGATTCAGAAACAAGAGTAGCAGATAAACACCTGAGATATGCAAAAAACAAACCTAACATACTGTACGTCATATAACTAATACACTGTACAAAAGTGTACAACCCCTGTCCAGCCACTCTTCAGTTTCAGTGTTTATATTATAAACCATCTTCAGAACTCCAGGTCGTAGGTGGAGTATAAACACTTTCCCCATGTTTGTGTTTTTACCCCCTGACTACCATAAGTGGGAACTATCCCAGATTCCCAGAGCCAAAGGAGAACGGCTTTTTGCCCCCTTTTCCTGCCTGACTAAAGCCTTTTACCTATAAGACTTCCCTATTCTTCTCTACTTTCAGCAGGGAATGTTACTGTCTTATCAATTTTTCTCCCTGGAACTGAACTTCTGGCCTATCAGCCAGTCTTCACCGGCTTAGTTCACCACCGTTATCCATGTCAGTGTCACTATCGTTTTCCTTTCTTAAATGTATGTTAGAATCAGAAAGCTGGACGTAGCCACAAGGGTCATACAGTCCAACCCCTTTCTGCCGTTCAGAAACACAGGATCAAGGCACTCCCTGTGACAGATGGCCACCCAGCCTCTGTTTAAAAACCTCCAAAGAAGGATACTCCTTCACCCTCCAAAGGAGTGTGTTCCACTGTCGAACAGCCCTTACTGTCAGGAAGTTCTTCCTAACGTTTAGGTGGAATCTCTTTTCCTGTAGTTTGCATCCATTGCTCTGAGCCCTAGTCTCCGGAGAAGCAGAAAACAAGCTTGCTCCATCCTCAATATTGCATCCCTTTAAATATTTAAACAAATATTTAAATATTTAAACAAATATTTAGATATTTTAAAAACCCACAAAAAACTATGGGTGGTAATTGTTTGGGTCTTCCCCCCCCCTTTTTTTTTTTTTAAGAGAGGGACAACATTTGTCATCCTCCACTCTATTGGGACCTCTCCTGTTCTCCAACAATTCCCAAAGATTATTGACATTGAGATTACTTCTCAATGTCAAGATTATTGACACTGAGATTAATTATTGACTCTGAGATTACTTCTGGCAGTTCTTTTAATGCCCTTACACATAGTTCATCTGGCCCTGGAGGCCTGAATTAATTTAGAGTAGCCAGGTATTCTTTATCTATTCTGTGCTGCATTTCTCTTACAGCATCATCTGCTCCATATTTTCCCCAGGGTAAACACTGTTTTAATGTTAAACACAAAGAGGCAAGAGGGAACAAATGGTAATAAAAGAAAGTGGGTGTAACATGTTGGCTCATCCAAGTGAAACATGTTTTAATATACTTTAATTCTGCACTTCCACATAGTACTATTTCGAAGGACTCTTGTCAGAATGTAAAGTTGCCTTTTCTCCAAGCAGTTGACAAACCGCGGTAGTTTTTGTCATGTATAAATGGGCAATAAAAACTGAGTCATCAGTTGGCTAGATTTGTTTTTGATCAAATTCATATTTGGATCAAATTGTTTATAAGACAACAGCTTAGTGCACAACCCATTTGCCAATGAAGCACCCCGCAGGCAGCATGGTTGCTTTCAGCTGTTTATATATTGATGATCTTGCGCACTGGCTATCTGAAACAAGATTTAAATGTAAAAAGTAAGGGGTAGGGAGAATCCTGCCAGTTAAGAGGGACTTTCATTGAACAGATTCCCTTTAAATTACAACATGGCTGGAAATTTGCACCAGGTCCTCTCTCAGTCTTTCTCTCAGATTTAAGGATTAACACATACCACACACTTTATTTCCTCAAAACAGACCATTGATTTTTTGCTCCTGCCTCAAGTTCTGATATTTGTCTGTTTTTGAGATTTGCTCAAACCTACAATATTTTAAAAGGTAGCTTTATTGCCCCATTTTAAGTCCCTCTGCCCCTCGCAAGTAAGCGAGGGACGCAGATTCAAAGTCTGCACAAACAGAGGGACGACTTTTAAAAGGACTCAGTTGGTGCTAATGGAAAACATTTGAAAACTGACTGCTGTACAGGTGTTAGATGAAGGCGTTTTTCAGGATGATGCTAGACAGCAATAAAGAGCATTTAAATCTTGTTTCATTTTTCACTTGTAAATGAGACCATAGCTGACCTTAATCTCTTTTTTAAAATCTGTCCTGGAAAAAGCTGAAGCAATAAATCAAAATAAGCATTTATTTTTATTATGCTTCCCATATTAAATAATTAAATACTTTCAAAGAAATAACTTTCAAGATTCAGAATAACAAAAAATTCTTATACGTATGTATGACAACATATGCAGAAGGTGGAGTTTTTACTGTGTTCATAATGATTTCCTTTCTTTTCACAGTATTCACATCAAAATTCTGGAATCTAGGCTAACTTAAATTGTCATGACTAATGTGACCATTGATTTCACTGGAATTTAAGTGTGATTAAAAGTTATGTTTGATATCAATGTAAGGGTTTTTTAAAATTCTCTTTTATCTTGTCTTCTCCCTTAAAATGCTTTTTTAAAAAGCATGTTAGGTTTAGGTAGATAGCTGATAGAGTGAACTATAACCACAAACACATTCAACTATTTCCTGTAAAAGGAAATGATCTTGAAAAAGTTCTTACTACTCTTTTATAACTTCTAGACATTACTTTTTTGGACTACAGTTCCCAATCCTATGTTTGCTGGGGGATCCTAGGAGCTAACGTAACTTTTCAAGCTGTGACTCTAGCAATGGTGTCACTAGGGTTGGTGTAACTTGGTGTGATACCTCATAGTGTCACCCTTTCATTTGCCTTCCACACCCACATAGAATCCTTAGTAATGTTGTTTTGTACTAACATTACTCATAAATCGTAATTATCATATGTCACCGATTGTAATGGCAGTAGCTGTGACATAAACAACCAGCAAAATTAACATTATACGTTCAGATTGCGATATCATGCACATAGCCTAAATGTATTTACATGTACATAGTTTCATATGGTTAAAGTGAACATTTGGTAAGGTGTGATGCTGTTAAAGAATTTTTTTAAAATAATTTAAATATTTAAAATGTTAAATATAAACTTTTTTTTCCCAAAAACAAAAACTCGGGGCCTATCCTTTCTCCTCCCATTTAGCTCCACCCCATATCATCTCTCAAGCTTTTTAAAGGGATACAGATGAACAACACTGCCCCTTTGCCAAAAGGCAGAAGTTTGGGGAGCAGTGCCCCCCCCCTTTGGGTGTCACCTAGTGAGGTCTGTATCCCCCTACACAATGCAAATGATCCCCTGGACCGATGTTTAGTCATTGGATCACAGTCAGTTTATCACGATTTTCTACACCTAGAGGGCAAGGCATTTCCAATGTTTCCTGAATATTTACAAGCACAGATCATGAGGAATAAAAATAGATTTGAATCCTCTTGTAACCTTTTGCGAAGGTACGAATTCCAATCATCCTTTAATGGGTTACTGACTGAAAACAATTGTAGAAATGATTATATAAGATAAAGATAAGCAAAACTAAGACATGGGAGACATGAGGGAAAAAATCTAATTCAGATGGCATCATATATCAAGGAAATGAAAAAGAATGAATTTTAGGCTGAGTAACTAAAGCTTGAAAATTGAAATCAAAAGCAGCAGGGGAAGCTTCTATTGCAGATATATTGCATGTAATGTAAAAAAAAGCACTTACATTGAAAACAATAGAGTGTTCTTGATTGCGTGTTTGGCCTTCTTCCATTTCTAAATTGCTTTCTGTTATCTGTGCAGATGTATTTCGAACCACAGACTGTAACTGCAAGTTGTGTTCGGTTCTGCCCTGTATTTTTTATAGCCTCTAGCATCCTTCTTTTTTTCCAGGATGATGGACTTCAGTGGATACACAGCGTAAGTGCTGAGATGAACAAGAAGTTGAGTGTCTCAAGTGAACACTGCTTAATTATGTATGGCCAGCTGCTTTGGCTGACTATGATACATATGTGCCACACAAGAACTGGCAAGGAGGGTTAGCGAGGGACGAAAATGCATGTCTGCATTTCCAATTATTTTGTTGAAGGCAATATCAAAGCCATTTTTAAAACTATCACCCATGGAGGCATTACATTTTTAATAGTTCTCAGTATTTGCCAGTAATATGACGTTTACTCATGATAATACAAAGGATGCCATAACTGCATTTAATCTTAATTGTATTTTTAGACAAGGGAGCCACATCAATAGCCCATCTATGTGTACAAGTGAAAGAGAGTATACTGTTTTGCAGAGGAATGATAATCATGCTTTTGTTTGGCATGTGGGATAGGAGACAACAGACCTACAACTAATTCTGTCATAATTATTGCTATCTAATAAACTATGTTTTATCAGGACAGCTAGGGTTCTTCTACAATATTAGCTCTTTGTGTTCATGACTTTTGCTGTTTTACTGGAATAGTAACTGGCTTTCCACCTTTTTGGCCCAGAAATTCTGGGGCATAGTATTAGAGCCAGGATTACAGCACTACAGCTTCTTATGCAAGTGCTGATACTTTCTGAATGGTTGTGCAGAGACAAGACAGTAATAGGGACAAAAGGAAATGGATGCCATCTCCTAGCCATCTATTATCAGTTGGGTTCCAGGACAATCCAGAAAGGCAAAATACTATGGGAGAAATGGCCTGGACATTTGTCTGTCCTATTTCTGCCTTTCCTAGTTGCTGCCACAGGTGGATTGCTAGCAGATACATTGAATGTTAGCCTATGTGTGTATAAGACAATAATTATGTCCTCCTTTCAATTTGGTGTGATATAATTGTATGGACAGGAAAGGGACAAATTAAACCTCTTCTTCTTCCTTTTTTTCTTCTCAAATATATTTGCAGTGATGGGAAGGAGCAAGGAGAGTTCTGAGGCCTTGCTCATAAGAACCTTACATATCTGCAGCAGTTCAGTTCTGGATCCCCTCCCCACAGATACTAAATAATGCAGGAACTCAAATCCCATTAGCGTCAGTGGAGATCAATGGTGCAGCCATGTGCACATGCCACCCTTGACACTAATGGGTCAGGGTCATCCACAGATGCTCCAATTCATGGATCCAAAGCCCACCAATACAGAAGGCTGGATGTATTAGGTCTTGAACAGCAAATGTTTTTCCTATTTCCACTTTAAAAATATCATTTGTAGTATTTACTTAATGATACAAGGGAAAGTAGGGACATATTTGTTCAATGGTATTTACCCACACTGAAGAGAAGAAAAGGAGACATTTCCAAGTGCTGGATGCATGAGTGCTTGCAAAAAACAGGTGGCAGGAAATATAGGATAGATACCTGAAACCTAGTCTGTTTCAATCTTTCTTCCATTCTCCAAGATCCTGGTTGCCCTGCCAACACAACCTCTTGTTTGTTTGTATTGCTGTTGAATGCTACTACTACAATTTGACAGTGAATGAGGGACTGCACCAAAGTTAGAATGGTCCAAGCCGTAGTATTCCCAGTCACTATGTATAAATGTGACAGCTGGACTGTGAAAAAAAGCAGATAAAAACAAAATAAACTCATTGAGATATGACGTTGGAGAAGAATGCTCAAGATACTACAGGCAGTCAGAAAGACGAACAGATGGGTCCTTGAGTGGATCAGGCCAGATAGACCCCTGGAGCCCAAGATGTTTAAATTGAGGCTGTCATACTTTGGCCACATCATGAGAAAGCATGACTCATTGGATAAAAAATAATAATGCTATGAAATGTTGGTAGAAGAAGGAGGGATAGACCACACACCAGATGGCTAGACTCAAGGCCCGAACATTATGATCTGTCTGTTTGGGTCCTGACAGACCAAAATAAAGCTGCTTTGGGTCACTTTGGAGGTATGGTGTTTAAATGATGCATGTGTTCTAAGAGGCCGGAAGCTGTGCCAAAGCCACACTCCAGTCCTAAGAACTGGAGCACAGCTTTGGTGCAGCTTCTGGCCTCTTAAGATGTATGTGTCATTTAAACAGCATACCTCTAAAGTGACCCAAAGCAGCTTTATTCTAACCTGTCTGTTCAGGCCTTCTATTAAGGAGGACATAGGCACGAGTCTTCAGGAAATGAGCAAAGCTGTAGAGAACAGGATCACTATGAGTCAAAGTCAATTCAAAGGCAGCTAACAACAACAAGAAGAAGGACTGGCCTGGATTGTATTAATGAGAGTGGATGCTTCAGGTTAACTGGACATGTCCTAGCTTTGTTCACCTAGGTTTTCAATGAAACACCAACTGAGACTGGAGGGCTAGGAAGAAAAAGGATTCTGTGCCCGTCACAAAGATATTTACCTGTCTTGGCACCAGTTTTTTATACTCTGTACCAAAGAGACAGAAAAGATATGCTGCTGATGTACCACCCCAGCAGTCTGCCTGTCTCAACTGGCCAAGGTGGTATCGGAAGACAGTAGTTTTGGAGGACTTCAATATGTACAGCAAGACCGTCCTTCAATTTAATTAATTTAATGAAGCTTCATTTTGAGTACACATATATCAGATTGCAGTGTAAATCACCTCAAGTGCAAAAGATAGAGATTTTGATAAACGAAAAATAAATGCTTTGAAACATCTGCTTGTGTCTTTTTTACAAAAAAAAGGCTTTAAAAGATATATGCCATGAAATGTTTTTGTCAGTGAAATATCTGTGACTACTATCACACATGGTGACACTTTTAAATTCCATTGATTACAACAAGAAAGATTTAAGTTTATACTTCTCTCTCTCAGTAGAATCAACAGAGTTTAGAAATATTTAAGCTTGGAGGCATCACAAAAATAATTTCTGTGGCCACCAGTGCAACAAGGAGAATGTTTTGCATTTATTTGACAGTAAACAGAGGGCTCCATATCTAGGGTACAAAGCTGCATTGAAAGACTCACAAGAGCCTCAATTTAGTCATCCTGGCTTCCAGGGAAAAATCAGGCTTGATCTGTTCTACAATCCATTTTTTTGTCTCCTTGGTCATCCACGGTATCCTTAGCACTCTTCTCCAGCACCATGTCTCAAATTGATTTTCTTTCTGCCAGCTCTCTTCACTATCCAGCTCTCACATCTATACATGGCGATAGCTTGGATGAGCCCCACTTTAGGGTTCAGAGTTGTATCTTTACACTTTAGGATTTTGTATCAATATACTGCCTTTTATTAACAAACTTTAAAGAATTTGCTAAAACAGTAATTGGGTTAAAACACAAATAAAATAATGACTAGTGAGCAGAGGCTCTCGGCTAGGTATTAACATCAACAAAAGCTTGGGTAAAGAAATAGGTTTTTAACAGGGTGCCTCTTTTCCTTCAGCTCAAAGACATTTGCAAAGGTGAGGAACCAATTTACAAAGAAGCCACTACTCATAATGTTGTCATAATTAATAGAAAGGATGTGGGACAACACTAAATCTAAAGAAAAAATCCCTGGACTTTTAACTGGGCCAAAGACACAGAAAGCAGACTGTGTGGTTGCATTCCTGCTAGAGCTTTTCTTGGGGTATGTCATATTCACAGCATGAAAGCAATGAGGTACAAGGTATATAGTTACCTGTAATGGGTTTCCTTTTTTAAACGAAAGTGTAATGAAATTACATTTCAAAAGTAACAATGGGAACAAAGTCACTTTGTCATCGTAACAAGTAATTTTGTTCTAGTTTCTAAAGTTAGTTTTTGAGGGCATGCTTAAATAATTTAATTCTATACTGATATATATATATTTTAAAAAATCCATGTCATTCTCTTATCATTCCTTTAAAAAAAATAAGGAAAATTGGCCAAAAAAGTAATAAGCATTGCATTGAGAAACAAAACAAATTATTTTTAAAATGTGGTAGCAAATAAAGGCAACAAATGATATTTTTATATTCTATAACAAGTAAGAAGACTAAATTACTTTTTAAAAAGTAACTTTCTAAGTTCTGGCCACATCATCAAACTACTCCAAGTAGATTTTGCTTTAGGGCTCCACTCCCAGATCTATGGTGCAAAATAGAATTGTGATGAATATAATTGATGTAGGGCTTTCAGCAGAAGAAAGCAGTTTTAAAATGGAAAACACATTTTAGTCAACACAACTTTCCCTACCCTTTTCCAGGATTAAAAATCCATTCCTGTCACGCATCCTAGTCCCTCTTGAGAGGAGAGATCCATGTTGCCCCAATTCTCAATAGTTTAGGACTGAATGCTTGCTGAGATCCCTTCCAGTTCCCCCTCTAGATAGAAAAATGTGTTCTGTCATTACTATCCTATCTAATTTGCTGGAACT
Organism: Sceloporus occidentalis; assembly: GCA_023333645.1. Taxonomy (NCBI): domain Eukaryota; kingdom Metazoa; phylum Chordata; class Lepidosauria; order Squamata; family Phrynosomatidae; genus Sceloporus; species Sceloporus occidentalis. The sequence goes on along the minus strand of JALMGF010000002.1, from coordinate 108,651,672 downwards.
CAAAGGAATCATTAGCTTGAACTGATAGAGATATAGCTTAGCAACAAGCGGTAAAGGGTAGGAAGTTGCTAGGAGAATGTAGTAGGTGATTTGCTAGGCTTTTCTGGTTGAGATCATTTTGCATTAATAGCCCACAAGGAGAGATGATTTGACAGCTCTTTTGTAGCCACTTAGCAGCTAGTGCAGCTGCGAAAACCCAAATGAAGCTCTGCGTCTTGAATATTAACAAGACAGAGCCATTTTCAGAAATGAAAACATTTACTTCTTATTACAATAGATGCTTCTTCCCCAGCTACAGTGCCACCAGCCTAAACCTGGTACAGTGTGACAAAACTATATTAGAAAGGATAATTTAAATCAGATGCCTAAAAACAAAAGCAGCATAAAACAAATGTTGAAAATTGGTTATTGGAACTATAAAAAAAATAATGTGGGGCAAAATGAGTAATAATCTTCATTTAACTATATTATTTTAATAGAACTAGAACAGATTTCACCTGTTATTCAGTGCTCATTTGAATGTTCTCTCCAGGTTGCTGCTACCCCAGCAAGATAAATACGGCTGTATGTATATTTGTATCCTTGGAACAACAGCAGCTTCTGAGGAAAGGGTATCTAGATCAAGAAATTAATACCTGATTAACCTTTGTCTTCGCCACTATTTCTTAATTGCATAACCAGGAAAAAAGTGTGATTTATGTCTATTACCTCACAGCTTCAATGATTTAAAATCAGAAATATATTCTGCAGATCCAGATACTGATTTCCTGCATGTTATGTACCTTGACCACAAAAGTATGAAGATTAGTGCATTGGCTTTAAAGTGCCTTATCCCCAATTGGATAGAGGCATGTTTAATTTTCAAAACTGGTGTTATCGCATTCAACCATGTCCAGGCAAATGCAACCCATATATAGCCCAGATGCCACCTGGGCTTATCCTGTAGCTTTTCAAAAATTGGAAAATCCTGTTTTTAAAAAGCTGTAGGATAAGCCTAGGTGGCATCCAGGCAGTATACGGATTGCATTTGCCCGGACATGGTGGAATGCGATAGCACCTGTTTTCAAAATTAAATATGCCTCTATTCCATTGGCACCCTTTCTCATTCACCCAGGAGTCCTGCCAATCCCACCGGGTGTACCACCCCACTGGGTGCCACCCGCCTCTGGAGAGTCACTCACTGTGGTTCCCCTTCCCAGTGATACCTCTGGGTAAGGAAAGTGTGGTCCCTGATACCACATTTTGCTGCCCTGAACCCTAACAGGGTAGCCTCTAAGTTTCTAGACTTTCCCCTTGTTGTTTTCAGCCACACACAAAAAACAAACACAAAAGACCCAATCCACCACAAAAACACACACAGTGGTTTGCCCCCACTATCAACATAACCCCAGTTACCCCCTACAAGACCAAATGAGTGATATCTCATCAAAATCTCAAAGCTGGAAATGCCGTGGTGACATTTTCAGTTGCACTAGTTTGTGGTGTGGTGTGGTGCAGAAGGATGGCCCCCAGCCTCTTCTAAATTGCCCCCTCTACTAATTGAATTATTTAAATAAATATTAAACTGGTCAGTTTGTCCCATCATTTGTTAAAAGACTGAATTCTTTTTCTCCACTGTTTTAAAGTCCTGTAAGTAGTCCAAACTAAAAAAAAAAGGTTAAAATGAAATTACACAAATAGCATCTATTATCACCTATAGGAAACAAAAGCTACCTTTTCAATGTGTTTACTGTGTAGCAGCAGGACACATCATAGTTGTGTTATGTCTGTATCTGGTGTTTAGTCTCAAAAATACGGGCTTTCACCTACTGAGGACATTCATAGAGTTTGGTGGCAAACACTGTCCAATGTTTCAGAATAGCCTGTGTACAATTTTATAGCTGTACTCCAACCAAATTAAGGTTTGTACAAAATCCTACTATCTGAACATAGACAAGAGCAAAGCATGGGCACTCTGCTTGACTGAATTTCTATTTTGTGGCACTGCGAGCCAACCTCACTCATGGGCCTTAATTTCTAACAAGAGAATGAAGTTGTAAGCTACATTTACAAATGGTTATAATCTCCTCCTCCGGCTCACTGAAGACTGAGTCTTCCAGCTTCAATCCTTCTTCTTAAAAGAACATAGTAAGGTGACATATCCGGTGGAGGAGAACCACATTCTTGAATGAAAGAATAAGATAATGCCTCCACCCAATGCATAACGAAAGTAGTGCAAGGTGAAAGCAAGTATGGGGCTGGAGGTGACCCAATGAAGCACCCATCTGTAGAGAGAATCTCCCGGAGAGTAGGGCCCTGTCTGGGAGTGGTGGCTCTGTTCAAGATGAGGACCCTTCTCCTGAGGAGATCTTACATTGATGTGCCTAGAGATACATCCTAGGTCAGTAATGGCGAACCTATGGCACATGTGCCAGAGGTGGCACTCAGAGCCCTCTCTGCGGGTACATGTGCCGTCATCCCAGCACCGAGTTTGCCAGAGTTTGCTACTAGAAAGCCAGAGGGACACAGCACTTTGCAATAAATGAGTGGGTTTTGGGTTGCAATTTGGGCACTCAGCCTCTAAAAGGTTCACCATCACTGTCCTACGTGGTAACCAGATAGTCCACCTACAAAAGGCTCATTTCCAGACCAAAAGAACTTCTAAAAGCAATGTCAGTATTTGGCTCCAACAATTTTGGACATTCCTATATTCATGTCCCTCTTGGTGCCTGGATTTGAACTGGTTTATAATAATAATAATAATTATTTATTTATTTCTAACCCGCTTTTCCAATAGATCAAAGCGGGTGACAAGCAGAGTGCAATATACAATTGCAACAACAGCATCAATAAAAAACAGTTAAAAGCAGAATTTAAAACAATTATACACAACGTTAAAATACAGGATAAAAACGTACAAACTAGCTGATTCAGCTTACATGTGCAGTGTGTTAGGGGGGAGTACAGATAATTACACTGTCTGGGGGAAGGCTTGTTTGAAAAGGAAGGTTTTTAACCCCTTCCTAAATTGGTCAAGGGAGGTGGCTGAGCGGAGCTCGCCGGGAAGAGAGTTCCAGAGCTGTGGGGCCGAGATGGAATAGGCCCTCTGAGCTGTTACAGTATATTTTGTGTCTGGAACTCTCAACAGTTGCTTCCCGGCTGACCTGAGAGCGTGGGGCGGATTGTATGGGGAGAGGCGGTCCTCCAAGTACCCTGGGCCCAAGCCATTTAGGGCTTTATAGGTAATAACCAACACCTTGTATTGCGCCCGGAAGTGAATAGGCAGCCAGTGTAGATCTTTCAAGACAGGTGTTATATGGCTGGTCCTGGAAGATCCAGTGACCAGTCTAGCTGCCATGTTCTGAACCAATTGAAGCTTTTGAGTTCGGTACAAGGGTTGCCCCATGTAGAGCGCATTACAGAAATCCAACCGAGAGGTCACCAGAGCATGTACCACTGTTTCAAGGTCCCCCCGGCCCAGGTAGGGTCGCAGCTGGCGTATCAACCGAAGCTGATAACAGGTTTGATTCTGCTGCTGGATAGCTCTCATCTGACATGCTTTATTTCAGGATGCCTTGAGATCTGGGCTAGTTTCAGTCCCAGATTGCTTTCTTGTCGCTGACTATGGAACACTCTCTGGAATCATTTGCTGTCTAGTAAGATTCTGCTAGCATATTCCCAGTGCTTCCTTTTGAACCTACCTGTACAGTTGCTCCGGCCTTAATACTCATATTGTGAATATGAACAGTTGCTATAACCATATGATTCTCTTTTGCCTTTCTTCTCATTACACATTGGTTTTGGCATAAACATTTCCTTAGCTTGCATTAACTATTCATTACATCCAAATCAGGGACCCAGGTAAGAGCCAAGATTTCCTGATTTGAACATTACACGAATGCTGGTGTAATGTAAGCCACAACCTTCATATTGTTAAAACATGGTTTAGTACAGACTCCATATGGGCCCTAATCCATCTTAAATTAATTCTAACTGTTGTTGATGTTAATTGCCCTGAAGTTGGCCTTGGCATATGACCACCCTGTGAATGAGGTCAGGTCCTATAGTCTGAGGGCCATGGCTTCTTTGCTGTATCCATCTGCTATGTGATCTTCCTCTCTTTCTAGTGCCCTCTGCCTTTCTTAGCATTATTGACTTTTCTAGTTATTCATTTTTTTCTCATGATGTTGTTTATGTATGACAACCTCAATTTAGTATCTTGGCTTCCAGGGAGAGTTTGGGCTTGATCTGTTCTAGAACCCATTTATTTGTCTTCTTGGATGCCCACAGTATCCCCAGCACTATTCCCCAGCTTTCTTCACTATCACATCCATACATGGTGATGGGAAACAATGGCTTGGATGATCCTAACTTTGGCATTCAACTTGATGTCTTTGCATTTTAAGATCTTGTCTAGTTTTTCCATAGCTGCCCTTCCCAATCCTAGTCTTTTTCAGATTTCTTGACTGCAGTCCCCATTCTGATCAATGATTAATCCAACGTATTTCCTTTAGAAACAACCATTCTTAAATTCAACATTGCTAACTCTTTCTCTTGGTATACCTTTTTCATGGAAGTCTGAATATAGCTATTACTTTTTCTGTAATAGTTATTTGCATGCAACAATTCTAACAGAATTATACGTATATAGAATTTTAGTTACATAGTTTGTATCAATTTTTGTATGTCTCGGAGAATAAATTTACAGGGCATCTTAAAAATAGAATAAATGAATTATATTTAAATAAACTGTATATTTTATGCTTTTGTTTTACAACTTAGACTTGTAGACGTATCTAAAATATAACATGTCTTATTAAAGTGAAATCCTCCAGGGAAGCCAGTACTCTGGCTAGTCTAAAATACCATATTTTATTATTCTGATGCATGGAAAAGGAAATGGACAAAGATATTAGATGCCTTTCTGGGGAAATTTCCACTTTGGAAAATGAATTTATAATGATCTAACTACTAACTTGAGGATTTCTGACAGTCATCCCATTATTTTCATCTAGCAAAAGGACTGAGAGGTCCTTGCTATGTATATGCCAACCCCACTTTTTTAAAATGGAAACAACCTGGCTAAAAGCTTTCTGAGAAGATATTTTTGCTGTCTCCATCAGCGTCCTTAACATTACTTCATAATGCCCATCATCCAATTGCTTCCTTGGTTATGACTATAAGTTAGTGAGCGAAATAATTTATTCTGTCCCTTAAATAAGCAGATTCACATTGGCAGAATTGCTTGAATACAAGGCAGGCCAGCCCTACCATTAGAATGAGACAGTTGCTTCAGGCAGCAGGTTTTTGATGCCTATTCTCGTGAATGATACTCATTTGATCTCGTGATTCTTATGGTTCCAGTCCTGTGGCCTCAGACCAGTTCTTTCTGAGTGATTCCTCTTGGCTGTCTACCTCTGACTCTATGGATGAACTCAGAGCTCCTTGCTATTGCCTCAGTTCTTGGGTGCCCCACAACCCAACCCTCACTGACTGAAAATTAAATAGGCAAGCTAAACCAAAGACCTCACTTCACTTGGTCAATACGTGAAATTAAATAGCTTCCAATTATTATTATGTTCCTGCACATAATGAGGAAAATTGCTTCCACCTTGTTTTACCTCTACCACACCTGAGGAACCCAGAAAAATTGATGTGCTACAGGTTTTGTATCTCTACAGTATGCAATACGTGAAACTAATTGTGATTATAATATGTGCCAACTTATGAAGGTACACTTCTAATTTGACAATAAATTCCAAAACATTTAAGGGCAGGTGTGTACTCTATAAAAGCAAACAAATCCTTTGATACTCCCAAATGTGTCATTTGTCATATTCTAAATTACATATCACTGGCTGATTCGTTCATGAAGTAAACTGGCAACAGCAATGCAGAACATTTGCTTAAAAAGCTGAGCAACTTAGATACAGATGATTGCCAAGAAGTAGATGTCTATGAAAGTTTATGTTACTACTTCATTCTCTCTGCCTCAAAGGTGCTACAAGATCCCTAGCCTGAAGAAATTCATTTATGCAGGCTGTATATGTGTGTGTTTGTATATACACACACACATATATATCTCTTGAAAAACAGTATGAAGATCTTGGCACATGAAGGCCCTTTGTTAGGAAATGAGTATTAGTCCAGAAAAGGCCATTAGACTAAATTTATTATTTCCGAAGCAGCCCTAATTCTGAGAAGTGATGTATCATGATGGAAATCAGAGGGATGATACAAATGAAACATTAAAATGAATGCTGTTTTTGAGCAGTGCTGCAGCTGAACTTTTTAGCATAACACTGATATGATAAAATTAGTTTTTACCATGTATGTTAAAAATCATTAAATGAATGAGAGCTTTTTGTTACAATTGATTTAAGTTCCATTAAAAATCATATTAATTGTAACTAAAAGGTCTCGTTCATTTAATGAGTTAGGTAGGATGAATGTTAAATTTAGCCATATATTAAATGGCTATTAGAATTATCCATGTATTTTAACTATTGATTTATATTGAAGCTAAAGATTAATCTCCAGCTCCCACTGTCCTTTTGCTATTTACTTAGAAGTAAATCCCAATAAATTCAATGGAACATGCTCTTAGGTAAATGTGTGCAGGATTGTACCCTGAGACATTCTCAAAGGCTTTGGAGTACATGTATTTCTCCATGGCAATCATGGTTTTGAACTATATATTTCATCTCACTTCATTCCATTTATTACTTAGCATTAAAAGGATAGTACACAGTTTTTCTCTATCCCCATCCACCAACCCAACTAATTTTTAACCTACAACACTGTGAAGTAAATTCAGCTGAGAAGCTGTAGTTGACTCATGGGCCCTGTCTGCACAGGCCAAATAAGCCAGATTCTCTTCCTTCCCTCCATGTCCTCTCACTAGGGAGTCCAGACAATACAGGGCCCAACCCCCGAGTCTGATGCAAATAATCTAGATTATGTTAGGCCCATTCAGCACCAAACCCAGGCCCCATGTAACATTGGGGAACTTCTGGGGCCAGGATATTTTAGGTTGTTCCCAGAATTTTTTGGACCGTGCAGACACTACCATGGTGACCACATGAGTGTAACATTCTGGGGAAGTTGGAATTTTACCTGATTTCTAATGTGCAGAATGGACAGAATGGGTGAATGTGAACCCAGAGTTCATAGAATTATCATAGATATGACAAGAATTGTGATTTTGATCAGATCTGAAAAAATATTTTGATTTTATAATAACTAAGTGGCTGTACAGACTGGCACTTTATGTCGGCCTGGGCGCGGAGTAGGGTTCAGTGTTCACACACTGGAAACTCTTACCATGCCGACCTGCCATCCACACAGCGTGCACCATGATGACATCCATGGTGCACAGTGCCCAAACAGCACTGGCTGGAAATGGTGTCATCATGGTGCGCGAGCGCCCCTGTGACACCCCTTCCAGGAAGCTGTTCACAGCAGCTTCTTTTAGGGAACGGGTCGGTGCCCTGCATGTAGCTGCTGCGGCACCAACCTGGGGCTTCCAGCCAACCATCTGTACTGCCCCTAAATTTATACTGATCTATTTATTGTTAAACATGCAGTGCATGAATACACACAGGCAATATTGCATTTATTGATTTCAATGTTTTCCTTTTTTAAGGCTTTCCTGTACTTTGCATAAATTCCATGGTTACTTTGCTTCAAATATGTGTTTTCTATGTTTTTCTTCATTGATACTTTTTGCCTTCTTGTTTCCTGGCCACCCCCTTTTGACTACATTTTGATGTTGCTGGGCCACATGTGTATGGGGGACGTTGGAAGGTATAAAGCTATGGTATGGACTCAGAGTGCAACCAGAAACAAGTTAGCCTCTTGGGAAGTCACAAGAAAACAGTAAGGTCCTCAAAGATTCCAGAGGCAAAATTCTTTCCCAATATAGGACAGTAAGCTCTAGAACTGGAAAGGAATGGAAGACAGGGGAGAGGAGGTTGTGTTCTATACCTTCAAGTCATTCTGACTCATGTTGGCCTTAAGGTGAGGATTTTCTTCACAAGATTTGTTCAGAGGGGCTTTACTATTGCCTTCTGAGCCACAAAGGCTGTGACTTGTCCAAAGTCACCCAGTGAGTTTCCATGTCTGAGCAAAGATTCAAGCCCTGGTCTCCTAGAATCCTAGACCAGTGCTCAAACCACTACACTACACTTGCTTAAGGAAAGAATAACAGACAATAAATACAGTGGGCCCTTGGTATCCACTGGGATTTGGTGCCAGGAAGCCCCATGGATACCAAATCAACAGATGCTCAAATCCTATCAAATACAATAGGATTGGAAAGTGGTGCCTCTTATATAAAATAGCAAAATCAAGGTTTGTTTTTGGAATAGATACATAGAATATTTTCATGCTGTGGATGGTTGAACCCATTGATAAAGAATCCATGGACACAGTGGGCTGACTATATTTATATAATGTAGAAGTATAGGCTAGCAGGTAAAAGAAGAATAAAGGCGGGGGGGATGATATGCTACCAGTAAATCAATGCAAGTGGCCCAGCACCCAGCTGCCAACAGAACAGTTTGATAAAGAAGTCAAGTTTCCCATACAATTGTGTGTTGAGCTTGTTTTTACATCCGCCTGCTCTAATGGCACTAGCAGCTTCTTCGTTTTGACCTCTAGCTGATGCAGATGCAATATGACAAACAACAGGCCAGAGGAAAAGCATTCACCTGGAACTGTCTTTGAAATTACAGCATTTATTTGCAGCGAGGCATAGCTAAGTGGCATACAGAGTGAATGCATGTTTCCAAAGCCAAAATATTGAATACAACAAGGCAAAAGATTCCATTTGGAGAGATTATATCCATGCTTGTTAGTGTGCACAATGAGTCTGGCTCTTTGCCAATTTTGAGTTTGCTTCTTTGTTTGTTTAAAGTAGCAAAATGCGGCAATATGGAAAATCATATTTGGCTGCTCGAGTAAAATGATGCCTCTCCTAGTTGTCTGAATGGTTTAATGCTTCATTGTGGAGCTAATTGCCAGTGGACTTTAATGGTCAGTGGCTATTCTAAGATACTACTTCTCCCTGGATGGGAGCCGAATGAACATTATTGGTGTGGACAGGAGAAAGAGGAATTGGTACAGTTACTGGAGTAGATGGCTAGGGGGTGCCCACAACAGTATCTGGATGGATATTCCCATGGGGCCTGTATTGTTTGCTTCAGTATTTTCATATTTGTTTTCTACCTGATCAGTCTACAATAAACTCTTTCTTATTTTAGAGAAAATCTCACTCCCAAAGTAACCCAATTTTTAATGAATCTAAGAACATAGGAAGAACCTTACAGAATCAGACCTAGTGCTGCTGAAGCCCAGCATCCATATGGCCAACCAGATACCTTTGGGAAGCCTACAAACATGAGGGCAGTAACACCCTCTGCTTTATGTTCCTGAGCAACTGGTTGTCTGAGGATACTGTTAGTACCTTCAGTACTGAAGATAATTATAGCCACAATTACTAGTAGGTATAAATAACCTTGCCCTCTATTAATTTAACTAAGCATATATATATATAACCTTCCAAATTGGCAGCCATCGCTGCATCCTGTGGAAGTGCCTGGTCTAAAATACCTTACTCATTACAGCAAAACACAACGTAAGTAGCAAATGTTTAATCCACACTGAGTTGCCACTATATATTTCCCAGTCCCACAATATGTCATTCTGCAGTTCTGGAGAACAGAAGTAGAGCTGGGCCTGTGAACCAATTTTGTATTAAATGCAAAATATTTTGCTCAGATTGGAAGAGATAGTTAGTCTTTTATTTTTATTATTATTATTATTTTAGATAAACAAGCAAGGAACACAAGGCCAAAATATGATCCTTTCTCTTGCATTCACACAGAGGGATCAGAATAGAGCTTTTGCTTTGTTTTGGGTTAATGGGATTACTTTGCAATTCTCAGATAAGAAGAAGAGACAGACAGCACAGCCAAGCTTTGATGTTCTTTGAAAGGCCTTTCCTTCATTATATTTTCAAAGCTCAAATTACTTGCAAACAACTGCCATCCACAAGTGTAATGTTCCATAATACAGGGATGGCTTTATAAGAGAGAGCTAATGGCTTACAGGAACCGCTGTACTACCATAAGTCTTATACTCACTGAGGACGCAAGGCAGGAAAGTAACTCTCATTTTCAGGCTGCATCTCCACTGCAGAAATAATGCAGTTTGACACTGCTTTAACGTCCATGGCTCAGTGCTATGGAATCCTATGATTTATAGTTTTGTAAGATATTTATGTTCTCTGTCAGAGAGCTCTGGTATCACAACGAACTACAAACCACAGGATTCCATAACATTGAGCCATGGCAGTTAAAATAGCATAAACTGCATTATTTCTGCTGTGCAGATGCAGCCTCTGTCTTCCTTCTATAATATATGAATGCTATTACTGACCAAGGTTCAATTCCCGCTCAGACATGAAACCTACTGGATGACCTTGGGCAGGTCACATGCTCTCAGCTTCAGGGGAAGGCAATGGTAGACTTCCTCTGAACAAATCTTGCCAAGAAAACCCCATGACAGGGTCATTTTAAAGTCACCATAAATTGGAAATGATTTGAAGGGACACAAGTGCAAGAATTTCTGACCCATGTTACAAAACTGTTGACATGGATGGATTAACTGAAGCAGGTGATGGAGTCTACAACCCTCCAGATGCTTTCCTCCTTTATGCTTATCAGCCCCCTGTCAGCATGGACCATGGTAACAAACTGTGGGACTCATACAAAACATTTCAAAGGCTAAAAGTTCACTGCTCCTGTATTTAAAAAAATTGGCAGCCATACATTTTCTCTTCATCTTTCTAATAAAAATGTAAGTGAAAGCACACACACACACACCCATGACTCAGATCATCTGTAAAATATTTCAATGAACTGGCAAGTTCCTATCAAAACAACAGAACAAGTTCCTTTTCTTCTCAACCCATAAGGAATAGGTAAGATCTGTAAAAGGTCCAGAGATAGGCAGCAGGCACTATCAGAAATATGTATTATCTGCAAATGGGGCCAGTGTTTAACTATGGTCCTGAACAGACAGGCCAAAATAAAGCTGCTTCGGGTCACTTTGGAGGTATGGTGTTTAAATGCTGCATGTGTCCTAAGAGGCCGGAAGCCACACCAAAGCCATGCTCCAGTCCTAAGGACTGGGGTGCAGCTTTGGCGTAGCTTCTGGCCTATTAAGATGCATGTGTCATTTAAACAGCATCTTTCCAGTGTGACCCAAAGCAGCTTTATTTTGGCCTGTCTATTCAGGCTCTACATAGGACTTTACAAGTCACAAATAAGATCCCCATAGATATTTTTAAAAACTGTTAATGAAGTAACAAGAATAGATGTTACAGGAAAGTACACGATAGGGAAACAAAACCAGTAGCATATCTTTTTTTGCATTATACTTGACTAAGAAATTATCTCACATGATGAAATTAACCCAGAATGCAGAATGTTTACCATGCATAGAAAAGCTGCATCCTGGAACCACAAATTGATTGGGAGGAGGAGGCTGATTACTCTTTACTAAACATGACCTAAATTCAATTGCTGATCTCAACTAGAGTAGATTGACTGAATCAATAATATTTACATAAGTGTTGATTCACCATGCAGCAATTGATTTGCTGAGCCACTCTACCAGAGAATAGCAATTGCATTTAGATCCATGGCTGCAATACAATCTGGCCTAGGAGGAAGCTTCATTAAGCTAAGTGGAACTTATGACTGAGTAGTTATGCATAGAATTGTACCATGACCAAAACAAGTAACTAATCCCATTCAAATTTGAACATTACCATATTAGCTCTATATTTGTGGTGGGCCACCATAGATGTCATTATCTAATTCTGAGACACTGACAGAGGGGGGAAATACAATTTAATAAACAAGAATGACCACTCATTGTTAGAAAGCCTAATATATTTAATAAATGCTTTTGTGATAATAAATGCAGAAGTATAACATTTACAATTTAGTACATCTTGAGTTGGCCTTATCTGGAATTCTGAAATCCAAAATACTCCAAAAACCAAACCTTCTTTCATGGGTGGCAGAAATAACAACACTTTTTTTGTGTGTGTGTATGAGATGGTTCAATGTACACAGACTTTGTTTCATGCAAAAAATATTTAAAATGTTTTATACTTTTACCTTCAGGCTATGTGTACAATGTATATATGAAACATAAATGCATTTAGTGTTTAGACTTAGGTTCTGACTCCAAGATATACCATTATGTATGTATATGCAAATACAAGTATTCCAAAATCCAAAAAATCCAAAATCCAAGACTCTTCTGGTCCCAAGCCTTTTGGATAAGAGAGACTCAACCTGTATATACAAGAATGGCCAGTCATTGTTGGAAAATGAAGTATTTTCTTTCTTTTCCCCCCATTCTGTGTAAAGTTGTGGTTGCAAAGTGTGGCCCCGAGGCCATGTGCAGTATCTGAAGCCCATTTCTGCCACCCCCATCTCCTCCAGATTCTGGGGGGGGGGGGATTTGCCTCTTCTGGAAGCCTCCAGCTTCTAAATAAATTGTGGGGGGAGGACAACTTTGTTTAACTTTTTTTTTAAAAAATCACCAATTTTTCCAAACCAGACAGGAACTTTAAGAGAACTGCTAGCCACTTTAGGGTTGGGGCAATTTTGGGTAGTCCACATAGCCCCTGGATGGTATCATGGCCAGAAAGGTGGCTCATCCCAGTTTTATGGGACTAAAAGAGCTTTAAAATATAAAGACTTTAAGTGAAAACCCCATTAATCTATCAAGTGGAGCTTCCTTTATTAATTTGCCAATTACATTTTCCAACCTAATTTATACAGCCAATCTTGCGGTTACCTTGTATAAGTCATTGTTTCATGAAGCAGTCCTGACCAAGAGTATATCTCACCTTATGCTCCTACCCCTCACCCCTTTGTTCTTGCATTCTGGCATGCTGTCGCCTGATTAATAGCTAATTCAGAGAGGAAGGAAGGGAGGAATGTATGGTATTAGCTACTGTATGGCATACAACGTTTGAAAAGTATCCTTTATTAAAACAAAAGGCATCATCTGGACACACCTGGTCCTAAAAATTTACAAAGCTCTATTTCAAGGGTTTGCACAATCCAAGGTCACATTGGCCACAATATAGGAACTGACTGAACAATTAGTATGATTAGACTTGACATACTCATAGTCAGCGCGCTTGGCATGTCTTCTACATGTTAACAGTTTTGAAAATTGTCTCTAAAGTAAACCACATTTTGTCATCAGTATGCTTCATATCTGCATGTTTACTTTGGCAGAATTTATTTTTGTTGTTACTGATCATGTTGGGGGGGGGGAGGATTCCTCAGATTTATGGCAAGGGATGAACTCTTTTATCTAATCACTGGAAGACTTTCTTACTCCCACTGGGAGTTCAGCTGGCATCGCAGAGCACTTTACAGACATTAGAGCTAGAAATGTGTTCTGTCTGTTCTAGTAAATGAAAATGAAGGTTTTCAAGAAGCTGAATTCGGTGCTCAGGATTATATTTTGCACTTTCCAGTGCTTCCATAAAATTACAGCATACACATAGCTATGCCCTGTGCCTGTTAAGTGCCCTCTGTGGGGATTTCAACCATTGATCCAACCCTGTCTTTAGTACTTGTGTGGCACCTGTGTATACTTGGTTATTACAGTGTCAGCCAAATACAATAGAACCATATATTATGAGATAACTGAAGGACTGGTAGGTGTGAATAGCATTGTGTGTGTAATTTTCCATTCACCCACATCACAGCACAGAGTTCAGTCACTAATTTTTCCACCATTGCAAACAGGTTTTTTTTTTTTTTGTGTTCCAGTTATTGCTAACCAGTCTTTAAAAAGAGCCAGTGTGGTGTAGTGGTTTGAGCGTTGGACTATGACTGTGGAGACCAGGGTCCAAACCAACCCTGTGATCAGGTTCTCTGTCAAGTCCTGTAGGCTCAGGACCATGGCCTCCGATTGAATCTATCCACCTAGTATATGATTTTCCTCTTTTTTAAACATTCTCCAGCTTTCCTAGCATTATTATCTTTTCTAGTGAGTTCTGTCTGCACATCCTGTGGCCAAAGTATGACCGCCTCAGTTTAGTCATCAAGGGAAAGTTAAGGCTTGATTTGTTCTAAGACCCAATTTGTTTCTCTTTTTTCACAGTATCCTCATCATTCTTCTCTAGCACCACATCTCAAATGAGTTGATTTTGTTTCCATCTGCTTTCTTCGTTGTCCAGCCTTCACATCCATACATGCTGATGGAAAATACAAAGGCTTGGACAATCCTAACTTTAGTGTTCAATTTTATGTCTTTGCACTTTAGGCTCTTCTCTGGTTCTTTCATAACTCTCCAGTCCTGGTCTTCCAATTTCCTGGCCACAATATCCATTCATGTCAATGAGTGATCAAAAATAGGGGACATCTTTAACTATTTCAATTTCCTTGTCATCTAGGTTGAATTTATATACATTATGCACGGTCATTAATTTTTGTTGTGCTTTATGATGTTTCTTCTACCTGTTATTTCAATACCATGGGCTTCTACTGTTTAAAAACATTATAATAATAATAATAATACATATTGTTCTCATATGTAATTTTAGCTAGAGAACTGGAGGAATATCTTATACATTGCATGTCAAGAAATAAAGGTTTGCCGGGGGGGGGGGGTGTCTAGGACTATCATACTTTGGCCACATAATGAGAAGGCATGGATCACTAGAAAAAACAAGAATGGTAAGAAAGCTAGAGGGTGAAAGAAAGAGAAGAAGACCACAGGCCAGAGATAGACTCAATCATGGAGGTTATGGGCAAGGGCTTGCAGGATCTGGGCAGGGAAGGGAGGATAGGGATTTTTGGCAATGACTCATCCACACGGAGCCTTATTCATCCACAGGCCCTTATTGCATGAATCAGAGTCAACTCAAGGCCAGCTAACAGCAACAAAAGACCTTGTCTACATTGCTTAAAAACTTGTTAAAAACTCACCCTTCCCCTGGATTGGGGTGATTAGGTGGCATGAGACATGGCCATATCTGCCCCAGATTTGGCCTCTACTACCTTATTGCAATTTTAAAACTCTGGAGTTTGTCCTACAGTTCATGCCCCTGCTGCTTCTGCTGCAAGCTTGCCATCACCTTAAAATGTTTCCCCCTCTTCCTCAGGGGCAACACCACCAGCGGTTCTCAGCTGCTAGATGAGGTGACCAGATTACATGCTGGGTGTCTTGGTGTGTAGAACGGGAGTGTCAGTGGAGAGAGGAGGAGATAATCTGTTAAGGGCAAGAATTGGCCCTTAGGTTTGACAGTGGCAGAGGGGGCAGCTGAAGAGGAGAAAGCAGTAGTGGCAGGGGCAGCAAAGGCAGGTATGGGGGTGGCGCAGTGGGGAGCAGTAGTGTCGGGTTCAGGAAACTGCAAGGACAGTCAGATAGTGTAGGCAATCTACCCAGTATCCCTGCAGATACAAAATACATGAGGTAGTTCCAGGGCGGGTATTGGATACCATTCAGACTTTTGCCCGTAGACTAGCCCTAACTTTCGAAGTCACGCTTTGGAAATAGTTATATACTCTTGGGGACAACAGCTCTAGCCAACATAGAGATCTGAGGTTTTGTGATTAGCCATGTTGTAGCTTTCATCAAATACAGTCAGCCCTCCTCATTTGGTGCTTTGACTTTTGCAATTTGATTATTCATAGATTTTATTAACATGTTATCTATAGGAATCTCTAGGTCCTCCAGCTTGACTCTGTGGCCAACATCCACCAGACACTGCACTGGTAGATCCAGAATTCCTAGAAAAAACACTTACCTGGGCATTTATAAATCTATCAGTGTAATTCCATGGTCAACATCCAGCAGATGTTGATCACAGACTTGCGCTGGAGGACCTAGAGATTCCTAGACAGGTTAAAAAATCAGTGTTTTGTTATTTGCAGTTTTTCAACTTTCACATGGGTCCTGTGGTCCTATCGGCAGTCAATGTGGAGAGCAATACACATCCATTCAGTAGTAAGCCCCTCTAAATTCAGAAGATGGTATTTTGCCAGCTACTAGAAATGCAGTCAAGATGACATATTTTGTGCTGACATTATTTTGCTGTTGGATCCCAGCAAGGCTAGCCCAAGGCATTTTTCTGCTAAACTAAGCCATGTTATTCTAGCAAACGAGAAAGAAAATCTGACAAGTATCTTTTTCACTTACTGTTGTTAATAGCTGTCAATGTGCCTTCAATTTATGGCATCCTTATGAATGAAAGACCTCCAAGTCAACCTATGATCAACTAGTCCTGCTCAGGTCTTGCAGACTCATGGCTGTGGCTTCTTTGATTGAGTGATCTCAATCAATGTGGTCTTCCTCTTTTCCTACTGCCTTGTACTTTACCAAGCATTATTGTCTTTTCTTGTGAGTCATGCCTTCTCATGATGTGGCCAAAGTATGGCAGCCTCAGTTTAGTCATCTTGGTTTCCAAGGAGAGTTCAGGCTTGTTTTCCACTAGGACCCATTGTGACAGAGTTGTTAGGCAAATCTGGTCTCCTGGCAACAAATCATTGTCCAGGAAGGCTATGAGGGAATTAGAATGTATAAAGGCAGGAGTGAGTATCAATTCATTTGGGCTACAGACAGGAAGACAGAGGGTTTTCAGTTAAGATCAGATAAGGATTTTGACAGGGGAGGGAATTCGGTCCAGTTAGTCCAGAGGGGACTGTGATTCAGTTAGACTAGACAGGTCTGGTTGGTATTCTTAGGGGCTGTACAGACATCCCCAAAGGAACGGCATCCTACCACCCCTTTCAGCATCAGATCAGAGCTGCGGCAACCACATGCTGTGGCTCCAGCACCCTATTTTTAAAAAGTTGATTTTCTTCCTAACAGCTTTCTTCACTGTTCAGCTCTCACAAACATACACAGAGACGGAAAATACAGTGGCATGGAAAATCCTACCTTTATTGAATATATTTTTAGAATTCAGGATCTTGTCTAGTTTGTTCATAGCTGCTCTTCCATGTCCTACATGCAATCTCTGCTCTTATAACTGTTTGATCCAAGGTATGAAAAATCTTTTAACTATTTCAGTGTCTTCTTTGTGTATTTTAAAGTTATATAAATCTTACATGGTCATTATTTTTGTTTTAGTAATGTTATCAGTTGTAAGCCTGCCTTTGCACTTTCTTCCTTGTTTTTAATCAGTAATTCCTATATAGGTCTTCAGTGTACTGTTTTCATCAGCTCTTTATTTCTGTTTGGTCATGTATTGTGTTCCTCTGCTGGTTTTGGAGCATACCCACTTTTGGTTTAAATTTCCCTTTGGTTTCTTCAATTTTGTGAAAGAGATGCCTTGTTCTTTCTTTTTTGTTGTCTTCTATTTGTCTGCATTTATCATTGCTTTGACTCTGCGTTGACTCTTTGTTTCCCTTTGTTTCTGCACACTTAAGATTAACAAGTTCTTCTTGATGTGTGATCAATTTCCTCATGGACTCCAGCACTGAGTCTTTCCATCTCTTCTTGTTCTGTCTCTGTTGTTGGAGCATGACCTCAGATTATGGTTATGTTGACAGATCTCCCCTGAAGTCTTATTGATATTATTTGGTCAGAGTTTGCATTATATCCTTTGACAGTTATTTCTCCATTTGTCTTCAATATTAATGTCACCCCATTTCTTCTTACATTTTCATTTCCTGAGAAAAACACTGTGTAATTACCTCATCAAAATGTCCCATTCCTGCCCACTTTAGCTCACTTACTCCAAGTATTGCTATGTTTATATGGTCCATTTAATGTTTTACTACATCTAGCTTTACCTGCTTCATGCTTCTCACATTTCATATTCCTATAACATTTGTTGTGCTTTGAACTTTCTTTTCACCTCTGTGCACTTCAACAGCTGAATGCCCTTTCAGCTTGAGTCCAGTTGTGTCATTAGCAACGGACCTACTCATAGTTGTCCTCTGCTGTACTCCAATAGCTTGTTGAGTGTCATCCGACCTGGGATTTTCATCTTATAACACTGTCTCTTGTTTTATTTTGGATTTTCTCATCATTGGGGGGTTTAACTGTGCCTCCTTCTGTGCAGTACTAACTAGTGTTGGCCATGGTGCTGGTGTCGTTATCTCGGAAAGTTCCTCCGACAGTGTCACTCTCCTCCACTACTGCTATAGGTGTTTGGCACATTTAGTCTGACTCTTCAGCAAAAGTCTGTCCAACATGGGAGACCTTACCAGCAGTACTGCTATCATCAGCAGTACTCTTGCCTCAGAAAAGCACAACATCGCACCAAGGAACAGCAGTGTCATTGGCAAGTCTCCTTACCTAGGTGACCCTAAAAATACAATGCAATGCAATACGATGCAGTACAGTACAAATAAATAAATATCAATTTTTTGTGGGTTTTTCAGGCTATGTGGCCATGTTCTAGAAGAGTTTATTCCTGACGTTTTGCCAGCATCTGTGGCTGGCATCATGAAGATGCCAGCCACAGATGCTGGCAAAACGTCAGGAATAAACTCTCCTAGAACATGGCCACATAGCCCGAAAAACCCACAAAAAACTATGGATGCCGGCCACGAAAGCCTTTGACTTCACAAATATCAATTTGATGCCCTTACATATTACCCAGAATTTGCTGTCTGAAGTGAAAACCACACATTGCCTAATAATAGGGTCAGTTCTGGTACCCATAATGAACTTTGAGTGCATCAACATTCTACAAAATAAAACAATATGTTATTACCAGTCTTTGCTTCATTGCATCTGACCTGCCCCTGCCCCATATGAATGTCAATCTGTGTTCTGCCTGATTACTGCATGTGCACTGCCTCAGTCAACGCAGCTCATAGTCATAAACCTGTGTAGAGCTGAGGGCCAGATGAGATGACATATTTAATGTGTCTAGCTTTGATTTTAAAAATAACCACCACCAGGAAGGGAGAGGGTCAGGGAAATTAGGATTAAGCCCGTGGTCTATTGGGAAGAGGGTTAACTTTTCACTTTTCATTCACCCCAGGAGAGAATCCAGCATTGGAGGAATAGGAACACTGATCCAGTGGTTGGTGTGGTCTTCACTGGGCCCAGGATCCAAGCAGAAATGTATTCCTTCATCGTGTGCTGTGATCTGATCCTCATTACTGATCTCCCTCTTCTCGGTGTTATTTTTAATGTAAACCAAGATGAGTTAACAAACATTCAAATTTGATCCTAACATTAGCTATGAATAAGAAGTCATTCTCAGTATTTACTGCAGTGAAAACGCATGCTTTTTGTTGTTATCTTGGCACCACACAAAACTGAAACTAAACTCTCTGTGGTGTCCTTCCTATTTGTTATCCCTCAGAGTGAAAAATCCTGCTGCTGCAGTGCAGAGGCTTCAGCTAAAGAGGAGAGACAACAGCTGCAGACAAAACTAGGGGATGGCTTTATCGTTTTAATATGATTAGCCTCAGACAAATGTCATTTCTTTATCTTGGTCACAGGATGGTCTGTCTGACCCAGCATTAACTAAAAATTAATCCTAGTTGAAATCCTTTGTCAAGTTATTTACCAGACCTTGGCTTTTGGAACAGCACAGTTCCCTCACCACCACAACCTTGCAATAAAAATAATACTACCCCACATCCCTGACTCAGTAATTCGACTGTGTCTTTGAGAAGGAAAATAAAGAGCACTTGATGTCTGGTGAGAGCTGATTCTGCAGCCTCGGGGCTCAGCATCGAAAAGGCTGCTTCTTTTTGTTGGTTGGTCTTTTCCCTTTTGTATAGTGAAAGCTTTCAGAATATGACGTGGTCAGCTGAATACATATAACACAATTCTCAGCTGATCATATTGACTGGGTGGTTTGGGGAAACCCTAATCCCAAAAACTCACTTTTCTGAGCTCTGGATGACATAAAGGAAGGGAAATGGCATCAGTCTGTCCAATTGTGACTGGGCTGTGTATTACACAGAAACTTTGAAGTTGTCTCTTTGGGATACTGTGAAACTGCATTATCCCTCACTTCCTAAAAAGCACTTGACAGAAATGTTTCTTTTACAGCAGGAGAAGCTTGTTGGCTGATGAAGATTCTCTTGAGAGGGTTCAAGCAAAATGAAAAGAAGAAATGGAATGATCATGGCATGGTTTCCTGTTGATATCTGTAATGAGATCATCAGCACCATTCTTTTTTCTTTGCCCATTGAGAGGTTTTTCAGAAAAGTTTTAAAAGAAGCAGTTCTGTTGGCCAAGCTCTCACATAGAGATGAAGATATATCTATTGCTTAAGATTTCAGTGAATATTTATTTTGGTTGAAGGGGAAGTGGTGGGCTAATTTTTGAAGTGATCACTTTGGAAAAAAGAGAGAGAGGAGGGGAAATATTTTGCCTAAAAAAGGTTGTGAATTTATATAACATTTATATATGCTAATTTATATGTACAGACACATATTTAGGAATAATTACTATAACAATACAATACAAGCAGAGGGAAAAATCTGTGACAGTCTGTGACTAGCAATATAAAAAGAAAGAGAATACAACAAGGTTATTTTTTAGAAAATGGACAAACCAAAGAATAAGATGGATGGCACTTCCAAATGAGGGAGGGTGATGGTTTCTACACAGGCTGGCAGAACAGTCCGTGCAGCTGCACAAAATTTAGTGACACTAAAAATAATTCTTGCATTTTCATCAAAAAGTGGAAAGGAAACATAAAAAGAATCTGAATGACCTGGTAATGTAACTAAAGCAGGTTCAATCAAGGTTTTCCTAATGCCACAGTAAAAGCAATAAAGAAGAACATTGGTATGGTCACTGGTAATCAGAGGCCCACAGTTAAGCATGACAACTTTCCAGGGTAGAAATGAAGATAGCCAAATAATTACTTCTTTTCCTTTAGGCTAAAATGCAGTATAGTGTCTGTTCTCATCACTTTAATCTGTGATGTGCACTGAATCATATTACATTGTATTGGATTGGATTGGATTGGATTGGATTGGATTGGATTGGATTGGATTGTAGACCCAGCTTGGTGTAATGGTTTGAGCATTGGACTATGACTCTGGAGATTAGCATTCGATTCCCCACTTGGCAGTGGAAATCCACTGCATGACCCTAAGCAAGTCACTCACTCTCAGCCTCAAAAACCCTTGTGACAGGCTCACCTTAGGGTCTCCATAAATCATAAATGACTTGAAAGCACATAACAATATCATATTTTATTGAGAACCAGTATGCTATAGTCAGTGGTTAGAGAGTCAACTGCTGGTTGTAATCCCCACTGATCTATGGAACACACTGTGTGACCCTACAACATAGGATAAAGTGAAGAAGATGAGGAAACCCACATCTACCACCTTGAGCTCATTGAGGGAAAGATGGAAAATACAGTGGACCCTTGTTATACATTGAGGTTTGGTTCCAAGATCCCCCGTTGATAACAAAATCCATGGATACTCAAGTCCCATTAAATATAATGACATAGCAAAATGGTGTCCCTTATAAAAAATGGAAAATCAAAGTTTGATATTTGAAATTTATACTTTTTTTGGAACATTTTCAAACCGTGGATGCTTGAATACGTGTATAAAAAAATCTGTGTATAAGAAGGGCCGGCTGTAGTTATAACTAATAAATAGAAAGAACAAAATAGTCTAGAAGACTTTTTAGGAATACATTTTCACTCACACACTCAAATCTATACGTTAGTCAACAATGTAGAGAATGGATGGTTTGATATTGACCTTCTCAAATACTGAGTTCTTCAGGCATCACTAGCGCCAGTGCGACATCCAAAGTCAGCTCTTTGATTTTGTTAAATGCCACAGATCGTGTCACATAGCAAAGTGCAACAGTAAATCTCATTCTGCCCATTCATTTTCTAGTCAGTCCAAAAATTACTCTAGCTAAGTCACATTTCTCCAGAATGTAAAGGGCTCCCAAATTTATGCCATGCTGCACAGGATGATTCTTTAATGTAGCATTGACTACAGTATGATTTATGCTTTAAAAAATCCTGTCCGAAATCATGAAATTCAGAGACAGAGAAACATATTACTAAGAAGGAATGGATTTCATTTTACATGCATAGAGTATTGCATCCAGCATGGTTTCAAAGGTCTTTGTTCACACAGAAGAAAGAGTGGGTATGCCCATGACAGATAGTCTTTTTTGATCTGTAGAGAAACTGGTTTAATTATTTCCCATTCCTTCTTTTGCAGATTTTGAACTTAAAATTACCGAACATGATTCAGATAATCAATGCCATTTTGACATCTACTCCATGATATAAATCAGAGAGCCAATTCAATTTGGGCCAAGTGAAAGGAATCACTATTGATATAAATGTCATGATATTCAAGTGCCTACAAAGTCTATCTTTCAGGAAGGGACTTGTTTATATCTCCAAAAAGAAGAAAAGATTGAGTAAGCCATGCTTTCAAATGGTGGGATTCTTTAACTTTTCAAATTTCCAAAGGGTTAGCCGTGTTGGCTTACTGTTGCAAAGACAATGAAATAGTCCTGTGGAAGATGAACAAATTTACTAGATAACATGATGTTTTATAGACCGTAGACCACTTCCTCAGGTCTTTGGAATATTATCTGTGCTTGATGTTTAGACTCAGTACTCAGAGTTGTGGGCAGGAATATAGGCAGTGAGATAAGAGTGGGAAATTAAATGCAAAAATATTGATAATACTGGTCATTCATAACATGCATACTGCTATCTGAAACATCCTGACACTTGTGTGACAGTTTACAGCCAGATTATAGGCTGTCATCCTGTAGGTTTATTCCAACTAGAGTAGACCCATTCAATAAATTGGTGAACAGTGAGTCAACATGTGGGTAGACCCATTAATTCAATGGGCCTGCTCTAGCTAGGACTAAAAACAGGATTTAGGTCATAATGCTATAAAAAATCATTGTCCCAATTCAACCTTCTGCTGATAGACTGGAAGTTCCTGAACTGAAGTGTAACTCAGCAATCTTTCACTTCCATCTCCCTTAGAAATATCATGACTTGACAGGGACACCACTGGGTTTAAAGCTGATTCCATAAAAATCACAGTGTTTGGAGATGAGTTTCTGTATGTTTTTTCTTCTCTCATATGTGCCTTTAATTCCTTGTAATGTTTAGCCACCTAAAATTAGCATGTAAAGAGATCTTGTAGCACCTTTGAGACTAATTGAAAGAAAGAAGTAGGCAGCATGAGCTTTCATAGACTTAAGTCTACTTCCTCAGATGCATTTGGTGGAGTGGAAAGCCAGGGACAGACCTATACATGCCATTACTGTGTGAGAATGTTGATTCAAATTTAAAATCATTTGCGTATGGAAATGAAGTGGCAGGTCCAGTTTTAATGATGGCTGATTGGTGAACAAAGGCACTGGAAGCTTTAGCCTGTAGGTGAGGAGAATGGATGACTGTAGGGAACAGAGAGTGATATGATGAACAGGTCAAGGGTGACCTCATGAGGAAGGGTGTTAGATAGTGTTGAAATGTGTGTAGTATGCCAGGAAATCATTATCTTTGTTCAACCAATTGTTGATGGACTGTAGTCTGTGGATGAATTCCGGTTCTGTTGTTTCAGTTTCCAATCTCCCTTTGTAGTTCTTTTGTTCAAGGATCACTATTCTGACGTCTGAGATAGAATGCCCAAGGAGATTGAAATGTTCTGCTACTGGTTATATCTTTGAATTCTAGAATTAACATGTTGATCTTCTTCTGCCTTTCTGACCAAGCCTGGGGGCTTTTGCACAATACATTGCTTTGAATTAATTAATTCTCAAAGCTATAGTTTTTTGTGGGCTTTTTGGGCTATGTGGCCATGTTCTAGAAGAGTTTATTCCTGATGTTTCACCAGCATCTATGGCTGGCATCTTCAGAGAATGCTGACCTGGAAGAGTGTGTGTGTGTGTGTGTGTGTGTGTGTGTGTGTGTGTGTGCGCGCGCACGCACACACACACACACACACACACACACATATACTGTGTGACCCTGGGTAAGGAGTAATGATTCCATGTTAATCTGTGTATTGTTCTGTTGTTGATGGCAGGGCCTCGGGGCCCTCATGAGTTTCATCTTAAGACTCAGGCAAGTGAAAGCAAGGCTGTAGTGGCATTACTCAGAACCACCTGGGCACACTGCTGCGCCTGCTGAGTGGATACCCGTGAGCAGTGTACAGAATCTTCCCCATGGATGTCTCATGGCTGGTGAATTTGCTCTGATTTTTAGTTCAATCTTTAAAGGAACTATCCAGCATGCTGTGCTTTTTTGGAGGTCCTCATAGATAGTTCCTTTAGAATTCTGATTTTTGTCCCCAGAGCCATATCTGGAACAGAAGGAGTGATGACATTCTGGCACATTTCAGCCAAGTCACAAAAGGATGAGGCCACAACATGTGAGACCAACGACATCTGATGATATTCCAGCTCTTTCCAGGACTTACAGTGAGGAATCAAATGGCCATATGTACTGGTTAAGTGACAGTTTGCATCTGTGCATGTGTATTTGTGTACATGTCTTTGTATGTATACATGTGTGTTCACAAGTGTACACATAGTAGGCTCATAACTCCCAAGCCAGCATCATGTGTGACCCTCAGGATCAAAAAAGTTGCGTTCCCTTGTTGCATATCTAAATACAAGAGAATGTTAGTAACAAACTATTTGAAGCTGACTGTAACTTTTTATCAGTTCTATTCTTTTCCCCCTCTTTAACCTACTTGCAGACTGTTAATATTAGTGACAAATTAACTTTAAAAGAATTTGGTGTACAGTTTTCATGGCTTATCTCCAGGCAGAAAGCAAGGGTACAAGACATGAGGAAAGGGTTGTATGCAAATTTTTAGCTCAGCTGGCACAGCAGCACCTTGATAGATTTGTTGCTACAACTTGAAAAGACTCTACTGGTGGTATTAGCTACACCTGATTTGGTGTCAATCAAATCTGCAAATTTTATAAGCATGCCCTCTATTCCTTAATTCAGATCATTGGTAAAGATATTCAATAGCACTGGGCCCAAGACAGAACTCTGTGGCAACTCTCTAGTCACTTCTCTCTAGGATGAAGAGGAGCCATTACAGAGCACTATTTGGGTTCAGCTGTTCAACAAATTACAACCACCGAACAGTTGCATTGTCTAGCCCACATTTTACTAGCTTGTTTTCCAGAATATTGGGGGGACTTTGTCAAAGGCCTTACTGAAATCAAGATATGCTATATTCACAGCATTTCCCTCATCTTCCAAACTGGTAATTTTATCAAAAAGGAGATAAGATTAGTCTGGCATGACTTGCTTTTGAGAACCCCATGTTGACTTTTTTGCTATTATGGCATTCCTTTCTAAATGCTTACAGGCTCTCTGTTTAATGAGCAGCTCTAGAATCTTCCTTGATACTGATGTCAGATTAACCAGGTGGTGATTTTTTGGGTCCTCTTTTTTTCTCTTTCTGAAGATGGGGACAACATTTGCCCTTCTCCAGTTCCGTGGGACTTCTCCTGTTCACCAGGAATTCTCAAAAATTATTGACAGTGGCTCTGAGATTACTTCTACCAGTTCCTTTAATATCCTTAGAAGTAGTTCATCTGGCCCTAGAGACCTGAATTTACTTAGATTAACCAGGTATTCCTATACTACATTTTTACTTATTCTGTGCTGCATTCCCTCTACTGCATCATCTGCTCCATTTCCCTTTTTCTTTTGTGAGAAGACTGAGGCAAAGAAGGTGTTGAGGAGTTCTGCCTTTTCTCTGTCCCGTTAGCATTTTGTCATCTTTTCCCATGGAGTGGCTCTACCATTCCCTTCTTCTTCCTTTTGCTATGAACATACTCCAAAAAGCCCTTTTCATTGGTATTAACCTCTCTAGCAAGCCTGAGCTGAATCTGTGCTTTAGCTTTTCTGATTTGCTCGCTACATATGCTATCTATTTGGTAATTTCCCCCTTTTTCCATATTGTACATATGTCCTTTTAAAAACATACCACAGTCAAAAGTTCTTTAGTCATCCATCCTGGTTTTTTAGAAACACCTTCTATTTTTCCTCTTCATTGGAACAGTTTGACATTGTGCTTTCAATATCTGCTTTTGAGAAATTCCCATCCATCCTGAACACATTCTCTTTTACTATTCATGACCCCCAATATTTCCCTATGTTTACTGGAATCAGCTCTCCTAAAGTCTAGAATGTGTGTCTAACTATGCTTGGCTTCTCCTTTCCATTGTATAACAAACTCCAGGAAAGCATGATCACTCCCACTTAAGGATTTTATCCCTTGCACCCCGTTATCTAGGTCATCCCTGTTGGTTAGGATCAGATCTAAAATAGTTGATCCCTTCATTGCCTCTTCTATCGTTTGGACAATGAAATTGTCTGCCAGGCAAGTGAGACATTTACTGGAACTTAAACTCTTGACTGAGTTTGACTTTGAGCAAATATCAGGATAGTTGAAGTCACCCATTACTACTACATTTCTCATTTCTGAGTGTGTGGTCATCTGTTCTAGAAAGGCATCATCCAGTTCCTCAGAATGACTTGGGGGTCTGTAGTAAACTTCCACAAGACATCCCTGTTGTTTCCATCCCCTTTAATTTTTATCCAGATGCTCTCCACCTGGCTTCCAGGATTTAACTCCTGGATCTCTTCACAGGTGTAAACCTCCCTGACATATAATGCTATTCCTCCTCCTTTCCTGTTCGGCCTACTTCTCTTAAAAAGTTTACACCCCTCTATTACAACATTCCAGCCATGAGACTCATCCCACCAAGTTTCAGTGATGCCTATTATATCGGTAACTTTCTTTACCATTAGCCCTTCTAGTTAGGGCAACTGGAATGTGAAGTTCAAGCAGAGCTGAAGGAGCATATGATTCCCACCTTTCTAAAGTAAACACTGAAACTATACAATAGGCCCAGTTTTTCATAGTACCCCTACTCCTTTGAAGAAAGAGATACTACAGCTCAGTGCTTAAGCACCTGTTTTTCCATCCAAAATGTCCCAGACTCAATCTATAACTGCTCCAAAAAGGGCTTAGCAAGTTTCTTATTTCAAATTCTGGAGCATCACTGTCAGTTAGTGTAGGAAAACACTCTAGGCTTGACTTAGGATAAATGTTCATCCTCTGTTCCACATCCACCTGCAGAGGAGAAGGTGAGAAGTGAATAGAAAACACTCAGTTGGTTCCAGAGTTTGTGTTTCTTAAATCACAGTGGCATTAGATAAAAGCACAGGTAAATTGTTCTTATATACTGCAGTTATCCATGTAGGTGCAACCAGGATATATGTGCAAAATGAATTCCAGAGAAAAGAAATCACATTGGAGGCTATTAAGACTTAAGAGAAAGGATATACCTTTGATCTCAGTGGATGAGCATTTCATAAGTAGGAACTTCAGACAGAAGTTACTTTGACATAGAAAGTGCCTAAATGGATCATTTGGTATGCTTTGCAAAGATAAAAGGGATTATCTTTTGTTTTTACAATTATAGCAATCTCTTTGCTAACAACTTGACGGTAAAGATAATTAGAAATTATTTGGATTTGTACGAAGTACAGCCACAAACTGGCAAGCGTCACCAGTGCTCTATTCATCTTCCCCTCGTCTTCTTCCTAGCTGATCAGGGAATAATAAACACAAACATTTGAGAGAGGAAATAGCAGGTTTTAATTCAATTAGCTGCTTTAATCGCAGAATGCAAAGGCAATTTTCATAGCAAGACCATTTTAAGAATATCTACATGCCTAATCATTCTGTGCTTCTCATTATGCAAAAATGTAGCTTTCATCGGAAGTATTTATAGTGCTGTGTAACACAGGGAGGATAAATACACTATAGAAGGATATTAGAGAAAAACCTGTTGGTTTTTTCCTATTTGCATAAAAGTGTTAGCCTTTCACATTCTGCCCTCTGCTGGCTACAAATAAAAATGACTTAAGAGGAGCAACATTGAACTACTGTATAAAGAAAATCTGTCACAGGGCAAATCAATACTGATTAAAAAGACAGAAAGTCCTACATTTTGTTCCTGTTCTTTCCAATTGTACTTTGGTAGTCTATAGATGTTTCGTTTATTCCAGTATGATCAGATACTTTTTATACCAGCTGTCTAGGTCAGTTTATTTTAACCCAGCATAATACTGTCATTGTGGTGTAGTGGTTTGAGCATTCAGACTGTGATTCCAGAATCCCCACTCAGCCATGGAAAGTCATTGGGTGACCATGGGCAGGTCATACTCTCTCAGCCTCACAGAAGGCAAAGGTAACCCCCCTCTGAATAAATCTTGCCAAGAAAACCTTGTGATGGGTTCGCTCTACACAAAATTGGGAAAAACATGAACAATTGGGGACTTTTCAGTTCATCTGGGAAGTGTATGGAAAATTGTGCCGCTGGGAAATCAAAGTGCTAACAAGCAGCTGCACTGAGGAGAGAAGATGTCATCTTTTTCTCTTGGAGAGCCAGTGAGGTATTGAAAAATGTTAACAATGGATTAATCAGGGATTTGGACCTAGGTTGAACTGCTCCAAAAATCCAGCCCTACCATCAGGCAAAGTGTGGTGACCATCTCAAAACAACTGGCTTTCAGTGTCACAAAAAGGCACGAACTAATTTTTGTTGTTGTGTGCCTTCGAGCCAGTTCCAACTTATGGTGACTGTAAGGCAAACCTATCATTGGATTTTCTTGGTCCACATTCCTCTGAGGTCTGAGAAAGCATTACTCGTCAAAGGTCACTTAGTGGATTATAGTTATTTATTATTGCTGTGTTTTTACTGTCAGGGAAGACAGGAGACAAAATTCAGATTTTCCGTTTCAGATGCCAAAACAATTTGCTTGGCCTTGGTAGGACCAAGCTGTCAGTTTGGTGCATTGAGGGGGCTACTTCAAGTGGAAGAGTGGTGAATGTTGTTGAGGACCCTGCTTACCACTGCTGAACCAGGCTTCTGATTCTTGATCTGAGATGTCTTTAGAGGCAGAGATCTTGGGTGTGGTGACCTGGTAAATGTCTGGTGCTGGCAGCATAGGAGTTCTTTCTGGGCACTCCACCCACAATGCCTGGCTGTGAGAGAGCTTTAGCTTTGGTTTAACTTTGCATCATTTCACTGTAGCAGCAATTCAATGTGACCAGAGTTCAATTCCCAGCTTGGCTATGAAACCCACTGGTTAACCTTGGGCAATTCACACACTCTTAGCCTCAGGGGAAGGCACTGGTAAACCTCTGAACAAATCTCCCCCCCCAAAACACACACACACACACACACACACACACACACACACGATAGGGTGTTTTAGGGTCACTATAAGTCGGAAACAACTTGAACATACACAACAACAAAATGGCTGGGGCACTGTATATCTTAGGTTGCAAAAGGTCTTAGGCACCCTTGCTGATCCAAGTATCCTATTAACTGCTACACCCCAATGGGTTTCATTCTCGGTTTCACATACTAAAATGAAGCTGGGGTCACTGTAAACCCTTTGGAAGTCAATCAGCAATTCTACGAGTTCTCTTACTGCTAAGCAAATTTACAGGCATAGAAAATTTGTGCTTAAGAAGTCTGCTTTGAACTAGTGTTGTCCACTGGTCTACTATAGACAACCTGAAATTTTAGGAACATACAGAACACAACATTTAGTTGTGGTACCAGTGTAAAGGAAGTTGACCATAGAGCTTGTGAGCCAGTATAATACACACACACACACACACACACAATGAGCTGCATGGCTAAGAAGGGGAAGAAAATAAAATCCACAGCTGAGTAATATACCTACTAGGACCGTGTGTGTGTGTGTTTTTAAAGTGAAGCATTCTGGTTGCACACCAGGAGTGGAAATACCATTGTACTGAGTATTGTAAGACTGTGCTACAAAGCACAGTATTATTTTGCAAAGTTATTAATTCAGCTGTCCACTATATTATTATTATTATTATTATTATTATTATTATTATTATTATTATTATTATTTCTATTCATAGAGGTGACCAAAATCAGTGTATTAACCTCTCACAAGACACTCTTCATCTTCATCCAAGTTGGCTCAGCCAGAAAAGATTCCTATATGGACTGCCTTCTAAAGTTGACACCTGTGGATTAGGATTTGACGGTTTATCCAGTTTAAGACACATGCATGGCCAGCAGATGGGGAAACGATATTACCTGGCAAATAGTACTATATATAAATGTCAGCTATTGGCATAAATAATGGCAACAACGTTGCTCAGATGACACATGAGAATCCACAAAGCTCAAAGTGTCTTTGCTTCAAATGTGAAATAGAAAGTGCTAAAAGTGTAAAAATAATAGCCTAGTCTTGCTTTTGTCAACTACGCAGCAGGGTACACATGCCTCTAACATTTTGCTCTGAGTACAGTGGGCCCTCAAATCCCATGATATACAGTGGGGTAATAAAATGGTGTCCCTTATATAAAAAGCCAAAATCAAGATTTGTTTTTGGAAATAGGGGGGGGGGGGTATTTTCAAGCCATGAATGGTATAATGCATGAATGCTGAATCCTATTGTTTACATGACACTCCTACATAGGGAATTGTCAAAAGGTAGGAACAGCCTGGGCATTTCAGGTCAATAAAATATTGTACAGTGTGAGAACCAGCTTTGCAATTGTGCATGCCTATAACTGCTTACAGATATCATGTGAGAATTTTGTGTGTCCACCAGGATGTATTGATATGCCAGTGATTCACAAACAATTTTCTACTGTCCTTCTCCATGAAATCTTTGTTCTCTTCCTACCAAGCATACATAGAAATCAGAAATAAGATGGTATGGAAAATCTTGCCTTTATTATTCAATGATATATCTTTACACTTCAAGTTCTTGACAAGTTCTTTCATAGCTACCCTTCCAAGTCCTAGTCTGGTTTTTTTGATTGCATTCCCTATTTTGATTAATAACTGATCCATGGCATAGAAAACCTTTGTAGACGTCTTCATCATCCACTTTAAAATTATGTAAATCATCTGTGATCATTATTTTTGTAAATTAAAATGGACAGGAATGGCCCACTTTGAAGCAGGCACCCACATAGTCTTCTACTCAGGGAATGAAAAGATACAAAGAAATGGGGTGGCTTTCATACTAAGAAAAGATAACAGCGAAAGTAGTCTTTGGTGCATTACAGAGCGCCCAAGAAGGGTGCTCTGCCACCGCCGCCGGTTGCCACGTCCAGGAACCGCAGCGGCCATACTGCGCAGTTCCTGGGCACAGCAAGAAAGAAGTGCCGAAATGGTGCTTCTTTCTGTGCCCTGGAAGTGGCGCCGCGAGGCACTTGTCACGCACTCACGGTGTCACTTCTGCTGCGCGACATCCAGATGCTATGCATCCGTGACGTCAAAATGGCGGCCCCCATGTGGATGGGCGCTGCCATTTTGTACGGACTCGGTCCGTACTAGGGTTGAGGGGTGTCTGGAAGGGACGCCCCTTCTCAACCCTACTACGCCCCTTCCTAACCCTAGCACGCCATGTCTGTAACGCGCCATAGAATACAAAGTAAAATCAGACTAAATCATCTCAATAAGGCTACATGGGAAACCAATGAATATCACCATAATTCAAGTATATGCACCAACCATAGATGCAGAACAAGAAGAAATTGATAGATTCTACAAAGGAATACAGGAAGAAATTGACAACACACCAGCACA
The DNA here is from genome assembly GCA_023333645.1 of Sceloporus occidentalis. Taxonomy (NCBI): domain Eukaryota; kingdom Metazoa; phylum Chordata; class Lepidosauria; order Squamata; family Phrynosomatidae; genus Sceloporus; species Sceloporus occidentalis. The sequence goes on along the minus strand of JALMGF010000002.1, from coordinate 108,620,022 downwards.
GAATGTCAAGCTGATTATTGGAGATTTGAATGCCAAAGTTGGAAGGAAAGAGGATTCAAAAACAGTAGGCAGATTCAGATTAGGCATAAGAAATGAAGCAGGTGAGCATCTGATAGATTTCTGTGAAGCCAATAACCTATTCATTGCAAACATATTTTTCATCCTACCAGAAAGAAAGTTATACACATAGACATCACCAGAAGCCAAGATGACAAAACTCAGATTGTCGTACTTTGGACACATCATGAGAAGGCATGAATCATTGGAAAAAACAGTAATGCTGAGAAAGGTAGAGGGAAGTAGAAAGAGAGGAAGGCCACATGCAAGATGGATGGACTCTGTTAAAACGATCACAAGTATGAGTTTGCAGAAGTTGAGCAGAGCAGTGGAGGACAGAGGGTCTTGGAAATGTCTCATCAGCAGGGTTGCAGTGGGTCAAGATAGACTCAAGGACAGTTAACAACAACCCATACATGTTCCTTCCTCTAATTACTGAAGCTGGGTTTATGATTCTACCACATTTGGGTTCCCCTGCTAGCTTATTAAAAGACAGCTACAATAAATACCATGTGCAACCAGTCAGTAATTCATTTCTCATGACTTTTTAATCCCCCAGTGTAGACCAGGATGTGAATGGCAAACTCCACCAATATGAGATGGGAATTGCTATTTGCACCTGCCCTGGGAACTTTATTATCTGAGCAAAGGGGAAAGTCTCTCTCTCTCTCTCTCTCTCTCTCTCTCTCTCTCTCTCTCTCCCTTGAGCCAAATAGTAATACACACTGTCTTGTTAAAGCCAGGCTGGAAGCAGCACCGCTACATACTTTTTCCAGATGTGTCTCCATTCCCTCACGTCTCTGACAAAAATTATACACCTGACTCCCACACACTGCTATTTGAGACCTAACTTGGGATACCGGAGTCCTTAGGAGATCTGGCTCCTTTCAAATGTATTAACCCTTCCCTTGCATGAGATAGTATCAGCCCACAAATATTAACACCTGAGGCAAAGGATGAGATAACTCCATTCCAAGTGTGGAATCAAAGTGGACTGGCATCTAAATATTATTATTTCAGCGCTGCTAGTTGGATAACACCTGTTCAGTTTAGGATGTGCAGGACTGCAGAAGAGAGAGATCCTCTAACAAAGGAGAAAGGTCTGGGGATTTAAGAGTAATTGTTGTACATCTGCCACTCTTGCCCCTAGCTATCTGCCATCTGAGGCAGTTGCTTCACTTTGCCTAATAGTAGTGTCAACACTAAGGGTATATCTACACTGTAAAAATAATGCAATTTGACACCACTTTAGCTATCATGGCTTCGTCCTACAGAATCCTGTGATTTGTAATTTTGTGAGGCACCAGCACTCTTTGGCAGAAAAGGCTATCTTGTAAAACTACAAATCCCAGGGCTCTGTAGGATGGAGCGACAACACTTAAAGTGGTGTCAAATGGCATTATTTCTATAGTGCAGATGCATCCTAACATACACAGGCAGGAAGGGGATTGCCAATAGAAACATTTCCCCCACAAATATAAGAATCTGTGGCTCCCAAGAGGCATTGGTTTGTACCTGAAATATATAGAGCTCTCCACCAATAAATATAATCAGTTATTGTTCAATTGACTGATGACATATGCATACATTTTGTATGACATACAAAATAAGTCTAAAGAGGAAAACACATCACTCTGCCATTACAGAAAATGCATGAGATGTTTAAGGCTCAGGAAATGGTCTTCATTTTCTCTCTATGGTTGTAAAAACTGAACAGTGAAGAAAGTTGGCAGGAAGAAAATCAACTCATTTCAAATGTAGACAGTGCTGGGGAAGAGTTGTACAGATACTGGCTGCTACAGAGACAAATGAATGGGTCTTACAGCAAGTCAGCCTGAACTCTCACTAGAAGCAAAGATGACAAAACTAAGGGTGTACTTTGGACATATCATTAGATGACACGAATAACTGGAAAAGATGATAAAGGTAAAGTGGAAGGCAGTGGCAAAACAGGGAGACTGCAATATAGGTACACTGATTCAATCAAGGAAGTAACGGCTCTGGATTTGCAAGACATGAGCAGAGTATTTGATGACAGGGTCTCTCAGAGGTCTCATTCATAGGGTTATCACAAGTCAAAGTCAACTTGATGGCAAACAACAACAACAAAGGCATTCAAACATGGCTGAACAATTCTGGGAAATGCAGCCCAAAGTAGACATATTATTCTAAGCTATGTTTTGGAATGATTGTCTATAGGTCAACAGTAGAGCACAGGCTTTACATGCCAAAATTTCTGGGTTTGGTCTGAGGCATCAATGTACCGCAAGCAAAATCAACATCCACCAATCACCTTCTGTCTAGAACCCTGGAGACCTGCTATTAGTCAGTATATTCCAGGGGGTGGGTTATGTGAGGCCCTCTAGATGTTATCAGACTGCTCCTTCCAACAACTCTTGCCACCATCATTATTAGCAAAGACTGACAGGAGTTGTAGTCTATCAACATTAGGAGGGCCACAGATTCCTATACAGTCAGCCCTTCTTATACACAGATTTTTTTATACACGGATTCAAGCATCCACGGTTTGAAAATGTTCAAAAAAAGTATAAATTTCAAATATCAAACCTTGATTTTCCATTTTTTATAAGGGAGACCATTTTGCTATGTCATTATATTTAATGGGACTTGAGCATACACGGATTTTGTTATCCAATGGGGGATCTTGGAACCAAACCCCAGGGTATAACAAAGCTCCACTGTATAGATGACCATTCAATGTAGACCAGTGTTTTCACTTTAGGCAACGCAGCTTCAGAGTATGGTGTAGGGTTTGGGTGTCAGACTAGGACTCTGGGCAACTGGGGCTCAAATCCCACTCAAACATGGAAACCACTGGGTGGCTTCCACTGGGTGACCATGGGAAAGTCATACACTCAGCCCTGGAAAACCACATGATAGGTCTACTTTAGGGTTATCATAAGTTGGAAACTACTTGAAGGCACACAACAACAAAGGCAGCTTGCCCTGTTCCTGAGGCATCCAGAAGAAACTATGGCGCGTTACAGACCGCCCCTTTGGGGCGGCCTGTAGGCGCACCTTTCCCCGCTGGATCGAGGCCTCAGAGGCCAGAGTGGCAGCCACTGAGGCCCCGATCCGCCGCTTTCCTGGCTGTGGGGAAGCGGCAAAAGGCCCCTTCCCCGCAGCCTGGAAATGGGTGTCCTTGGGGCTTCAAGCCCCAAGGACACCCCGCGGTGGCGGGGAGAAGGAGAAAGGGGCCGTTTGGCCCCTTTCTCCTTTGGTCCACTGGGCACAGCCGTCTGAAGGCTGCGCCCAGCGGACCAAACCAGGAAGGAGCTCTGAAACGAAGCTCCTTCCGGGGTTGCGGAAAGGGCGCCCTAGGCGCCCTACCGCGACCCCAATACGTCACAACCGCGCCGCCTTGTTTGGAGGCGGCGCGGTCGTGACGTATTGATGGTGGCGGACGTGTGGAACAGCCGCCGCCATTTTGTGCGTGCGCAGTGCGCACTAGGGTTAGGGCGGTGCAGAAGCACCGCCCCGCCTTAACCCTAGTACGCGCTCCGCGCGTACTTTTAAGCCCGTCTGTAACGGGCCTATGTTTCTTCCAATTGCAATCCTTTATACATGTCTGGTCAGAAGTGGTAGTCCCATTATGTTCAAGGGGACAAATTCTCTGGTGAATGTGAATAGGATCCCAACCGTATGGCTTTCTGAGGCTAAAGAGACTCAAAATTACTTTAAAACCAGAGAATGGTGTGATTAAAAAAAAAAACACCAGGGTCTCCCCAGATTTTCAATAAAAGAAATAGCTGACTGTGAAGTATTGTAGTATCCTATTGCTTTCTCCATCCATTATACAATATGTGGGTCATCATCACTTATAAACAAGAGTTAATCGCAATTTGATTACTCTCATCTCCACTGCCAAATTGACATGTCTGAGCTTCACAAATATAAACAGGGGAAGTGAAAGATGGTTTGAATGACTATCAGTCACAAAGATAACCAAAATGGAAAGGGATCACTTTCCTTCATCCTTAGGCCCAAAGACAGTAGGACATGTACCAAGCATAGTTCCATTTGAATTCATTTATTCTGTAGGTGGATTTTGATATAGGCTGGTGTTTGCAAGAGTTCTGCCTTTGCTTAGGATGTAATTTTGCAGCAAAAGTTAAACACAGAGAGAAGCCAACATCTTTTTAGAGCTGAAATAATAATCATCAACCTTTTTTCAATTTCAGCAGCTTTGCATTTGAGCAGATTATCTTTTCTCTTCCCCCCTCATTTTTTTTTTAAAAAATGCTCTAAACCACAACCAAAATCTTGGAGCGTGATAGGCTTTATAGGAAAGAGATTAATGCAATATTATCTAGCCGAATTGAGGGAGCTCAACTGGGTTTTAACCTTTTGAATTTGTTACATTTGCAGAAGCAAAGCAAATGTAATAAGCAAAAGCTAAATGTCAAGTGTTATATGCTGTGTTGTCGCCACTAAAGAGGCTAGCCTGACTCTGAAAAGGAAAACATCTTCACTCTCAGGTTCCTGTTAACATTTGGCAGAACAAGAGTGGGATTTTTAAGTGTCTTCCTGCTTATTAACTAAATTATATATATAGTGTTGCTCAAAAGTAACATCTTTTGCACCAGCTGCACCTAATGCTTAAATAGGCTGTTTTATTATACTTTCCAATTTATCAGGGCATATTTGTTCCAACTTCCCAAAACCTGCCATTTTTCTTTCGTATATATTTTCTAATGCAGTTCATGCAGATCTGCAGCAATTAGCATTCCTTCTAATTCTTTGTTCAGGTTTTGAGCACTGTTGCTTGTACAAAAATGACAGTGGCACCTGCCCATAACTAGAAACTATCAACAGGCTTATGGGATAGTTCATAAAATAGTCCACTTGGCTCAATGTTATGGAATTCTGGAATTTGTAGTTGCGTGATATATTTAGCTTTCTCTGTCAGAGAGCTCTAGTGCCACATTAAAGTACAATTCCCAGGATTCCCTAGCACTGTGCCAGGGCAGTTAAAGTGGTCTCAGACTGGATTATTTCTGCAGTGCAGATGCAGTCTACCTTTCTGTTTACTCTCTTACAACCAGAAGCGGCATTATTTCTGCAATACAGGTTAGACCAGTGAGGGCAAATCTTTTAGGGGCCATGTGCCCGAACTAAAAGGTCTCCTGGCACCAGGTGTTACCCGGTGCAGGGGACTAGACTTCTGGGGCAGGACTTCTGGGGTGGGACTGTCCAGACAGCTGAAGGCCCAGGGGGTGAGAGGAGAAGAAGAAGAACATGTGCTAACCACTATTTTGTGGTCTTTCAGTCTTTCTCTTCCATACTTAAGTTCATGGTTAGCACATTTCCTTCCCTTAACTGTTTTGCATTCTTCCCTTCATTCTGGAAGCCTTTCAACTACAACAATCCTGATCGCTTCGTATCAAGAGTGCAGGTATGATGTTACTTGACCGCTGTGCAGCCATCTTATTTGAATAATCACTAACATGAATAAAATCAGGAATCTTTGGGCTGCTTCAGTGGACATCTTACAAGCAAGCAAGTTTACATTAAAAGACTAATGAAGACCTTGGGGAGAGGTAATATAATACTGAGTTGGATAGAGAATTAATCTTCAGAATAGGGTGGCTTGCTACATATTACCGCAGGCAGCCATGACAAGCCAGTGGACTGTTACATTCTGAAGAGAGATAATTGGAAACGCTTCTCCTACCATCATTAAGGTAATTTCTGGAAAATAAATTGGTGGTATTGAAATGTATTGGGGCAATTAAATAGCGAAGGTCATCTGAAGGGCAAGTAATGGCATTGGTGCGATAATGGAGATAAGTAACATGACTAATGTGGTTTGGGTTGTTCCTAATGAATTAATCTGTCAACCTTTTGGCCTACTTTTCTCCTGTTTACAGTCCTGGAAACAGAACTATCCTCTGCTATGTTTTATTAACTTACTTTTGAATAATGTGGTCAGCCTTCATGATTTTATCTGCTGCTCCCATACAGTAGAAGATGAAAAATATTTTTCCTTGTCATCTGCCTAAGAGAGCCATAATTTGGATGCTGTTGTTGTTGTGTGCCTTCAAGTCATTTCCGACCACAAGGTGAACCTATCACAGGGGTTTTCTTGGCATGTTTCTTTGGGAAGGACATTGCCATTGCCATCCTCTGAGGCTGAGAGAGTATAACTTGCCTAAGGTCACCCAGTGGATTTACGTGGATGAGCTGGGATTCAAACCCTGCTGTCTAGAGTCATAGTCCAATGCCCAAACCACTACAACACACTGGCTCACAATTTGGATGCTACTGGTGGCTTTTATGTATTTCAGTACAGGGTTAATAATGCCTACAATTTTGTGGCTAAGTAAATAACAATAATATATATTGTACAGTGCTTCGTATACATTGATCAGGTTGGTATGATGTCCTATAACATGCATCAGATATTGTCAGTATATAAAAGAAGGAAAAACAGAAACTGGGGAGCATCTAAGGGAAACCACGGGAGAACCTGGAGACACATCTCAAGATGCTCAATACTAATAAAATAACAATATTTGGGGCATCTTGAGATGCATCTCCAGTTTCTTCTAGACAGTGCCTTTACTTCTGGTGTGTGTTAGGATACATTCATACAAGATACAAGATTGTATGTAGATTGTAAGCCTGAGGGCAGGGAACCGTCTAATTAAAAAGATTGTATGTACAACGCTGTGTAAATTTACAGCGCTTTATAAATAAAAGTTAATAATAATAATAATAATAAGATGATTTTCTCACCAGAAAGGAGGCATAGGAAGGAACAACAGCAGCTGCTTATTGACTTGACCCTTTAATTATAAAAAGAAAAGTAACTTGTTTTTATAGTTATAAGCTTTTATAGTTACATTTTGGGATATTTCACAAGACATTCTTTGTGTGTGTGTGTGTGTGTGTGTGTGTGTGTGTAGCTCTCTCACTCTCACACCTTAATTTATATTCCTTAGACCTAGTTCCACATTTGAGCATGCATATAGTGTATTTTTTTATTTCAATCGCTCTGTTGTCCCATTTTTCTTTCCACTGTACAGTATTTTCCTGTCCCTTAGGAAATCATAATTGCCCCATTTTTATAATTTATATCTATTTCATGATCAAAAGGACCACGTTGCTGTTACAGCTGTAGGATTAACCTTTTTTAATGCTACAGCCACAGTCCACACTATTTTGGGACCACATTCCATTGCACAGCCAAGTACACTTAATGTTGTTATCGTATACACACTTTGACTCAATCCCATTGAAATCCTAAGAATATATTCTAAGTAATCAATCAAAGCATGGGAATTAGAAGGCATACATTTGAAATAAATGAAGTTTAATTCTGTGCTGGATTTTGGTCCTAAAGTGTTTTTTTAATATCCCTCGGTGCGCATAGCAGAGCATTAGATAACAAACACACCACCCAGTGGGAGAAAGAGAACAGTAACATACTTTTTAATGAAATAAAGCAAAAAATAGTATATCAAAGACTTTCTGCTTCATTAGCATTTGGTAAATTGGCCTTGTTTTAAAAAAAGTATTGATTTTTTGGGGCTTTTTTATTTACAAAAGGTAAAATAAACATTCAAGCTCAAGCTTGAATGTTTCCTTGTGATTCATCTATGCTTGTTAGCAGAAATCACATAGGTTTCTAGTTACTGATACAATAAATGCAGACATATTTTTGCTCAAAAGTAGCATACTTTTTTCATTAATTATGAAAAGGCAAAGTCAGGTTTTCAGAGTTTTAACTCCTAACAGATATTCAAAGCTAAACCTAAACATGTACCAACGTTTCCACACAAATAGTGGGCATCAGTGCTGCATATACCTATCTAGGGACCCAGTAATTGGGTTTCCCTTGTAAAGTGTGATGTTCCACCAAGTCTCTGGTTCATCTACATGACCATACCAACCAAAGGCTTTGTAGCATCCTAAAGATTAATAAGACTGTTATGTTCACTGAGTTGATACTACCATAAAACAGACTGGATGCCTCAGGTGGTTGATACAAAGGAACAAGAAATTGTGAGTAACAAAGAGAGGGGAAGAGAGAGGAGTATTTTTTACTCTTACTGATGGGAAGAGGCATTTTGTTGATTTTCTGCTGCATATGTCAAAATAGCATGCCGGGCCATACATATACACTTTAATTTGTGTAGGTAGAGCACTATTTGCCTCTATTAACAAAATGTTTACATTGGTCCTGCCCTTCAGGGAAGTTTTTTTTCCCCCCAAACACATACTCATCTCATTCACATATTACACTTTTAGGTGTACACTTGAAAAGTCTTTGGTATACGTCTATATATTTCAAGGTAAGCACTGATCCCAATTTACACAGAAATTTGTCTTTTAGGTTGGGGAAACTACAGTTTCTTTGCAGGTAGTACTGCTCTTCTAGGCAGAATCCTCTGGTGAGGAACTGAGCTAGGACTCTGGAAATTTCAGTTACTGTTTGCAACAGGCTCTTCTTTCTCTGAAAGCCCAGATGTTTTTGAAATGAAATTGAATTGCATTCCGTGGTTAATAAAACAATCTGCAAATGCTGCATATAAGCCCTGAAGAGTGGAAGAGATGCTGTCCCAATTATACAAGAGCCCTCCCATATTAAAATAACATTTACTTTAAGCAGATCACCCATAGTTTCTGGTGAGCAGTAAATCTGAATCTATGTGCGTAACAGCATAGCAAGCTGCCTTATGCCAAGTCATGTCATTAGCCCAACTGTCACCTCAGTACAGTCTATATGATTGTCAGCAGTACTCCAGAGGTTCAGAAAGGATCATCTCCCATCATCAGATGGAGATGTCAGTCATTGAACCCGGGACCTTCTGAATGCAAAGCTGTCTCACTGAGATATGGCCTTCCTTTGGCTAAGGATGCTAGATTCAATATGAGATCCTTTTGCTCACAACAAACAAGGGTGGAATGGGAGAGACAGCTTCTGCAACTGTGCGCAAAGCTGCACACAGTGAAATGTCCGTTTCTGGGGTACTATGGCTGTGCATTACAGAGGGAAATTGGCAGTTGTAATATGTGCAGCCTGGAGACCTCATATGATCCTCCACGACTCTTCAGGAAGCCATCAAACCCTCCAGATTTCCCAGACAACCCTCTCTGTGCCAAAATTCCCTTTGGCCAATGACTTGCCTTTTTCCATTTCTCCACCTGTCCACTTCGCAGAGTATTTGATGGGACCACACAGTGTGTTGGGCGCTCAAATGTGGCCCTCAGACCAAATTTGTTGGCCATCCCTATTGTAGACAAGCTATCCTTCAGTAATGCTTCCCTTACCAAGTGTTAGAAGCAGATAGTGCTTTATTATTCTGAGAAATACCGAAGGTCAATACTGAAAGGAGGTGATTTGCATGCCAGGCACTGGGTCAACCCACTGAATACAGAATGTGCTAAGACAAGACTCTGAGTGAACATGCCTAGAAGGGTTGTGCTGCCAGTGCATCCAAAGAACTCCATGATTGAACTTTTGACTTCCCTTGTGTTCAAGCTATGCTGTTAGAACTTCAATGACATATTTGCTACGGGTTTCATATTTCTTCATAATTATCAGAAAACATCCCTTCTGCAGTTTTTATTTGGTGCAGGGCAGCAATATTCTTAGTCCTACATGAATTGCCTGAGGTTGCACTTTACAATAATACCAAGTAAAACACAGAAAGCTCAAGCAAGGATTGTTTTATAAAAAATGAAAGAAAGGAAATGAGAAGGAAATGAGAAAAGGAAAAGAATAAGGAAAAGAAAAAAATGGGATGCTGCTCTATTTAGCCCTTGCTTTGATCAAGTCATCCTGCAGAGAGATAACTAGAGGCTTATTTACTGGGGCCTCATTAAAGAGATGTTCATTCCCAAAGGGCAACAAAATGATCTCCCATTACTATTTTTATAGGAGCATCTATGCAAACTGTCTCGCGGAATGCACTTCAAGCATTTTAACCACCCTCCACCAAGCCGTTAAATGCACCAAGCATTTAAAAACAAAAACAAAAAACCCAAGAGTACAAAAGTGTAAAAGAAATCTCATCATTTAACATGTAGCTAAAATTATTGCTGATGTAAAATAAAAATCTTTCCAGTTATTGATAAAAATATACATTGTCATCATAAATATCAGATTAATACTTTGAGTCTCTATGCCAATTTATGGCAATTTAATTTAACACTCTCTTCCTCCAAAGCTCTTGTTAATTAAACCCTGACCACCCATGTCTTTGTCACAGTTTTAATGGTGTCTCCCCACCATGATGCCTGATGTACTTTATGAACCACCCTTTCTTAGATTTTTCAATTCCATCAAATAAACAGGCAAGGAGAATGCTGCCCGAAGGGATGGATTTTTAATCCCTTGACCTATAATGCTGTGGTCCAGCCGCATCTCTCTAGAAGCTCAGCCCAGCTGCTTATGAAGGGATTTTCCTTCAATACAGGTTGATTGTCAGCTTGCTTGGTATCAGGGGTGTATCAGACTGGTGCATCCAGTTTACTTTAAAAATGAAAATGAAAATAAAAGAACAGATTGTTCAGTTTTATATGTAGCTGACAGGTGATTGTTAAAATCAATGGTGTGTCAACATTAAATCCCCCCCCCCCCCCTTCGTTAGGTCTTTTACCATTCTTCTGTTGAGTGAAAGCAAGAGCAAAATACAGCATCACTGAAGATTGTACATTTGGGTCACCATATGTTATACAAAACATTTTACAAGGGATGACTGGGATAATGTGCGTTTAGCTCTTTTCCACTTCTCTGACTGGACTGTTAAAATGGAAAGCATTGAGATAAGAGAGAAAGCAAGAGAGTCCAAAAATGTAAACATGATGCACTCCTTTTTGAGGACAACAGGGGCTGTGAAATTAAGTTGGAATTATACAACCTCTCTTTCTCTCTCATTCAGGGGTTACTCAGAAATAATCCTGGCAGAATGTGGTTGAATCTTTGTTATTTGTATGCATTTTGAATGCATCTGATTAAGTTTGGGGACAGGCTGCTAAAAAACAAACAAACCACTTAACCTGTGATAATTAATCTCAGGGTTTTTATCAAGTTTTCCTAAAAGATCCGCATTGTCAGTTGTGCGAATAACTGATGTGAATAGACTCGGGATAAACTGAGATAAAACTTTGCATGCTTTGAATGGGTTTTAAATACATCTGCATTATTGACTCCATCTTTATTCCCAGTGCTGACACGTGTCAGCAAGAGAACTCACAGAGATGCACAGAAGGAAAATATGGTGTCAACAACAAAACTGGAATGCGTGACTGAGGTTATTTGCATAGTTGCAGTATTATTATTATTATTATTATTATTATTATTAGCCCGCCTCTCCCTTTCAGATCGAGGCAGGTTCCAAAAAATAATCAAATAACAATTACATAGTACAAAAGTCATAAAATCACAGTCCTGATTCCCAATGCTAAAAATCATTTGAACGATCCCCTCACTGTCTTTCTCTGTCTCTCTCCACATTCTTCAGTATCCTTGCTTCTGATCTTTAATATACCAGGTTCTTCTTTCCCATTCTCTAAAAGGTGGGTGGCAGATAAATCTCCTAAACTGCCCCAGTCAGCTGGAAAACCATGTCTCCCCCCCCCCCCCTTTGCCTAAGTGATTTTTTTTAAAAGAGAGGAAATCAATAGTCAATTATGGGGTGGGGGGGCTTCTTTTGACCTCGGCTTCTGCTTCTTTCCCACCTCGGTCTATTGAAATATCAAAGCCTTCCTCTGGGCCCCCACAATTCTTCTAATTTATACCCTTGAGGGGTAATCATTCTTGCTCCTCTTTCATCTGTACCCTGCCACAGTGTCTACCACAACCTAAAGCCCGTTTCTAGATGTTTACCAGCTAACATGCTGCATAATGGAATATTAAAAAGTGTTTTATGATATTTTTGTATAAATTGTAAGAGAACACTTGGAATCCCTCTATAATTCTGTATGAGTGAGCTGCCAGACTTTTGTGAGGCTACAGTTTTCATATATATTCCCCCCGCCCATGGGCTATATTTTAATAAACGTTTTCTTATTATTATTATTATTATTATTACAGAGATTTTTTTCTATTCTGACACAGCTGCGGGATTATTAATTTTCTTTGAGGGTGTAATTCATCCCTTTCCCCACACCATTTATATATGCCCCTTGCATTATATTCCTATAGAGATATTTTCAAATTTAATAATAATTGTCATAAAATTAGATCATGTTGTTATTGCTACTCAACTTTATGGGGGAGGAGGATTTAGTTATTTGTCTGTTTGACAAAAAGGAAAAGAGAAAAACCCACTGCTCCAGCATGTTCTGCTATATGTGTGTAAATTAAAATCGATTTTAGGACTTAAAACAGAAAGAGATATATAGAAAGTTTGTCATAAACCTGGTGTAGTGGTTTGAGTGTTGGACTAGGACTCTGGGAGATCAGAGTTTGAATCCCCACTCAGCCATGGAAACCCACTGGGTGACATGGATCAAGTTGCACTCTCTCAGCCTCAGAGGAAACCAATGACAAACCCCCTCTGAACAAATCTAGCCAAGAAAATCCTCTGATAGAGTCAGACTTTCATTCAAAATTAAGGGTTGAATGTATCTGGTTTAGACTTTCTATATTATTGTTATATGTCTTGAAGTTATTTCAGATTTATAGTAACTTCAATGCATATAACAATACTGAAAGTCTAAACCACAGATATTTGACCCTTACCTTTGAATGCAAGTCTGATTAAAAAGAGTCTTATGCTATTTTCTAAACAGTGGCAAGATTAGAATCATTATAAAAATATGACAGGAAAGAAACTGAGATACAGAGAAAACCTAGCTCCATCTCTGCATAGCTGAAATGTCATTATCATTAGCAAAAGTATCATCTCTAGTGGACTGTAGTTCTCATAAATGCGCCACCACAAATGTCTTGCTGAGGTTTACCTTGCCACAATCCAGTGGTGGAAAATGTGTCAATCTCCAGATGTTGTTATTTCCATGAGTCCTAGCCAACATAATGAACAGCAAGGCATCATGGGAGCTGCAGTCTCACGAAATCTGGAGGGCCACACACTCCACACACTTTGTCTGGGTTGCAGATTAAATAAAACATGCCTATTTCCCCAATGTAGTTAAAGTGGAATCATATTGCTATAATCGTGTGGTGTGAAGGGTTCCTTACTCTTGTCCTTGAATTGAGAATTTCTTGAGGGGTTGGAGAATCTTCAAAAGACTATGGCCTGTTACAGACAGGCCAAAATAAAGCTGCTTCAGGTCACTTTGGAGGTATGCTATTTAAATGATGCATGGGTCCTAAGAGTCTGGAGGTCGCACCAAAGCCACACTCCATTCCTAAGCACTGGAGTGCAGCTTTGATGCAGCTTCCGGATTCTTCGGATGCATGCATAATTTAAACAGCATACCTCCAAAGAGCCTCGAAGCAGCTTTATTTTGGCAGTCTGTAGCAGGCCTATGCTTTGATAGCCACCTTCAATTCAGATCTCAATAGTGGTAAGATTTCTTCCCATCCCTAATAATAGTGTTTGCCCCACTGTAACCAGTCATTTGAGATGTGGTGCCAGAGAAGAGTGCTGAGGATTCCATGGATGGCCAAGAAGACAAACAAATCAAGCCGAAACTCTCCCTGGAATCAAGGATGTCTAAATGGAGGCTGTCCTATTTTGGCCACATCATGAGAAGGCATGAATCATTAGAGAAAACAATAATGCTATTGAAGACAGAAAGCAGCAAAAAGAGAGGAAGACCACATACCAGATGGTTGGACTCAATCAAAGAGGCCATGGCCCTGAGCCTGCAGGAACTGAGCAGAGCAGTGGAGGACAGGGGGTGTTGGAGACATCTTATCCACAGGGTCAGCTTGAGAGCAATAACAAGAACAACAACAAACCAGTCAAGTGGGACTTCAAGCAAGGACCTTCCAGGGGATGTGAGTGGGTCCCTTTTGTTTCAGGAACTGCCTAGCACACAGTTCAGAAGTACTTGAAATCTATCTCCCACTCCAGTCTTCAACAGCTATCCTAATGAAGACCTGTAGTTCCCAGAAAGCTCCACCTCTTTCCTTAACTAAAACAGTAGGAACATGAGATTATTGGCTCCCCAAAATCTGCGGCATCCCAACAAGTGCATTCCAATTGGCTACTGCAACATGCTGCTTGGTACACAACCGGAAGCACTAACTGGGATATCAATGGCCCATTTCACACTGTAATTCAAAGACGAAGTTTAGTGCAGACAACTGCCAGGCAAGTCATAAAAATAAATGAGTGTGTTTGGAGGGGATAAATCTTGAATGTCAGGCGCCACCAGAGCTAATCTAATATCAGAAATAGGGCTTAAGGCATATTGACTTCACAGATCTGCAGCTGTGTCAGCAGAGGGAAGGAAATTAGTTAGACCAGTTAGTCTTCCTAGCTGTGTCCCATTCCACTGTGAATATCTGCACATAAGATAATGGAAAGCCATAGTGAATAGTATAAGAAATGAAGCTTGTTTACTTCTGCATTGTAATAACAACAAGCAGGAGTGATCACAAAATGCTGCAGTATGGTGTGTTCTGGTTCAGGGTGCCAGGTAAAAGCCCAAACTCATTTCCAGTTTATTCCATTTCATATTCGAACCCTTAATCAGGGTTCTATAGGTATTGATCTACTTGGGATCTATTCCAAGTTGTAGTTTGAATTTTAGAGGAGTAATCCAAGGTCCAAGGTTCTGAAATGTTATTTCCCAAATAATTTCAGCCCTATGGACAATTCTTTTGATGTCACTCTTAAAATCCAGAGCTGATTTACCAAACCTTTGATATGGGAATCACCAGCAGCTTTTGCCATTCAAGTAATGCAGATATCAGTTGTCAGATACATTTGTATGAACTTCTTCTGGTAACAAAAGGATTGTACAAGAAGTGATATGACAGAATTCCCAACGGATTCACATCTAGGAAGCCTCATTCACATGGGAAAGACATCAAATAATGAGCATACAGTTGTGAGATAGATTGTCAGCATCACAGATGGGCAGCATGAAATCCATGCTCTGCACGTGGCCTTCAGCAGCTTTAAATAAAAGCTGCTGATCCCAGAGGAGCCTTTTTATTCCAGTTTTGAAACATATGCTTGTTTTTTTATGCTTTCATATATACACTTACATCTTAGATAAACCCCTTGAAAGTAATATGTGCAAAGATTCTTAAGGTAAGCCCTGAAAAGCATCTCCCTATATGAGCTCATTAGAGTCATCTGGAGAGGTCCTTCCCTCTGTTGCACCACCTTCTCATGCTCTTTTGATGGGAACAAGGGAAGGGGCCTTCTTGATGGCTGCTCCCAAGCTCAGGAACTCCTTCCCCAGAGAGACCAGGATGGTTTCATCCTTGCTCTCCTTCCAGCAACAGGTCAAAGTATTTTTATGCCACCAGCATTTTTCAAACTGACATTGATTAAAGGGTTTATATATTGTTTTAAATGCATTTTAATATTTTAAGGTTTAATATTTTAACTCATAAATTTTAACTTATTAAAAAATCTTATATTTATACTTTTATTTTGATGTCTCTATGTTTTTAAACTTAGAATCCCAGAATCCTAGAGTTGGAAGAGACCCCCAAATACCATCCAGTCCAACACCTGTTATGCAGGAAGACACAATCAAAGCACCTCTGAGAGATGGCCGTCCAGCCTCTGTTTAAAAACCTCCAAAGAAGGCGATTCCACCACACTCCAAGGCATGTGTTCCACTGTCAAATCACTCTTGATGTCAGGAAATTCTTCCTAATGTTGAGGTGGAATCTATTTTCCTGCAGTTTGAATCCATTGTTTCTGGTCCTGTTCTTTGGAGCAGCAGAAAACGATTTAAAACATGTATTGTTTTAAATACATTGTTAGCCAGCTTGAATCCCATTAACAGGCAAGTGATGAGATATAAATGTTTAAAATTAAATAACTATTTTCCCCCATACATAGGACTCTCTCTAGATTTTAGAGCAACCTTAATACTGTAGTTGGGGGAGCAGCAAAGTGAAAGCAAACCAGAGAATTTCTGGTTAATTAGAACATATCAGAGAGGTTGAGAAAAGCTAAATGAATGTCAAGAAGACAGAAGAGTTAGACTTCCCCAAGGGAGACCTAGGTTCAAATCTCTATTTGGTCTTGAAACACTATCTTTCAGTGTACCTTACATTATAGGGTTGTTGTAAAGATAAAAATGAAGAGTAGGAGGTCCATGTACACTGACTTAAGCTCCTTGAAGCAAATATTATAGGCTACACCTGTACATAATACAGCAAACTTTACATCAGCCCTGTCAAGTAACTGGTAGTATTTTCCGATTATTAAAAATAAGAAAAATAAGAACATAATAAGTTATTTTAAAAATGATTTCCCTATTAACATCTTCTTCATCCTCATGGATTCATGGCTAAGAGGAGATGGTGGTATTTCCACTATTGCTTCCAATGATATTGGTGTAATTTACAATTTCTCAAATGGAAACCTTGACCAGGTCCATATATTTTATGAATCCTTCAAGATGTCAGACACCATCTGGCTACAATTTTTTCCACATGCTTCCCTTATACAGATCCATGGGGGATGGGAGAAAAGCAAGGCCATAATAGTTCATTCCTCTGATTTCCCCAGACACCATTTCCACTTCTTTTTCTTCAGCATGCAATAAAAGATTATGCTCCCTCAGTATCATCAGTTGTTGAAATTGGACATCTCTTGACTATCAAAATATATTTGTAATTGCAAGTTAATCCCTCCTGTATTGTCTATAATCAAATTCCCTCTTTGGTGTGTTGCAACATAAGGCTCACTTTGAAAATTGTACTCTGTTCAGAATTAAAATTTTATTCAGCTCAAAAGTGAGAAGCTCTTGAAAGCAATTTAACTCCTCTTAACTTGCTGTCTCAGAATTCCTCAAATACTTTATTGACTGAAGTGAAACCACCCCATGAATCAAGGGCCAAAAGCAGATGGAAGGGAAAAGCTTCCTGGGGTTTCCTAATTCATGGGGGGTTCATCCTGGGGTTTCCTAATTCATGGGGAGAATCCGCTAACTGCACCACCAGATCCCACAACAGGCCGACAACCTATGCAGTCCACACCACCCCCTATCATTGCTAGGATGGTCCTGCCATAACAAGCAATTGTACCTACAAGTCATGCCATGCCATGTCATTACTTTCTCTGATCTGCTGCACATGCATGTGCACAAGTGCAAGGATAATCTGCTAGTAGCAATCAATCACTTCTCCCATTCCACCCAGTGCCATCCTATTGGACAGCTCATGTGACTGTCTGTTTGAACACATGATCAATTGACTGTTCATATGGTGTATTAATGCGCCCAGTGACACATTGGCACAGCACATGCCTGTCTAGCCATGACACACACACACCCTGTCTCCTGTCTCCCTCTTCCCCAAGGCCTCCTGTTGGACCAGCCAGTTTGTTAATGATTTTATTAAATCCATTTTATTGTTTGCAATATGATGTGTTTGTCATTATTTTGCTTCACAGGGTATGTGACGGGTCAGTGGTGCTGCTGACCACTCATGCGCTTGTGCAATTGATTTGTGGGTGAGCGAGAAAAAAAATTACGGCAAGCAATGATACAGAGGCCACTTGGCCTCTTACTCATCTCTGTACCAACACACAATCCGCTTCGCTTTTTCATCCAACCACCCACCCTAAGAGCTCAAAACACTGCAAATTGCAGCAGTTTTCACCCTACACCCGAAGCCCTTCACATCCTCAACCTCAAAAGCAAACAATGAAAATAAAAATAAAATGGCTGAAACTGGAAGTGACTAACACCACTTCTGGTCATGCTGGGTGCACTAGTATGGCCCGCCGGGGGTAGGCCCACCTACTCAACAGTTGCCCACCTTGATCTAATGGTAGGAATGACTCTTATTCCTATTTAGGCTTTTACTTGAGCATTATTTGAGCATAATTCAACTTCAAATGGTAGCAAGACAACCCATTGACACAATAGTGGTTATGTAGATTTATCATGAAGTTCTTTTAAATGCCCTTGAAATTCCACCATATACTCTAGCTGGCTTGGAACTTGAAAATTCACCCCAAAATTTGCTTAAGGTGAAAATTTATGTCAAATGGGCTACTCTTTGATTTTTCTGAAAGCCGGTGACAGAAGGGGGCATAGGAGGGGGGAGAGCCACCCAAATTTTAAATGCCCTCAAATGCCCTACCTGGATGAATAGATTTGAATTTGGCTGTGAATGTTTATTTCCATATATGAACATGCAATAACAATTTTAAAAAGAGCCATAGATATACTGAAGTTATATATAGATAATAACATTAAGAGGAAGTAAAATTAAACTTCTGGAAACAAACACACAAGGCAAATGCTATCAAATGGAAGCATATTTAGTTAAAATTAGTGGGAGGAAATGAAGCACAAAACAACTAGGATGGTTTAAAGATACAATTTTATTTAAATACTGGTTATGCTTGTTTTGTTTTGTTAAGCCAAACATAAATGTATATAAGCGCATTAGTATAATATGTTAAGGTTTTTGTAATCTATTTCGTAATATGCAATAATAATAAAAAAACACTGAGGCAGGCTTTTAATGGTTCCCTTGCTTTTGCCATATTGAAAAAACAGGATAGTGGTGTATATGGCTGCAATTATAATAGGTGGCAAAATAATCAGCATCTGTGAAATGTAAGGCTAAGATATTCATTAAATTCCTACAATCAAATACTCTTGTTTATATGGTCCCAGTGGGGATAGAGAGAAAGAGGGCAATAGCAACCATCTAACCTCCATGTTGTATAAAATATTCATGGCACCATAAAGCATCTGAAATCCAGCATTTGAAATACAAGTCTGAGGTAGCCAATGTGATTGGGTTCCTTATGATCTAATCATTTTGGTCCCATATGTAGTCCCCAATCTGTTTAGGATTGTTAACATTCCAGGGTATTGTACAGCCTTCCCTAGAGAATGCTGGGAAGAATTACGGATAGTGATGGGAACAGATGGGATGTCAGGGACTGAAAAAAACAGTGAAATATAATTTTTTAAAAGGGGGGATGGAGAAATGAGGACAGTTCTTAACTCCTTCCCTGCCTGCCATGCTTAGAGGCGATCATAAACAATTGGGTCAAATCAAAGCTTGGAAAAGTTAAACCCCTGCTAGCATGGCCAGAGTTGTCATCAAAAAACTAACTTTTGCCAAGCTCAGCTCCTAACCTAGTCTAGTTAATTAACAGAAAGCATTATTAGTAGCATTTTAGAAAGAATTTCTTTTTCCATACCATATGAAAGCAATCCTCTGTGCCCTGTCTTCAAGGTGAGATTGTAGATTCATGGCACTTTTTTAGTTTGAAGAGGTCTTGGTGGTCATCTGTGCTAGTGCTGCCAAAAGTGTGGTCCCCAAACCCTAAGCTAGTCAATGTGGGTCACTGGCAAGTTTCAGGAAAGAAACAGTTTAGTTAGGGAACTCAAATATGGTGCCATTCCCTTGAACATAGCGGGGGGGGGGGGATCTGCCAGACTCCTACATCAGATAGCCTGAGAAATATTGACTTACTCCAGATTTCAGTGCAAGAGTCTTGCAACTCAAGCATCCTTGGAAGATGGGCATCCAGCCTCTACTTAAATACCTCCAATAAAGAAAAGCTCATTGCTGCCTGAGGAAGTCTATTTTGCTGTTTGCTGGTTCTTACCATTAAGATTTCTCCTAATATTTTTTTTCAAAATCTGGTTACCATATATAGTCGACTATAAGTCAACCTCATGTATAAATCTAGGGCAGGTTTTGGGGCCAAACATATGGATTTTGATATGACCTGTGGATAAGTCGAGGGTAAAACCTAGCAATACATGACAAAGGATGTAAAGGTTGAAGTAAAGGAAAACGATGCTAAAGATCTTTAAAAGTTTTGACAGGCACAATTATTTGTTCTTACCCTAAAGACTGCATGGATGAGATAGTAGGGAGGGTTGATGCTTCTTTTAAGTGCTTCAAAAAGAGATTAAGCTCTCACCTTTCACCAGGGCATGGTTCCTTTTTTAATAAGAATTAAAGTACAGTACTTACATTGGCCCGTGGATAAGTCGACCCAGGTTTTTTGGATCTTTTTTTGACTAAAATTTCTAGACGTATACATGAGTATATACAGTACTTGACATTGGCACCCAGCCATTTTAGTCCTTCCACCTGGAACAGCAGAAAACAAATCTGCTTCACCTTCAGCCTGACAGTCCTCCAGGTAGACTACTTGAAGACTCCTGCCATCTGTCCCCTTAATCTTTCCTTCACCAAACTAGGCATACCCAGTTCTTTTAAAGATTTTTTTTTTCATAAGACCTTGTTTCCAGACCTCTCACCTTCTATACCTGTATCAGGACTACATCATTCCATAAAGAATGCAATGAGCAAGTTCTCCCTTTCCACAATCCCCTGGGACATTGACAAATGGTTTCAGCTTCAACTGTCGGTCAGAAATCATGTACAAAAGAGTCCTCGACAGGCTTGAATTATTTTATTTTTGATGTGTTCCTTTCTTTAGATATCCTGTTTCTGCCTGGTAATTAAAAAGAGTAGTTGTTGTTGTTGAATTGGTGCATGAGCAGTGATCTTTGAGCACTACTATCTATTGGGAGAAGAGAGCGAAGGATTAGTTCTATTTGTGTTTGCTTAATCCTTTGGCATGCATGACAGCAACGCAGTAGCCAAAAACCAAAATGTAGGATTATCCCGTTAAAATGATGCACAGATTATGGGGTTAATGTGGCCTCTTTCTGTGATCTTTTGCAATTTCATGATGAGGTCAGAGGAAGAGCCTGGTGTTTTGAATTTTCTAGCAGAAACAAAAAGAAACAAAAAGGTAACAGTTCTAAGAATCAATATAGAAAGAAGTGAATCCAGTTGAAGTCAATGGTATTTATGTGCACATCATTATGGTTTAGGCATGGAGCAGGCAAAGAGGCAGAAAGAGAAAGATAGGAGAGGACATGAGGAGGGAAAAGGAAAGTGGGAAAGAAAGTGCATAGGGGAGCACATGGAGGATGGGAGGTGGCAGAGAGCATGTTCTCGTACTTGGAGGTAGAAGAACACTTGGGAGGAACACACAAGGGACAGTAACATAGGATGTGGATTAGGATGATCATGGGGGGGGAGACACGAGGGTCCTATTTCACAAAGTGTGAAAGCTTCACTTGCTGAAATCTTCACTGCCTAATTATGAAAAGTACAAGAGCCCTGTCTTCTTCCCTATGTGGCCACTGAAGGAAAGATACCGGGAGAAAGGAGTAATACACAAAGAGGAACAGAACCATAGGGGGTCCACTCAGTAGCATCACTAGGGGTGCGGGTGTGCGGATTGCACAGGTGACACCACTTCTGCTCAAATACTTGTATTTTGGCAGAAACATTGTAGCATTTGTGAAGTCGAAGGCTTTCATGGCCGGCATCGATAGTTTTTTGTGGCCATATTCTAGAAGAGTTTGTTCCTGATATTTCACCAGCATCTGTAGCGGGCATCATCATTTTTCTGAAGATGCCAAACACAGATACTGGGAAAATGTCAGGAACAAACTCTTCTAGAACTTGGCCACATAGCCCGAAAAACCCACAAAAAACTATTGTAGCTTTTGCCTGTATCTCTTTCAAATGCGTTAAGAGATTGTGGGAGTCAGGTGAACCTCAATGGGAGAAGAAAGGAGGGGCCCCAGAATTTTTTTAAACTTAAAAATTAATATTTCTAATTTTTAATTTAAATAAAATAAATTTTGATTTAAAAAAAAACTTTTAAAATTTTATTTAAAAACATTACATTTTAACCAGATCGTCACTGTGTATAAGTAAATACATTTAGATTATGCGTATGATATTGTAATTTGAAGATATAGTTTTAATTTTGCTAGTTGTTTATGTCAGAACTATTAGCATTATATTCAGTGGTATATGGGAATTATAATTTATGAATAACATTAGTGCCAAATAAATTTACTAAAGATTCTATATGGTGTGAAATGGGAGAAGGAGGTCAATGAGGGGGGTTACACCATGACTTACTGCACTGGGTGACACCAAACCTAGGGATACTACTAAGTCCACATGAAGTGGGAAGGGTCTGCCTGTGAGAGTAAGAAAGCAAATAAGTGGATTCAGCTTTGAAATGATACTGAGCACTGCTTATATGTTCAAAAATACTGTACATGTAATTGCCGTTGAAGGATCTTATAGGCTGACAGAGTGTATCTACACTATACAGTTATATCAGTTTGGAATCACTTTAACTGCTGTGGTTTAATGCTATAAATACTAGTGTGTGTGTGTGTGTGTAATGCTACAAATACCAGGATTGCCAAGGCTCTTACAATTCTCCACAAGAGAGTTCTAGCTCTCTCTTCCAAATTATAGCTCCAGAGTTCTCTGGCAGAGAATTTTAAGCAACTCACCAAACTGCAAATTCTAAGATCCCATAGAATGGAGCCATGACAATCAAAATGATATTGAGCTGATATATCTTTATATAGGTAGATATAGATACACCTGGAGAAGACTGCATGCGTGCATATAGCCATGTAAAGATGGAACTGAAACAGATACAGAAATTGAGATGCTTTGATATGTTTGATGACCTGCTGTTAATGTCCTAATTCAGGACAATCCCTATAGATTAATACCCCACCACTTTTTACTCTGCTGTACTGCTGTAACACTACTCAGAACCCTGTCATAAAAAGACAGACCTTCCCTATTAATTGTGCGACAGTGAACTGTAAACATGACCTGCCATCAGTTCAAGAATGTTACCCTTTCTTTCCTTTCCAAAGCTACTAGGATTAAAGACCAAACATGGGACCAAAATGACTGCTCCAATCAAGAGAACTTTCTTCCATCTCTAACAGCCATTATTTTTTACATTTTGGTGTTCTTGTCTCCATTGTTTTACAGTCTCACATGCAGTTGGTGAAAGAGATGTGGCATTTTTAAGGCCAGTTAGGGCCAAGAAACTGCATTTGCTCAGCGGGAATATTCATTGCTGTTGCATGAACTCTTCTCTGTAGTAGCAACAATGTGATATGTTGACTCTTATCAAGTTGGCAGTAGGAAACTGACTATGCCATACAGAGTGAGTCCAGGCAGAAAGGAAGACAATGAAGCAATGCACAGCCTATCAAACGGAAGTCACCTTTACCCAATATATAGGGGGAATATACATACACACAGCATGCCACACAACTCAGATTTGACAATGCATTCAAATATACAAAGAAGGAAGATCATCATCATATTTCTAACTCTAAATAGGTGCAGGGACTGAGATGCTTCTATAGAGGTGGGAAGGATTTGACCTAAAGCCTATTTTTATGGGGCGGACGATGATAAATATCAGGACCACAGTGTGGGCTAAAGTTTTAAAAGCCCCCCATGCTGATGATAGGGTCCTAATCAGTTTCCAAAAATGTCCTACAAAGTACAAAATATAAGGTCTTAAAACCTAAAGGGCTTCATTTTCAGTTGTACATGGAATGGGTAGTGTGCCATCTGGTCCCACATCACAGAAAAAAAATATATCCTGGAATCATTCTGTGCTGAAGGACTATTTGAGAAAAGGTGTTTGGACCCCATTAGTTAAATCCACATAGTTACAAATTAAATCACCAGCCTGGTAGCCATACTAGTTTCACACTTCCTCAGAAGCAAGATAAGAAGTTTCAAAGGAAGGTAGAGGCCTTATACCTATAATAGCTGTTTAAGAGGAAAAAGGATTTTAACAATATGCAAGTTAGAGAACTGCTAATATCTATCCGTACTAAGTTTCTGTACAATTATTAAAAGGAAACTTCTATTCATTGTATTTTTCATGTGACAATTTAATTAGTCTAAACAATCATTGTAGCCCCCAAGCAACTGCCCTGGGGTCAATATCCTGTGCATCTGTTCATATTCTGAGCACCCACCTCTTTCACTGTTGCTCTCTCACCAGTGTTTGATATTAATCCATTTCTTCTAGGAATTCTATGCATAGTGACAGTAGAAATTGGCATCAGGGGATGGAAGGGCCCATATGGCCTCAGGAATGGGACTTCTACCTCCATCCCACACATACATCATCTGGACCACTAGTTGGGTCCTGGCTGGGGTATGGGGCAAGTCAGCCTCCCAGATTAAAACTGTTCCTCACCTCTGCCTGTGGACTTCTACTCATACAAAATATTTGCCCCGGTAATATACAGAAGAGGCACTTTAGTACTCCCATATAGTATTTCTATTCATATGATAGTGGGTTGATTTGCCTGTTCTTATCTTTGCTACTGAATATCCATTTATAAGTATAACGTAATAAAACTGTACTGTAGGAGCAAGCCTATGTATACTTGGGGAAAACATTCCACTGAGGAAAGTGTGAAGTTACTTTACTTCTGAGTAAACATGTTGAGTAGCCAGCTGCAGTGTAGTAGAGTCTCCTTCCTTAGAGGTCTTTAAACAAAGGCTGGATGACCATCTGTCAGGGATCCTTTGATTGAGATTTCCTGCATGGCAGAATGGACTGGATGGCCCTTGTGGTCTCTTCCAACTCTATGATTCTATGGTTCTATAAAATGGAATGTTTACCCATTTCCCCCTAAAGCTATGTTAAATTACTTAATGGGTTTAGTGATTGCCTTGGATTATGGGGTGAATCTCTTTGTGGTTTCTTTTTTTACAATATATTTTGGTTATCCAGTCCCTGCTCCCGCCCTCCCACACACACCTTTTCACTGTTGATGTTCTTTCCTCTGCATTCCACAGATCTTAAAACTGAGCATACAGATAGTGGAATATTTTTAAAATTAAATGCCCATGATTTCTTGAAGTGCATGCCCAAGATCAGTGAATTCTCAGATTCCAAAAACATGCCTACAGTTCTAATGGAAAACACTGTTGGGGGTATGTTCTGTTCCTTTGCACCCAATTGCTATTTGTGCAGAGAGATAACCAAGCTCTTGACTTGCTCATACTAAGAAAGGGTTAAATGAACACACACACACACACACACACACACACACACACACACCACTTCACAGGCACAGGCACTCTTTTGCATTTCTGTCAAAGACCCATCCTCCAAGCAGCACCAGTGGGGCACGGTGCACCTTCACAGACTAGCTGCGTGCCTGACACCTTCCAGAAGGGAGGTGTTCTCAAAATTACAATAGAATTGTCAGGGTGGGACTGTCTGTTTCTGAAGATATCCCAATGGGCCAGGTTTAAAGAAAAACAAGAGAACTTTCTTGCTTTCTTTGCCTGTAAGACCGAAGGCATTTTATGTACTCCTTCTGCTTGGAACAGATGGAAAAATCCATTTAGAGCTGTTAAACAAGTTTCTCAATTGTGTTTTCCACCTGCCAGTGAAGTATTCAAAAGTGGAAACTGGAACATTTGACTTGGATTTCTGGACAGAAAGAAAGTTGCCCAGATAACATCTGCCTTCAGGTAAGTGAACTAAACTGTTGTGACTTCTTCCATCTCCTGGGGAAAAAAGGTGAGGGACATTATTTCTAGATATATGTTTCTGGCAGTTTTATTTAATTAAGAAAAAATAGATTTAAAGGCATTATTCTGTTTGGATTAAGCCTGTTGTTTCTGTCTTTTTTTCTGGAGTCAATATAAAATGGGGACATTGTTTACCTTTTGGATGTGTGTGTGCATAGGAAACCTGAAATCTCCGTCTATGCATAAAAGTTAGAACATTTTGTTTAATAGATGCATTTTGAGCAAAAGAATGGGGAAAAAGATATCTCAGTATAAAGCAAGAATAATAATATGAAGGCTTTTATTTATGTACTCAATATGCAAAAGAATGTTTGCAAGCATCATATATTGCTGTTCAACCACTTGCTTTTATACATTATGCTCCATTTATTGACTTCCCTTCAATTTTTCCCATCACATTTTCAAACCTGGTGGCAGTAAATAACTGCCTAAGGTACAGAACAGAATGGGACATTTCTCAGCTGGTGACAGCTGCTAGCTGCTATACAACATCTTTAACAAAGATTTGAATAACAAATTCTGTTTCAGTAGAATGATAACTACCACTGATCCAAGACAGGCACATTAGACAAAATTGTAATGGCTCCTTGCTTTTGGAGAAAAAAGAACTTATGCAAAGTAACAAAAAAAAATTTCCCTTGTCTATGCATATTTACACCTCTTTGTTGACATTTTTTACAAATTGTATTTTCCTGTTACCTTACTGTTTACTGCTTAAGCAGGCTTCCTCTCAAGCTGATGCTGTTCAAAGAGCACCCCCTGCCTACAGACACTTTGTTCTGCAACAGCTATCTGTTTTCCAACTTGGCAGCTCCCCTTCTTTCAATCCTTCCCTCCCTCTTCTTTTCTTTCTCTTTCTCTCTATTCACATCTAAAACAATACTCTTTGCATATTATCAGTTTTTATTGCAACAAATATTAAGTGTTTTTTGTGGGTTTTTCGGGCTATGTGGCCATGTTCTAGAAGAGTTTCTTCCAGATGTTTCGCCAGCATCTGTGGCTGGCATCTTCAGATATTCAGTGATTACTCCTTTGTTATATGGGATCCAAACATCTTCCCACAAAGAAGCACTTTTGTTTGAGAGGTCATGTTTCCCCAGTACTAACAAAGAAAACACAGTCCTTTCCCACAACAAGTTCCATCCTGTGCACTGTAGTTTAAAGTGCTGCCTAGATCACAGATGTGGGATCTCTGGTCCTTGGACCAAATGTAGAGATGGTAAGAGTATTGGAAGTATGCAGGAAATGGTTGAAAAACATATTTCTAGAGTGTGAAGAAACCCCAAAGAGAAGAATACTGGACTGATAAGACTTTTCAAAATTCAGGACTTATTCTACAGAAAATTCACATTCTGTTCTGATCAGAAAAAAAGATTTCTGCACAGAAAATAATAACAATATCAGATGTGGATTTTGTGCAGAATAAGCCTTGAATTGCAAATTGTCTTTGAAAATAGCACAGTTCTCAAAGTCTCCCTTGCAAAAAGAAGAAAATTGCTAAAATTACTTACCGCTTCCTTCAAGAAGAAAATAATGAAGGATTGGATAGCTCAGTGTGGCTTGTGCATGTTACCCATCCAGCCACAAGCTTCCTATGTTATTAAATGAGAGTCTGTGTAAAACACAGTGCAATGTGGTATACAATTCAGGAAGGTGCCCAGGAAAGAGGGTAGAATTGTCTTAGATGGTGCCTGTTGCTGGCCTGGCTTGTAGGGACATTCCCAGTGGATGTGAAACTGTTATAAATGAAACTCATATACTGATATGAAATTAATATGTAGGAAGGACAGATCAGAGATGTAAAAGTAATCACAGACAAAGCCTCAATGCTGTATTTGCTATTTAACATCTTATAGCTAATTATTAGAAAACAATAAAGAGGTAAGAAAGTCTATTCTTTTTTTCATTGTCCACCAGGCCTGTAGCAGAGATGACGTCAAGATTCCAACCCTACCTGCTTTCCTGGCTTCTCTTGGCCTTGTGTTTCTGTCACTCTGTGGAGATGGCCACTAGTTTACAGCAAAGCTTCAAGAGTGATCTCCTCCATTTTTATCACACGTTGATTCTTCCAGATGGCAAGGAAACCACAGTCCATCTCTTGAAGGATGTACTGAAAAGGTACAGGGAATTTTATATGTCCTTTCATTTTTCCCCATGGCAAGCACTGTGTCTGTCTTTCTGTTCGTCAGTCTGCCTGAGTATGAGCCTTCAAGTGATCTGTCGACCTATGGCAATGTCATGAATTTCATAGGGCTTTCTTAGAATTGGAAGAGACCACAAGGGCCATCCAGTCCAACCCCCTGCCATGCAGGAACTCTCAATCAAAGCATCTCCAACAGATGGCCATCCAGCCTCTGTTTGAAGACCTCAAATCTAAGGAGGGAGACAAAGACTATTCAGAGGTGGTTTTGTCAGTTCTTTCCTCTGATATACAGCTGGCCTCAATTTTGCCATTTTATATAAGGGACACTATTTTACTATGCCATTATATTTCATGGAACTTGACCATCCATGGATTTTGATATCCATGAGAGATTATGGAACCAAAACCCAGTGGATACCAAGGGCCTACTGTATAGCCTAGAGCACTTGGTATTCACTGGCAGTCTCCCATCCAAGTACTAAATTAGCTCATTTCCAACTTATAGCAATGCTAAGGCCATAAGGAGGTTTCTTGACAAGGTACATTCAGAGGAGGTTTGCCTTTGCCTTTCTGTGAGGCTGAGAAATTGGAACTTGCCCAAGGCCACCCAGTGGATTTCCATGACTGAGTGGGGATTCAAACCCTTATCTCAAGAACGATATTCCAAAACTCAAACCACTACACCAGGCTGGCTCTCTTAGACATGTGTACGATTAATTTGAATACAATATTCCTCCACCAAGGGAGTCTCACACAAAGTAATTAGTATGTAGAGAGATCTTATAGCACCTTTGAGACTAACTGAAAGAAAGAAGTTGGCACCATGAGCTTTTGTAAATATCAATCTACCAATGTATCTGAGGAAGTAGACCAAAGTCTACGAAAGCTCATGCTGCCAACTTCTTTCTTTCAGTTAGTCTCAAAAGTGCTACACAATCTTTCTACATAGTGACTCCACAGGCTAACATGGCAATATCTTTGAATTCAAAATAATTAGTCAGTATATCTCAAAGTAAAATGTAAAAGTAATGCCCAACAATTCCCACTCAACCATGAAAACCCACTGGGTGACCTTTGGCAAGTCACACGCTCTCCGCCTTAGAGGAAGGCAAGTGTAAACCCTCTCTGAACAAATTCTGCCAGGAAAACCCTGTGGAAGCCTTAGGGTCACCATAATACAGAAATGACCTGAAGGCACACACCTGAACAACACCAGAAATGACAAATGAGAACAAAATACTTTTTTAAAAAATGTAATATTATATAATATTTTAGTAATCCACTACTTTTTAGTCATCTTTCCAATATTCCTGACAAAGACATAGTTGGCTGGCAACAATGCTGAACAGGAGAACTTCAGTTCTATATTAGGATGCAATACAATATTCTGTGGCAAAATTCACACAAAGGAATGTATGATTTACCTCTTGATGATATTTCCTTGACCAAGTTCAACGAATATGTGTTACACACTAGAATCTGAAGCTCTATGCAATTACCAGATTTTGGAGGGCAGGCAGTGCTTCTTTCTTTCATCAGATTTTCCCCCTTTATCCCTAAGATACCAATTAATTATATTACCATTTGTGGATCGGATGCATGTTCAGGTAGAAGAGCTACAGTGAGGAAACCAGATGGTTCACTTCAGACAAAGGCACTGTTCAGAAAGCTTCCATAAGCTCTGTACTGAATACCAAGTTACATAATATATAACATGACTGCAAGAGCAAGCTGAAAAACTCTCTGAGGGACAGTAAAAATATAAATTCAGATAATTGGTTGTGGTTTTAAAATATTGCACCTGTTCTCAACTATGGCATCTGGATGAGATGTAATTCTGCATAGCTGGTCTCTGTTTGAAGCATACTCACAAAATCACGTCTGTTTTATGAATATCCCCATTTAAAACTTAGGCTTTTAAAAAAGGAAGGAAGGAAGGAAGCCTATAAATTCAACAAAATTCAACAAAATTCTTTGGGTGTTTTTGCTGCAACAAGATTAGCAAGTCTCACCTCCACAAAAAATCAATTCACATAAAATCATAGTATGACACAAAGTTTAGAAAGCATAAATGCCAAAAAAAGAGAGGTGGGGAGATGCAACTGTGGATCAGAAATGATACCACAGTTCTTCTAGATTGCTTTTCCTCCACCAAGTGCCCTCTTACAAATCCTAGCTTCTTCCAGTTGGCATTGCCATTGGCCATGCTGACTGGGGATGATAAGAAATATAGCCTAACACATCTGGAAGGCACTGGGTTGCTCCAGTCACCCTCAGCAATCCAAGGCCCCATAAATTTGTGGTTGCAATATTGGCCATGTTTATACATAACATTGAGCCAGACATCCCAGTTTAATAAACCACAGTGTAAATAATCTGTTCGCTCTTATATGATCCCCCTTTGCATGAACAGAAAACATGATGGGAAGAGTTTTGAATGATACTTGAGCCTGGAATGAATGTAGCTGAACAAACTGGGAGCATAAGCCAGTTTTAAACTGGCATATCTGTTTGGTTTACAAATCTTGGTTTGTTTGGATATAATCTTGGGCTTGGACATCTCATGAAACTTACCCCCTCTTCAGATTCTGGTTTATTTACCTGTGTGCATAAAAGAAAGAACAAAGCACAAGTGACTGATCAACGTACATTATTTCCCAGTTCATTTACATTGTAGTTTATAATGCCAGGATTCCTAACCTATCATGACAGGTGAATGCTTACTGTAGCTTTGTGATGTCCTTCATTAATTTTCTTTTTATATACTGAGGAAAATCTATTTTCCCCTCAGATATGTTTCTCTAGCTCTTCACCTACTTCATACATCAATTGCCAAGGGGTTTTTTCCCCCTGTATTGCCCTAGTAATCTCCTCCCTTCTCATACTCCCTGTTATATCTGCCTAGGCATTTCAGGTACTATTATTGCAGAAAATCTCACAAATGCTTTTTCCTTTTCTGGCAGTGAACTTACCAACCAACAATTACAATTAAGTAACTAAGGATTTACTAATCTTTCATGACACCCAGAACACAGGTGTCTGCCTCCCCCATTCCCTCATGATAGAAGCATTTGTATAACACCTTCACTGACTACAATGGGACAAAATTCCAAGTATCTTCTCTGGCTTACTTGATGTATCTTCTGTGGCAAACCTGTGCTGTAAAGTAAGCCTCAACAGACATTTCATTCCATGTATCATTTTATTTCCAGGTACTATTTTGTTTTAGGGGAAGGCAGAACATCAGCACCTCTCACAGTGACAGTGACCCCATGCGATGTCCCCATTGAGTGGAGTTTACGGGTCCACAGATCGTCAACAAACTACTTTGGAAAAGCAGCTCAGGGTAAGAGGTACATTCAAGGACAATCTCAGATGGATAATTAAGGTCACAGAAAGAGAAGAAAAGAAAAATATTGATTCCTTCCTTGGCTTTAGTTCTCCAGACACCAAAACAGTTCCTAGTATCAGAACTGGTGGACTTGAGGGTGAGAGAGGAGATAGGAAGAGCATTATGAGAATGCACTGAGAAATACTGATTGAGAAATACAGTTGGCCCTCCACATTTGCGGCTTTGAAGTTTGCAGATTTGATTATTTGCAGGTTTCATTAATATGTTCTCTCTAGGAATCTCTAGGTCCTCTAGCGCAACTCTGCCAGAAGTTGACCAATGAGTTGTGCTGGACAACCAAGAAATTCCTGGACAAAACACTTCTCTTTGTAGGTCCTCCAGCATGACTCTATGATCAGCTTCTGGCAGGGCTGGAGCGTGGCTTTGGCGCAGCTTCTGGCCTCTTAGAACGCATGCATCATTTAAAAAGTGTACCTCCAAAGTGACCCAAAGCAGCTTTATTTTGGCCTGTCTGTTCAGCCCATAGTTTGATTAGGTAGTTAGAATCTTGTGTTAGAGAGTGCTGATGCTGAATATGAAGAAGTCTCTAGCAGAGAATTCAAAGTGCCTCAATAAACCACAACTCCCAGGATTTCATAAGATAGAGCCTTGCCAGTTAAATTGGGATCAAATGGCTAAATTGTGCAGTGCATGTCTATATCTGATGGCTTATTGAGAGCTATACAGTACAACTGGAAGTAACACATTGCAAGCAGTGGTGTTGCCCAAAATGCATTACTTTGGGAAGAAACAAAAGTATAATGACATAATGACCCCATTGCCATTGCTCTGGAGGGTGTAGTAAGTAACATTTACTAGGTACTCCTAAATTACTAGAGTGGGCAGTAATTTTGTGTGATTTCTTTTTACAAATTCTTGGCTGTTTAGTAGCCATCCAGCAGTTGTTTAAAAAGGAAAGGGAAGGAAAGTCCATCACCTTCCCAGGCATTCTGTTCCACTGTTGAATAGCTCTTACAATCAGGAAGCACCATATATACTCACGCATAACTCAAAAGAATTCCACCAAAAATTGACCAAAAAAATCATGGGTCAGGATGGAACTGCTGGGCTGTGGAGGAGGAAGAAGGGCAAAAGGCTCTTTTACCGCTTGGCTTTCTCCCAAGGAGATAGCTATGCAATGGAGGAGCCCCACAAAGCTCTTTCACTGCCTAGCTTTCTCCCAAGGAGTGGGCTAGGCAGCAAAGAGGGGTGATTGCTTGCCCCTCAAGACTCCTCCACTACCTAGCTTTGCTCACCTATGCTGAGCCCCAAAGTTTGACCCTCAAGCTATCCATGGGTTATGCCAAATTCCATAATTTTATCTTCAAAACCTGCCCTTGACTTATACCTGAGGTCAACTTCTAGTCAAAGATATACAGTACTTCCTAACATTTAGTCAGAATTTGTTATAAATCGAATCTATTGGCTTGAGTCTTATCTTCTAGAACCCCAGAAAAAAATTGTCCAATCTTTCAAAGGCCATCTTATGATATATTTAAAGATGGCCATTGTATCAGTCTGCTCCAACATACCAAGTCCCCTCAACCATGCCTCATAGGGCTTTGTTTCCACACACCTTAACATCTTGGTTACCCTCCTTTTGGATGTGGTCCAGCTTCTCCTTCTTGAATTGTGGTGAGCAGAACTGGATATAATATTCAAAAGCAAAATAAAATGATGTTAATACTTTTCTTGAGTTGGACACTATACTCCTGTTGATGCAGCCTGGAATTGCATTAGCTTTTCTTTTCTTTTCTTTTCTTTTCTTTTCTTTTCTTGTCACCATCTCACACCATTAACTCCTGTGGTCTACTAAGCCCCATAGACTCAGGGCTTTTCCAAACTACAAAACTATAGTACTTTGATTCCACTTTAACTGATATGGCTGCATCCTATGGAGTCCTGGGATTGCTAGTTTGGTGAGGCACTAGTGCTCTCTGGTAGAAAATTCTTAACACCTCTTAAAATAGGATGTGATTAGGATTGCAGATGGAACCATGACAGTTAAAGTGCAATCAAAGTGCTATGATTGCATAGAATGAATCAAATATGTTTCTAAGTAGTATTGCTCTGTTAAACAGTGTAACATAGTGGTTTGAGCACCTGACTATGACACTGGAGAACAGGGTCTGAATCCCCAGTTGGCCATGCAAACCCACTGGGTGATCTTGGGAAAATGACACTCTCTCAGCCTCAGAGGATGCAATGGTAAATCTCTGAAGAAACACGGTAAGAAAACCCTGTGATAAGTTTGCCTTAGGGTTGCCGTAAGATGGAAACAACTTGAAGGCAAACAACACACAAGTATTGCTCTGCCTACTAGTGTTAGGATCTGAAGCCCTAGCATACTGTGCTTGTCTCTCCCTGCTTCTTGTATGTGGAGAAGAGGGGCTAACAGCACATTAATCCTCTTTTTCCTTCTGCCTGCATGATGTGCTGCTCAAAAAGGCAAAGGTGGAGGTAAATCCAGTGCCAATCATAGGATAAAACAAGTTGAAACAATCACTTCAAGATGCAGGTTTAGTTTATCCTGAAATGACAACAGATTGTTAATTCTTTCATTTGTAGTTATTATATTTTTCCTGCCAGAGATAAGAAGAACTGCTTGTGGGATGTTATTGTCTCATGCACCAGAAGAACCTGGCTTAATTTGAGGAACTATGTACCTTGACTTTGGGTGTAAGGGAGAAATCATTTGCTTTTCCAATTCAGGAAGCCAATGTCTCAAGTTAACCCTGGATAATCTTCTTCATCAGCCCTACCATCCAATCTTTTAAAGCAATAATATGGACTGTATATATTTCCTGAGGCATCTAAGCCTCAGGCAAAGCATCCAGGGCCCTGGGTGGTGATGGTTAGCAGCCATCCAAACCATTCTAGCCATCCTCCTGCTCCTTGCTTCTTGGTACACAGCTAATAGCCATGCCAGGCAAATTTCCTGACAGTCTCTTCTGGCTTTTGTTGACCAACAAACCAAAGCTGTCTGGCTGCCTTACCCTACCCTGCTAACCTTGCTTGAAGAGTGACATCCTTGGGATGAGATGGGATGCCAGCAAGACAGCTTACAATAAGCAAAAACAATAGCCACTCACCACATGAATCAGAATGAACCCATAATGAATCAGGTGTTTTAGGAGTGCTTTGGTGGTGTATTTCTGTGTGGCAACGGTTAGATTAGATAGCCCTTGAGTAATGCTTCCAACTATGATTCTGTGAGTTTTTGATTAGTGGGAACATTGCCTTCCTCTTGCTTCCTTGTCCCAGGCTTCCCTGCTCTCTTTGAGGATAGCTGCCTTCCTGACAGTAGCTAGGGGAGGAATGGATATTGCTGTGATCTATCCCTGTTGTAATGCAAAGTATTTGGGTGTGTATATTATTCTTTGTCCTATTAAAATCCATTAGATTTACAAAAGACCTTTGCTTGTTGGATATGAAGACTGAAAGAATGGGTTTCTTGATATCCAACACAGCAGTCTGCATTTTGGATCTTCCTTGGTTCCATAGCTATGGGGGTTATCATGATGACTAGCTGTATTTCAGAATTTACCACTATAACTTTGTCAACTCATGCCTTCCCATGTCCCGAAAATGTTTAAAGAATTGACATTTCTGTGTTTCACTGACAGATAAATTGGATGTTGAGGAGTCCCTAAGGTATCAGAAGACTACAAAGATAGTGTCAACTCTCTTTAGCTACAGAGGCAATTCTGTGGAAACCTACACAGGGACATCATACTATTCTGCTGTCTATATGTTTGAATTCCTTTCCATTGAGAGAGATACTCACATTACAGTGTATCTTGCCACTGACACAACTTCAGAACACCTATATCCAGAACTACCAGCAGATCCACGAATAGATGTCATTGGGATTGGCCACACCACAGTAACTCTAGCTTGGAAGCACAGTCCAACAGCCCTGCAACACAAAGAAAACATCCAGTACTGTGTTTTGATGAACGAAGAACACAACTACAAGAGTCTGTGTGCTGCAGAAACTGCAATAA
Organism: Sceloporus occidentalis; assembly: GCA_023333645.1. Classification (NCBI taxonomy): domain Eukaryota; kingdom Metazoa; phylum Chordata; class Lepidosauria; order Squamata; family Phrynosomatidae; genus Sceloporus; species Sceloporus occidentalis. The sequence goes on along the minus strand of JALMGF010000002.1, from coordinate 108,584,887 downwards.
AATCTTCTGGGATGAAATCATCTCAAGCACTGGCAATTTCTCTGCCTGCACAGGGACTTTTGCTGGACCCTCAGCAAGTGATGGTATTGTCCAATGGTGAGTTAAGCATCATCAGCAAAGCTAGCAACGGGGAGGTGAGGCAGACATGTGTGGGTACCAAGAACACCTATACCATACCCAACCTTACTCCCAGCACTCAGTACTACTTTGATGTTTTTGTGGTCAACTTCCTTACCAATGCCAGTGCCACCTATACTGGAACTTTTGCCCGAACTCTTGAAGAACCTGAGCCCAAAGTGACTGACATGAAAGATGGGAAGGTGATACAACTCATCCTGGATGGAAGACAGCAAAAATTCTACACTTTGCAATATCGGGCAAGGCATAAGCAGGTCCAGTTTGCCTTCCAGTCTTGTAGTGGCCAAGTACACATTGAAATCTCAAGAGAAGATAAAGTGCTGATGTCAGAAGGCTTTGCCGGCTTGAGGCACTTCATACTGAAAGGAAGGTTGGGCGACACCTATGTGATACGCCTGGGGTCTACTGAACCTTCAAATGCCTCTGTCAAGGTTCAGGTGTCATCTCTCTTCCACAAGCCTTTCTTCCCAGCTCTCCCAGAGAGTTTAAAAATTAAGTCCTTTAGCAAGCTGAGGACTTGTGATTCAGTCACAATTGCCTGGCTAGGAACACAGCAGCTCAGCAAGTACTGCGTATACAAGAAAAAGATTGAAGAGGACCAAGTTTGGATGGAAACGAGGAATGCCGATAGGTGCTCCGGACCTGAGTCAAGGCAAAAAGGTGACAAGGTCCTGTGCAAATACTTCCATGAAGCTAATTTACAACGAGCGGTGACAACAGAAACCATCAAGGGTCTGGAATCAGGGACCGTCTACTTGTTTGATGTTTATCTCATTGGTCCCTCTGGGATTCCAGTCAGGTATTACAGCAAAGTTGTAAAGACACGGAAGAAATGTTGAGCATCCTTTAATTGTTGGCTCCTGAAGAATTATGAAGCTAGAGGAGCATGATGTACATTTATGGCCCACATTGCTCAAAATGTGCCAGAACAGAAAACAATGTTTTACACCGTACGATTTGAGAGTAAGCAACTCTTAGTCTAGAATTGTAGACTTGCTTTTGGGACCTTTCTCCTATCATTTGTGAAATTTCTTATCTGCAATTTCTCAAAGAGCACTTTATAAACCAAATGTTTGACATCAGAATTGAAATATTCATCTCGAAATCTGTAAGATGTCAACCTGAAAGAAGGACTAACAACAACAATATAGCAGCAAGCACATTTTGCAAGGTGATTTTTCAACGAGCATTCAACTATTGCATCCCAGCCCCTTAAACTTGCATATCCCAGTTAATATCAGTTCGGATAACATCACAGATGGACAGAAACAATGTTCAGTGATAATTTGACCCTGCAACATGGGAACTGAATACTTGGATTGGGGATGAACTGAAATTAAGACTCTTGTCTTTGCATCATTTTGTGTGATCATTTCTAATGAGGCTGATACCTAGAGATGGAAAAGTCAAGGGAAGGGAAAACTTTTCATTTCAAAGACATTCCTGCTTCATATATTTCTGCTCTGAATCTAGTGATACACCATAGTTCCTAGTCATCCCCTACTGTGAGGGGGTGCAATATGAGGACAAACATGCATTGGCTGAACCACTATTGACAGGGCCCTCTGTATATTGTGTCACCTTTATGTAAACTCTTTCCCAAGAAGGACAGAGAAATTGTCTCTGCCATAATCTGAGCCAATGTGGTCTAGTAATTTGAGGGTTTGACTAGGATTCTGGGAAGCCAAAGTGCACAGCCATGGAAATTCACTGGGTGATCTTGGGCAAGTCACGCTCTCTTAGCTTTTAAAAAGAGCGATCACAAAAACAAAAACCTCTGAATAAATCCTGCAAAGAGTTTCTATAAATTGGGGTTGACCTGAAGACACATATCAATAAGTATGCCATAATTTATTTTTGGCAAAAATGTCACATGCTTACTTATAATAGTATTTGATATTCTGCCCATAACTGATATGCTTTTTGCAATTAAAATGTTTTAAATTAAACAAAGCATATAAACATGACACCCTCCCCAAACTAAGAAATAATTTGGTGGGTTTGGATTATTTCTGAAGCTCATTCCTTAACTGAGGTATGCCAAGGTGAGGAATGAAAAACACTCAGCTTGCAGCCACAAAGCATAATTTCAGAGTTGCTTAAGAAGTTTTCTTAGTCTAGACAAGTCCCTTTAGGATTTCCTTCTAAATGTACAAATTTCTGGTTCTGCCATCAAAATTCAGGTTGAGGTTTTGTTTTTTTTTCTTTCAGATTTAGGGAGGCACTTCCATAGGGTGCAATCATAAGGAAACAGGTGGACAAAAGAGATTAACTTTCTGTCACTTTTTTGGTGTGTGTGCTTCCAAACACATGATAAATAAGCAGCAAAACCTGTAAGACCTCAAAACCTGTAAGATCTCAACCTAGAAAGTGAATTTAACAACTGCTCTCCTTCTTTAGCAAGACCTTGGTCAGATATTATTATACTTAACACCAGAAACCCACAAACATTTGCTCTGTTGATTCTTTTCCTTGAGTGTATGAATCTCAATAACACTCCTTACAAGGAATTGGCTCACTCTCAGCTGTCTACCTTTTTGCATGTCCTTTTGTAGAGTTATCTCTTTCATTTCTAATCAAGTGTAATAAGTTCCATCTGACACTGAATGTTTGAAACCCTGTTACTACCTTGAAGTAACATGCAGAGAGGGGAGCATGTTACTCTGTGTCCCTCCATCTCTAGTTCCATCCTTCTCTTCACATAGAGAACAATGACTGTACTGTGTTTTGCATGGGACTCTGGGAAATGGTTTCGGCACAGTCTCAGGTCATGCCATCAATAGCCAGACCAGATCAGCCTCATTGTTGCTTTTTATGAACTGAAACTGTGTTTTAGAGAACATAAAACCCTTCTCTGTAACTGAAAGTTGCAGGGGATGGTCAGTCATAGTGAGCAAGACTGTCTTTCAGGGAAGATATGACTAATTTTCTCCAAACTGGCCCTACTATTAAGCAAAGTATAAGGCAATTACTTCAGGGAGCTGATTTTGGCTATCATGAAGGGGCTACAGTTTATTATTTATTTCAATTGGTTTGATTGTATCTGTTATTGTTAGAGATGGGGAAAGAGGCTTGTAATATTTTCTACATAAGGTGCCATGATCATTTCCCTCGTATGAATACTCTGCACCTTGACTTCTTCTGTCTTAGGCCAGAGTTGGCACTCCTAGCAGAACAGGTCATCAGGCCTTTTCAAGAAATCCCAAGATTTTCCAAAACATGAATGTACAAATACAAGAACGTTTTGTTGAATAAAATATGATACAGACTTATATTGTTTTATAGATGCTGTGTGCTACCATCACCTTCTTAGTGGAGAAGTTCATAGGGCTAGGATCTACAAAGTTAAAGGATGGTGAAATTCACATAATGGCCAAAGATTAATCGTTGGGGAACTGTCACTTATTTATTATACACTGCCATGACACTTTAAAAGTTTAAAAATACATTTTTAAAAAAGGAAAATCAATACGCTAGGCCAGGTTCCTATAGATAGTTGTGTCTGAATAACTGTTATTGGATAGGAAAACAGAGCCTAAGCCCATTTTGGTCTCATTTGGAATTACGCGAAGTTCCTTCCCAAGTATTTCATGCTTCCTGTTAGCATGAGAGACTAGCAATTGCTATCCTGGAATGCCTAAATTTTACCACAACACAGGGATCCAGTTGAATTTTATTTTAAAGCTGGAATGTCAGCCTCCACCTGATGAACTGTCAGATCCTCATTCCCAAAAGTTCAGCTGCCAAGCTTCAGATGTCGTTCTGTGGCTTAATCTTTGGAGACAGAGACTGTTTCTACAACAGATTTGCAAAATTCTTTGATGCAGGGCTCTTTTCCTCTTTGGATTTTTTTGACTTAAAAGGGAAAACCTCTTTCTTCTCTTACACAGATGTGGAATTGAATTATATTATTGAATTCCAATCCAATCCATTAGAAGATATAAAAAAGACAATGGCTTCATGACACACTACGGCTCCATTCCCACTGGCAGTTTTGCACTGGAAGGAACTGGGCAGATTTGGGGGGGGGGGCTCCTGAATCTCTCTGTAAGCAAGTGCTCACTACGTATCAGGGGCATTTTAACCCGAATGCCCTCTTGGGGAAATCGGGTTTAACACGAAGGCGCCTGCTGTCAATCAAACAATCGTCATAGGTGACGTTTGCAGCACTCATTGGGGCATCGGAAGTATGCTTCCCCCCCCCCCCTTTTATAAATACAACAATCCTCACTAGGGCACATGTAACAAGAGGAATCTACTCAGACAGTTTTGAACCCAGGGAAACTTAATTTTGCAAAGCAGATCTATTACTTTCACACATCAGTATTAACAGAACAGTCCTGAGAAAAGATTATTACTATATCAGCCACTTGAAAGCCCTGCATCATCTTTACACAGTTCTTTGAAGATTTATGGTCAGGACCAACATTTGCATGTTTCTGCACTCTATCCCACTCCCACAATTGTATAATTATGTTTTGTTTTTTACTTTAATATCAGTTTGAAGCCATGGAATGATATCCACAAAACCTCATGGTGAAATAGATTAATTACTTAAGGGCACAACTAGATTCCTGCTCCACCATCCCTTTTCCCCATTTTTATGCTCCATTTTCCTTATAATAACAAAGAGATTGACTTACCCAATGCCAAAATGCTTGCATTTTCAGGAGCAATTTTGTGGATGGCCAGTGCTGATAAAATAATTATCACTGTCAATCTTTCCACATTTAATTTCCCTCTCATCTCAGTATTTACCCTATCTACATTCCCACACTCAGTCATATCTACTGTATATGTATCACAAGCTTTGGATAGTTCTGATGAAGTGGATTATAGTGCACTAAAAAGAATGCTGTAATAAATGTGTTAATCTTTATGGATTCACAGGATTCTGTTGCTTTGGAGCAACAGGCTAATACAACCGATCTCTGGAAATGACAAGGAAATACAAAAACCTATGTATGACCACTAGAGTGCAGCACAACATTAGGGAAGAGGAAGAAAATGTGACTAGCAGAGTTGACAAACCCCCCAAAATAAGGCCTTTAACATTGCAATCACAGACATTTTTGGAAGTAAATTAATTAACTTCAGTAGGGCTTACTCTCAAGTAAGTCTTTGGCACACAGTGAGCATGCAAAGAAAACCCTAACTAACTGAATATTTTTTAAAAGAACACAGAAATCAATAGCCCAATCCTCAAATAGTGTATTTGTTGAAGAACAATATACTATATATACTCATGTATATATAGTATATTGGAATTCAATATATACTTTCCATTGTTATACAATGGAAAGGAGAAGCCAGGCATAGTCAAACACGCATTCTAGACTTTAGGAGAGCGGATTTCAGTAAACTTAGAGAAGTATTGAGGGTGATCCCGTGGTCATAAATACTAAAAGGGAAGGGAGTTCAGGCTGGATGGGAGTTTCTCAAAAGAGAGATACTGAAGGCACAATTTCAAACAGTTCCAGTGAGAAAGAAAAATGGGAGGTGTCTCAAGAAACCAGGATGGATGACTAAGGAACTTTCAACTGAGTTAAGTTTGAAACGGAACATGTATAAGAAATGGAAAAAGGGGGAAATCACAAAAAAGGAATTCAAAGAAATAGCAGGCATGTGTAGGGGTAAAGTCAGAAAAGCTAAAGCACAGAATGAACTCAGGCTTGTTAGAGAGGTTAAGAACAATAAAAAGGGCTTTTTTGGATATGTCCGCAGCAAAAAGAAAAAGAAGGAAACGGTAGGGCCACTGCGTGGAGAAGATGGCAAAATGCTAACAGAAGACAGGGAAAAGGCAGAATTACTCAACACCTTCTTTGCCTCAGTCTTCTCAGAAAAGGCAAAGGGTGCTCAACCTGAGGATAATGGAGCAGAGGACAGAACAGGGGAATTTCAGCACAGAATAAGTAAAGAGATAGTAGAGGAACACCTTGTTAATCTAAATGAATTTAAGTCTCCGGGACCAGATGAACTCCATCCAAGGGTATTAAAAGAACTGGCAAAAGTAATATCGGAGCCATTGGCAATCATATTTGAAAACTCCTGGAGAACAGGAGAGATCCCAGCAGACTGGCGAAGGGCAAACGTTGTCCCCATCTTCAAAAAGGGGAAAAAAGAGGATCCCAACAATTATCGTCCAGTTAGTCTGACATCAATACCAGGAAATATTCTGGAGCAGATCATTAAACAGAGAGTCTGTGAACATCTAGAAGGCAATGCCATAATCACAAAAAGTCAACACGGGTTTCAGAGAAACAAGTCATGCCAGACAAATCTAATCTCTTTCTTTGACAAAATTACCAGCTTGGTAGATGAAGGGAATGCTGTGGATATAGTATATCTTGATTTCAGTAAGGCCTTTGACAAGGTTTCCCATGACATTCTTGCAAACAAGCTTGTAAAATGTGGGCTAGACAAAGTAACTGTTAAATGGATCTGTAATTGGTTGACCGGCCGAACCCAAAGGGTGCTCAACAATGGCTCTTTTTCAGCCTGGAGAGAAGTGACCAGTGGGGTCCCACAGGGCTCTGTCCTAGGCCCAGTGCTATTCAACATCTTTATCAATGACCTGGATGACAGAATTGGGAGCATACTTATCAAATTTGCAGATGACACCAAATTAGGAGGAATAGCTAATACTCCAGAGGACAGGATCAACATTCAAAATGATCTGAATAGACTAGAAAGCTGGGCCAAAGCTAACAAAATGAAATTCAACACAGAGAAATGTAAGGTACTGCACTTAGGGCGGAAAAATGAAATGCACAGATATAGGATGGAAGACACATTGCTGAATGAAAGTACATGTGAAAGGGATCTAGGAGTCCAAGTAGACAATAAGTTGAACATGAGTCAACAGTGCGATGCGGCAGCTAAAAAGGCCAATGCAATTTTAGGCTGCATCAATAGAAGTATAGTGTCTAGATCAAGGGAAGTAATAGTGCCACTATATTCTGCTCTGGTCAGGCCCCACCTGGAATATTGTGTCCAGTTCTGGATACCACAATTCAAAAAGGACATTGAGAAACTGGAATGTGTCCAAAGGAGGGCGACTAAAATGGTGAAAGGTCTGGAAACCTTGCCCTATGAGGAATGACTCAGAGAGCTGGGGATGTTTAGCCTGGAGAAGAGAAGGTTAAGAGGTGATATGATAGCCCTGTTTAAATATGTGAAAGGATGTCATATTGAGGAGGGAGCAAGCTTGTTTTCTGCTGCTCCAGAGAACAGGACATGGAACAATGGATGCAAGCTACAGGAAAAGAGATTCCACCTCAACATTAGGAAGAACTTCCTGACAGTAAGGGCTGTTTGACAGTGGAACACACTTCCTAGGAGTGTAGTGGATTCTCCTTCCTTGGAGGTCTTTAAACAGAGGCTGGATGGTCATCTGTTGGGGATGCTTTGATTTGGATTTCCTGCATGGCAGGGGGTTGGACTGGATGGCCTTTGCGGTCTCTTCCAACTCTATGATTCTATGATTGTATGAATAAGTCTAGAAATTTTAGTCAAAAAGCTGACCCCAAAAACCTGGGGGTCAACTTACATTGATCCATGGGTCAATGTAGATACTGTACTTTAATTCTTATCAGAAAAGGAACCATCTCTGGAGAAAGGTGGGAGCTTAATCCCTCCTTGGACCAGCTAAAAGAATCACCAATCCTCTCTCCTCTCTCATCCATCTAGCCTTTAAGCACTCCTGTCATAATTTTTAAGTTCTTTGGCATTGTTTTCCTTTGCTTCATCCTCCAAGTCTTTTTACATGCCCCTAAGTTTTACCCTCAACTTATCCACAGGTCATATCAAAATCCATTATTTTGGCCCCAAAATCTGCCCTCAACCCGAGGTCGACTTATAATCGATTATATATGGTTGTACTGATCAGTACTGTAAATTTTGTTGGAGAGGCTGTGTGGTCCAGAAAGCTGAAAGTGCTGTCAAGCAGGAATGCCAACTTGAGTGCCATCAAGTTGGGGCATAACTTGAGAAAGGGAGTATGGCCTGAGGAGGGCTCTGGAGTCCAGGTTCTGAGGCCTTAAGATGCAGTCTTTGGCTGTGGTCTAAAGTTTTTCATCCTTTGCTGTAAAGGCTCTGGTTCTGCCTGGCTTCTCAGTCTGAACAGCTTGTCTTGGAACAGTGATGCAGACCAAGTTGCCCTCATATGGCCCCAGCTGCTCCTCTGCTCAGTGGTTTACATAGGAGCCTGTTTAGCTGCCTGCCTGTCTGTGTGTCCTCATTTATTTCTTCCAGACTACTAGCTCTGACAGGCTTTTCCAGGCTTTTCCAGAAAATCAGTCTGCAAGACATAAGAATTCTTCTGTCACTGATTTGTTACATGGAACTAAACAGCCTTCTGTTTAAATAAATCCTATTATTATTATTCTAGGGATGGGAGGAGACACCTTCCATCACAGAAGTTTTCTGCTATTGGGATATTTCATTTTTAATGTATAGTAGCTGGGAAATGCTGGAAATGCTGTTGCTATTCAGAGGGGTTTTGAAATGTGGTTTCATCATTAGCACCTACAGGGCAATGTGTGTGGCATCACAAGTAAAACAGTTCTTCCCTATTTCTCCATCATGTTGTCAACTGAGTCAGATCTTAGCATGCCAAAGGGGAAAGTGATCGGCAGTTGAAGCATGCTTGTCTTTTTAACACAAACTTTTGAGAGGACATGTTAGTTTCATGACATACAGTTTTCACCACTTGCAGCAGGTTTCTAAACTTTGCTAATAGGACCTGTTACTAAGGAGAAAATCTGGACATTTGCCTTAAGAGTGGACAGTGTCTGTTCTCCATGAAGAACTTCAGCCCTGCTGGATCAAACTACACCAGCCTGTTGTCTCACATCAATTGGGATAGTTAAGCAAATGGAAACATACCAATATGGAAACAAAAACTTGTCACACCTTCTCTGCAATAGCACTATGGTACCACTTGGGGATGCATGTTCCCACAATTAGTCTTCCACACTGTCTTGCTGAACCCAATTTCCTACCAGTGTATGCTCTATAAAGCACACTGTTTACTTTATCTTCTTTTTTTGCTGCAATTGTTCAATTGTGATGTTTTGACACTTTCCCAATAAAAAAATTTTAAAATTGTTTCAGCCTAATTCCCTTATTGCACCATTGTGCAATATGAAAAAAATACCTACCAAATGAAAAAAATGATACCTACCAGAGAACAGAGCAAAAGCAACACTCCTGTGCACCATGATGATCTCTTTGTCCAGACATTGGAAATGGAGTAACTTCACCCTGCATGGGGATAGGGAAACTATTGGCAACCGTAAAGCAAACCTGTCTTGAAGTTTGCTCAGCAAGTTTCTTCATAGGGGTTTGCCATTGCCATCCTCTGAGGCTGAGAAAGTGTGACTTGCCCAATGTCACCCAGTGGGTTTCATGCCATAAATACCCATCATCTAACCTTCTTAGAGCAGAAGTGGTTACTGAGTATTTTCATTGGAACATGTAGGGCTGCCCTGCAAACACTAAAATACAGCACAAGCACACTTTGCCCTGAGAGTCAACGAGCTAAGAAACTGAAATGATACCTTTAGGCCAGATTCTATTTTATATTTATTGAATTGATTTATGTAATCATTTGTATGGCACTGCTTAGGGCTAGGTATAAATCCAATATGCCACTTCAGGTAGCATAAAAATTTGTGGGCCTTCCCTTTCCCAACCTTCGGAGCCACCCTCAAACCAATGGAGGGATGTTGCTGCCCTCCAGAGCATTGAAGGAGGGGAGGGTAAGGATGCTCATGGAATTTTGCAGGGAGAGAAATCGTGCTCACATACACAAGCACAGATATACTGGTTCCAGCTCTTATACAAATGAGCATTCAGCAAAACATACACACTCTTTTCATTTTCATTTTTCCTGTTTTGATGTTGTTGTTGCTTTCATTAATTTTTTTATACTGTTATGAGCTGAAATTATGTTTGGTTTCTTTGCTTGTATTTGTGGTGGTACTTCTAATAACAATTTGTAATGTTAATAACGATCTGTAATTTGGAGATGTTTCCCTCATGTATTTGTTTGATTACCTGAATTTTTCAAGAATGAGTTACATATTTTAAAGAGTGGGCTACCTGGTAAAGCAGCAGAGCAAAGAAACCAAACATAATTTCAGCTCACAACAGCATAAAAAAATAAATCAAATCATCAACAACAAAATAGGAAAAATTAAAAGGATAATGCAACCCTCATTAAAATGTTCAAAACTGAGGCCACATCTAGTCAGTGAGCAGAGAGCTCCAAGGGGATGGACCCATTATTGAGAAGTTCTTCACTCTTGTGTCTGCTTAAACCTTATTGGCAGTCCTACAAGCAGGGACTCTGGAGATTATTACACATGACTTCTGAACCACAATTGCAACAGGAAAAAAAGCAACTTTGGCGATACTGCATGATGCCACCTCTGACCTGCAGCTTTTCTGACACCAACCAATCCTTCTCATTGATGAGGAAAACCTGTCAATGGCCTCACAATCATCTCCAGGTTGAAAACGTTACTGCTAGGGCAGTTGCATAATTGGGAGTCATGTGGTGTTAGTGTCCCCTTCTTTCCTCTGCCCCTTCCCCCTAACTATCCCCAAGCACTCTGATACCCTAGTTGTTATTGAGGGGGTTTTTTTCTATTTATTTCCTTCTTCTTTAAAAAAAACTTAACTCGCAATAATTTGTGGTAGCACAGCTCTGCAATTGTGTGGAAAAAGTGGGAAAATAATATTTTAAAAAAATAACCAAAAGGCAAGCTAGATAAGACATAAGGCAGGGAGACAGAGTTAAGGGAGAACAGGAAAAGAGTGGCCCCAGTGGCACAACTGAAAAGATATGCAGTGATACCTGCTTTGAAAGCAGTGTGTTCCCATTTATTTCACTAACGTGATTGCAGGAAGAATGGAGCTCATGTGCTAAAGCCCTCTAAAATTGATCTTAATCCCAAGGCAGGTTGTTTTGAATACATGCAGCAGTCCTTCAAATAATCTGGATTCAACCCATATCCTGAAAGGTGGGCTGGAAAGAATTGTACCCTCCTCATACAGATATTTTCTACATTTGTTTGTTTTTGTACATAAATACCCAACTCTACATCCAGTGAGAAAAAGGAAGTGTGTGTGGCTTTTCTCCTCTCCACTTTATCCTCATAACAATCCTGTGAGGTAGGCCCAGCTGAAAGTGAGAGAGTGACTGCAGGTCTCTGAGTGAGCTCAGCAGGCACAAAAACCTGGGTCTCCTAAATCGATGGCCCATTCCACATGGGCGTAATAGTACGGACTGGGTCCGTAATAGGGTTAGAAAGGGGCATCCCTTCCAGACGCCCCTAACCCTAGTAAGGATCGAGTCCGTACAAAATGGCGGCGCCCGTTCCACACGGGCGCCGCCATTGCTACGTCACCACCGCGCTGCCTCCAAATGAGGTGGCGTGGTTGTGACGTACTTGTGCCGCACCAGGGCGCATAGAGCACCCTTTCCGTGGCGCCAGAAGGAGCTCCAGAACGGAGCTCCTTCTGAGATTTGCATCACTGGCGCAGCCTTTAGAGGGCTGCGCCAGCGACGCAAGACAGAAAGGACCAAGTGGCCCCTTTCTGCTTGTCCCCACCGCCGTCGGCTGTCCTTGGGGCATGAAGCCCCAAGGACACCCCTTTCCAGGCCGCAGGGAAGCGGCCTTTTGCCGCTTCCCTGCAGCCTGGGAAGCAGCAGATCGGGGCCCCAGAGGCTGCCGTTCTGGCAGCTGAGGCGCCGATCCGGCGGGGAAAGGAGCACCTACAGGTCACCCCAAAAGGGCAGTCTGTAACACGCCTAAGTCTCATATTCTCAGACTCTGTCTGTGCTGGCACTCACAAACTGTGTATCTGTAAATATATGATGAACAAATGGGGAAAGTTACTATCACCCAGGATTGGGCCACCTAGTATTTCGCTCAAACTGTTAATCTGGATGTTTTTTCTTTGTTTTAGACAATTTATATCTTGCATTTTCAACCCTAAAAGGGAGCTGGTAACCAAGATAACACCCATTCTAACAATCTAATGTTTTCTCCCTCACATCCTTGAGTCAAAAGTTAAATATACCAGCTATTTGGATAAGACTTTCATCACCTGTAGCATGCTGCCTTTTATTTGCTCGGATGTCTTAAACTCCTGATTAAACAAGGTATTCCTAAAATGTGTGATAATAGATGGGTCAATCAAAACATACCAAACATTCTGTTCCAAAATGGATTGAGAAACAGCTTTTTTTTTTTTTAATTCAAACACTCTTTTGCAACATCTTTAAACTCTTCCATCCCTCCCACCACCATGGAAGACAGCTGCGGAATTTTCACATGTTATCCTGTTTTCTTATTAATCCCAGGATTTTTTTTTAAAGTCAAAAATAAAAGGCAATAAGGATTGCAACAAATAACACAGAGAGTTACTTTTCAAACACTGCAATGAGCAACTGCAGCTGATTGTTCTATAACAAATAACAGGAGCAACTTTTTAAAAGTCATATACTATTTTATGCTATTAGTGCATAGAAATGCAAGCAAGATTTCAAGCATCTGCAATAAGATATTACAATATGATATAATTCATGGCTTCGTGGCTGTAGTTCTGCACACGTACAGCACACTCCATCTCAACCCCCCCTGGTTTTCCATTTCCTCTGCCCAGAGGTTAGCCACTGCCCAGTTTTTACTGGGATAGCCTGGAGTCCCCCCCCCCCCCATGAGTTTTTCTCCTCTAAATATGCTTTGTATTAGAAACATTTCCAAATTTCCTCCAAAGCTCTTGACACCTCCCCTAAGAACATGAATAATGTTTTCATAAGGATTGGGTAAAATAGGAATTGGTCTTAGTGTAGATGTAAAAAGCTTGTAACAAAAGGTTGCAATGTAGAATCTGTTTTCAGCATTCTTGACAACCCATTCCATTCTGTTCCTCCTCTTCTGTCTAAGGATTTCCTGTCCTCTCCACCAGCACGCACTATTAGATTGCCACTGAGCATATTCAGCCCTCACTGCACTGTGTAGTTGTTTTTATTTTTAAAAAATGTACTTCTGTGAATCATGTGGATCCCCTACCCTGCTGGTACCTCTGTTTGGTGTATAGATTGTGCCATTTTTGGCATGTAAGCAATGCCGCTTATACAATTTGTGATTGTGAGATGCCATGCCACAAAGTCACCTTTAATACAGCTACCATGGGTGCAGAAATTATTCACATGCGAACAAGCTTGTTATGGCTCTCTCTATTTGAAGCATTCAGTTGCCACTGAGCATTCACCAGCATTCAAGGACTGGCCCTCAGTCATCAAGTGCTTGTTCACACAGAGGGATCTTTACTTGGAAGTGGAAGGAGAGTAAGGAGGGAGGCAGCCTAGTCCCATGGGGAAGAGCAGGGAGTCTGGGAGTAGTTACACAGTCTGGGAGCAGCCACCAAGAAGGATCTTTCCCATATCCTCACCAACTGCCTGTGAAAGCAGTGGGATGGAGAGAAAGCCCCTCTATGAGGATCTTAAAACTCAGGCAGACTCATATGGGGAGATATGGTAACTCTTAGGGGTGAAGTAGGCCAGCAGCTTGGAGCAGACTCTGGCCACTCCAGTCTCAATCAGCCCACAATCTGCCAGGGATCCCAAATGAGCCTTTTCTGTGCAACTTTTGCTGGCAGTTTTGGGCTTGGAGAGACTTCTGGCCAATCCAGAAATGGCTGGAAGCTGCTCTTTTTAGCCTTTCTGTTTTGGGCCTTAGAGTGATTTCAGAGGGATAGCCATGTTAGTCTGGAATATCAGTAGGCAACGGGATCTTTTAGCACCCTTCTGCCTAACTGAGCAAAAGAAGCTGTATCATAAGCTTTCATAGACCTAGTCGGCTTCCTGAGATACACTCTGGTTTCTGATTGATTGATTGATTGATTGATTGATTGATTGATTGATTGATTGATTGCTGTTTGTTGGCTGAAGACTTTTGGCTGGCCTCTAAGTACCACAATGTTGTTGTTTGTATTGTCATTATACACTATACATTTCTAGAATTTGAATGTGCAAAGCCCAGGAACCAATGAGTGGTATAAAGATTTTAAGAATAAATAAATAAATACATAAGCAAGAGCCACCGAATTCCAAAATGTGAGCAGATGTGATTGTTTCCCTCTGTAGTTTCCCTTTCGTAGGAGACAAATTGCTCTGCAGCTTTGGCTATTTGTCTTGCTACTCAGATTCATCTGAGCCTGTTCATTTCTAAATGAAGTCTAATAAAACAGTCCTCTTGCTCACTCGCCTGCTCCAGTAATTCCTGTGTGTATGTGGTTCTTTTCCAGCTAGATCTATGAATAATTTACCCGCTAATGACCCCTTTCTCTGTTTATGAAATGATACTCTTAAGAATAGTAAGGCAGGACATAAGTAGGAGCCATATGTTTCTTCTCGAATTCCTGCTCGACAAATGACCTGAAAATTGCTGTTGCAAGAACTTCTAAAACATATGGCTACGCAAAGGGAATTTTAAGTTCTTGTGTGGGTTCCAAAAACTTTCCAATTATCAACAAAAGATGGCATACCAGCCCAATTACTCCTGAAAGATTCCAGTCAAGACGGAGACCAAGTAACCAAAGTTGTGTGGGCGTAGGCAGTTTGAAATGACAGGAATCGCAATGCATTTCAAGTGTAAATAAAGTACGGAGACCATTTATATATCTCTCGCACGTCCAGACAAATGCATCCCTGCTGTGCTGAATGTGCTTGCAGAAGGAAGTTGGGACTTTTTCGGCATCTGACCAACACTGATCTCAAGCCATCATAAACTATTAGAGGTAGTGCTCATTCTCTAGTGTCACAAAACCCCTGCAACAGCCTTTTCACTTCATTTGTCAACAACGGGCAGACAAAGGACAAGGGCCAAGCTCTTACATAAGGAGATAAAAATGTCCTGAATGGCTATCAGTTGTGTTGTCCCACAACAGGATTAATTATTAGAGGGAAGTGAGAAGGGGGAGAATCTTTCACAAACTCTGCCAAATAGCCTTTGGCTGTAGGATTTATATCTGCCTTCCTCTACCTCTTGATATATTGGACTGCAACTCCCATTACGTCCACATGACCTGGAGCTGTGGAAAACCCATTACATCTGGAGGGTACCAGGTTATGGGAAAGATTAATATAAAGCGTTAGCACAAGCATAGATAGTGCTTATCCTATTGGAATGGTAGGTTATGCCATAGGCAGGAGGACTCCTATTGATGCAGGAGTAGTTTAGCATTTTTGTTCAAGGCTGTGGAAGACAGTGCACGTGTTGTTGTGAATTCACCTATATAATGCTTCCATTCAATACAAGTGTTGAGTAGCATAATCAATGTGTGACTCTTATGTGGAAATTGTTTAAATTTTGAGACTTAATGTCACTTAGGGGTGAAGCAGATGGGTAGCTTGGAGTGGCCTTTGACCGCTCCACGCGCAATCACCCCCATGTCAGCCTGGGACTGCGACAACCGGATAGCGCTGTAATCACAAACTCCCATTGGTTCTTTTCCAGCTAGATCTATGAATAATTTACCTGCTTTAATCCACTCCTTTTGCTGGTGGCTTTGGACTGCCTTAGCTGGTCTCAGAGCGGCTTCCAGCTGCTTCAGAACTGTACATCATATAAACACCATGCCCTTGAACCACCAGAAGCCACTCAATTGGGCCCATCTGCTTTGGGCCCAAGGACTTTATCACACGAGTCCCATTCTCACTGCAATCATGCAAATCAATGAAAATACAAGCATACCGGTTTCATGACCACCAGTCATTATCGCACATCTTTACAATAATGTGACAGAGGCTGCTGCTGCCATTGTACTCTCTTGTGCACTCCCCATTAATCCCACCTCCCTACCTTATGTCCCATTAGCATGCCTTTCATTTAATTTCATTTCATTTTTTAACCTTTTTAAATACAAGTCCTCAGTTTGGGTAATGCAATTTAAGATTTTAAAAAACAAATCAGGATGCTTTGGAGTAGAGAGGGGGGAAATAGGGGAAGAGTAGGAGGTTTTGACATGATGTGACTGCCAGTGTTGCGACTGCAGTGCAGTTTCACACTTTAGGAGTCCTGGGACTGCCATGCAAATGGGAGTTACTGCCAGATTTGCTCATCAATGAAAAGGGATGCCCTTGCCACACTTGGCAGACACAGCAGCAATAGGTTGAAGGCAACGTCATGTGATATGTACCACCAAAGGCACTATTTTATGACTTTAATCCTGGTTTCAAAACTGCATGTAGTAATCACCTGTGAGTGGATCCCACACGATATGAATCACTGCTTCCAGACACAGTGTAAGGAAGTGGTAAGAATCATGCAGCCCTCCACATGCATTCATTCATTAAGGTATTTGTATCCCACCCTCCGTCTCTAAAGAGTCAGGGCAGTGTGCAAAAAAATCAATGTGATCATGTTAAAATGATGTAAACAGTCCATTTTAAAAGGTTAAGAGCTTGTTTAACAAGATAAAAGAAGACAGATTAAAACTGGGTTAAAATAGTTTACAACAAATTTAAAACCATTGACATGTGTAGATTTTAGTAAGCAACCATATTCTGGCTTGTTACAAGAATGAGAGCAATACTGGCATCCATCAGATATTCAAGGGAAGGTATTTGGTAACTGGCATGCCACAGCAGATGTTGTTGGACCACAACCCTCAGCATCCTCACATCCTTATTGTCTATGCCTGCTAGAACTGCTGCACCATCCAGGGGCTATGTAGTTCCCCACCACCACCACACACACGCACGCTTAAGGCAAATTATATGTCTAATAACGAAATCAGTACCCAAGAAAATGTAATGTGTGGATATGCAATATTTGTGTCTCTATAGATCATGTAATTCAGACCTGTGAAATCAGACTGATTTGATCTTGACTTGGCAAGCTGCCTCTGGCTGTGGAAATACCACAGATTCCTGAGAACTGTCCAGGGGGTATAAAACTGCTTTCTCAAAGGAGACTTAGAGATGGATGATGCCAAATGGTTCTGCTCTGATAAAAGTTTGGGCAGACTCAAATTTTCCATCCAGATGTCTACCATACTTTTGTCTTCACCAAGAATCTGTTTTGCCCAGGATTAACTCAACCAGCAGGCAAGATGTGATGAATGTCTAAGAAAGCAGGCATAAAGGAGATTGAGGGAGGGAGCAAGGAATAGCAGAAAGACATTGAAAGAAACTTTCTTTCAGTAGAAAGATGCTGAACAAAACAGCAAAAGACTGTGCCGTGTGGTGTTCTCTGTGCCCCCCGAGCAACCCTGCTTCCCTCAAGCACAGTGGAAAAAATGTCTGTTCAGCAATGTTCTAAATGAACTCCAGCTTCCAGTCAAGCCAATGTATACACATGCAATGAGGTGGCAAGGTTTGCCTTGGTCCTTACCTTAGGCAGCAAGCTACTCTGGGCTTTCCTTGGCTATACATGTCCATTTGTCTCCTGAATTAACACTGTGCAGTGACATGGATCATGAAACTGTGGTCCCAGAGGCCAACAGACACTGGATGTTAGTAGCTCCCATGTCAGTGGGATACTGAATCCACTCTGGGTTTTAGTCCAAACTTTAAAGCACCTATCCATTGTGCTGTACCTATTTTGGAGGTGGGGTTTAGCACCATGGATAGCTCTTCTTATGTTTGCAGTACAATCCACAGCAGCTGCTGCACCATCCTGGAAACCACCAGCTGGCAAGGCCAGTGATCATGGCAGAAAATAACCTACATTGAATGACTGCCGCCTTCTAGTTCACATAAACATGCTAGACCCTTGTGATTCCTTGGTCTGGCTCAGGTTGTTTCTGTCTGAAGAGAAAACGTAAAGCCATTGCCAGATGTGAGCTAAAGTGAAATCTGCTGGCTTCCTGAAGGGAAAGACAATCATGCCATCTCTCTGACAGAGATTGATAACCTGCACTCTTCTATTATAGGGCCAGGTTATGAAAAGATGCATTTTGCAAGTCTGAAGTAGATTTTGCAAGACCAGGGAAGGTTTTCAGATATAGCTGGCATATTAGGCACAGCAAGACAATTGCTGCATGCTGCAGACTTCAGCCATTAGGGAGGAGCAATTTCATTTGTTAATATTTTATTTCAGGGATGGGGAGAGGCACGAGTGAGATATTTTACCTGACAGGCCAAAATAATTTAGTGGCTTTGGGTACTAGGTACCTTGATAGGGAGTCTTTGCTGATCTCTCTCAGGGAGCAAAATATCCTGGGGTGGACCTAACCATGTTTCAGTGGTAACAGAAAGATTTGTTTCTGGAAAACAGTTCAGAGCTGTCTTCCTGCAACAGCCTCACTTGTAAAATCATTGAGTGCCATAACTTTATCAATTATATCATGTTATTATTTCATTAATATGTCTTAAATGGCAGCTGTCTTCCCATTCACTAAGTTTCTCTTTCCATATTTTCCTGTTCCCTGTACCATTGTAGTGGCTGCCCCCTCAGATCCACTATCTCCTATCCTCTTCTTAGAAGGCTGAATGGCTGTACACCTATAGATGATAATGATATGCAAAGGAATCTTGTAGGGGATAATGCTGTAATGGTAAATTGCAAATTAACAGAAAGCAGCCACCCTCCTTGTGTTCCCCTGAAATGGCTCCACCAAAGGGACAAACCTACTTTGGTGTCACACCTGTGGCAACCTCACCAATGACAGACTCACTCCTGTTGGACTCATGCATTTATTTGACAGCTCTACAGTTGGGGTAGGTGGAACTGGCTGGAAGAATCTGCTGAGTCCCAACTGATCATGGGCCTGAGTCTGCAAAGAGGTATATCCTCCCCACCCTCACCTACACCCCCACCCCAAATTTGCACACAATTGCACTGGTATAGCACAACCAGAAAGTAGCAACAACAGCAGTTGGATGAAGAGTGCTTGCCTTTGGTTGACTCTCCTGGGCAGGTCTCAACAGAGGTGGGATGGACAATATTCAGCAATAATTTAGGTGGATATATTTCATCATGGAAAGATGTTGAACAAGGTGGCTGTTGGCATCTCTTCCAATTCTAAGATTCTTTCATTGTCTAACTGGCATTTTAGAATGTTAGTGTCAGAAGAGAAGGCAAGGGCCTTCCAATGGAACCCGGAGGTGTCATGTATAGAGACTGAGTGAAAACAGTCCTGGTGGATAGGAAGCCAGGATCCCTGAAATCACCTGGCAAGAAGCAAGCTCTGCCAGTCTAGAAGAAAACATCTTCTGTTGGGCAAGATCTCTTTCCATGAGGAAGTTCCTTGTGATGGTCAGGTGGAATGTGTTTTTCAGTGTTTGGAGTCTATTTCCCGGTGTCCCAGTTTGTGGAGTAGGGGAGTGTAGACTTGCTGGATTGTCAAAAGTATAGCTCTTAAAATATGTGAAGCCCTTTCCAAGAGAGAGTGTGGATTTATAGGGGAGTCCTACATTTTTGGGTTGGCCCAAATTTATAGGGGGCATGCTTCATTTTTACACTGGTAGAGCCAGAGTTGGAAATCCTATCACACCAGAAGCAATTTCAATTTGAAACACACCCACCACAAGCCAAACTTTTTAACCTATCAGTGCAAGATCTATTTCCTGAGCCCCTTAACCCTCATGAATGTGGACGGATGACTGTAAACAAAACACAACCAAACCATTGAAAATCTTCCTTAATAGTTTGGCCTGACTGTTGAGCTGAACTATTATATTCAGAAGCTCTTCACCAGGAGTGAGGAACTTTCAGCTCTCCAAATGTTTTGATTTGAGCTTCCAGCAGCCATGAACAATAGTAAGGAATTGTGGGAGACGTAGTCCAAAAAAATCTGGTAAGCCAAAAGTTCCTTACCTCTGTTCAAAGCCTTGTTAGCATCTCATCTTTCACTTTGTTCATACATATGGTTCCATCCACACACATCCCAAGCTGTATTTGATCACTTAGCAATATTTGTAAATTAAAATTGTTCAGCGCTTTCTTTCCAGCAAACTATAGCAATAAACTCTTGTGAGACCAAATGCCCTTACTGACATCATAACTTTCCCATCTGTATGTATTTATGTTATCCCTTTTATATATATAGATATATAAAAGGATCATGCCATGAGAGCCAAGTATTACATCAAAAACAGGCCAACCATAAAAATTCTGATATTACTGTATTAAATGAGAAAATTTTCTCAGGCTTAGAAACATTTACTTTTTAGACTACAGCTCCCAAAATGCCTCTGCCAGGATGGTAGCCATCATGACTTGGAAAACTATAGTCCAGAAGTAACTTTTCCAATCTCTGGATTTTCTCCAAGCTTCTGCCTCTCTTTTTATTCATATAATGTGTAATGATTTTCATAATCCCCACTTTGCATTGAATGAACGTAACAGGGGAAAATATCATTCACAAACTCCATTGATGCCACACATTAGCAGGAAAGTAAGCAACCAAATAGATCCTTGGGTTACTCTCCCATACGTTCTTGGAAGTGGTTTCCAGATTTGTCTAGAACAAAAAATAAATCAAAATTCATTCTTAACAGAAACCAGGGCTTTTCATACAGTATTGGAACACATTTTATTACAAAATATTATGACACAATGTAATATACTTTTATTGAAGAAGCTCTCAGAAATGTTAGCTGTGCACACTAGTAAACCAGCCATAAACCTAATAATGTTTAACACAAGGGCAAGGAACATGTGGCTTTCCATATGTTGTTAGAAAGCAGCCCCTATCAACTTTACCCAGAAAAACCAATGGTGAGGGATGATAGGAAGTGCAATCTGATGTCTGGATAGCCACATGTTCCCCTTCCCTTGTTTAATTGAATATTTAATCTTAAAATGAACCTAATCACATTTACTATGGAAACAGTTATACATTTACCAACACTTTTGGATGAGCCAAAGCCATTTTACTGCCAGGGAAACAAAACGATACCCACATTCACACTCAGTTCCTCACATAGATACTGGCTATACATACAGCTTAAAGTTCTCATAATGAGACAGCATCAGAATTGGCCCAAAACATTTTGATATCTCAGCCCACAACTTCAAAAACTGTGTAATACCCTGAATCAATCAAAAAGAGGGAAACTCACAAACACCTCTCCTTGTAAAAAAATTAATTAAAAAATATTAAATAGTGCTTTGCTATCCTTTTATAGCACCCGAAGTCTGCTATCTAAGGCAGTTACTTCTCTCTGGCAAATAGTAGGGCTGTCTCTGCATTTACTAACAGGATATGTGGTTGTGAGTAACCATTTACATGTATTTGGACTAGAGCTGAATCACATCTATGCTCTCCTTGCATCAAGCCTAAAGCACTTCAGTACCTAAGAAAAGACTGTGTTGATAATTTAATCCAACCCGCTGTTCACAGACGTATTTAAAAGGCATCCTAAAGATCCAAAAAATTAGGAGACAAAGTAGGGGTGCTATTCTGTTGAGAACAATTACAAAAGGGAGAATCATTCCTAATATACAGAGGCTGTCGGAATTAATGGGAATTCTAGGTGCTTGACAACCTTCCTTGTTCATTGGTCATTGAACCTTTAAAACAAGAAGTTTAAGCCACTCTTGTGTCATACAGAACTGATGGATTGCATTTGACGTGTGGGTTTCAAGTTGTCTAGTCTACTCTAGAGTATTTTTGTACAGATTATTTAAACATTTCAATTTATGACTGATCTACAAGTAGATTACCAATTTGCCTTTGAACAAAACCAAACCAAATTCATTTCAGGTTTTATTTCCTATGCTATAAACCCATTACTGTTCTTTCAACTTATATCCCACCTTTCTTTTTTAAACAAGACCTCAAGGCATGCTTTATTTCTTTGCATTATACATATAGCACTGAAAACAATATCAGAAGTTCATTTTAGTATACAGATTTGCCTTATGCCAAATGTTTCATTAATATGAGCAAAAAAGCAACAATGAGAGAGGATAAACAAGGAGATGGGAACCGCGGTGATGCCAATATTTTCCTCCCAGACTGAAGATAAAAAAGTATTGCTCTTTATCAGAACAAACAGTGGTATCTTGCAAGCCCCACTGGAATTTCCAATATTAACCTACCTGTAAACTAAGGGAAACATTTTCTCATAGCTCAGGAATCACATTAGCATAGCAGTTGGCTTTCTACGATAAGGAATGTAGCTTGTCGGAATTCAGACTAATTACAAAAGTGAAGGGCTAAGGGCCACTGAAAGGAGGCACAGGTTTAATTACTTATCGCTTTGCCTCTTTTATCATTCATAGTCTTAAGGGGGACCAAAACCTTTCTTTCACTGAGAAATCCAAAGAAGTTATTCAGTAGATGAATTACTTGATCAGTTTTAAACACCATGGAGATAATTGCACACCTTTTTTCACTCAATCTGGGCACAGGGCTTAAATGGGTAAAAATGGATCATAGCATACTCCTCCTTGCCCAACTCAGTCGCATCATGAACCCGATCCAGACTTCTGGCATACTTTTCGAAGAATGGGAAAATATTGTTCATTCAAAAAGTATGGATCAGGTAGACAATGCGGCTGAGTTGGGCAAGGAGGCACGCAATAAGATCCATTTTCACCTGTTTAAGACCATGCCCAGATTGGACAAAAAAAGGCATGCGATAATCTCCTATATCATCCTATGTGATCCAGCCCAAGTTTTAAGATTCTTGGGGCGGGGGCTTCCTTTCAGTCCCACACCACAGGATTTTATCACATAGGGAAAATCTGGGGTTTAAACAGCTATTATCCTGTGAAAATTGTGTAATCACGATGAACCCTCACACACATCATGATTAAAGTGCCATTATCCTGAGAATAAACAGGCAATAAACAACAACAAATCATTCACAGGATTTCCCTGTGAATGATTTGTTGCTGTTTATTGCCTGTTTATTCTCAGGAAAATGGCACTTTAATCACGACATTGTGTGAAAATGTTAATCGCAATTGCGCAACTTTCATGGGATAATTGCTGTTTAAAACCTCAATACATGAAAGGAACTTTTTGGTGGCTGGACCCCAAGCTTCAGACTCTCCTGAGGAAGACTGAGCTGCTCTCTTCTTTGCTCTTCTTCAACCAGCAGGCAAACCACTTTTTATTTAGACAGGTTTTCTGTTATTAACTGGTTGTTGGAGAAGGATCTTTTCATGAGGAATGCTGTACTTGTAGTCTCGTTGTTATTTTAAATGATTTCAAACTGCAATGGGCCCTTGGTTTCTGCTGGAGTTTAGTTCCATGAGACCCCATGGATAGTGTGCTATAGTGTGCAAGTAAGGGCCGGTACAGAAGGCCCTAAAGGGGTGGTTTGACACTGCCCCTTTCAGTACCGGATCGGGGCCACAGCAACCGCACGCTGCAGCCCCAATCTGGCATTTTTCCAGCCCAAAAAGAAGCAGCACAATGCCACTCCTTTTGGGGGCAGAAAAAAGCCGCCTTTTCTGTGGCAGCGGCAGCGGCAGCTCTTCTGCACTCCTGTGGCACGCAGCGTCTGAACACCGTGCCAATGGAGTGCCAAAACACTGCCCACTGTCTTGTAGGGCAGGTGGCATGACACTGGTTTGGGGTGGCATTGGGGCGTGTGTCATCTAAACACCAAGGCCCCATGTCACCGCCAAGCCAGTGCTTACTGCAGGTCTGTTTTGGCCCTTTGTCAAGAAAATGTCAGTCTGCATAATGCATAATACTTGGTATCCACTGGAGCTTGGTTCCAGGACACCCCCTTACCCCAAGTCCCAGTAAACACAATACCAAAATCCACGAATGTTCAAGTCCCATGGCATAGTAAAATGATAAAATCAAGATTTGCCTTCTGGGTTTTTCTTTTTTTTTTTTTTTCATGTTTCCATGCCATGGATGGCTGAATCCATGGATAAAGAACCCATGGATACAGAGGTCCAGCTGTGGGGTATCTCTGGTCCTGTTAATATGAAAAACAATACATGCTACAGTTGACCCAGGCCCTGACAATCCCAGCTCAAAATCTGGGTGGGACCTAGAGATGCCTCCAGTGATATCATATTATATACCAACCACAGTGTTATGCATTAACTACCAACCATAGTTCCTCACATCTTGTCATTCAAACACACACACACACACACACAGAGAGAGAAAGAACATACATTCCTGTTTTGAAATTAAGACAGAGTTAGTTAAAGGGGCTGTTTACAGATCAAGGCAAAAAAGTGGGGATTATTTCTTCTCTCTTACTTCAGAACTTATCGCTCCACTTAAAAATCAGCTTATCTCATCTGAATTCAAGCCTAAATCGGGAGGCGAACTCCAGTAGCCATTTTTCCAAGTGGGAAAGCTCCTGGTTTCAAAATAAGGCTGCCGGAGCTCACATGGGATCTGGGCTGCTGCTGGGCTGTACTCACCCAGTGGCTTCAGTGGCAAAATCCTTAGTGAAATAAGAAACATCTAATCTACCCTACTTGCTTTTAGCCAGAGCAGATGGTGATTACTATGAGGGTAGGAGGAAACTAGCACAGGAGTAAATGCACAGGCCCTGTGGTGAGTCTTTGCAAGTTGCAGCAAGAAATCAGTTAAGCCTAGAAAATTTTGTCTCACACTGCAGCTTTAACTGACCTGAAGGTTTGCACCCAGCCCTTTCTTCTTGCCCAGAGGCAATTCCACCAAAACTAAATCATTTGCACACTTGTCTCCTGACTGAAAATGATCCATGAAAACTAGAGGCTCAGGGCCAAGCCCTGAGATATAGCCTACTAGTGCAAACAGAAAATCTCAGTGTCCACATTGCACAGATCATTTGAAAACATGGTCCACTAATTAAAACAGTCTATACAAGGATGGCCCTGCCAGCAGCTACAGCAGGAATGGGCACTGTGTTGCTGGACTGCAGCTGTCAGCAGTTCTAGCTAGCAGAGATAATGAAGAGGAATGCTGGGAGTTGCAGTGCAACAACCCTTGGCCATACAATTTCTAGCCCTGAGATATCTTAGGTGGCAAACATAGGGGGGGCAGCAGTCACAGTCCCACAGTTGTTCTTCCTGAGCCCAGCAACAGCAGCCAGCAGGCATAGTGTGTCTCTGTTGGGTTGGCATGCATAGCTAGTAGGTTGTGGTGGGGGTCTCAAAAATCACACAGTATTTTGGTCAATAGAAGCACAGCAAAGACAAAGCCATGCCAGTGGAATTCTGTAATGCTGAAATGCAGTGGCAAACTAAATGTAATGGTATGTATTTTTCTTTAAGCAGAAGTAGTAGGATACCTTCATGTTTGTTTAATGATTAAAAGAATGTTCTGACTCGGTGAAGTTACTTATTATTTCATCTTGGCTTTTAAAAAAAGAAAACAAAATGATGCCACAGGAATTTGGAGATAATGGTAATATTTTAACCTATGTTGCCTTCCTTCTAATGACATCATTATATTTACAAATCACTGAAAGGCATGAATCAAGGAGTATAAAGTCTAATAGTCACTACTTCCCCCAAACAGCATAACATTCCAGGATAGCCTTGCACAGCATCAGTTCCCTTGTAAGGAAAGTATACCAAAGACTGGCAGTAGTATCTCTTTATTTACAAACATATAAGCTGATCAGGGAAAGGAAGGCAAGCAGCCAGACAAGCAAATCTTTCAAGCGATTATTAGTTCAGCCCCTAAACAACAGCAACTCCTTAAGACTGCTTCTTGTCAACTTGAGCTTTGAAAATGCACGGTGCAATTCTGTGCATATTTACTATGAGGAAAATAGCATGGTGCTCAGTGGGGCATAAGTAGAGGAAAGGCATTTCTTTCTTTGTTTATTTTATTTCCTTTATCTTTCTAAACCCTCCTGCACCTCTTTTTTGTATTTTATTGTGTTTTCCTTTTATCCTACCCTTCTCTCACCCAAGGTGGCTCAAAAATAAATGAAAACAAAATGTATTTCAAAAACCAATAAATAACCAACTGTCCCAATTAGGCATGGAGAGTCCTGATTAATGCTCTGTTGTCCCACTTTTTCAGCTGCTTTTACAATGTTCCAGTTTCTCTCTTCTCCTCCCACTTTCCACCATCATTCCATCCTTTACTTCAAAATTGCTACAAACTAAGTTCAAATTCAAGTCATCTGAAGGAGAGGAGAGTTGGGGAGGATCTTGCCATTCCCTGTAGAGTTAGGCAAAAGTAGACTATTGCAGCTCTTCTTGGGCGGGATACAAACCGCCATATAGTACGTATAGGATACGTACTAGGGTTAGGAAGGGGCGGTGCTTCCGCACCCCCCTAACCCTAGTACGTATCCTATACGTACAAGATGGCAGCGCCCCTTCTACATGGGCGCCGCCATCTTTACGTACTGGACGCATAGCGTCCAGACGTGTTGCGGCGCCTATGACGTCACGAGTCCGTGCCAGGCGCCTCGCGATGTCATAGAGGCGCCGCAAAAAGAAGCTCCGAAATGGAGCTTCTTTTTTGCTCCGTGCGGGAGCCGCGCGGTTTGGCTGCTGCGGCTCCCGCACGGAGCAAATGGCGCCGGCGGGGAAGCGCCGCAAAGCGGCGGTTTGTATCCCGCCTTAGTGTGTCTGTTCTTCCTCATTAACAACTTTTTCTATCTTGATCATACTCTGATGTTGCTTGGCCGTATGTGTCCTGGCTTTCATCTGTGAAATATTGGAGGGTCTGGAAATCACTAGCCAAGCTCCATTCCAGATCATCAGCCCTCACATATAATTAATTATCAGAAGGACAATTTTTATTGCAGACGAGGAATCAATTGTGAACAAGAAATCTGGCTTACAGGGAAGCTCTGTCCTCCTTGGACAAAATTATGTTTTGATCCATACTTTTTTGTACCTGTAATAAATAAATAATAATTTGTCAAATTCCAGGAGTATTTTGTTTTAGTTCATTTTTCACAATTGCTGTCATAATGTGCTTTCAAGTTGTTTCTGACTTATGGCAACCTTATCACAGCATTTTCTTGGCACGTTTGCTCACAGGAGGTTTGCCATTGCCATCCTCTGAGGCTGAGATACTGTGACTTGTCCAAGGTCAACCAGTGGGATTCAAACCCTGCTCTCCAAAGTCATAGTGCAATGCTCAAACCACTATAGTACACTGACTCTCCATTACTTTGCAAAAAAACAACAACCCAAACTTGCAAACTTCTTCATATCTGTGACACAAAGAACTTCAGTTTTTTTAAAAAAAAAAATTGTAAGCAAGCAAAGCAAAATATATTTTATTAAATCATCATCATCATCATCATCATCATCATCATCATATAGCTTGCCCATCTAGAATGGGAAGGGCAGCTATAAAAGACCTAGATGAGAAACTAAGCACTCAAGTTAGAATTGTCCCATCTTTTGTACTTCCCATCTCCATGTGCAGAAGTGAGAGTTGGACAGTGGAAACACAAGACAAGAAGAATATCAACTCATGAGGTCCTTGAACAGGTCAAGTCTGAACTCTCCCTGGAAGCCAAAGTGATCAAACTGAGGCTGTCATACTTTGGCCAAGGCATGAGATGGCATAACTCATTAGAAAAGACAATAATGCTAGGAAAGGTAGAAGGTAGTAGAAAGAAAGGAAGACTGCAATCTAGATGGATAGAATCAATTAGGGATGCCATGGACCTGAGCCTGCAGGATCTGAGCAAAGCAGTTGAGGACAGTGGGGCTCGGAGATGCCTCATACACAGGGTCACCATGAGTCAGTGTCCACTTGAAGGCATTTAATAACAAGCAAAAGAGTGGTCCCCCTGCTATTAAGAAGAAAGAGAGGCTCTTGAACCTCCCGAGTCCCAAGCAGGCAACAAAAACAAAGTGGCTTATCACCTTCTCAGAAAGCGATTGCACACAACTGATAAGCAGTGCTGATTGAATGTGGTAGATAAAACATGCATGCCAGGTCCATGATTCACACGCTACTTGCAAGCTTTGCTTCAAAAACAGAAGACTTGAAACAAATATTTTGGTAATTCATAGAATGATTAAAAAGACTGAGATGGGGGTTAGGAAGAAGCAGGTTTGGGAATGACTATAATATTAGGGATCTCAGGGCCACTCTCTTCTCTGGTTCTTATAGCAAGGAATTTTAGGATGAGAGCACTGCCTCGAAAATTACACACATCTGTGTGTTCTTGGCCTCTTTCATTGCAGAGTGCATTGGAGTAGCTACTGTAAATTGTTTTCTCTTCAAAGTAAAGTTCGGAAAGATTTCTTTCATTGGACTATAATTCCTATGTGCTTTTAAAAAATACGCTAGCACAGTGGACTAGCAGAGCTAGTACAAAACAGAGCTGGAAAAACCTGGGATATTTTTTTCCTAGTTAATGTAGAGCTTGGAAAACATAACGTCCAACCACACAAATATTTTCATATTTGGACAAATTTGGTCTTTATTATTTTAATTATATGCTCTGGATAGCTTTGGTTGATACTTAATGCATCATGCTTCAATACACCAACAGCATATTCAATACACCAACATCTTTCAATTTCAAGTTTTGGCCCTGAAATCCCAAGGCCTATGATACTCCAGACACAGCAATCCTCCTTAATATAAGTAGGTAGTGATTTATAACTCAAAACAGATCTGATCTGATTATGTCCAGACACATTTAGAAAGTGCAGGGGTTTGCTATTTCTTACCACTGAGCTATAGTACTTACCTAAAAATAGAAGTAGATGGGGATTCCCATACAGGCTGGTAAAACTTTCTGAAAATTACTGAAGTTTCCATAAGCAACAAATATGCCTCTTCTGGTACATTAAAAGACTTACACATTATTTGAGCCATAACTTTTTGTGGACTGCAACCCACCTCATTTGATGCACGGTGTTGCTCAATGGACAGGAGATTATTTATTATATACATATTTGGAGTGGGATAGGGTTGGAATGATTGCAGTAAGTGTGGTCACAGAGGACTTAAATGAAATAGGTATAAAAATCAATTACAATTTGGAAAAAGTGGAGGCACATTCTTGCTCCAAGCCCTTAACCAATACAAGCATTTATTTCTCATCCCATTTGGGAAGCTTGATAGGTAGATATGTTTCATCCATGGTACAGCAGAGGGGGTGGTGGTATGGTGAGAGACCTATTTGTACATGGTAGACCCAGGTCCAGAGAGTGTCTGATCAAGACCCTTTCTCCCTTTGAGACCTCTTGGATGCAATTGAATTAAATTGCATCCTTTTTAGCTCATCTTGTTAGGAGGAAAGAACTCCCTTGCTCACTTACTCTGTTTGAATGCATGTGTATAAACGAAGATGCTTGCATTAAAGGGAGAGTGGCAAAAATATATAAGTGGATGTTACACGAGACTTTCGGTTGTGGGCTGATTCACAAAGTGGGGTGGGAGATGGATTTAAACATTCAAATAACAGATTCAGAGTTTCTTAAAATCTGGAACACTCCCCCATATAAATCTAATTCTATACCCTTGAAAGAAACCACTCTTAAAATTGTGCATAGATGGAACTTCACACCACTACAACTTGCACACGTTGCTAAGAACCCCACCTCGTGCCGTTGGAGAGGGTGTAGTAATAGAGGTACCTTCCTGCACATGTACGATTGTCCAAGTGTATTTGCATTTTGGCATTCAGTAGTTAACTTAGTTTCAGAAATCACTAATCAAAAATTGTCCCTTCTCTAGAATTTTTATTGCTTTCAGTGTTTATTAATGAAAACAAGACATCACACAATAAAGATATTATTACATTTTTGTTGGCATTGGTCAGGATTGAAATTGCCAGGGCTTGGAAAACTGGAAAGGTCAATATGACTGATTGGTGGTCTCGATTTTGGAATTTTTGGTTTATGGAAAAGCTCACTGATCAATCTAGAAGGTTGCGGGAGTGGAATCTTCCTCTGCCTTTTGAAGAACTATGGTCCCCACTTATATCTTATCTCAACAACATTGGAGCAGAAGTGGGTCTTCCTTTGCAGTATGATTCCTTTTCGATGAGCGAACTGGTGCAAAGAAGGTATCTCTGTGTTCTGAGTCCATCCCTTTTTTAAAAAAGAAAAAAAAAGAAAAAGAAAAAAATCAATTACAATTTGTAACTATGGCCATTATGATGCATGGATATTTTTGTAATAATAGGTTGGTTCATACTGTCATATGATGATGATGATGATGATGATGATGATGATGATGATGATGATGATGATGATGCAGCCATTTTGAGGCCACGATTAGTACTCTGGAAGACCAAAGTGTTTCCTCGCTGTTTTTCCTCCCCTATTTATATATCTGGTATATCTTTACTTTCTTGCTTGGAGGACCAGCATGTTTGTCATAGACTACTTTCTGACTAATGGTGGCATATAATACACTAACATAAGACGTTTTACTCCTGATGTCGTGGATGATGGTATGATTAACGCTTGTAATAGTGTGGTCACAGTAAGCATGGGGCAGTGTTGGGTCTGCTTCCTGTTCTTATATTTCTGCATGTATCATATAAAGTAGTCTGCAGTCTTTCAAGACTTACTCTGAATAAAATATCTTAATCTTTAAATTGCTGCCAGGTTCCAGTCTGATTTTGCTATGACAAATTTAACTACTCCCTTTAGAGAGGTTTAAACACATATTCCTGAAGTTTGATATATGTTTATGGGTCAGTTGAATAAGCTATATTTATGGGTCAGTTGAATAAAAACAAACAAGCAAACCTTAAAAGACAGACAGAAAGAGAGAGATTCAAACTCTTCGGTTTTATTAGTTGCTTGCTAATTCTGTAAAAACTCTGTATTGTTGTTTTGTGCCTTTATTTCTACCTAATGGTGATCCTAAGGCAGACTTATCACAGGATTTTCTTGACAATATTTGTTCAGAGGGTTGGCCTTCCTCTGAGGCTGAGAGAGTGTGACTTGCCCAAGTTCACCCAGTGGGTTTCCATGGTCAAACAGGAATTCAAATCCTGGTCTCCAGAGTAGTAATCCAATGCCCAAACTACTGGCCTCCCAGTCTACTTTGAAGGCCTAAGCACAGTCTATGCTGCTCCTGCTTTTAGTTGACACTATTATCAGAGCCAGTATAGTATAGTGGTTTGAGCATTGTACTATGGACTTTATTATGGCCCCATACAGACAGGCCAAAATAAAGCTGCTTCAGGTCACTTTGGAGGTATGCTGTTTAAATGATGCATGGGTCCTAAGACTCCAGAAGCCACG
Source organism: Sceloporus occidentalis (assembly GCA_023333645.1). Taxonomy (NCBI): domain Eukaryota; kingdom Metazoa; phylum Chordata; class Lepidosauria; order Squamata; family Phrynosomatidae; genus Sceloporus; species Sceloporus occidentalis. Next base: position 108,553,619 of record JALMGF010000002.1, on the reverse strand, counting down.
CCAAAGCCACACTCCAGTCCTAAGGATAGCATTTCTATTACTTGTTCTTTTTAACAATTAAAGTATGTTCACTTTATTCAGAATATTTAAATATTAACCAGAAACTAACAAATTAGAAAGCATTCAGATTTTTGCCTTTGTTTTACCATGGCTTTAGATTTCTCCAGTGGAGCAACATCATGAAAGCTTAGCTGGCTGGCATTCATAGTTATCGCTTTGCTCTGGACCCACTCACATAAATTCAGGGAAAATTCCATATGCTTTCCATTTAATGAGGTCCAGATTATATAGTATAAAATATAAACCAAGGGAAATACTACCAACCTCCTATATGGTGAAATACATACCCATTATGTGTATATTTTATTACTCAATATAAATGGAACAAGTTAAATGAAAATAAGATATAAATAACCATAGATTTCATTTTATCAATATGGTATGTTAATTTATATTTATATGTTCTGAATAGCAATGCCTAATTATTTTAAATTGTTACCACCCACCCATGTACAGATAGGTACCACTGAGATTTAAGCAGAATTCACACCCATAATTATGCCTTTTAACAGTGTGCTTAATTTTATACTCATGATCAATGGGAATAGGATTAGTTCTGGGTGAGGCCTACACTCACAACTCAGTTCAGAATTAGACTGGACAACAATTTGTAAAAAAATAATAATAATTTTATTGCATTTATTTTTTTATTTAATTTAATTTTAATTTTAATTACATTTACATTTATTTTACTTAATTTTTGGTTAATTTATTTTTAATTTAATTTTATTATTTAATTTATTTTAATTATTATTAGATTTTCAATTTGATTTTACTTTATTTTTTCTAATTTTTATTTTATTTTAATTTTTATTTATTTATTTTCCATTTATTTTTATCATATTTTTAATTTCATTTTTATTGTTTTTAGTTTGTTCATTTAATTTAATATTAATTATTTTTTATTATTTTATATTATTTTATATTATTTTCTTTATTTTTATTTTTTATTTTATCTTTGTTCTTTTTATTATATTTTTAATTTTAATTATAGTTCTTTTTATTATATTCTTAATGTTATTTTATTTTATTTTATTTTATTTTTAATTTAATTTTTTCTTTTCTTTGTCTTTTACTTTGAGGTGGAACAGACTGCCATGAAGGGGCTTCAAGCCAGAATGCCAGATTGGGGCCACAGCAACCGCACACCGCAGCACCAATCCACCTTTTTGCCAGCCCAAAAAGAAGTGGCAAATAGCTGTGCAGGCAATCAGCTTCCAGGCATCATGGTGTCATGTGTATGCCATGCCCCCAAGTCAGCTGGAAGCTGGCTTTCAATGGCAGTTTGTACCCACCCTTTTTATTTAACATATTGTTTTAAATTTAATTTAATTTTTATTTAATTTTATTTTTATTTTACTTTATTTTATTTTCTATTTTAATTTAATTTAATTTTTAATCTAACTTTTATGTTTATTTTATTTTTGATATAATTTAATTCAATTTTATTTTATATAATATTATATTGTAAATTTAATTTAATTTAAATTTAATTTTAATTTAATTTAATGTTTTATTCTTCGTTTTATTTTTATTTTATTTTGCTTTATTTTATTTATTATGAGCCAAAGCAGATGGCTCCGAAAGTCTGGCTCTCTACCGCACCTCAATTACACACCAGTCGACTTCTATCCAGTTTGAAACCCTGGAAACCCTTATGGAAACCCTAAGGCAAACCTATCACGGCATTTTCTTGGCAAAATTTGTTCAGAGGAGGTTTGCCTTTGTCTTCCTCTGAGGCTGAGAGTGTGTGACTTGCCCAAGGTCCCCCTGTGGATTTCCATGGCTAAGCAAGAATTTGAACCCTAGTCTCTAGAGTTGTAGTGCAGTGCTTGTACCATTACACACGTTGGCCCTACCTCTGCATTCGTCTTACCCTGTTAGTGTCAGAAAAGCATTTTCTGCTACATCTCAGCCAGCAAGCTTGTTTAGGGTATATTGGCCAGTTTCCATTGGACCCAGACCTCTGTCATCTATTTTTTTGTTGCTATACTGGGGTGGATTTCTCCCAGTGTGGCCAGCCCTCCTAATAGTACCTCTGTCTCAGGTCACAATTCTTGAAAGAAGTTGTTCCCCCTTCCCCTTTCTGGTTGGCCACATGGAGAACAAATTTAGGATCAGTGTGGTGGATTGCTGCTAATGTACTAATAAAACTTCCTTTTAAAAGGAGTCTTGGGTAAGCTCTGCTTTCCTGCTCCTGCATCAACAAGCAGAGAGGCTTCAATATAAGGTATCATTTTACCTATTCAATGCTGCATACTTGGTACTGGAGGGAAAGTTAATCCTTCATTCATTGTGGGATTCTGAGACCACAGAGCAGCTGAGATCATTATAGGAATCATTATAAAGGAATATAACAGAATGAGAAAATCGGTGTTATTCTTTGCTTTGATCAAAAACTACCAGCCACACAAAAAATTACCGCGTTATACATGCCAAAGTCAACTTCAACCAATATTCTGTCTAAGTACTGGTGCCACGATCTGCCAATTTCCCAGCTGTCTGCACATGTCATGTTTTTCTAAGCATTAAGAATGTGGCTTTCCGATTCATTTAAATGTAATTTAATCTGAGCTGTGCACTTGGTGCTTTATGGCTACACTGAAATGCTTGGGAGGAACACTCTAGATTGCATGGAACCCATGCTCTACAATGTGATGTGTTGAGTCTAAGGATTTTGAAGGGGATATGGGAGATGCTATGTTAATGGCATCCAGGCAGGGATGTGCCCTGCTCTTACAGCCAATGGAAACAGGTTCATGGCACTTCTGGGCAAGGATACTGGTCCAGGATTTTGATGGGGTGGCCATTAGAAGACTCAGGAACAGTCAGATTCAACCAGAATCTTTCCTTTCATACTACAGTACAAAACTGCAGCACTATGATTCCACTTTAACTTGTCATGGCTGAATCTTATTTGCAGTTTAGGAAAAGACATTTGCATCAACTTGCAACCCCTGAGATTTCATAGGATTCAGCCTTGGCAGTTAAAGTGGAGCCATAGTGCTATAACTGGGTAATGTGAAAGGACCCAAGTTCTCAAAGAACATTATCACACGGGAGGAATGTCTCTCAATTTCAAAAGAAAAGAAAGTAGGGCCAATTCAAAAATGAACGTAAGTACGTGGATGGTTATCACACTACAGAAGAACACAGTGCCCATCCCAAAGTCAAAGCAGTGCGAATGCAAAAGAAATTGTCATATGAGCACATAATTTTTGTAGTCTAGAATTCAAATTAGCATTCCTGCACATGTGCAGTGAGGGCAGAATCGGATTGTGACCCTTTTACACTTTCCGCGAGTCTTGCTTCCGGTTCCCATGGTTTTGTTGTTTCACGTTATTTGTTCATTCATTACCCCTTATTTCACGTTATTTAGGCAATTCACATTATTTGTTCATTCATTACCCCTTATTTCACGTTATTTAGGCAATTCACCAAGTCAAAATCAGTCTAAAGCAACCTTGTACTTGGTCTGAGCTTTGGACTATGGCTCTAGAAGGCAGGGATTGAATCCCACTGGGTGACCTGGTGCAAGTCACACTCTCTCAGCCTCCTCCGAAAATAGCAATGGCAAACCCCATCTGAATAAACCTGCCAAGAAAACCCTGTGACAGGGTCATGAGAGAGAAAGAGAGAGCCAATCCCTTCCTTCCAGTTGGAGAGGATGAGTTTGCAAAGGGAAAAAGCTGGAAAGGACTGAGAGGATGAGGGAGGGAGGCAGTGTGTGTGTGTATTGTATTTCTGTGGGGAGAGCTGCTTTTGGGTAGCCTTCCCATTTAGCAACAGCCAGTTAGCACCTCCTCTCTTTGGTCATCTTTCCAGAAACCAAACTATAATATAAGGAAACAAAAATGTGTGTGTGGAGGCTGTTTTATATCTCCAGTGAGCCACTGCAGCTTTGCCCCCACATGTTTAGAATTAAGGACTATATTGCCAATTGGAGCACACTGACTTTAATAAGAGACCTGTGTATCCATTATACAGTTTTGCAGCTAAAGGGGAGGAAAAAGTGTGAAAGACACCTTAACCCCATCCCTCTCTGTTGATAAGTTTTGTGGTGAAGAAAGGAGGGAATGGTGGAAAAAGTTGTAGGCACCTTACCCATACTTCCCATATGTGATATAATGACTAAAACAGTATTATTTTAGAAATCTTATATGATGGGGTAAATATAATGTAAGTATAATTACAGTAATTAATATCAAATTGCCACCTTAAATATAGGCTTTGGAGAAAAAAGATGCTGAGTCTTTACCTTTAAGTAAAATATAGGATCCCATAATTAAAGGTTTATTTCCATTGTAAATAAAATAAATGTAAATGTATAGGATGTATGGCTTCTTTTGTGTTTATTATTCTTTATAAGCCCCCTTATTCACATTGTCATTTACATTCCTGTTGATACAGGGTTGGAACATAGTAGACTGAATGCCATCCGACTTGCACTGGGTTTTTCATATATTATCTTAGGAACAGTCACAGCAATCCTATAACAAAAAACAAAAGCATTATACTTGTATTACAGATCCCGTTCGATCTTGGAAGCTAAGCAGGGTCAGCCCAGGTTAGTACTAGGATGGGAGACTGCCAATAAATTCCAGGTGCTGCAAGCTATATTTCAGAGAAAGGAACTACCAAAACCACCTTTGAGTACTCCTTGCCTAAGAAAACCCTATGAAATTTATGAGGCTGCCGTAAGTCAACAAGCAACTTGAAGGCTCACCAACTTGGAAGCATCTGAAGAGGGATTAGACAAATGCATGGAGAAGATGTCTATCAATGACTAACCACTAATAATGCTGCCTTTTTCCCCGCTTTCTAAATCACAGGCAGTATGCTTTTGAATACCATTTGCTAGAGAATACAAGCAAGAGTAAGCTATTGCGGTCATGTCCAGCTTGAAGGCTTCCTTCAGATAGCTGGAAATAGAATGCTGGCCTACACAGAACTTTGGACTGATCCAGCATTGCTCTATGTTCTCACATTCTCTAGACCAATTAACTCCCTTCTGAAGTACCATTTTCCCATGAAAGAAAAAGCTATGTGTGGTTTACATGCATATGTTTGAGTGCATATGTTTCAGTGTAAACACTCACTCATACACACACACTTTTTGAAACAGATAGTATTTACTTCTGACTGAATAATTCATAGATAAGACTTCATAGCTAAGATGACAGTGTAGAAGTATTTTGCAAGGTCTGTGAGCTCTATAGCACAGAAGGCAGAGAAAGAACTTGTGACCCTCCAGATTGTTGCTGGATTCCAGCTCCCATCATTCCTAACATTTTCCCCTACAAGCTGTAGTTGATGGGATTTGGAATCCAGTTTCTGGACCAATTTGAGATATAAAGGCCATTTCTATTCTCCTGGGGGAAAAAGGGACTGAATGCCTCCTCCCAAAATTTTCCAACATTTTTCTAGACTTTCACATATCTGGGAGAAGGTGATCAATTTTCCACTCCTCTTTTATAAGGTGAGGAGGAACTCCTTTCCACATTTACTTGACTGCCAAGAACAGTGTTGCCAATCACCCTTGAAGGAAATGCCCCTGAAAATCCCCCAAACGCCCCCAAATTCTTTCACTAGCTCCAGCATCTCCCTGTGTGCATTGCATCGGGGGCATACACATCCAGTGTACCTCCAGTGCTGATCTGGAACAAATCTCAGTGCCACATCTGTATGTTATAGATGGAAAATAAATCAGGGAACAGCTTTACAGGAATATCATGTCTTCATCTGAAAAGGTCCTCAGGAAAGAGGAGGAGAACATCTGCAAGAATACCATTCCACACCATCTGAACTGAGGACAACCACCACAGCATCTGGATTAAATGAAGGGCTTATGACTAACACCATCATGTCTGTCTGTCTGTCTGTCTGTCTGTCTCTTTCTTTCTTTCTTTCTTTCTTTCTTTCTTTCTTTCTTCTGTATGATTTTTAACAGTTGCCTGATGAAGAAGCCAGTAAAGCTTCGAAAGCTTGCAACACATATAATATACATTTTGGTTGTTCCAATAAAGGTATCACTCTTTGGTGGCTTTTGGATGACACTGTACTTTGCTATATGACCAACACGGCTACCCTTGGATATGTTCCCACAGAAAAGTTACTTTTGGAGACCACAATCACAGGCCAGGCTGCAGGGAGTGGAGGTCACCTCTGGAAGCTGTAGTCCCGCCCAAAAAAGTAACCTTTCCATAGTCTGGCATGACCAGAACATCTGCATGTGTGCATGTTTCTTTCTCCATGCTTACTCTGCAGGACCTTCTGCCTCATCAATGCATCTCCAGGGAGTCCTTGAAAGCATATGCTGAAAGAACCCTTTGTGTGTTAAAGTCTTAAAGGGATCTGTAATACAAGTGTAATGCTTTTGTCTTTTGTTACAGGGTTGATGTGACTGTTAATAAGATAATGTATGAAAAAGCCAGTGCAAATGGGGTGGTGTTTGAACGTCTGTGTTCCAACCCTGTATCAACAGTAATGTAAATGACAACACGGATTTGTTGTTGTAAGCCACCCACAAGTTGATCTCGACTCATGGCGACTCTGTGGATGAGATATCTCCAAGACTCTCTATCTTCTACTATTCTTCTTCGTTCTTGCAGATTCATACCCATGGCCTCCTTAATGGAATCCAATCATGTAACGTGTGGTCTTCCTCTCTTTCTCCTTCTCTCCACCTTCCCTAGCATTTCTAGGTCTTTTCTAATGAGTCGTGTCTTCTCATGATGTGGCCAAAGTATGAGAAAGCCTCAACTTAATCATCTTGGCTCCCAGGGAAATCTCAGGCCTGACTTGTTCTAAGGCCCATTTGTTTGTCTTTTTGACAATGTGAATAAGGGGGTTAATAAGGAATAATAAACATACAAGTATGGAAATAAACCTTACAGTGGGAATAAACCTTTAATTATGGGCTCTTATATTATATTTAAAAGTAAAGACTCAGTATCTTTTAAAGGGACCACAGAAAGGATATGCTGAAAGAGAAGTATGTGTATCAGGGGTTATTTACACTGTGAAAATAATCCAAAGGATGAATCAGGGTTAAATCTCTGCAGTTCACACACATGCCGAATGCATCCGATTAATTTTGGAGGAAGGCTGCCAAAAAACCCCGCTTAATCGGGGATAATCTGTATTGGGGTTTCCCTGAGTTTCTTTTTAAAAGATCTGCATTGTTGGTAGTGTGAATAACCGATGCAAACAGAATAGAGCCAGGATAAAACAACACATACCAAAAAAGGAGAGGTTCTGAATGCATTTGCATCATTGGCTCCATCTTTTATTTGTACGTGTGAAGTACCAAACTTGCAGAGATGTGGGTCGATTCAATTCCATAGTCTGAATAACAAACAAAATGCATGAGATGGTTTGCACAGTTGTGCTAAAAAAAATACCTGTGTGAACGACCCCTTAGTCTTAAAATTGCCACCTTGAATATCTGTATTGCTGCCTTGTTTTTCTACATTGGGGAAAAGGTGGGATATAAGTAAATAAAATAACAATAATAATTAAAGGAAAGAAACATCTCCTTTGAGTTGCAAATGGACGTTAAATTTCCTTGACTTTGAAAATCTCCCAGTGACCGCATGGCCAAAAAAGGGGGAAGGTGCCAGCCTGCAGATAGCCCTCCCTAACATCTGTTCTAAGACCAGAAACAGAAAATGCAGGCCTAGGAGTTTATCAGACAGAGGCAAATTGCTGAAATCCCACATAGAAACAGGATTTAAAAGTCTGGGGGGAGGGGGGGCTGCAAAATTGGGTTGTTTTTTAGATGTGTTTGTGTAGAGGAGAAATAACGCGGCATTAAAGCCAAACCCCGCTTTTTTACCAAAAGTAAAAAGGAGTGGGTTTTGGAGACTTTCCAGTCAGGTTAATGTGGCATCATTTTGCTTTCATATGAATGTCGTCTGAAAATCTACCCACTTTTGTGGGTTTTTCCCCACTTTTTGTTTGGATTAACTTCCGATGTCATTTGAAAATTTACCTGCTTTCAGTTTAAATTCAGTTTCTGCACAGGATCCGTCCTGTGTGATAAACTCCTATGACTAACATCTCCGTATTTTTACCCCCTCCTGTTTGTCTGACAAACTTGGAAACCTTGCGACGTGTTATTGTGCCATTTTAGTTGGCCCCATAAAAGTATCCTTGTTTGACTGTTATTGGATTCACTATGTGGCCAACAGGGCCACCCTTAAATAAATTAAAGAGACGTGTGAGCTTTCAAAGATATAGCTGCGTTAGTCTGTAGAACCAGTATGTAGAGAGCTCTTGCAGCGCCTTTGAGACTCCCTGAAAGAAACTCGCAGCATGAGCATTCCTAGACTTGTCTACTTCCTCAGATGCATTTAGTAAGCAAGGGCCCAAACAGACAGGCCAAAATAAAGCTGCTTTGGGCCACTTTGGAGGCACGCTATTTAAATGACACACGCATCTTAAGAGGCTGGAAGCCGCGCTGAAGCTTAGGACTGGAGTGCAGCTTTGGTACGGCTTCCGGCCTCTTAAGAGATGCTTGTGTCATTTAAACAGCATAACCTCCAACATTATTTATAGCTTTATTTTTCCCTTTCAGGCTTTATTTATTACATAGGCTTTATTTTATTTTATTTATATTATTTATTTTGCCCTGCGTGTTCAGGCTTTAATTATTACATAGGCTATATATATATATATATATAGAGAGAGAGAGAGAGAGAGAGAGAGAGAGTGTATATGTATATATATATATATATATATATATATATAGGCTCTCTCTCTGTGTGTGTGTGTATATATATATAGGCTTCTTTCTCTGTGTATGTGTATATATATATATACACAGACACATATATAGGCTCTCTTTCTCTGTATATATATATATATATATATACACATATAATACTTTCTAGCTTTCTTTTTGGCCCCTTGAGCTTCTAAAGGTGGTAGTAAGTTCCTAAAGCGCTGCCTTTTTTGAGGAGGAGAGGTCTTTGCAGACCAAAGTGATTACAAAGTCCCCTCAGCTGGGCCCTTCCTTCCTTCCTTCCTTCCTTCCCCTCAGCAGCCCCACTAACTTTGCAGGACTGGGGCCCCAAAGATAAGAAGCCAGGAGGGAAGGAAGGCAGCCCTGAGGGAAAGGCGGCGGCGGCAGAAGTCGGGTTGGCGCCTTAAATCCCGGCCCTTTCCCCCTGAAGCAGCAGCAGCCCAGTCCTTTTCTCTTTCTTGGTCCCTCTCCTGGGGCCGCCCTTTTGGAGGAGGCTCTCCCTCCCGCCCTCCCCCTCCCTCCCTCTCGGCCCCATGGAGGAGGAGAAGGAGGGGAAGGAGGAGAAGAAAGAGGAGGCGAAGGAGGGGATGCTGTGCGGACTGCGGGCGGGTTGGGGGCGCAGCAGAGCCGCAGCCGGCCCGGCGGGGCAAGGGCTTTGCAAGGAGGCGAGGGGCTGCAGACACAGCCCCCCTCGGAGCCCCAGCCAGGAGCAAGAGCTGGAAGCTCTGGAGGGAAGCTGGGATGGAGCCGGGGGGCTCTGGGGCCAGATAGCTTCCCGAGGAGGAGCTGCTACTACTACTACTACTACAGCTGCTGCTACTACTCCGAGGCGGAGAAGAAGGGACGAGGACGGGGGCTGCTGCTGTTGCTGCTGCTCCTGCGGGGAAGACAGGGCAGCGCTGGCCCCTTCTTCCTCCCCTTCCTCCTCTGTGGCGGGGATGGCGGCTCCTGCCCAGGGCTACTCGCTCCCGGACCCCAGCGGAGGCGGAGGCGGAGGCGGAGGAGGCTCCAACGGCAGCGAGCGCAGCGCAGACTCCCCTCTTGCCGACCACGAGCCCCTCGGACCCCCGGCCTCCGCCTCCGCCGCCTGCAGCCCCGAGTGGGGCGAGGAGAGGTTCCGCGTGGACAGGAAGAAGCTGGAGGCCATGCTCCAAGGTGAGAGAGGGAAAGCAGGCTTCCCCATAGGGATACCTAGGAGGGTACTTCCCCCATTGGGATGCACTGGGGGATACTTCTCCATAAGGAAAGCATACTTGGCCCATAGGGATGCATTGGGGACACTTCCCCCCAAAGGGATACGTTGGAGGATATTGGCCCATCGGGATGCATTGGGGAATATTTCTCCATAGAGAAAGCCTACTTGGCCCTAGGGATACATAGGAGGAGTCTTGCCCCTAGGGAAAGCCTACTTCCCCATAAGCATGCATTGGGAGATACTTCTCCATAAGGAAAGCATACTTGGCCATAGGGATGCATAGGAGGAGACTTCTCCCATAGAGATGCACTGGGAGATGCTTCTCCATAAGGAAACCATGCTTGGCCCTAGGGATACATAGGAGAAGACTTGACCCTAGGGAAAGCCTACTTCCCCATAAGGAGGATACTTGGCCTTAGAGAAGGCATACTTGGCCATAGTGAAAACAAACTTCCCCATACCAATACATTGGGGAATACTTATCCATAGGGAAAGCGTACTGGGCCATATGGATACATAGGAGGATAGGTTTGTTTGGAGGCTTTTTTTTTTTTTGGTGGGTTTTCAGGTTATGTGGCCATGTTCTAGAAGAGTTTGCATCTGGGGCTGCAGGGATGTAGCCAGGATTTTGGGAAAGGGGGGGGGGGGTCCAGACCAAGTGCCACCATTATAATAGGCCAGTGGTGACGAACCTATGGCACGCATGCCAGAGGTGGCACTCAGAGCCCTCTCTGTGGGCACATGCTCTGTCACCCCACCACAGAGTTTGTTACTAGAAAGCCAGGGGAACATGGCACTTTGTGATAAATAAGTGGGTTTTGGGTTGTAGTTTGGGCACTCAGTCTGTAAAAGGCTTGCCATCACTGTAATAGGCCTTGGGTGCAGCAGCGCAGCAGCACACACCATTCATTTTATCTAATGGAAGGGGGGGTCCGGACCCCAACCCCCCCCCCCCCGGCTACGTCCCTGGTGGCTGGCATCTTTAGAGAAAACAGGATATTTGGTCCTAGGGAAAGCATACTTCTCCATAGGGATACATAGGAGGATACTTCCCCATAAGGATACATTGGGGGACACTTGCCCATAGGGAAAGCATATTTGGCCATAGGGGGAAAATTCTCTATAGGGATGCATTGGAGGATTCTTGCCCATACAGAGCATACTTGCCCATAGGAATACATTGAAGGACACTTGCCTATAGGGAAACATTGGGAGATACTTGCCCATAGGGATACATTGGAGGATACTTGCCTATAGGGAAACATTGGGAGATACTTGCCCATAGGGATACATTGAAGGAGACTTGCCTATAGGGAAACATTGAAGGAGACTTGCCTATAGGGATACATTGGAGGATACTTGCCCATAGGGAAACGTGGGCAAGTATGTAGCGAGATCTTGTAGCCCCTTAGAGACTAACTGAAAGAAAAAAGTTGGCAGCATGTGCTTTGCCAGACTCAAGTCTACTTCCTCAGATGCGTTAGGCAAGCATGGTTTCTCTATGGACATGTCTGATTTTTTCCATAGGGAGCTGAATTTCCCTCTTAATAATGGAATCCTATGAGCAAGTATGGTTTCTCTGTGGGCAAGTACTGCCATTGGTTTTTAGTACCTCCCCCCCTTCCAAGGCAGCGACCCTATCATAGGGTTTTCTTGGGAAGTTTTTTCAGAGGGTAAGGGTTACAGTTGCCCTCCTCCTGAGGCTGAGAGAGTGTGACTTGGCCCAAAGTCACCCTGTGGGTTCTTCTGTCAGAGCTGGGATTTCAACTCAGGTCTTCACTGAGTCATAGTCCAGTGCTCAAACCACGCTGGCACCTCTTGTTATTGTTTTTGTTTTAGTCTCATTCACTCTATTTGTGGCCCCTGTTTTCCACAGCAGTATGAGGAGGGTTCTGGGCAGAAGATGTGTCGCCCTCCTTGACACATGGCAAGGGGGGAGACAACAAACTACACTTCCCAGAATTCCATAGCCTTGAGCCATGGGAGTTAAAGTGGTATCAAACCGGATTATTTCTGCAGCGTGGATGCAGCCGCCGTTTTATTCCACTGACTCGCATAACTTGCTCTCTCCCACCAGTCAGGATCCACTGCCCTACCCTGGGCGACTGGCTGACAACAGCTCCCCAAACTAATCCCTTGGAGAAAGGAAAGCTGGTGGTTGCTTGCTATGGGTTTACCCCAGGTGTGTGCCAGCAGGGCCCTTTCCCAAAGGGAAACAGTTTGATCACACATCAAGGGCAGACCCATGGCAAGGAACAAGAGAGGGGTATCCCTCCCTTGACTTGGTAGTTTTCTTAATGACTTCAGAGCCCCAAACAATTGTTGTTGTATGCCTTCAAGTCATTTATGACTAACAGTGACCCTGTCTTGGGGTTTTCTTGACAATATTTGTTCAGAGAGGGTTTGGCATTGCCATCCTCTCAGGCTGAGAGAGTGTGACTTGCCCAAGGTCACCCTGTGGGTTTTGCTGCCTGAGCAGGGATTCAAACCCTGGTCCCCAATCACAGTCCATTGTTTAAACTGCTACACCATCATGGCTTTTAATGACAAGTCTCTTCAGAGGGGGTTTCCCTTTGCTATCCCCTGAGGCTGAGAGAGTGTGACTTGCCCAAGGTCACCCAGTGGGTTTACACTACCAAGCTGGGACTCAAACCCTGGTCTCCAGAGCCCTAGTCCAACATTCAGCCACTGGCTCTTGCCTCAAAGAATAGATAGATTCAACCATGCATCTGAGGAAGTAGGCCCAAGTCTAGGAAAGCTCATCTTCTCAGCTTCTTTCTTTCAATTAGTCTTAAAGGTGCTACAAGATCCCTCTGGGTAAAGAATAGATGAGGTGTCCTTGGACAGCCTTGATTGCCCAAGATAGCTCCCAGGGCCTTTGAGGGCACAGCTGGCAAAAGAGTAGTGGATGCCCCTGTGTCAGTTGCTTAGAAATTCTCCCTTCTAGTTCTGAGGAAGGTGTCACTCTTTCAGACACTACTGGGATAAATTACTACGAGGAATTGGCCTTGTGGAGTCAGGATGCCGTAGTGGTTTGAGCATTGGATTATGGAGTTTATCACACGGGAGGAATTTATCTTAATTTCGAATGAAAAGGAAGTGGAGCCAGAACGCATTCACGTGAATTTGCCAGTTCAGCGAATTTACGTAAATTCGAATTGCGTTCGAACTGACTTCCTCTTGCCCCAAAATAGCTTGCCATTGCCCGAAATTGCATGTGGTAGTCTATCACGCAATAACGTTAAACCCCATGATTGCATTAGGATTGCCATTGGATTATACTTCCAATTTCCCTTGTCTGATAAACTCCCATGACTCCTAAGACCAGGGTTCAAATGTGATTTTGGGGAAGCCCACTGGGTGACCATACTTAAGTCACAGTCTCTCAGCCTCAGAGGATGGCAGTGGCAACCACCACCACCCCTTTGTCAAGATAACTTCATAATAGGTTTGCCATAAGTTGAAAAAGACTTAAAGGCACACAACAAGAAATTGGCTTTGACCCAGTGGATAGGAATGGAGGCTCAAGGGGTACTGGTGGACCAGGGGGATGTCTGCTGAGACAGAGAGGCTGTGCCTGCCAGATTGTGATAGAATATGATAGAGTTTCCAGCCACGTCTTCCTTTTCTCCATTTCAAACCAAAGTATCTTTTTTTTTCCTTTCCCTCTCTGTCTATTCTGGGAATGGAGGCTGCTGCAATTTGATGCTTCTGGGATGCCTCAAGTTCAGCCTCTTCCCCTCCCTGGAAGTGGCTGCTAAAACACAATGCTAGAAAAAGTCTGCAGAGGAGACACTCTCGCTTGCTGTTTTCTCTCCTCCCATCTCCCATTTTTCCTTCCCGGCTTGTTTCCCAAATTCATCCAGTCCCAGATGTGTTTAAACTTTCCTTTCTGCAGATGTCAGTGTTTGTAGCCTCTGCTCCTTTTAGGGGGGAGGGCTGGAAGTGTTTCACTCACTTAAGGCTGCTAGATGCATCCAGAAGTGAACTTTAATAGATGGCTTGTGATAAATGAATATTTAATTAGGCTTTTCTTGGGTTTTGTTTTTTTTTTTTTTTGCCTTTGCTTTGTTTTATTAAAAGAAGACACACTTTAACACAAACAAAAGTTGGTTTCACAGCATCCTTGGGGCAGTAGGTTTTACTGGCAAAATCTTGGCTCTGCTTTATTAGCTTTAATTATGAAATCCATACTTTGAAATGAATGAAACTCAGCGCCAAGTGATTCACCAGGTTTTAGGTCTACAGGCAACCTTTTCAGTAAAGACAGGGGTTTTTGGCTCATCTAGCATTTTTGGCATGTGAATACTGTATCACAAGCATCTGTGGCAGCAGAAACATTTAGAAATGATCTCAAAGTGTCTGCAATATCTGTGCTCTGAGCTGATGTAATCTGGCCCATAGCCCTGCCCCATGCACAAACCAAACAGAATATTCTTCTGGTGCTATACTTTTCTAACATATGGAATCAGTTTCCTCCTAATCCTTCTCTGTTGTTGACTTGTTTTATATGTGGGTGTAGCAAAGGATTCTGCGACATAGGATAATATGTGCTGCCAAGGTCGCTTGAACTTAGTTCTCATCCCAGGCAAATGGATGTCACCCCCAGACAAATTGACAGCATGATCTGTATTTGAAGCTTTTAATAACTGTATGATAGTACCATCTTTGCTTGTGATGTGCACATGGAGCTGTGAGCCAGCATGGAGTAATGGTTGGATCATTGGACTGCCACTGAAAACCTGGGTTTGAATCCCTGCTCAGCTGTGGAAACACAATGAGTAGCCTTGGGCAAGTAATACTCTCTGTCTCAGAGGATGGCAAAAATTCCCTCTGGACAAATCTCGTCAGGAAAACTCCATGATAGGTTTGCCTTAGGATCACCAGAAGTCAGAAATGACTTGAAGGCACCCAACAACAAAGTACAGAAGGGGGGAAAAGTTTGACCTGTGAGCCTCAAGTGGCCCCTAATCCGATGAGGTTCATATGGTCCCTCATCCTTTTATAACCCTAAAGCTTCTTTCCTGACCAGTTAGAACCATTGCTCACAATTTTAAAAAATGCAATTTTGGGATTATTTTCACCTGAACCCCATCCTCATGCCTCTGCTTTCATTGGAGTCCTTTTCAGAAAG
This sequence comes from Sceloporus occidentalis, assembly GCA_023333645.1. Taxonomy (NCBI): domain Eukaryota; kingdom Metazoa; phylum Chordata; class Lepidosauria; order Squamata; family Phrynosomatidae; genus Sceloporus; species Sceloporus occidentalis. The sequence continues at coordinate 108,538,484 of JALMGF010000002.1, read as the reverse complement.
ACACTAGGAAGTATCAGAATGTCACTTTCAGTTGTCATGTTGAAAGGGACTGGGGGGGGGGGAACCCTAGAGGTATTTTCATGTGCTGTAGAGAGCAGTGGAAACAGTGTAGTTGAGGAGGAGATTGGCTTCTCTCCCCTGCCCCAAGTTGCACACCTCTGGACCAATGTCTAGTTAATACAGATTTTGGAAAGTTTTGTAGTACTAAAGAATGCCACTTATTGAATTAATATTTGTGCCATGAGTATGAATAGATTTCTCATCCTATCATCATTTGTGTAAAAAGTTTTCATTGCCTTTAGCAATGTGGGCCTAGCAATTTTCTGCAGTTTGGGTAGCAGGAGGTTTTAAGTGCTCTGTAAGGCCGCATTTGCACTGCAGAAACAATCCAGGTTGACACCACTTTAACTACATGACTCAATACTATGAAATTCTGGGATTTGTAGTTTGGTGGGGCACCAGAGCACTCTGGCAGAGGAGGCTAAATGTTTCACAAAAGTGCAGTTTTCAAAATTCCATAGCATTGAACCATGGCAGTTGAATTGGTGTCAACCTGGATTATTTCTGCAGGGTGATTCAACCTAAGTCACCTTTGAGATAACTTATCCAGCATTACAGATCATCTTGTTATGGAGCATAGTAATCTTCGTATGGAGCTTCTGGTTTCTCTGGGTTCTGTTGCACACTGTTTGCAGCCACTGTTCTGCAAAGGAAAAGTCAGTTGTATTGCACAAATAAACTTAAAAACCCAAAAAGCTTGCATATGATGAAAAGTGCATATCGGAAAATATTTGAGGCCGAGAGCTGATTGTTTCCCCGATTGTATTGTATTCTCTTGCTGGAAATCAAGGTAATCAGTTACTGACAAAATATGTACTGCGAGTGCTTATAAAGGCAAATATACGGATTAGAAATGATTAGATAGGCACAGTAGTTGCGTAACAAATTGAGCTTGTAACGGTCCTTCAGTTTTATTGATGGAAATCAAAAATAACATTACATTCTCCTTTATAGATTATGTAGAAGAAGAGAGATGGGGAACATGAGGCCTTCGATGTGTTTTTGGACTGCAATTCCCATTATTCTCATTATTACAATGCTATCTAGGTCATGCTTCATTACAGTGCATCAAACCCTAGAATGCTACACTCATCCCAATTCTGATATATCTGATAATGTTGACACCAAAAACAAAACAGAGTAAAACAAAGAAACCTAATCATACTTTTACTGAAGGATGTGTAGAAAATCTGGTCTCATGTTCATTGTTCTTGTTTACATGGTTACTCTTTCCATATATGCGTGTGTGTGTGTTTATGTTGTCCATGTGTAGGCATCACATTTGGAATGCTCTATTCCAATGGTCATACCACAGCTTTTTATCACTTCACTGAACTTTGGGTAGCAGGAAAGTGGTTGGTATGGCTTGACCATAATGTTTGGAATTTCTTTCAAATTAGATTGAGTCTCCTGGGGGTAGGTTAATCTTTAAGCAGTTGATATTTTGTTTTGCTGATAGAGCGATTTTGGTATGCAGCTGAACAGAGAGTTCACAGTGCTTACTATAATTGGTACAGTTTAGCTTTAAATCTGAAGATGTCTGTTAAAAAGGCAGAAAACTATTAGAAAATAGTAATGGGGTGCTTGTGGGATGGCACAAATTGCTGAACTGCAAATTGCTGGTTGATTAGGGAAGAGTTGAACAGAATTCCAAACTGACGGCAAGTTTGAGACCTATCACATTAGATATGTTTGCCCATCATGGTTATTAAAAGAATCCAAGTAGGGCTGAACAATTGAGTTCAGAGGTAGTAAATTCTTAGTGAAGAATGTGGAGCTTTCATTAGACCCTTTTAACCTCCTAGACAACTGCCATTCAGTATCAACTGCAAGCCCCATTAGCCCTAATCAGCATAACCTGCGGTTAGGGGTAATAAGAGTTGTCATTGTATGTCTTCGTGTCATTTCTGACTTACAGCAACTCTAAAGTGACCTTATCATAGAGTTTACTTAGCAAGATTTCTTCAGATGAGGTTTGCCATTCCCTTCCTCTGTGCCTGAGAGCATGTGATTTCCCAGGGTCACCCAGTAGGTTTCATGGCTGAGCTGGGAATTGAGCCTTGGTCTTCAGAGTCATAGTCCAGCCCTCAAACTACTATACCATGTTCTCAGTATTTCAGGCCTTCTATTGCATTCCTGTAAATTAGACAACATGTTCTCCATCCTAATAGATTATTTGAATGAAGGACTCGGTGGTGAGTGTGGAGTCTCCTTGGTTCTTGTGGCTATCTTATCATTTTGACATTGGACAACATGGATCATGATAATCCTTCTGGCCTATGCTGTGGAGGCACTACCTTGTGTAGTGGTTCCACTTCTCACTTTAGTGTAGAGAAGGAGGTACTAAGATCTGGATGTGGGGAACCAATTGATCTAAATAAAGGTGTGTAAAGTGTCATCCCTTGAAGGAGTGGTCCCCAAACCTTTTTGGACTGCTGTCCCCTTTTCTCTTGGGTGACATGTATGGAGTGGGCGCACAGTGAAATAACTAGAGTAGCTTACCTGGCGTGATAGGGATAGATGCCCTTTCACATCAGTCCTATATTAAGAGTAGAAGCTTACCCACAGCTCTGAGGGAGTAGATTCCAGATTGTGGGAGCAACACAACGGAAAGCCATCTCCTTCATGCCTTTCTCAAGCAGGACTCCACAGATGAAAGTAGTCCTAAGTGAACATGTCCTTAAGATCTTAGTATTTAAATAGGTTTATAATGAGACAGAGTATCCCTTGGATAGTCAGATCTCATGCTGTTTGTGGCTTCAAAGTTTAAAGACAATAGCTTGAGTTGGGTGTGGAAAGCAATTGTCAAATGAAACAATGTGAAGTTAGTAGCATGTAGCAGTTAGCAGCCTAGCTATCTTCTGGATGTGTGTCTCAAGGACAGTCTTGAAGTGTAGTTATGATGCACATACGAACCATTGAAAACTGCCTTTGGAGTATCATGTACCATTGGTTTGTGTCCTCACCTCCAAGGTTGGCTTCTAAGGCTGGGAGGAGGCTTGACTCTTGTCATGCTCCCCAGAGGGTGGCACAACACTTTGTGTAGTCCTTTAACAAACTGCTCATAATCAGTAGAGAAAAGTCTTATTCATTCCACATGTAGAGTACTAACACGATGTACCACTGTGAGATTTTCCAGGAGGAGAAAAATGGCAAATTACCCAGTTAAAATTTATCATATATAACTAGAATGAGCAACTTGCTGGACTCTGGAGGACTTCATTACAAATATGTTGCAAGCTGGAGGGCCTTGACTGATTTGAATAATTGCATAGTGGAATGCGATTCCACTAATTTGATCAGCATACTGCTTTATGACCATGATGGATTCCTAGCTGTGGGGAACTTACTGGCATTAATTCTGTATTAGCACTGGTATTACATTATTATCTCAGGGAAAAAAATCTGGAGCAGGCCTTGTGTGCCAATGGGAAATTTTACTATATAAATATACAAATCTTGAACAATCAGCCTGTATTTATTGAGGGCTAGGGGTCAAAGGATTGCAATAGGAATGTGTGAGCAATGTCACCCAGAGAAAACATGCAGCCCATGCGCAATATATTACTTGTGAATGTAAAATGCACTAAAGAAAAGCAAAATGTGGATACCATTGTGCTCCTGATTTACTGCTGGTAATTGATGGATTTATCCCAACTGCTGTAGACTTAGTATTTTGCCAACAGTAGCTTGCCATGAAATTACTTTTGGGAGATGGAGTAGTAATTTACTACATTTAACGTTTGGTCTGCTGGAAAGAGGCAGCATGGCTAGTTTGAGAGCTGAGTATTATGCAGCCTCACGCATCCCCAAAAAGTTAAATGTGTACAAAACTCTTTAGTTGCTTGCCTACGTGTACCTGTGTTAGTCATCTGTGCCACATTGATGGCATATACAGGGAGGAAAATACCAATTATATCACTGTTTCTAAGTGCTTCCCTGGCTGGGTTTGCTCACCACAAGCCTGGTATAATACCTCTGTCCCAGACAGATATAGTTGCCCTTTTGAAAAGCAGAGCCATTCCATGCTTATTTATCCAGTGAAAGGAGAGACCCATGGCTGAGCAACAAAGAAGAGCTCCAACAATTTTATCCTCACTGCAGTAGCACTCCAGATAGCAGAAAGAAAACAAATGTCCAGGAAGAATGCCTCCAAAGCTTGTTGTCAAATGATTCAGACTTTCATATATGTTGATTCCTCAACTGCCAACAGGAAGATTGGCAACTCAAGGCCCTCAATAGCTAGAACTTCCATGTCTATAGATTTATAGTCCTCTACAGAAGACCTTGCAACATGAGAAGAGTTCCTTTCCCCCTTATTAAATTAAAGTATCTTATAAAACTAGGTGTGAGTCTTAAGGCAAACCAGGTAAGCTACATGAAGACACCATTCTAAAACTGTATTTCAGCAAACGTGCTTTGAATAATTCTTTCCAAGACCAGTTTCAGGTCATTGATGAAGATTTACTAAAGCTGATATCTACAAAGACTAGCATGATACTCAAAGGCGGCTTTCAAAACTTTTAAAATTTATTTTATTTGAATGTTTGCTTAGGCATATTTGTTTACTAGTCCATCTTCCAGGAATCATTTAAAAATATGACAAGTTATTTAGTTAGGTTCAGAAAAATGTATACTAACCGTGCCCAGTATTGCTTCAATGATGAGAAGCTGATTGGACCCTGTGAGTATGTGTTCAGGCTTTAGAACTTTTGAGAGATGAGGGGATGGTTCTCTATTTACACAGTGTTACTACTTTTTAGTGACAACTTGTTTCAAAATTTATGTACAGTGTGTCAATGAGTTTTGTTTTTTTTTTAAAAGGGGGATAGGGGTTGATATGTATTCTTTGTTATAAAAATGTAAAGGTAGTCCCTTGACATGAATGTCTAGTTGTAACCAACTGTAGGCGGCGGTGCTAATCTCCGTTACTAAGCCAAAGAGCCAGCGTTGTCCGCAGACTACTCTGTGGTCATGTGGCCAGCATTAATGCACAGAACACTGTTATCCTCCCACTAAAGTGGTACTTATCTATATACTCGCATTTGATGCTTTTGAACTGCTAAGTTGGCAGAAGCTGGGACTAGTGACAGGAGCTCACTCCATCATGCAGCACTTGAGCCTCGAACTGCCAACCTTCCAATCATCAGAATTGGTGTCTTAACCACTGTGTGCAAAACAATTTCTTAATATACCCCTTTAAGTTTGTTTTTGAGTTTGATGAACTTTCTTCAGGTTGATGTTACCGAACTGACTTGGTATTTTTGAAAGGACAAAGTGATGCATCACAGTTTACTGGGTCAGTCAGAAACCTTAGCAAGTATTGTTTATGCTCAGATTGGCAATAAGGGGGTTTAGCCCAAACAATTCTGGAGAATTTCAGGTAGCCCATTATATTAATGATGTCTTCTTTTATACCATGGATTGCCAGCTTGTGGGGGCATATTATTTATCCCTGACTGTTGGTGGCTGCACCCGCCCACCATTGTAAATGGTAAAGCTGCCAAGAAGTCAGCAATAGTGCATGGAAACATGCCTCTTCCCACCAACAAAACTGCACCCCTGCCAGCTTGCTGGGAGGATGCTGCTGCTGATAACCATAGGGTGCCTGTGTCATGTTGCCAAGCATTTTGGGATATTGGTTGGGGTGGAAACATTGGTGGTAGTGGGATGGGGGGAAATGTAGAAATGAATGAGTATATTGTGCATGTGATGCACAGCAGAACAGTCATCCCTTCACATCCATGGATTCGGCATCCACAGATTCTACCATTCACACCTTGAAAATAAAGAAATATCAGAAGACAAACCTTGATTTTGTCATTTTATATAAGAAAAACAATTTTACTGTGCCATTGTATATACCGTGGGCCCTTGGTATCCGCTGTGGTTTGGTTCCAAGACCCCCATGGATACCAAAATCTGAATGCCCAAATCCTATTAAATACAATGGCATAGTAAAATGGGTGTCCCTTGTAAAAAATAGCAAAATCAGGGATTGCTTTTTGGAATTCATATCTTTTTAGAATATTTTGAAGCCATGGATGGTTGAGTCTGTGGATAAAGGACCTGTGGATATGGAGGGCTGACTGTAATGGGACTTGAGTATCCATGGATTTTGGTATTCACGGTGGGTTCTGGATAACAAGGGCTCACTAGATTATAGTGCAGAAATATAAGGGAAATAGTCCTTCATGTATGGAAAAAGATGTAAATACACATTTAATAAATACATTGTTTAAATGGTTGTTACCATTTCTGAGCTTTATGTTTTTCTATTTCAAATGTGTTTCCTTAAAAATGGCGAGTCAGCATGGTGGCTAGAAAACTACATTCTACCACTGGTTTAAAAGAGCTGGGTTTGTGCTGACCTATGCATATTCAAGTATTTGGTTTTATCAGGGACATAGCCAAGGGGGGGGGGTTCTTGGGGTCCGGACCCCCCCTTCCATTAGAAAAATGAATGGTGCGTGCTGCTGCCCCGCTGCACTCAAGCCCCATTATAATGGTGGCACTTAGTCTGGACCCCCCCTTCCTAAAATCCTAGCTATGTCCCTGGTTTTACCTATCATGATAAAAGGGCTCTCTGTCCTTCAGTGATCAGCACAGATGTAAAAACTATTTCCAACAGTTCAAGTTACTGTTCAGAATAAGAATTAAATTCTGGCTTCTCTGGAATAGGTAGGTGCACAAAGCAGGAAGTTCATTCTTTCCTATATAAATACTTTACAGTAATAATAAACCGCTGAAAGGATCCAAGTCGCCATCTCCCTAAGTTTTTAATGTACCTCTGTAGCAATTTGCTTAGCAAACCAAAATACTGAAGTTTCAGGTTAACCATCCACATTCTGCAGTAACCAGGAATCTTTAATAGCATTTACATTTTGCATTTCATGTGTGCACAGCAGGAAGGCTTCAGTTTCTTTTTCAAGCTTTCATGTGCCAAATTTGCTGATTAGGCTTTCTTAAAATAAAAATAAATATACAAAATGGATTTGTGGGAGTTGTAGTTTTTAAAGTGTTCTTATGTTCCTTTGTTAACTATTGTGATAATACCACTTTCTCAAATTTCAGTGTTTCTTTAGTAGTATAACAGGCTATCTTGGTTTGGCATGAACCTCTTGGTTAAGTATTGCTAGCTTGCACATTCTTGTTGGTTACATTATAATCTTTACCTACCATTGGAGAATTTGTCCTGTTAAATGCTTATTGTGGACAGACTGATTAAAAACCTGCCTGAGTAAACATTTCAGTATTTATTCTCCACACAACCTAGAAAAATGAAATATCTTCATAATTGTATGTATTTAATATTTTGAAATGGTTAATGGGAACCATGTGTGTTCTGTGCGCACACACACAAAAGCACATTCGGGCATACATTCCCATCCACTCACCAATCTTAGAAGGCTTAGAAGCTCCTCCTTAAGAAATTAGGTGAAAGAAAAAGATAGAAGCTGCCTGTTAAGCAGGTTCAGAAGTGCAGTAGCAAAAGAGGTAGTGGCCAAAGAGTTTGGAGGGAGTTGGAGGGAGTGCATGTGTGACTGCATGCACTCTTAGTGAAAGATTATACTTAATAAACACATTCAGGGGTACTGTGTTGGCCATATTAGCAAAATAAAACACCCCAAATCCATAAAACAATGATACCTTTATTGGACCAGCCAAAATGCACAATAAAGAGTTAACTCAATTGCCTCCCACCCTAAACTTACTATTGGAACCAACTAGAGCCAGCTGTGATACTTTTAACAACTTCTTCGTGGACAAAATCACTCAGATAAGGGCCGATCTGGATGCGGACATTATGACAGAGATAGAAAGAGAGATGTCTAGTGACTCTGTGGACTATGTTAGACTGGATCATTTTGAGTTTGTAAATACCAATGAAGTGGACCAGCTTCTTGGAAGTGTCAGGAAGATGACATGCCCCCTCGATCCTTGCCCATCATGGTTGACTGCCCAGGTAGGGGATGCAACAAAAATACTATTACAATCCATAATTAATGCATCCCTCAGGGAGGGTAGATTTCCATCAAAATTAAAGCAGGCAATTGTCAGACCACTTTTAAAAAAAACCCTCCCTGGATCCCCTGGTGAGAAAAAACTACAGACCAGTCTACCTTTTAGCATTCTTGGGCAAAGTGATCGAGAGAGTAGTTACCTTCCAGCTCCAGGTTGTCTTGGATGAAGCCGATTATCTAGACCCATTTCAAACCGGTTTCAAGGCGGGATACAGAGTTGAGAGTGCCATGGTTGCCTTAGTCGATGATATCTGGGCATTGAAGGGGGAAGTGTGACCCTGCTGGTGCTCTTGGACATCTCAGTAGCATTCGATACCATAGACCACGGTATCCTTCCGGAACGCCTGAGGGAGTTAGATATTGGGGGCACTGAGTTCCAGTGGCTCCGGTCCTGCCTCTTGGGCAGATTCCAGATGGTGATGCTGGGAGACAGCTGCTCTTCTAAGAGAGAGCTGACATCTGGCGTCTCTCGGCACCATGCTGTTCCCTATGCTTTTTAACATTTACATGAAGCCGCTGGGTGAGATCATCCGGAGACATGGGGTTTGGTGTTATCAGTACGCTGATGACACCCAAATCTATTTCTCTGTGTCTCTGACTGTTGCAGTGACTAGGGATGGCATCTCTCCTCTGAATTCCTGCCTCGGGTCAGTAATGGGTTGGATGAGGGAAAACAAACTCAGGCTGAATCCAGAGAAAACAGAGGTACTTGCGATAGGTACCTCAAGATGGAGATTTGTCAGCCTGTCCTGGATGGGGTCACACTTCCCCCTAAAGGATGAAGTTCGCAGTTTGGAGTACTCCTGGATCCGTCTCTGCAGTTGTCATCTCAAATAGATGCGACGGCCAGGAGTGCTTGGCGTCAGTTTTGGTTGATACGCTTAGATTTCTGTAATGCACTCTACTTGGGGCTACCCTTGTACCAAGTTCGGAAGCTTCAATTGGTCCAAAAGGCGGCAGCCAGATTGGTCACCAGCACATTTAGGTTTGACCATATAACACCAGTGTTAAAATCTCTTCACTAGCTGCCAATTAGCTTCCGGGTTCAATACAAGGTGTTGGTTATTACAGCGCTACAGCGCTATATAAATATTATTATTATTATTATTATTATTATTATTATTATTAACTTTAAAGCCCTACATGGCATGGATCCGAGTTACTTGCGGGAATGCCTCTCCCTACACAATCTGCCCCGCACTCTCCGAACATCAGGGAACAACAACTTCCCATAGGGTGTTTACAGCTGTGGTTCCAAAATTATGGAATAGCCTACCGGAAGAGATTCGTCCCAACAAAACCTTAGATGCCTTTAAGAAGGCACTCAAAACAGATCTCTTCCGGCGGGCTTATCCATCAGACTCCATATAAAAGCTTATGATGATGTTTCACTCTCGACTGTGATTATTGGCTACTGATTAACAGTTTTTTAGAGAACTAATAGGAATGTGGTAAATTCAATATTAGTGTTTTATCAACTGTATTTGTATTATTGTATTATTTTATTGCTGTAATCCCGCCTTGAACCTTGGGAGAGGCAGGAAATATAAATAAACATCATCATCATCATCATTATTATTAGCCTGTGAAGCTCCACTGGCTTCTTCATCTGGTGAACATGTTAAAAACCATACAGGAGAAAACAAAATATGATGATGCTAGTCATGCATCTATGCCTGCCTGCATAGATATCCCTCTGTACCATCTCAGCTCAGGGCAACACCAACAACATCTTAACAAAATGCAGGCCTGTGACTAACACAATCATATTTTGTGTTCTCCTGTATGTTTTTTAACATCTTTGCCTGATGAAGAGGCCAGTAGAGCTTCAAAAGCTTCCAACGTGTATTTATGCATTTTGGTTGGACCAATAAAGGTATCATTGTTTTGTGGATTTTTGATGTTATTGTATTTTTATTACCCCTAGTATGAGCCATTAACAATTGTAGCAGTAGAGAGGGAACACCATGTACATAAAACGAGGTCATTAAAATAAATGCATTTTTTAATGGCCAGTGATTAAAAATAAGATGCATTTTTCCTCAGAGATTATGTGCCTATTGGTCTGTGCCTTTCACCTGTGTGGAATAGGAATTACTGTGTTAGATTATTCAGTGTACAATAAACAAGATGGATGCATGTGATAAACAGACATTAAGGTTTCATTTATTCCTCTAAAAAAACCATCTTGTCTTATAATTCATTTACCTTTTTAAAAATTATATTGCTTCTTCATCATAAGTGATCTCACAGCCATGTGTGTAAAGTTATAAAAACAGTGGAGTACGTATAACAGTGGAATTAGACAGAGGCATAAGGCCTCTAACCCAGGTATGGAGGTTTGTCAACCGGTCCTGGACAGGGTCACACTTCCCCTAAAGCACTGTGTTCGCAGCTTGGGAGTGTTCCTGGATCCATCACATTAAATGCCAGCTCAAATAGAGTGCTTGCTATCAGCTTTGGTTGATACGCCAACTGCGTCCCTTCCTGGAGCCTGGGGACCTAAAACCTGTGGTACATGCACTGGTAACCTCATGACTTGATTTCTGCAATGCGCTCTACATAGGGCTACCCTTGTGCCTAGTTCAGAAACTTCAGTTAGTCCAAAACATGGTAGCCAGACTGGTCACTGGGAGTTCCAGGTGTGACCATATAACACCGATTTTAAACTCCCTTCATTGGCTCCCCATTAGTTTCCGAGCACAGTACAAGGTGTTGGTTATGACCTTTAAAGCACTCCATGGCTTGGGTCCAGCTTGTCTACAGGATTGCCATCTTCCATATAATCTGCCTTGCACACTTAGGTCCACTGGGAAAAATCTACTGCAGCCAGCGAAAACTAAGCTGGCTGCGGTTACCCAGAGGACCTTCTCTTCTGCCGCTCCCAAGTTATAGAATGGCTTGCCAGAGGAGACCTGCCATATTACCAATCTTGGCAGCTTTAAAAAGGCGGTCAAAACAGATCTCTTCCGACATGCCTTCCCAGATAAGCATCTCGGTCGCCCCCATTGACTACCCTATCTTGTCCGTTTTAATAATTTTAACGGTATTGTTTTATTGATATTGTTTATAACTTTGATTTATTGGTTATGGTGGGTGGGTTTTTGGGACGTTATATTTTATTATATTTTAATATTTTAATGTTGTTAGCCTGCATTAGAGCAGGGCAAAAGGGCTTTATTTTTCTCTAGTTTTTGCCTCAGAGCACAGCTTCATCTCAGTTTCATCCTGCTTTGGACTCATACATCATGTAAAAGCTGAGGCTCAAAATGGGGTTAAACTTACTCTTTTTTGCCTGTGTGGACAGGCCCTAACTCAGCCGTTTTAATACTATCTACTTAATTGTGCCTTATTTTATACCTCATTGTTTTTATTGCTATCAGTTTTTTACTTATGATGTAAACTGTCTTGCATGCCAATGTTGGGAGGAAGATGGAAAATAACTAGTCACTGTCAGGTGTCAGTGTTATATTAGGATACATTTGAAATATGGGGCACCACTTAATCTGCTTTGGGAACAGTGTAGTTTTAGTCTTATTATGAACAATAGCAATTTCTATTTAAAATATTTCCATATCACACTTCTGTGCAAACACCTCCATCAGTCTGATGGAAAGAATATATTCATTGGTGTCACCAAATAGTTGAAGTAATGCCAAGCTTAGGTAGGTAAAAAATCAGTCAGTCTAATCTTTGTTACATTTCTCAAAATTTCCCTAGTTTTTTGTTCTGTCCCAGTTCTGTATCAGGTTGCAAGACGTCTTCCTGCATAGAAATTTTTGCATATTTTGATTTGAGTTTTCTTAAAAGTATGCATTTCCTAGCTGACTAAAACATTGTGCCCAATTTTCTGAAACACATGCATTTTTATATGTATGTGTGGTTTTGTGGTAATTTTTCTTTGCCAAAATGTATTGAAACTCTTGAAAGTATAATATAAGCTTTCCCAGCCAAGATGCCATTCGCCTTATTGCCAGTTCCAAGAGCTTCAAAATGGGTCTTTTCAGAAGGGAAATATGAACCCAATAAATTCCTTTTCCTCTTCTAAGGGATTCAGGGAGATACAGCAGTGTTTGTGCTTATAGCTTTGGGAGATAAGGTGGTCCAAGGGTGATTTGCCCAGGGCTTCCCAGTGATGTTGCCAAAATCATTAACTTTTTCTTTATTAAAATGTTTATATCCCACACTGTAGTATAGGAGCTCAGAGTAGCATACCAATTTAAACAATTTTATAATGTTAAACAGCAAAATACAATTTAAACTAACTAAAAGCGTATGAATCAGTTCAACAGTTTAAAACTATGGATGTATGCAGATTTATATGAAATCTTTAAGTTTCAAAGGCTTTAATAAAAAAAACCATGTTTTAATTTTGCACAGGAATGAAGTCAAAGTCAGCAGCACTTAGGCCTCCAAGGGGAAGCTATTCCACCACTGTGGTAGCACAGTAGCAAAGGCCTTTTCATTAATTGTTGTACCCTTATAAGGCCTGTGGATGAAGTTAATTTGTTGTACTTGAAATTCTTTGGTCAGTAAAGCAATCTTTGAGAAATACTTCTTTAGCTCATAATACTGAAATGTTGAAATTGAAAAGTCATCACCAGGAGTAATCTAGACTGGAACTGCAGGGAAGGCAGGGGAAAAGCTTCCCTCCCCTGCCGTGTGCCCCATTCAACAGCCCTTAGCAATGATTGATAATAAAGAAAGCTCTCATTGGCACAAATAGATATCCCTTTTTATTATTGGTAACTATTGCATATAGAGTTCCCAGATCCAGGTTACAGGATAAGGGAAACAATCTTATGATGAGAGTACCACCCTAAGAAGATTTTTACCCCCTGTATGTTGCTCTCCCCCATTGTTACTGTATGATTTGGGGAAGCTATCGACTCTCCATAAATCTCCTTCCCGCTCTCTTTTATCACATTATTTAGGCTTTCTTGTTTGATAGCTTTTTATTAGAATGCCATCCTCTCTGCAGCAGTATCTGATGCTGAGTTAATATACTTAATGACAGTACCAGCACCTGCCCCTTGTGGCATTCCTAGGCCCTGTCTCTCAGGTTTAGGGTCTGGGATGTCTCTAGGTCTCAGGGTTTAGGGTCTGGGATGCTCCACACCTGGCAACTGACCTGGCTGGCAGGTAGGGGTGGAAAAGTCACCTCTTGGAGAGAAAAGGATTTAAAAAAATTTGCACAATCTGCAGTTCTATAGAATTAGAGAATCCCTAACCTCAGGCTTTCCATCTAAAATACTTCTTTTTTCCCATTTAATTTATATCCCGCCTTTCTCTTGGAATGAGATAAAGAAGATGAAAAAGGAGGGGAGTACAATACGATGGTTGAATTGGGTTGTGTAGATGAATGAGAATACTCCTTTTTGGGATCAAAGTGTTTTCAGGCTTGCAATGCATCTGTACCCCTTCTGGGGTGTCATGCTCTGTGCTAGCCTACTCATCTCTTTCTTCTATTGTTTCTCATCTCATTTTTCACTTTCTGACCATGAGCTTGATCTTAATCTGCTTGCTGCTGCTTCTGTTTCCTTGAATCACAATGATAAGTCCTCCTGATGGAAATCAATGCCATTTGTGTTTTTCCCATTGGAAGGATTTATTTACCCTCATAGTAAGATGTTACATCACAGATTGCATCCATGTCCCTGAAAATATTACTGATTTGCTTGTTTGGGTGGAGGGGTAGCTGAATTTTGAAGCAGTTTTCCACCATGGTTGGTGGTACAGGGGCTGTGTTATAGAGAAGCTGAACTACAGTCCCCACTGTGGGCAGGGGTGTAATATAATTTGTATGTGCACGGCACAAGAAAGAAACCTCCATATATAGATGAGCTTGTTTCAGATATTCCTTCCCAAAAGAATGTGAGGAACTGAGCTGATTTGGCTAGAAGGCAATGGGAATTTGTCCATTTCTATTGTAGACATGGGGTTGGAGGATAAGGAGAAGGAAGGGAGGACTTGGCATCTGCAAAAGTTAAATTTTGATTCATTTGCCATTAAGTTTTATTTGCTTCAAGGTTAGAAGATCTTTGTTGAGAGAATCCAGTTGTCTATCTCTCATAATCCCTTACAGTTGGTCCTGCTGTGAGAGTTGAACTTCAAAGACTGTGGAGGGCTAAAAGTTTCTCACCCCTGATTTACACAGTTTCTCAGACAGGCAGATAAAGATATGTGCACATGGCACACATGCCATGTTTGGGCAGACATTTTCCTAGTTTATAGTAGAGTGAGTGGCTTCAGCCTTCAATATGTGTAAATAAGGTTGCTTCTCATGACAGGGGCCTGCCTGAAACTATGCGGACCAGTGCTTTAAAAAATCCTGAAGAGGTCCAGTCTTTGAAAACAACATCCCTTCCCACAATCCATGCTGTAGCATAGAACAACACAATAGACAATAAAACAAGGATGGGGAGGATTTGCCACGTGAGTGATACTCTTAGCTGATCCTGATGAATAAACCAGTTCTTAATATGTGTTGCTAATAGCAAGGATACTGCACCTAAGACTGCATTCACAACTCTCATCTATAGTTCCAAGAGTTACTGTAAGACTGTCTCACTAAGAATGTAGGCTCTGGTATCTACACAAACGTAGAACTTCCACTGACTTGAAACACTTAATTGTGGAGTGTGTGAACTGATTTTTACAAATTTTGTTAAACATTGTTGAAGGTCCCCTCAACTATCTAAATTTTTTGAGAAGTAGACCAGGGTGACTGCTACAAAAAACTACAAACATTTCTGTCAGTTACAAAGAGCACTGTCCCATTCAGAATTGGCTTTTCCATTGACCTTAATGACATCACAAACTCCTTTCCCTTTCAGTGTTTATAATTGGGTGATATCCCTTGTTCAGTAATGCTCAAAGGGAAAGGAGTTCATGATACATGGTAGTTTGTTGAACACAAGATATTGAGGGCACAATTGCTAACAATTCGAGTATGAAAGAAAACTGTCTAAAGAAACCAGGGCGGATATATCAAGAATTTTTGGATGAGCTCATATTTAAAAGTTCAGAGTGAGCTCAGGGTTGCTAAAGAGGCAAAATAATAAAAGGGGGAGGGAGGGAAATGAGGCTATGTTCAGAGAGAAATGTAAGGTACTGCATTTTATTATTATTATTATTATTATTATTATTAACCTTTATTTATGAAGCGCTGTAAATTTACACAGCGCTGTACATACAATCTTTTTAGTTAGATGGTTCCCTGCCCTCGGGCTTACAATCTAAAAAGACATGACACAGAAGGAGAAGGGAGTGGTGGAGGGAAAGGATAAGAGGTCCAGCAGTTCCTCTCTACCTCCAAGGCCTGGACCAAGGCAGATGGACTGGAGGGAGGGCTTGGCTAGATGGATAGATTCAAAGAGAGAACCCACAGCCATGAATATGCAAGAGGTGAGCAGAGCAGTTGAGGATAGGGTGACTTGGAGGGATCTCACTCATAGGGTTACCATAGGTTGAAGTCAACTTGTAGTTGATAACATAACAAAACATCTGCAAAACCATATCCATTTTTCAAGAGAGATATTGACAAGTTGGAATGTGTCCAGGGAGTAGCAACCAAGATGGTAAAAGATTGAGAAACCAAGTCCTATGAGGAATGATAAAGGAAACTAGGTTGAGAGGTGTGATAGATGTATTTATATGATGTCATGTAGAAAATTGAGCAAACTTGTTTCCTGCTGCTCCAGGGACTAGAACACAAGCCAATGGATTCATATTACAAAAAAAAATATGGATAAAATAGATTGCTAAACATGGGGAGGAACTTTTGACTGTAAAAAATTTTCGATGTAAAAGACTACCTCAGAGAGTGGGTGGATTTTCCTCCTTTGGAAGTCTTTAAAGAGTGGTTAAACAGCCATTTTTGGAAGTGTTCTAGTTGTGTCTTTCTGCAAGGCAAGAGGTTGTACTACATGGCCCTTGTGGCTCCATCCAACTCTATGATTTTATTATCATTGGCCAAATCAGAATTAGTATACAGCACTTGACATCACTTCACTGCTTTGAGTTGTCTGTATGAAAGTTGCCTAGAAAAAGGAGTCAAAATATTAGAAAGGGAGAAAAAAGACATTGAAATAGTATTAAATTATGGAAAACAGTGGAAGTGAATAGGTTGAAAAAGAATAACACTGACTCAACTATTTTCCCCATAGAGGAAATACTTTCACTCTCTGAAAGCAATACTCTCAATTGCAAAACCCAAGCAGACTAATACAAGGCCTTTATTTTATTTTATTTTTAAAAATCAAAGTATTAGCGTTCCTCTTTTTCATAACTTTGTATCTTCAGGTTGAGAACTAAAATCTTTAATTCTTCAGGTTTTGGTGCACTGAAGCATACTAATGGCAAAAATGTTCAGAGCAATGAGATGTATTCTGAAGATACTGTATTCTTGGCTTTAACTTAAAGAAATTTACAGTATAAATGAAGACTAAATTAGGACTTTCTGAAACTATTTGACACAGAATTCTAAAAGTGCAGAGAGTGTTGATATTTTTTAAAGAGAATGCTTGATGAAAGAATATACAGTTTACTTTGGAAATGTCTTTGAAGGAGCTGTTGCTGGTAATGGGTAAATTCTACCCTATATCCACACATATTTGGAACTGAATTTTTGAAATAGTTTCAAAACCCTTGACCAAAACCCTTGCTTGCTCCCACAAACAATGTTTGACTTTGCAACCCATCTATCCCTTAATTAAAAACTTGAATTTTGAAGATTGTGCTGGCTCCCCACATTGTCATAAACTTTGTAATTCTCTTGGGAGGTCCATTCTGCCTATGAGAATTACTGTCTGAGTATTTTATTTCTTCCAAACTGCATAGGGTGTGCAGTTCTCTATGGTACTTACTCAGGCATCAGTGCTTGGTTTATTTTGTCAACTTCTCAAACAATAGTTGCTGTAAAATGAGCAGTGTGATGCTCTTTCCAGGCCTTGGTAAGGAATTGTGAAAGTGGGCACAGTTCCCCATAGGTTAGCTGTTGATGACTTGTGTTAAGAAGTCTAATATGACCTGGGCCTAACATATCTTAGGGCTCAAAAAGACAGGCCAAAATAAAGCTGCTTCGGGCCACTTTGGAAGTGTGCTCTTTAAATGACACATGTGTCCTAAGTAGGGTTGCCATAACCCTCCTGCCGGTGGGACATTCCCGGTTTTTCACCACTAGGGGGCGTCACTGCATGGTTTCCTCCTTGACTCCCGGTCTGTTGCCAATCTGGTGACTTTCACACCAAAATGGGTCCTTTTCAGAGCCTTTGGTGTGATTTTGGTGGTTGGTTTTAATGGTAATTTTGAGAGTTGAAATAAATTCCAATTATTTTTATTCAATCAGGGCTACGTTTTATTGCCATATTAACATTACAGGGACTTTTCAGGGATTTTGACTGAATATTTGGTGAGATACGGGGGGATTTGGTGAGTTTTGGCCAAACGTTTGGGGAATTATCTTCAAGGCTTGTTGGCAACAGGAGGTTGCCAGACTCAGGAAGAGGAGCACCTCCTCTGAGCGCCTCCTCTGGTCCCCACGTGGACCGGTCAGGAGCAAGGCAGCAGAGGGGAGAGGGCCATTTCCTTTGGCACCGAGGCGAGGATGATGATGAGGAGGAGGAGGAAGAGGAGGAGGAAGAGGTGCGTGGCCATTTTCAATATTTATGTTGCCCCTGTGTATTTTTTCTAACTTTGACTGCCAGGGCTCAATGCTCTGGAATTCTGGTGTCTGTGAGGCATTTTTTAGCCTTCTCTGTCGGAGAGCTCTGGTGCCACAATAAACTACAATTCCCAGGATTCCATAGCACTGAGCTCTGGCAGTCAAAGCAGTGTGTTTTGGACACAGATATCCTCCTTTTGTGAGTTAATGAATGAATCCAGTCCCTAGCCTTTCTATCTCTCTCACACTCTGCAGGAGTAATAACCCACTTTGAGACTGCTTTAACTCAATGGTAGGGAATCCTGGGAATGCTAGTGTTTGGGAGACGTTGAGACTACTCTGTCAGAGATGGCTCTGAGGCCACAATAGACTACAATTCCCCAGATTCCCCAGCACTGAGCAGTCTCAAACTGGACCATTTCCTCAGTGTGGATGCACCTGGGGAGGAATTCTAGGCACTGCAGTTCAACTACGTTTGGAGGGTTATGTGACTCCCTGTCAGAGATAGGTCTGGGGCCACAGTGTACTACAATTCCCAGCATTCCCCAGCACTAACCCAGGACAGTTAAGTCACTCTCGAATTGGATTATTTCCTCAGTGTGGATGCAGCTTTGGTGAGGAACTCTGGGCATTTCAGTCCAGCTATGTTTTATTTCTACAGTGTATTTTGGACCAGAGACAAGGTGACCAGACATCCTCCTCCTTTTCCAGGACATGTCCTCTTCTGTCAAATGTCAAAATGTCCTCCATTTTGCTCATGCCTAAGAAACATGCATTTATATTAACATTTTTTAAAAAATTATTTTTTTCCGCGTGTCCTCCATTTATTAAAAATGTGTCCTACATTTGAAAATGTTGTCCTACGTTTGTCCCGGTTTGGAGGTCCTGGCTTATGGCAACCCTAGTCCTAAGAGGCCGGAAGCCATGCCAAAGCCACGTTCCAGTCCTAAGGACTGAAGCACAGCTTTGGCACAGCTTCTGGTCTCTTAAGATGTGTGTGTCATTTAAACAGCATACCTCCTAAGTGACCTGAAGCAGCTTTATTTTGGCCTGTCTTTTCAGGCCCATAAGCATCATCTTACTCTTACTCTTCATAAAACTCCCTCAGCCATCTCGTAGTAGATGCTCTTCAGTTCTTTTCATGAGTTGAGATCTGTTAGATGATGCAGGGTTTTTTGCCTTTTCTGATTTGACTGAAGATCTTTTGTTTACTGAGGCTTCTGCTCAGTTTTTCCCATCCTGGTGTCCACAGTGTTGGGCTGTGATGCCATTATTCCCAGTGAGCAGGAGACTCTAGCTCCCAGGATCCTCTTCTGCCAGAATTTCCTAATCATTGCAGCTGGCTGAGGAATTCTAGGATTTGCAGTCAATCACTTTTGAAGGTCATCATGCTGGAGCACCTGATGTTTTTACTTTTAAATGTTAGTATTTTAAGGTCTATTGTTTACTATAGTTTCTTTTGAATCTTAACTGTTAAGATGCATTGCTTTGGACAACTTGTTTGGACAGCCTGCAAATAAAAAGGAATGAATAACATCATCAAGGATCCTTGGATACAACCATTCTGTCTAAGCAATCCCCCCGCCTCTTGCTTGGTTCCAATGTGGAAATGATTTCTAGTTTCATTGTGATGAAGACTGAAAATGTGAGTGAGTCATTCTTTCCCTCTACCACTGCTGTAAAACAGGAATTCCCCTGTCGATTAACTCAATATGTTTGATACAGAAAGGATGACACGTTTAACATCTCTAGCTCCAAAGCTGTTGATGTTGCTAACTACCAGTTAGCTAGATTTTAAAATAAGTATTGACTAATCACAGGCTTTCTAGTACTGAGAAACTCAAGAAGACCATTCCCACCAGAACACTCAAATGTTCAGATCTGTACTTATTTGTTTGAAAATTCTTTTGGAATGACTTCTAGTCTAGTCAGTGATCACAAATATGGCTACTTCTTGAAATTAAATACAAGAAGCTGAGAAAATGAGAAAGTGTGACAAGTTTAACACTGCCTTTCTGTTTACTCCAAGCAGAAACCTTTTGTTGTATATCATAAAGTAGTGGCCATGTTTTTACAAAACAGTAGCCAGACTTCTGGCTGGTTCAGCCCCTCTGCTATTAAGAAAAGCTAGACACACTTAACAGCTGTATCATCCTCAACACACCTGATTTGGTCTGATCCCAGTTGTTCATGCGTGATCAAACCTGGAGATAATAAATTACTGCTCCATTATAAGGCAGAATCATAATCTACAGTTAACTCTTGGTTTACAAATTTTGGCTTATTAGTGAGAAATAAATAATAGGCTCTTGGTTCTCACAACATGCTAAACTAACAATTTTTGCTTAGGTGCTTATGCTGGCCAGAGGAACTAAGCAAATGAGACAGAAGATCCAGCATGCAGGCTTTCTCTTGATAAACCAGGATGCTGCAGAACTAAAGTTTGCCCTTCTGCAGAAATGCATCCTTCTGTGTAATATTTATAAAAGGAAACTATCAACTGAATTTGTTCGCATAGTTCATATTTTTAACATAGCCCATTGTTTTCTCATTTTAGGCCTTTATTTCATTAAGTTAGATATTTATTGTTTATAAATTAATGTATTTAGTGCAGATCACTCTCAGTTTTATTTTCATCTGCAAAGTCATCTAAGATTACGGTGTGTGTTCAGTCCCTGCTTGGCAATGAAAACCTACTGGTTGACCTTGGGCAAGCCATATTTTCTCAGAGGAAGGCAAAAGCAAAACCTCTCTGAGCAAAACTTGCCAAGAAAACCCGTCATAGGTGCCCCTTAGGGTTACCCTAACAACAACAGGCACACAACAACAATGGGGTAGAACCGTCTTGGTGGCTGGTCCCAGACTATGGAACACTCTGCCACAGGAGGCTACACTGGCCCCCTTCCTGTTCACTTTTCACTAAGAAGTAAAGATTTTTCTTTGGTGGCTAAGGGATTATGTGGAAAGGTCTTTTAATGGCATACCTGTACCAGCATGGTGTAGTGGTTTTGGATTAGGACTCTGGAGACCAGGGATTGAATTTCCACTCGGCCATGAAAACCTAATGGGTGGTCTTGGGCAAATCACACACCCTCAGCCTTAGGGAATGGCAAAGGCAAACTGAACAATTCTTGTCAAGAAAACTCAATGATAGATGTCCCATAGCATCACCATAAGTCAGAAACGATTTGAAGACACACAAAAGCAACAATGTTTTCCTTTAGTGTAATGTTTCCCAAAAACTCTAGAGTGCTTTTCAACGTTTGAGACCTGCTCTCATTTTATTGATGTCATGTTTGTTGCTTGAGCCCTGTGGATCATCTAATGCTCATATCTGCTTCCTATAAGCCGAAAGACACACCTGTCCATTAGTTGGCCACTGTGTTATAGGGCCCCTAGAAGATACACCACTGTGGAAACTTGACAAGAATCTTAGCCTCTCCGACAAGACCAGAAGAACAGTAGGAAATACTAGACTCCACCTACCTAATGATTAAATGATACAAGTATTTCTGTCCACTTAGCCCCCTGAGAAAGGAGCAACAAAATTTGCATTCTTAAAACATCTGGGCTGAATCTGAAGTGCTGGATTTTGTCTTTAAATGCCTGCATAGATTGGAGCTAAGGTACTTGAAGGACTGATTTCTACCATATTTACCTACCTGGCTAAGGCCATCATTTTAATTCTTCCCCTAAGGGTGCCCACCAAGTGAGGGGTGGCAGAGAAGGCTTTTTCAATGTTGATTTAGGGAGGGAATGCCCTCCCCAGAGGGGTTGGCCTGACACCTGTATTACATGACGGAGGGAGGTTTGCACTCGGTAAATACTGTTTTATTTCCTAAAGAGTTAAGGACTTATTTTAATACATTTCTTTTTTTAATGCATTTCTTTCTTTTTTATTTTAATGCTACTGCTGGCTTTTCTTTTGGCGTTACTTTGTGTTGTATTGTTTCATCACTGCTGCCATTTCTATGTTGTTTTCATCTTATGCTGTTTTATTGCCATTGTTTTAAAGTTGTGTTATTTATTTAAGCGCTTCGATAAAAAAGTAAATAAAGGCCTAAAATGGGCCATGGGGACTAAAACATGGAAAAATCCCCCCCCCCCCCCACAGCCCCTAGACTGGATTGGGGACATTTGGAGGCAAACTTTTGTTTGTTAGTTTGTTTGCAGCGGAGGTTTGCTAGCTGGAGTAATGTGGCCCCTGAGCCTTGCACAGTTGTCTACCCCTTTTCTAAATGAAATTCTTAGGCAAAAATAATCTAGGCTTGGAACAATGGTTGGTTTGGGGTACAGAGTTGGAAACGATGACTAGATGTTATACTTCTTTCTTCCAGGTTCACCTATTGTATACATCAGTGTATCTTGATGTTAAAAAATTATCTATATAGTTACTATCTTTGGTTGAGCAGAAACTTGTTTAGTTCATGTTTCAAGAATAGTGCACTCTGACTGCTCTTTTCTACATGCTTTAGTATATCTTATGCATCATTTGTCAAAATGATTTTTAAATGATTTAATGAATATTGTTGACAGAGTGCTTTAAAATAATATTGCCCTAATAGAGTGTTGAAAGGTTCTATGAAATGGAGTTCTTTTAAAAAATGTAGCTAAGGCTTTGAAAATAAATTAGGGAATACTTGTGGTTTGCCTGTAGATTAAGAAATGTCTGAGTAAGAATAGAAAGTTTCATCTCTGCCTGAGGATGTCTTATTCATTAAGGCAGCCTCAGCAAAAGTTTGTTCTTAGAAATTCTTGGCTAGAGCTCATCATTTTTCTCCAGGACCTCTGTTATTGACAGTGTTCGATAGTTAGCAGTCACTGATTGACACTAACCTCAGATTGTCTGATATGAACATGGTAGCAAATCATGGCCATGTAGATCAAGAAACAAGGGGAGGATATGTGTGAGTGTGTGATAGGATGGAATAGCAAACCACGGTTTGGGTGTAGCTTGGAAAAGATAGTGTTCTCATCTACAATTTGTGTCCATGCTGACTGATAGATTTTGAACGTAATAAACATAAGGAGGTTACCTTTCCAAACTGTAGTTTCAGAAGAGTAGGAATGCTGTGTTTGAAATGAGCCTTTTCTTAGGGAGAATGGTAATGTATTTTCCATGTGCATACGGACAAGCAGATCAGAAGTAGGGCCAGGGCTTCAGCTGCATTTGCTGGGCAGATGAAGGGCATCCATATGAACCAGCCTGGCATTCTGAGAGAAATCCAGAGGGCTGTGCTGTCCTTACATGCTAGGTTTTCCAAGTAGCATGTTCTAATAAAACTAAAGCATACATTTATGTGTGTTTGGCTCCTCTGTCCTGAGTGACATCCTAAGTAGTGACACCACTGCTTGTTCAGCATCCAGGCACACTGAATTCTGAAAGATATGTGATCATGCAGATCAAATAATTTTTGCATTGATGCTTGTGTTCCCCATTTGCTGTTTCCAGAATATAGTTCATTCTAATTTTGTTAGCCATGGGAGGAGCAAGAGCATTGAAGACCTATCCCTTGCAGCTGAAATACAGTTAACTCTCTGCCTTTTGAGAGAAACATCTTTAGTCTTTCCTTAAAGGAGCACTGCTCTTTGCAACAATCTGGATTCTGCCTCTTGGTGCAGTCTGCTTTTCTTTGCTATTCTGATATTGTGACAAGTACATGCAGCCCACTCTGTCTTGGTCTAGGGATGCTTCAGGAATTTGATACTGGCAAATTCCAATTGCTAATATGTGAATCAGAACATATCCATCCATTGGAATACATGCAGAAATAACACAGGCTGGAAATCAATCTGTCCATCCCAATCCGAGGTCATCTGAGAGTACAGGACACACAGCTGTTCTTACTTATTCCCTCCCTACTCTTGTACTTGCTGATGCAGCCACATCTGACTTCCCAGCAAATGCTGCAGGTTGTTGCTCTTTGGGCTAGTGACACATAAAACTGGCCGTCAGACAGCAGCAGCTGAATCAACATGAGACAAGAGCTTGGACAAATTACTATTTAAGACTGTAGCTCCCAGAATCCTCAACCAGAATGTAACTTTCCATCTGCAGAACAATGTGTCTAAGCTTTTTGGGAGACCCAGGAGATCATAGAATGAGGTTGCTTCGAGCAGAGAAACTGGGTTCTTGTTTCCTTTGCAAAAGCTCTCTCCAAAGTTTTGAAAATGAAAGGTCTGTACCCATTGGTCTTATATACGGATACTCTTTTCAGATCCTGATGCTTGTCCCATGAAGACTTCTTTAGATTAGCATGATCTGTGTTTAATTATATATAGAATGATCAGTCAGTTTGGCTTCCAAATGTGGAGACAGTTTCAGTCTGTAATCCATTTTCTGCAGAAACTCATGGTCTATAGTATTTCATTCCATGGAATGGAATGTAAAAAACACCCTTTTTTGTGGCAATGTGTTCTTTTGTCTCTGTTTTGTTGGCTAAAATGGCAACAAGTGGAATGTTGTGACTTTATAAGGAAGACATCTTTTTTGGCAAAATCTTGCATGATAACTAAAAGATGTCTTCACTTGAAGTCAACAAACTATTCCCATCCCTGTAATTATTTGTAGACCTACAAAATTTGCAAATACTGAGGTTGAATCTGTTTCTGGTAGCCCCATCCCATTTTGACATAAAGTGACACCAGTCTCAAGATGATATCCTTCAAATATTGGAGACTTGCACTTGGACAGCTGCAAATTTCAAGAAGAGCAGATTGTACTTATAGGCTGTGTTGGTGAAATGTTTTCAAGTAGTTTCCTTTCATTAAAATTACAATCGGCCCTTCTTATACACTGATTTTTTATACACGGATTCAAGCATCCACAGTTTGAAAATGTTCCAAGAAAGTATAAATTTCAAACATCAAACCTTGATTTTCCATTTTTATAAGGGACACCATTTTGCTATGTCATTATATTTAATGGGACTTGAGCATCCACGGATTTTGTTATACATGGGGGATCTTGGAATCAAATCCCAGCATATAACAAGGGTCCACTGTACATGACTAAGGGGTCGTACAAACAGCTCCCAAGGGGCGGCATGCAGCTGCCCCTTTACTGGCCAGATTGCGGCGACAGCCACTGCACTCTGTAGCCCTGATCCAGCTTCTGGAGGATGGAAAAAGGAGCTGCGATGCAGCTCCTTTTTGCACCCTCTAAAGGGCGTCACAGCCGCGGTGGGGCAGCTTTATGATGTCCTTTTGGAGCTGCATCATCTAGATGCAGCGCCAGGGTTACACCATGATGCTGCATGCCATCTAGAATAGTGCGCAGCATCGTGACACGAGGGGGATAGAGTCACGGCATCCAGTGTGCAGATGCTCCATCTTGACTCCACCCACAGGCCAGCACTTTGTCCCAGCCTATACCGGGCCTTATTGAGGGAATTCTACCAATTGGTTGCTGATCATTCTTAGCACGTATCATTTGTTACCTCCAAAGAGCCCCTTGTATATCTATATTTGAGATCTATATCTTCAGCCCTCCCTTCCCAATTTTGGGCTTGGCATCAGCAGATTTAAGCATCCACACATGGCAAAACCCATTGCTGCTAATGGCCATGTGTGAATGTAGCCGTAGCAGAGTGACCACGCATGCACCACATTAAAAACCACAGAATTGAGGTCCTACATTTTTTTATCTGCAGAGGGGTCCAGAATGGAGCCCGCATGGATATTAAGGGCCAACTGCATATACTTCCATAAATACACACTTTAGCTCTTCCATCTCTACAAACCATTTGTCATGTTATCCTCTTTTCTCCTCTTTTCTTCTCTTCTCTTCTCTCTCTCTTTTTGCCTTAACAGCAATGTGTTCTGATTTCTCAGTTAGGGAAGCTATGGATAGTGCTAATCAGGAAATTCCTCTAAACCGAGGTGTGTGGTTTTGCATGGTTGTGGTGAACCAGGAATGTTGTGATGTCTGAACTAAGCCACTATGTCTCTGTGTTTGCAGCTACAGTGGCCAGCCAGTAAGTGTGGGACATCTTTGGTGCTAAAATTGTACCTTTCCTCAACATTTTTATATGGGCCCATTTGTCTAACATTTGGGGACTTGTGCTGTAGAGGATTGTAGGGTGGGAAATAGCCAAAAGGAAGGTTATACAATTGATTCTTCTGCATCCTCCTCCTGTTGAGATAGTTCTATGATTTATAATTTTTAAAAGGCTGGCTTCTATATGCATAAAGAAGTTCTTGACTTCACAGATTACTGGACAGTACTAGGTCTATAAAAGACAGACGATTGGAGTTTCCAAGCAAATAGGCTATCAGATTATTGAGGTGTGGTGAGTGTGTAATGGCCTTTGGGATGCTAAGAAAGGGAGCTAATTCCACGATACAGGAGGTCAAGGATGTTACTGTGCCACTTAAATGTACATAATTAGCCTTTTGCTAGACTCTTCATTGCCTCAGGCCAAAGCAGTGGAAGCCACTTTCAAGAGGGGGTGACAGAGAAGAGATACTTGATTGTTCAAAGGATGAAGAAATTGAAGCACCAAATATCATCTGCACAGAAAGAATTTAGCTGTGAGGTTGAGAATGCCAAATAGTTTTAAAAATATTGAAGTCATTACCCCAAATTCTCTGGTGATTCTTCCAGTGTTCATAATGCTGGGGGATGGGCAGGGCTGGTGTATTTTTAAGGTCGTCTGTGAATTGTTGGTAGTTGAGCAATCAAAAGAGCCTTGCCTGTGTATTTGAGGATAACAGCATAACATCTAAACCTCATCTGTTTCTCTTTCTGAACGAGTACCAAGTTTTCATATGAAGAACACGTGTATGCCAGCACTAAATAAATATAGAATCCTCTTCTATTTCTTCTTGCAGTTTGGGTGTGCTAAATACACAGGAACATACAAGCCAGTTACAGGTCAGAATTGTTGGAGTTTTTAACCAAACCTAAATAAATGCTGCTATTTCATAGCTCAGACTGTAGTCTGTTTTAGTTTCAGTCCAGAATAGAATAGCCTGCCACTAGTGGTCAGTAAAGATCTTTTGTCTCCTTTCCCTTGTTAAGTATTTCAGTGTTCTGAACTTTCTTACTGCCACTGTTCATTGTAAAGCAGAAATGCCTAAGCTCACATTTTCTTGGTGGGTTAAACATTCTTCTGCCATTCCTAGCCTACATTTCAGTAAAGACAACATTTTAGGATAATATTACGTATTTCTTACCCGCCTTTCCCCATGGATCAAGATAGGGAACAACATATAACACCAGTTAAAAACACATAAACTACTTAAAACACATAATACTAATTAAAAAACAAACAAATAAAACCAGTACATATTATAACAATCAATCCATAATGGAAAGGAAGTCATAATTTAAAATGCACAATTTAAATATTATCTGGATAGGCCTTCTGGAAGAGACTGGTCTTTAATACTCTTTTAAATTCTGACAACGTATCCAGCTGTCGAATCTCTTCTGGCAGGTTGTTTCAGAGTCTAGTGATGTCTAAGGAAAAAGTCCTCTGAGTGAGAGTTCCCAACCTAGTCCTGGCTGATTCAAGTATAGGTCCTCCTGAGGACCTGAGTGTATGGGGTGGATTATATGGGAGGAGGCTATCTTGTAGGTAACCTGGACTTAAACCATGTAGAACTTTAAAGATAACAGAGGCCCCATATACACAGGTCAAAATAAAGCTGCTTCAGGTCACTTTGGAGGTATGCTCTTTAAATGATGCATGTATCTTAAGAGTCCGGAAGCCATGCCAAAGCCATGATCTAGTCCTAAGGACTGGAGTGCAGCTTTAGTGCAGCTTCCAGACTCTTAGGACACTTGCATCATTTAAACAGCTTACCTCCCAAGTGACCCAAAGCAGCTTTATTTTGGCAGTCTGTATGGGACCTAAGTGACTATACATACAGCCTCTAAGGAATGGTGCAACACCACTCTTTTCCTAGCCAGATCTGGGGGAGGGGGGGGCGGAAACCTGATTCTGCGGCCCCAATCCAGTCCTTTGAGGATGTCATAACCATGATGCCACAGCTATACGATGCTCCTTTGGTGCTGTGTTGTATAGATGCAGTGCTGGAGGAGCGCCATGATGCTGCATGCTGTGTGGAGTGGCACATGGCATCAGGGTGCCCTGGGGGTGGAGTTGTGCATGCATTGTGAGGATGCTATGCCCCAACTCTGCCCCCATGCCAGCCTTAACGGTCGGTGTGTACAGGGCCTAACACTCTGGATCTTGGCTAGTCACTAATTGGCAGTCAGTGGGGGGATTGTAATACTGGTGTAATATGATCACTCCTAGATGCATCAGTGACCAATCTAACTGCTGTGTTTTGAGTTAATTGAAGTTTTTGAACTTAGAACTCCATGCAGCCCAATATACAGAAACCTAGCCTGAGGTTATCAGTGTGTGCACTACCATTTTTTAGTTCCTCTAGCTTTAGGAAGGGACACAGCTTGCATAACAGCTGAAGCTGATAATAGGCATTCTTGGCTGTTGCATCTATCTGATCTGTCATTAGGAGTGACACATGTAGAAGCACTCCCAGGCTGCAAACAGTCTTTTTGGTGGAAGACTGGTTGACACACCTCCAAACCGCAGTTAGGAACCTTGACAGTAAGCATTTCTGTCTTGTCTGAATTCAACTTCAGTTTGTTTTTCTTCATCTAGCCCATTATCTCCTCTAGACATCCATTTATTCCTTTGCTGAGGCTCTTTTTGAAGGCATGAGGAAATATATTTGGATGTTATCAGCCAAATTACAACATTGTAAAAGTTTAACTTGCATTTTCCATGTTTGATTTGTATGCAGTTTTCATATGTCCCTCCTTGTATGTGTGAACTTTTGAATCATACCTGAACCTGAAGTTTAAGAAGCCAATGAATGTCCTCTCCTCAGTTGCGTAGAACTTGGTACAGTGTAATTGCCTGGAATATTTAAAGGAACCTCAAATGGTGAAAACACAGAGTAAGTAAAATAAATATAAATAAACAATTGTACTGCTTGGAGGGTCATAGTAAATAAACCACTACCTCAATTGTCTCCCTGTTTTTTTTACAGCTGAGCATGTTCCCACCCCTTATTTTTCTATTATTTCACAGTGATTGTAAAACAGATCAGTGTCACAGTGTTTGCTAAAAATTTTACCTGTTCTTATTACTGTGATAAATCATGTTCCTCAGGATTTTCATCTATTTTATTTCCTGTATAACATAGTGAGAAGCATTTCTTAATCAAGATCCTTAAAAAGAATCTACTAGACCCATACTGTTGTTAGATCAGAATCAATAAATGTCACCTGACAGAAATGTCACATTCTCTTTCTGCTTCCCGCCTGAGTCCTTCTTGGTTGCGGTCACAGAACACAGCAAGTCAGGTATCTGCAGGAGTCCAGGGCTGTTTCTTATGAGATGGTTCATGCTGCCCAGTTGCTCCCATCTGCAGAAGGAACAACTAAACAAATCCTGAAGTGTTATCTGTGTTTTTTTATTGTGTCATCTGAACAACAGTGCAGTTTCTGGCTCATATTTCTCCCAGAAAAGCACAGAAGCCATCCACAAGTTTGTTTCTCTGATTTTTGAGATGAAAGAGGTAAAGTAGAGAGTTGACTGTGTCTGCATTCAGACAACAAAATAAACAATGCTCGGTGTTTTTGCCATTTCCACTTGAAGTGGGAGTGATCGACAGCATATCTAATCATTTGTATATAGTATACTGCTCAAAATTGGTAAGTCAGAGTTCCTGTGGATCCCTGGCTTGCCTCCTTCAAACAAAGAATAGAGTAAATGTACCATTCAACTTTTCTACTTTGCCTACCAGTAAGAACGAATGGCATTTCTGTGCTTCATCCAGTACAAATGCCTCATGCATATTCTAGGATTACAGGTGCTCATAGCCTGGATCAGATTTAATGGCTTTCCTTGTTTATCTTTGTAAGTCTTCACCACTTCATTGTGATCAATAACAGTGAATACCAGATTGAAGATTTTGGACATAATAATTTGACTGTGAAGAGAGTTTGGGAGAAAATGAAATAGTAACACATAGTCTCTTACATTGCTTTTTGTTCTTACAATGCGAATGTACAGATGAGATGGAATAGCAAAGTAAAAATTAGATGGCTTTGGAATTTTAAAACACCCGCTGTCTTGCCAGAACTAGCCTTCAGCAGCAAATACAGCATTCTCCTTTGCAAATGGATGATACTTCAAGGAGAAAACTGGAGAGTTTAAAAGTATGTTTAAGTTTTCCTGGTCCATTTCTTTTTTCTTTACAATCCCAGCCTCTACAGCCTTCCCATTCCTGGCCCAGGAAAGCATGGGGTTGGAATCAGGCTGGAGTAAGGAGTGGTTACAGAACAAAAGCAGTGAACAGAGGAAGAGTTAATACCCTTGTATCTATATCTCCTTTTTTCCTTTGTTAATGTCTACATCCTTCTTTCTACACTTCTTTCCACACTTTGAAGGTGAACATATGCATATACACCTTGATTTGCTGATGATCTAGTTCTTACATTAATATTTAATCTGAAAAGACAAATAGATGCTGGAAGAAAATAATGACAACATGACTCCTGAATAGTTCTAATTACTATGCAGGAGTAGGTATGGCTCTCGCTTTAAAACAGGTTGCACTTACACTAGATTTTTTATCACGCTGAGGTAAAGCAATTACGTTGAATGCCAGGTCTGAAATAGTTCAGGTTTGTTCTTTTTTGGACACTTTGAAGCAAAAAAAAAAAAAAAAAAATTGCTAGGAGGATATTATTTAAGGGGGGGGGGGATTCCTCCTGGGGACCAAAAAGTGATCCTTGGGGCTGCCTGCAGTCCATAAGCCACACTTTACCCACCCTTGACCTAGCTCATATCAGTACTCATAAAACCAACCAGGTTATTGTGCTTGATGTGAACAAATGTGATGGTGGACTTTAGGGTTCCTTATCTCCTGGAAAACCCTGCTATATGAAGAGTAAATGGGTTGCTGCTGTCTGGTGGTGGTAGTAGGGGGAATACAAAGCAGAGCTTATTGAATTCAGCTGGAATTGTGGTCTTTTATCAGTTTATTCCTGTCTCAGTTTTAAACAATTGCTTGCTTGAGGTAGTTACATGAGAGTGAGCTGGAAGTCCAATAGCTTTATTTTATGTTTTTTAAAGGCATACACGTACTGTGCTGGCAATGAATTTGGAAGGTTATTTAAGTCAAGTACACAGAGCTGGTTTTACTTAACTGTTTGTCTAAAGAATGCACCCTGGCAGTAGACACATATAGCAGTATCCAGAGCGGTTTAAAAAAAATAGCGTTGGCTTTTCCTGTTGGGTCCCTAACATTCCTTCCAAATTAGTGCAATTCCTATGTTTCCTTTAAAGTGAACAGGCCATTTGGTAAAAGGTTTTGAGAGTATTTGCTGGAGGGATATAATTTAGTTGGAAATGTTAAGATTCACTGCATCCTGAAGTCACATGTCCTCATTCTCTAAACTATCTCACCCTCTAAACATTTGACACACCATGGAAATATAAATGTGATTTGAAAATACTAGATAGTGTCCTGTGCTATGCTACTAAACAAAAACCTGCTGTCTGGCAAACTGTACTGATTCATTCTTATTTAAAAGCATGCTCCATCAAAAAGAAAAAAGTGTATCTTTGTGCATGAGGGATTACTCAGCAGTTGTAGCTGTGGATAGGAGAGAGCCGGATGTGTTTTGCTATCTACTCTGTATGTTGGTGACAGTGTTTTCTTCTATTGTGATGTGATTCACAAATTTTTATGAGCTGTCTTCTACTACTACTTGTGTGTGGAACTACCTTCATACTTTGCAGGTCAGATAGGAGCCAATGTTTGCGATTAATGGTTGATGAAGATGTCTCCCCACTTCTTCCGGGCATTAAGTTCCAAATTCTAATCACGCTTGGCCTGGCTGTGAGATAGGGGCTTGTGTGGTCTACTTTGTTTTTCTCTAGACCCCTGAGGTCCACCTATTAAAAATAGTACTAGGAAGGAGAATGCCATACACTTGTTGCACAATCCTATGAATGTTTTTCTGAAAGCATTTCCTGGTAAGTGCATTTTGGGACTGCACCCTAGGCAGGGTGGCCAGAAGTCTTCCTTTTCCAGGACATGTCCTACATTTCAACCTTCTGTCCAGGAGGAATTCCAAAATGTCTTTCCTTTTGAGCATGACTAAGAATTTATATTTATATCAGTGTTTGTAGCTTTTATCTTCTAATGTACAACGTTTTTATTGAATGTCCTACGTTTTTCAATGTCTTGTCCCCCTTTGTGGTTATGACATCTGATCACCGTAATTCTAGAAAGTGAGGAAGAAAGGTATTACTGAACCATTTTGGTTTTGTCCTGAAGATGCCTTTATGTTGATTGTTTTTCCTAATGAAGATGGAAAGGTATCATTTTAATCATCATACTTAAAAGAATTGGACCTGAATTGGGTTGCCTTTACCATTCTCAGAGGCTGAGAGAGTGTGATTTGCCCAAGGTCACCCAGTGAGTTTTTATGCTTGAGCAGGCAATCGAATCCTGATCTCCAGAGTTGTAGACCAGTGCTCACACCACTACGCCACACTGGCTTACATCCATTTTAATATGCTGTGGTTTCAATGCAGCCTTATGTTTGGTTGTTTTTGAGATTTACTAATACATTCCATGCTTTATTCAGTTGGGAAATAAAGTAGAATACTTGCATGTTGTCATACGCACAACTGGGAAAGAACACAGATGTGCCTATAATTGTTTTGTGCTCTTTTAATTTGTTCAACTTCATCTATTGCAGTTTTAGCAGTTAATCATTTGCTTTTCAATATTTTTTTGGTGTTGTGCAAAAATAAAATGTTCCTTGGCTTGAGCTCTGCTGCAAGGGAAGTCAGGCGGCTCTGTTCCAAACAACTTCAGTTTTTCATTTGTTTCAACATTTGGAGAAATAGTGTGTGATACTTTTGTTGTTTTTTCAAGACCTTTTCTATCACATCAGTTCACAAATATTACCTTGTAGAATGCTGTAAATATGGAAGCCATGAAAGAAAATACCTTGCTATCAGATGATAGTTGGACTTTGTGCTCATTACTTATATCATTAGACATAGTTTTCTGGTAAATATGGTAAACATGTGTTTATGTAAATATTCTGAATTTGTCGCCGTATAATGTGCCAACATAGTGGGATGTATGTTAGGTTATTAACAAAATATATTCATGGGGTTTAGGGGCAGCCCCCTCTGTGAAAATGAAAGTGAATTAGACCCAAGTGGGTCTAATTCTGTAATGAAATATAATTAAAAATCACAAATGCTATCTTTTTGTCTGAGTGAACACTTCTCTAGGAATCTCTAAGTCCTTCAGGGTGACTTTATGGCCAATTCTGTTGGATCATAGAATCACCCTGGAGGGCCTAGAGATTCCTAGAGAGAACATACGGATCAAATATGTGAATAATCAAATCCACAAAACGGAAACTAGTGAATGTGGGCAGCCAAGTGTACTCCATTTTTTCTTCTTTTTTAAATCACAGGTTGTGGGTGGTATAGTATAGAGAACTGGAATTGCAAAGTTCTTCAGTTCAGATCTTCACTCAGGGACTTTTCACGCTACACTTTTATAGGACTATGGATCCATTTTAACTGTCATGGCAATACCCTGTGGACTCCTGTGCGTTACAGTTTAGGGAGAGATGCTTAGAGTTCCCTGTAAAGAATTAAAGTGCGACTACAAAACCTAGGTTCCACACAATTTAGCCATGCCAGTTAAAATAGAATCATATTGCTATAATTGTGTGGCATGAAAGGAGTCCTATCTGTATGCCTCAGCTGTCTCCCCCTACTTTGAAGGAAGAATAATAATGCTGACTTGATGTATTGGATTGTAGTAAGGTTTACAGTCCCTTGGTAGGAAGCACTTTCAGTAATTGACAGTACGATGCAAATATTAAGTAGTAGGAATGTGCTTACTTCAAGTCCTCAGTAACGAGCGACAGAATGTGAAACAATCATTTATTTGAATCTGGTCCACCACCACCATCACCACTCCCATTATTGAAACTTGTTACTTTTAAAACCAGATTGTATGGAGGTTTGCTATTAAAAGATAGGGTCCTGAAACTACTTTAGGTTTGCCCAGGACTATATACTGAACTTTTTGACTTGAATCCTAAATTTGCTTTGGGAAGTCCCTTCAGCAGAAATCGACAAATGTTGACTTGACTTATGGGAAAGCCAAGATGTCATTCCTGATGGTTGTCTGAAATTCAGAAGTACCCTAAAAGCATCTAGAAGGCTATTTACAGTATACATTCAAATCCCAGTGAGTTGCTGGGGATCAGTCCTTTCCCTTAACTAGGCTTGCTTTGTATTAGGTTCTGGAGGTAAAGTATCAGGGAAAAACCTTCACACATGCCACCAGAGCTACCCACTGACCTGTCTGCTCCTAAACCCTTTGCTCTTTATGGTTTTTTAAAGAAAGGACAAAAAAAAAAAACAACCAACAACAACAGAGCAATATAACACAGAGCTATGATTGTTTGAACTTGACATGTGGAAGTAGCTCTGCAGTTCTTTGGAGCTGGACCATTATCTCTAGCTGTAAGGGGTATGTGACAGACTTTGAGAAATGCGTAATGGTATGGAAAGACTTCAGTGTAAGTATTTAGGGAAGTGTCAACAAAAGTGAAGTCGAAGGCTTTCATGGCCAGCATCCATAGTTTTTTGTGGATTTTTCAGGATATGTAGCCATGTTCTAGCAGAGTTTCTTCCTGACGTTTCACCAGCATCTGTGGCTGGCATCTTCAGAGAATGTTTGCCTGGAAAGGACTTGGCTATATATTTTGTGTGACCTGGAAAGGCAGGAGTGATTTGCATGTATATTGTTTGTTGCTAATGGCAGGCCTCAGGGTGTGAAAGTCTGCACAAGAGGATTAATGTCTGCTTGATAGTGCTCATTGTCTGCTGGGAGAGTTCTCATTTGCATTTGTTGAGTCTTTATCTTGCTGTCTTTCAGGACTGGTAGCCAAACCCTTAAAGTAAACAAGGGTTTACTGCATTGCCCACCTTATACTGCCAATCCCAGGAGTGCATTGGATAGAACCATGGCAGTTAAAAGGGGAACCATAATTTCTATAACTACATAGTGTAAAAGGGCTTCTTGGAGGCTTATGCTACACAATCATGCACATAATCCTTGGAACTTCCTTGTTTGTTTTTGAAACCGCTGTACTGGATTCAAATTTACTCATATAGTGAACACATACATCAAAATGGGTGGAACTTAAGTTGTGACTAAGGTCCAAAACACACTGCAGAACTAATCCAGTTTGAGACCTCTTTAACTGCCCTGGCTCAGTCGTAGGGAACCTTGGGAATTGTAAGTTTATTGTGGCACCAGAACTCTCTGACAGAGAAGGCTAATGTTTCACAAAACTACAGTTCCCAGAATTCCCTAGCATTGAACCAGGGCAGTTAAAGTGGTCTCAAACTAGATTATTTCTACAGTGTGTTTTGGACCTAAGTGAAGTTTCAGTAATTATAGTGTGTTGCCTATAATTATAACTAAGGGTGCAGCCACACTACAGAATTAAGGTACACCACTTTAACGGCATTGACTCTGTGGGATCCTGGGATTTGTAGTTTGGTGACATATTCCACCTGGTTTGGGAGAGAGCTCTGGCGCCTCACCAAATTACAAATCCCAAGATTCCACAGGATAGAGTCATCACTGTCAAAATGGTGTCAACACGCTTTAGTTCTACAGTCCGACTCATCTTTAAATAGGGAATGAAGGAAGTTGGAGAGTTGGAGGTTTTATATTATGCAGCAATAAGAAAAAAGAACATTACTCAGTAACCTTAATGTTTCTTGGTGATGCCTGAAGCCGGTCTAAAGATACATAGATACCCTTCTTGTGTCAGTAAAAACCTTTTCTGTTTTGGTACCTCATATCTGCATCCTCAATCTGGATTTAGTACATTGTCTCCGGAATGGACTGGTTACTAGTTCTACATTGTCCTGCTAGTAACTAGTGCAGTGCCAACAAATTCTCTCTTCCTTGATTATTCTCATTCAGTTTGGTAGGGAAAAATGTTCCTTTGCAAAATAATTTCAAAGGAATAAACACCAGAGGAATTCTAATGGATGATGTTCAGAATCCATGTGCTTACCTGACAAGGTGGCTGAAGGCATGTGCATGTGAATGTCTCACCTCTATGGTGCCAAGCAGCTTCTCACACTTGACTTAAGTCATAAGGTGATTTCCTCCCCTAGGTTTCTCCAGATCTGGATGTGATCTGAGTTCTTGTAGAGTCAGGGAACCTGTAGACTGATGAGGAAATGTTTATTTGAAAGAAAAGATAAATACAGCATCCTTGGCTGCCTTGCAGTATTATGGTAAGCTCAGTGATATCACCAAAGAAATTGCAAAGGCCCCTGAGAAGGAATTTAAAAAGAGAGACTTTTTCGAAGAAGAACAGAACTTGTGGAAAACTGGAGGACAGCACTAGGTTCACTTCTTTCCTACAGGGAAAGAGCTGTTTTAGAAGCATATGCAGCTGAGAGAAAACAATATGTACAATGGCATCTATGAAGTGCAACATTTCCACAACCTTGGGGAAAGTACTAAACACTGATATTTTGGCTGAGCTAGAATCCTGATTTTTTTTCCTTGTTGTCCTTTATATGGGACACATAGAAAATGTTTTCCAGATATTCTCCATTCTTTGGTGAATTCTCCCCATTACAGATCCTGAGAATGCTACTGCATAGATGATGTGAGAAACAATGTCTTAACTGCAGCACAATTGCATGTGTAGTGGAAGTGCAAAAAAAAAACCAAACTTGGGTGCAAGGGGAAAAGCAAGCAGTTTTGCAACCTCTAGTAATTAATGGTGAGCGCCACCTCTGTAGGAAAGCTTTTCAACTCGGTGAAATTTAATGAAATAGTCCACCTTACATCCTCATCCCCCTGAACCTAGTTACATCAGTAGTGGGCATACTCCAGAACCTGATTTTTATAATGGCTCAGAAGGCCACACCACATTGTCATGATTCCCATTGAGGGGACTAGAAGTGTATGACTTCTGACACATAGGAACTGGATGTATGTTTACCCGACAAGGTAGTTAAAGATATGTGTAAGTGGGTTACTTCTGATACATTTCTTCCAAAATCTGGGAGAAATAGAATGTTGTTTGGATTTTATGCTCACTGGCAAGTGCCTTGTGTATGATCAGTAGATTTCCAAAACAGCAGAAAACCCCTTCATCATCCCATCTCTTCGAGTCTGTTCAGATCCCAGAAAACCTTGGAAAGACATAAATATTGCCAAAAGCTACACCCTCAGTGGTGAAACATGCTTGCTTATAGGCAGGTTGGCTTATAGGCAACCTCCTAAAACAGTGGTTGCTACCCTACTACATGATCACCACTGGCTTTGCTGACTATGCCTGATGGGAGTTGCAGTCTAAGGAAGGGCCACAAGCTGCCTGCCCTTGCCTTAAAATGACCATCATGCTGGCAGCACCTCACGGTGGCTTGGTTTTGATAGGATGTGCAAAATATAATGCATATGACCACATCCTCATAACTGATTGCAGCAGAAGAATGAAAATAAGTAATAATACTCCCATGTAAAAGTGTTTAGATCGTAGGAATGGTAAACTACCAGTTGCTAAAGTCATTTATTTAACATCTATATGAAGCCGCTGGGTGAGATCATTTGGAGTTATGGAGCTGGGTGTTATCAGTACGCTGATGACACCCAAATCCATTTCTCCATGTCTCGTTCGTCGGCCTTGAATTCTGATGGCGTCTCCTCTCTCAATGAATGTCTTCGGGCAGTAATGGGCTGGATGAGGAAAAACAGATTGAGATTGAATCCAGACAAAACGGAAGTGCTCACGGTAACGGCCCCGAAACCAAGAACTGGGTTGCAACCTCCAGTCCTGGATGGGGTCACACTCTCCGTCAAGGACTGTGTTCGCAGTCTGGGGGTGCTCCTTGACTCATTGCTCCTGATGTCGAACCAGGTAAATGCGACAGTCAGGAGCGCCTGTTATCAGCTTCGGCTGATACGCCAGCTGCGCCCTTTTCTGGAAGTAAGGGATCTTGAGACTGTTGTGCACACGCTGGTAACCTCATGTCTAGACTTCTGTAATGCGCTCTACATGGGGCTACCCTTGTGCTTGGTCCGGAAACTGCAATTAGTACAGAATATGGCAGCCAGAGTAATTTCTGGAACATCCAGGAAGGACCATATTACACCGGTTCTAAAGTCCCTCCACTGGCTGCCCATTAGCTTCCAGACCCAGTACAGGGTGTTGGTTATTACCTTTAAAGCCCTAAATGGCTTGGGTCTAAACTATCGTCGGGACCCCCTTCTCCCCTATAATCCTCCCCACGCACTCCGCTCCTCTGGGAGAGGCCTACTTCAGCCACAAAAATCTAGGCTTTCGACTACCTCCCAGAGGGCATTTTCCATCGTCGCCCCCAGACTGTGGAACGGCCTGCCGGATGAGATCCGTCTACTTACATCCTTAGACAGCTTTAAAAAGGCTGTTAAGACGGATCTCTTCTGGCAGGCCTTCCCAGAATAGAGAACCCGGCCTTAGAAGAACGTCTGGGAAAGATACTGCTGCTCCCACTGATTGTTTGCGGGTGTGAAGTTGCTGACTTTTTGGTCAGTTTTTAACTTGTATGTTTGTTTGTGTATTTTTTGTTTTGTGCCTTTTTAAATACTGTATTGGATTTAATACTTTTTTAAGGAGGGGAGGGTATTAGGGATTTTATATGTTCTGTATTTTTAACTTTGTTAGCCGCCCCGATTGTTCTCAGAGGGGCGGGATACAAATAAATTTTATTATTATTATTATTATTATTATTATTTATATGGTAGTGAAACAGAAGCTGCAGGAGCTCTCTGTCTTTTGGCTCTTTGCTACTCAGTGAAGACATTTTTATTCTGCAAGGCATTCAATCTTCTTGAATCAGTGGTTGCAATTATTTGATCACTTGATATACAATGATGTTTATGCTACCTGCTGCACTTATCCTGTTTTTTTAAATTTTATTTTAGCACTTATGTGATTTGTCTGGGCATTAGCAGACCTTGAGAAATGCAGCTAGGTGCTTAAAGTGTGATGTGATATGATGAGTATTATGAGATGATGGCTATTCCACCCTGCATTCCCTTGTTTCTTTTTTAAAAGGTACTTACACTGTTCTTGGCTCAGAGTCTATTTTTCCATCTTTCCTTTTGTTTTTTTCTCTACTGCTTCTCTGAACCCACTCACCTAGGGGAAATCAAGATAGGTGTGATTTTGCACCCTGTTTTATTTCAATACAAAATATTGTTTTTTCTTCATCATAGTGGTATCTAAATATAAGACATTTTGAAGTCTCTGTAGTCACCTGAATTTTTGCCTGCACTTCCTCTCCCTTTCTCCTTTCAACTAACCCTGCCCTTTCCCTCCCCTGTGCCCCATTAATTTTGAGGCTGCTATCTTCATTTTTCCCTCCAATGCAATAATGTGACAGATGGTAGAAGGAGAACCAACCTGGCGTAGTGGTTTGAGTGTTGGACTACAACTCTGGAGTTCAATTCCTAGTTCAGCCATGAAATCCACTAGGTGATCTTGGGCAAGTCACATGCTCTCAGCCTCAGGGGAAGTCAATGGCAAACCTCCTCTGAACAAATCTAGTCATGAAACCCCATGATGGATTCATCTGAGGGTCACCATAAGTCAGAAACAACTTGAAGGCACACGACAGTAACAGAAAGAGACAGAAATTTAAAAAAAATCAAAAGTAGTGATAGCCAGTCTGTAAAAACCATAGATGCCCCACATGAAAAATAACTAACAAGATGGTTTCAGTTAGCAGACCTCCAGGATAGACACCTGGTAGGGAAAAAAAAGCAAAGTATCATATATGGTTAAGAGTTCAGGCTAAAACCAGGACGTGCAAGAAAAATACAGGTAAATGGCAAGGTATCTTTGTAGCATAGTGAAATAGCCCAAATCCTTTTAAACAAACCTGCAAGACCACTTGGCCAATTCACATGTCATCACAGCATAGCTAAACATAAAATATCAAAGAAAAGAAAATTCAACATCTCTTTGCTGGTGACAGCAAGAAATGTGAAGACTTGGAGCTAGAACTCCAAAAGGTGTTGAAAAATAAATAAATAGAAAGGTGTGTTTATCATTACTAGTTTGTTCAGTAGCAGCAAAGATCACATCTGAACATTCACCAGAACTCAAAATGGAAAAAGAAAGGAGAGGACAGGGAGGAGTGAGTTGCCTAGATTGATTGGGAACAACATGTAGCTAGTGGGAATCCATAACCCTACCCCACTTCAAACACAAAAAGAGGGAGAGTGCCCTGGCCTCCAACAAATACTCTGACCAGATCAGTTCTGGACCGAATACCACAGGCAATAATGGAAAGCACAGAAGGACACCAGGTGGATTGTTTGGATCACATCAATGTAATTGGCACAGTGCCATGGCCAATATGTTTAAACAATGTTTAAAGCCTGTCTTGATTTCTTTTTACTTTCTTGTTGGATTAATTGATTCTGAAATGTGAGGCTGGATAGAAAAAAAATTTCTTAATTTTTTTCCTGTTCCCATCTAATACATTGTATAGATGGAAGCTCATTGTTTGGTCCCAATTGTTAGACCCATGGTTAGACCCATGCAATAAATTGTTGAATGATGAGTCAATTCATACATTAATTTAGTGTTAGCTATGGCCTCCCCTAGTCAAAAATAAAAGAGGATTTAAGATGTAGTGTATCTCCATGTCACATGTTCTACCTGTAAGCATGACACCAATTTTTACCTGTAAGACATACACAGTCATGGGGCCAACCAACTATGGTTTGTTTGAAAATATTCAACCACACAAAAATTCCAAAAGGCAAACCTTGATTTTGCAGTTTTTATATAAGGGACACACCAGTTTACTACTGCATTGTATATAATGGGACTTGAGCATCCATGGATTCTGGTATCCATGGGGGTCCTGGAACCAAGACCCAGTGGATATCAAACACCCACTGTAATCCCTTAATTTATACGTCAGTAATGTTTACCAGGCTTGCCTTCAACTGCATGTTGTAAAATTTCATTAGTAAATTTAAATAATGTGGTGCTTCTGGGACATAAGTTGGAAATGGAACAAAATATTACAGTGTGTTCTGCCCATTCCCCTTCGCAAGAAAGGTCCAGTTCCTGCCTCCAGAGACCTAGAATAAGAAGGATGAATATTTCATTGATTGTGGGGGTGGAGTGAAATCCCTCCTTGAAAGAGGGAAGTTGTCCCTTTTCCTTTTCCTTGCTCTTGAAACATTATTGTATAATATGAGTCCATCTTTCAAAAAAAATTCTCATTGCATTTATCTCCTCAAACGTAATCTCCTCTCACAAGCATGCTCCCTGTAAAACTGTGTGGCATGTCAGCATCAGCAGGTCAGTTTACTGTATCAGAATGGTGTGAATTATTATAGATTTTCTTACCTGTGTAGAAGGAGTGGTGAAGCTTCGGTTCTGCAAATTTTGTTGGATTACAATTCCCATCATAGCTCATCATTTGCCATAGTGGTGTGGGCTGATGGAGCATGTCCAAAGGAGAGCAACTAAAATGGTGAAGGGTCTAGAAAGCATGCTCTATGAGGAACGACTTAGGGAGCTGGGGATGTTCAGCTTGGAGAAGAAAAGGTTAAGAGGTGATATGATAGCCCTGTTTAAATATTTGAAGGGATGTCATATTGAGAAGGGAGCAAGCTTGTTTTCTGCTGCTCCAGAGACTAGGACCCGGAACAATGGATGCAAGGTGCAGGAAAAGAGATTCCACCTCAACATTAGGAGGAACTTCCTGACAGTAAGAGCTGTCTGACAGTGGAACAGAATGTAGTGGAATCTCCCTCCTTGGAAGTCTTTAAACAGAAGCTGGATGGCCATTTGTCGGGGATGCTTTGATTTGGATTTCCTGCGTGGCAGTGGGTTGGACTGGATGGCCCTTACAGTCTCTTCCAACTCTATTATTCTGTGATTCTATGATGGGAATTCAGAATTCCAAGAACTTTGGAAGGAGCCACACATCATTCATTCATACACTCTAAAGCAGGGGTAGGCAACCTTTTTGAGCCGGGGGCCGGGTTGCTGTCCCTCAGACAACTGGGGGGCCGAAGCCAAAAAATAAATAATTAAATATTTTTTTTTAATTAAATAAATAAATAAACCGGGACAAATGTAGGACAAAACTTTCAAATGGAGGACACTTTTTTTAAATGAAGGACACGTGAAAAAAATGCTGCTTTT
The DNA here is from genome assembly GCA_023333645.1 of Sceloporus occidentalis. Classification (NCBI taxonomy): domain Eukaryota; kingdom Metazoa; phylum Chordata; class Lepidosauria; order Squamata; family Phrynosomatidae; genus Sceloporus; species Sceloporus occidentalis. Next base: position 108,496,450 of record JALMGF010000002.1, on the reverse strand, counting down.
TTAAAAAAATGTTAATATAAATGCATGTTTCTGAGGTTTCTATAAACAATTGCCCCCCTTGTCTGCCGCTTGCCCCCCCTTGCCCACCTCCTCCTGATAGGCCAAAGGCCCCACGCCCTCATGCGAGAGGCCAAGGGCTCCGGCGGCAATCGGCGGCAGGACCGGGCTGGGGCCAGTCCCAAGGCCTTGCCGGGCCGCATCCGGCCCGCGGGCCGTAGTTTGCCTACCCCTGCTCTAAAGGCTCTACTGCTGTCAACATTATGCCAATCCTGGAACCTCATGCCTCCTTGTTGAGTTTTTAAATGTCACCTTCCCTTTGCTGTGCAGTTCTGTGTATTTAGAGTGTGAGACAGAAACTGTTCCTTTAGTGTTAGATGGCCTTACTTTCATTTATAAGGATATAGGCACATAGTCACCAGAATTTATTTTAAGTGATATTTGATGGTATAATTATTTTTACCCTCAGGTATGTTAGTGAGCATATATAAGGCCATAATAGTTGTAATAGTGTGCTACAACTCCATCCCTTATATGAATTAATATGCTGGCTATATCAATAACTTAATCATTTGGAACATTGTAATCTCCTAGCCATATACTGTGAGCTATCTGGTCCTTTATAAGCCCTACTCCACATTGGCTGTGCTCAATTCATTGTGTGACTTTAAAAAAGATTTAAGATGTAGGTGTATATTCTTGCAGTCAGTAACTCTCCATCGGCCCAGTACAACACAAAACTCTAGCGCTGTTTAGGTGTTTGAAACGTAGCTAAGAGTAACAATTTTTTTATGAATTGATTTAATTTGTTTAACTTGTGAGGGGGAGAGTACTTTAACCCGCCACCCCAGTGGAGGATTAATCTCCATAATCTCTATGGAAATTATCAAATGGGGAATGAAATGTCCTTGTTCCATCCTTTTCCCATTCTCATAGTACGATCGCGAGAAAATTTTCATACGACGTCACGCTTATCTGGACATTATCCCATCCAGAAAGCACAATTTACCACAATTGTGCGACAGACTTCCACACAACAACATGCATAATTGTCCTGTTATTGTCCTGTCATTGAAGCAGCATTGCCTAGCATTTTGCATTAACGGGAGTGTTAATGCAATGCTGCTTCAATGCTGGGACAATAGTGCTGCAGTCTGAAAGCCTTTTGCAGGATCACAGTCAAAGACGGGATAAGGACGGGGTAGTGATGATCTGAAGAGGAAAAATCAGGATTCCCTCTTGCATGGAGAACCTCCATGTATAGGGAAACGAGGTGTGAAGAATCCTTACAAATTTTCTCGTCTTTGAGAAATCTTTATCTTGATGCATTGCTCCCCATGTGAGTGACAGAATTGAAGAGGGAAGGACAGGTCCTCCCTTCCCATGTGTTTACTGTCAATGTGTCCCTTCATAGGGCTTAAGTTTTTTTCTGGAATCTACATGTCTTTTTCTAGATTTGCCATGTTGAGTCTGATTTCAGACATACAGTGGAAGCTTTTGTTGGATCTTTAACAAGAATAGACAATTCATTTCTCCATGTATCAGTGCAGAAACAGCTGAGAAAATACAACTGTGCTCACCAGTCTAGTTTTCTGTTGTGCTTTGATCTTGTTGACTTAACAGTGACTTCATTTCCTTGATGTCAAAAGTAGGAGGATGCTGATAATGCGAACAGACTTAGAAAAGTAGCTTTCTAATGTATTTGTACTAAATGCAGATAAATTATATTCTGAACTTGTATCAAAATGGTCAGTGTATGTCCTATTGCTGTCACAATTCATACTGAGTTCTCATAGCACAGTTGCTTGACACATACATTTAGCTGCAAAATGGAGTATTGTGATGGGTTTTGTACTACTGAAAACCAAGCACTTTTGAACAGGATGAATTAGGTCAAGAAACCATAAATGAAAGGTTGCCAATGTAAAAAGGAGTAGGTTACTTTACTATTAAGATCCTAAATCCAATGGTTAGTCCTGATTAGAGTAGGCCCATAGGCTCCATGTGAACTTGGTGAGTCCACACTTAAGTTTAATGAATTCAGTGGGTCTACTCTATCTTGTACTAACACTTAAATTTAGGCTAGTAGTTAATTGGTTTTAGGACTGTGGATATTGAGAGTATAAATAGGGACCTATGTTGCTACTACAACCTCTAGATACATTATGCACTTTGTATTAAATGGATAATTTTACTCTAAAAAAGACAACAATTCTCCATTCTACATTTACACCAAATTTTCCTTGGCTTAATAAATCTTTATGCTCTTTTAAATGTACTAAGGGTTGCTACAGTAATCTGGAATTAAAATAACATGTAAGTAGAATTTCAAGACCATTTGTATAAATTTGATCTCAAGAATATTCAATAGTACTTTCTCGTGGCTAAGTAGACAAAACCTTGAAGTTCTTGGGTACTATAATAGTTAACACCTGTTTCAACTTTCTGCTGTTAGTTTTGGATAGAATCTTTGCAGCCCCATATTGGCTGAAAATGAGAAGTGTATGAAATGCAATATTGCAAGATAACTATGGAAACCACAGGAGTAAATCTGAAAATATGAATTGTTTGACATATACGTTTGGAGTGAAATAGATACAGTTTTCAGCACACCTGTAGTTTATATAGAATAGACTGCTTTCTTAGGAATGGTCTGCTAGTCTTTACAAATAGTATAACAGAAAAATGCACAGTCTGTTAAACTAGAGACGTTAACAGGAGACTGTGTGTTTTAATAATGGGAGAAAAGGACTTGCTGTCATCAGATTAGGCCAGGGATCCTCAGTATTTTAATTTCTGTGATACATTCTGTTCAACTAAGCAAGAATCCAAAGGTACATTTTGTTACACAAATCAGCCTCTTCGGTGGTTTTCAGATTTTATCATAACTAGCATAGTCGAGTAGTGAAGCGTTATTGAAGTCGAGTAGTAAAGAGTTATTTCAGACTATTCAATGTTCCACATGTTACGGAAATCGAGAAAGAGATGCAGTACAAGAAGGGTCCAATGTTTCCATGCCTCAAAGGATAATGGCCATTTTCTTATGAGCAAAGTGCCTAGCAAAATTTGTAGTATTTCTAAATTAAAATATAGAAATATTTGCCAGAAAGCAAATAAAACTTACTGGGTTTGTTTGTTTGTTTGTTTGTTTGTTTGTTTTTTGCTGGGGGGCATGTACTGTAAAACCTGTTTTATGACTTTCCTTGGTTTAGTCAGGGCTGGCAGTTTGTTTGCTGTAAAGGGCATGAAACCAGTATAGAAAAGCTGTGGTTGTGATCTAATAAACATATATATCAGAGAAATAAATGTGCAGCATGGATAGCAAACCTCATAAATCATGTCTCTTTTGAGAATGGCATGAATAGTTCTTCTTGATTGTCATTACATTTCCTCAGAGTTATCTGTTGGGTCTGGTTTGGATGTTCAAAGGTCTTTTGCAGTATGGCCCATGAGAAGAAAGTAAAGATCACTCACTTGTGACCATTTGAGTTAGGCATTGCAAATAAAATTATGCATATCTACGTCAACTAGATACTGTCAGTAGTACAGATCTTGATGTGATGTTGGCTTCTGTCTATCTAAATTTGATAATTATCATTGTGTATAGCCTGTGGATAGGGACAGAATTCTTGAAGAAACTCATCATGTGTATAGAGTTTATCACACTAAGGAGATCCCGCTGAAAAATGGGATTTAAACTAGATTTGAATTTTTTTAAAAACCCCGCAAATGCAGGAAGTTTATCACACATAAGGACTGCCAAAGTGAAATAATGCAAAATTAAACTAGAAGCAAAGCAGAGAAAAATTGCAGCTTTTTACTTTCAGGAAGTTCTGAAAGTAAAAAGCTGCCATTTTTCTCTGCTTTGCCTCCGTTTTAACTTTGCATTATTTCACTTTAACAGCAACATCATGGGATAAACTTCCCATATTTGTGGGTTTTTTTAAATTTAAATCTACTTTAAATCCCATTTTTCAGCGGGATCTCCCTAGTGTGATAAACTCCTATATGAAGTCGAAGGCTTTTATGGCAGGCATCCATAGGTTTTTTGTGTGTTTTTCAGGCTATGTGGCCACATATCACCTTGTGTGTGTTTGGCTCTTTCCCTTCTTGGCTTCTGATGGGGGGAAGCACTAGCTAAGGAAGAAAAGAGTAGTAGAGAAATGACTCCTTGCAATGAAGTATGGTTTTTCTTATAAGAGGGTAATGAGTCCTCAAACAAAGGAAATCTCTCCTGGTTTTTGTCGGTAATGAATCCTCAAACAAACGAAATGTCTCCTGGTTTTCAACCATTTTCCAATATTCTGTTCTTAAACAAGATGCTGAATAATCTAGATGAATGAGATTATTTGGCTAGTTACAGGATAATATTACATTGCCTTCTTCATGAGAGACCTATATTAGGAAATAGACAGAGTGTGTATCCCTGTTCTACTTCATATGTTGTCAGCTTTCAGTACTATCAAGGCATATCTGTCTTGGGATGGGACATAGGGGCATTATTTTACTCTAGCAGCCATCCCTCTTGGTATGTCTTTTCCAGAAGGTTGTCCTGGGCATGCCTGTTTGATGCTGTGACTACTAGCCTGTGGTGTTCCTCGGGGCTCCATTTTGTTCCCATGTTATTTAACATACCATTAAAACAGCTGGAAGATGTTGTTGGGAGTTTTGGTTTAAAGTGATTGGATGAGGATGAAAAAGTTCTGTTTAATTAGTATTATAAATTGAAGTTTAATCCAAGCAAGATGTAACTGCTTCCAGCCATTTGAAAACCAAATCAATGTATTCAGTCTGTGCTAAGTGCGGTTACTGTATGCTTCTCTTCAAAATTTAAGCTTACAGTTTGGGTAATATTAAAGGGAAGGAAGAAAGGATGAAATTTCCACCATTGTTTTTATATCCACAGAGGGGAAAATAATTGAATTGAGTTTGTTACAAAACATACATAATTGTAAGTTCAACATTCTTGAATCCATATTTTAGTACCTGTACTGTTTTGAAAAAGAGAAAGTTCTTTTTAAAAATGAAAACACAGTTCAACATTTTACTGTAAAAAAGGCAGAATTTTGAATTGAAAATGGATGCAAAGTCTCATGCAAAATGGCCAGTCTTTTGATGATCCTCTGCTGAAACTGTCAGCCTACCATTTCTATTCCTTTCTGCCTTCTCTTCCTCCTCCTCCTCCTTAAAAATAGAGCTTTATGTTTATCATTAAATGTTTAGCTGCATTTTGAGTTGCCTCATATCTGTCCCACAAGGCAAAAACAAACCCGCCAAATCATTTTGTGATGAAATTGTGCAGACAGTCGGTTTGGCAATTTTTTCTCAAGACATAATTCCCAGTAAATATGGACCAAAGAACTCATTTCAATTTAGTCAATACTTAATGGTGAACAGTCTAGTACAGGTGAAGTTCTTCTGAAGAGATTCTCAGCTGCATTTTTTAAATCTTGCTAGTCAGCTAGATTTTTGGTTTTCATCTTTTATAGTGAGGATAGTAAACTTTGGAGAGCTTTGGGAGAGTTTGGGAAATTCTCAGGTACTCTGCTGTTCACAGTCTCAATAGCAGTGTTTAGAAAATTCAGATATTTATCCAATACTATGAAAGTTTGCTTATCCCCAATAAATCTTAAATGCTTGGAACTGGCAGTGGAACATAAGAGCTTTATTTTTAAAAAATAGCCCTGTATCCTTAGTATGTATAGCAGAGGTTTCAAGGTTAGTATAGTATTCACTGGACTTGTTTTTCTCGTGTGAAAAGCTAGATATTGCTTGCTTATCATTAGTATGATCAATAACTAAGAATGACAACCATGGCTTTTTAAATGAAGCATGTTGAATTATGTTTAATCTCAAACTGAAATATCAAAGGGAGCATTTAACAAATAAAAAGTCTGTGGCTGAATAAAGTCAGTAAGTTTTATGAGTGATAAGAAACTGATTACTTACAAATATGCAGACACACTTGGTTTATTCATTGAAGGAAGTTCAAAGGCTACATATAGTACTTTAGCTGTGATTAAATCTAGCCCTAGACTCAGACCCAGAGAACCACACAACTGATTCTTAGTGCACATGATAGTTTTATTGAACCAAATTTATTGAACAGACCCTCTCCCTAGTAAGCCATTGATGAGTGAACATTAATGAACAGGCATTAAAGGCAGATTGTCATATTGCAAGGTGATTGTGATTGTCTGTTCAAAATAATAATAGTACAATACCAGTGGACATGCCCAGGTGTTTAGCATTGCCTAAAGTATCTCTTTGACTCCCAACCCAGTGTTTGAGATGTTTAAAAAATGAGCAACAAAAAGTGTGGACTGCCTGGTCAACTCTTAATAGCGACGTAGTCAACTTGAGCCAACATGACATAGTTGTTTGAGTGTTGGACTATAGAATCATAGATTTGGAAGAGACCGCAAGGGTCATCCAGTCCAACCCCCTGCCCTTCAGGAAATCTAAATCAAAGCATCCCCGACAGATGGCCATCCAGCCTTTCAAATGTTGTGGGACTATCACATAGCATTCCTCAGCACTGGCTATCCTGGCTGGAGCCGCTGGGTAATTGGAATCACATCAAGACTATTTACACTTTAATTGCATTATTCTAATGCTATTTAGCAAGAACGATACAATGGCAAAATTGCAACACTTTCACACGGTGTTGCAATAATGGGGCATTAATGATTCACAGAGGTAAAATAACGCTTTTACATTCTGCATGTTGAAAGAAGAGCTTGTGATCAGAGAGAAAAATGTGTATTCTCTCACTGCTAAGGAATTCTCCTGTGACTCACAAGTGTGACACAGAATTCTGCCAAATGGCAAACTGGTGGACTGAGGGATTCAGTTTATTTCCAGAAGGTTTAATGATGTATTCTCAGTGGCATTATTGAAATATGATTGCCTTTCACACATTCACGATATCACTAATGAAGTGCTATTGGCAAGCCATTAACAGCTTTTTGTTGTTAATGAGAAGTTGCACTAACATAATAGTTTGATGATGGGACAAATACAATATGTGTACAAAGTCATGTGAAAATCTTCCTGCGAGCACACAAACATGGCAAGAGCATAGCACGTTTTTCCCATTTCTTATCCCTGTGCAATATCTTGTGCTCTTGATCCTGCAAAATGAAATTGATCTGAAAGTGCAGACTTCTTCCACTTAAATTACAAGTATTGAAATATGTGTTAAGCAACCAAAGTCTTGTTGTATATTGTCTCATCTTTCATTATTTGCATGAATTATGCACAATTCATATACACATATGCGAAAATAATTCCTTTGTAATGTCTCTTCCATTTTAGATAATACTGTTGTTGATCCCTGATTTTGCAAAGGAAATTTCAAACATAATGGATTGAAAGCATCATTGCAATCCTGATTAATAAATAGTGCCCTCTGTGCCTTTTGTGGGAGAGCTAGTTGATGATATTCCTTAATCTGAGATATGGAAGTACTTCAGGGACGATGCTGCACATTAGGAGGGGCATTATGTACATTTATTTAATTATGTCCTTTTTTATTTTCAGCTGCTGCAGAAGGAAAAGGCAAAAGTGGAGAAGACTTTTTCCAGAAGGTAAGAAATAGTGCACTCGTTACTGTCTGCACTAGTTATTATGGGTTAACTTTTGAAAGAATTGTGCCTGGAGTATGATCTGGGTGAGAGCCAGCATGGTGTAGTGAAGACCTGATTAACTTGACAGTAGGTAGGGGCCAAAATTAAAACAGGTTAAACTTCTTTGGGCTGCAGATAGGTTTTAATGAAATATTAATTGATACTATTAATTAGAATTAATTAATATTAATTCCATTCTCATCCTCCTCTGCCCAACCCTCTCCTCAGGAGAAAGGCAAGTGGTAGAGGAGCTTTGCCTGTCCTCCTCCTCCTGGACTTATCCTCAGGAGAAGGCCAAGTGATGGAGGAGTCTTGAGGGTTAAGCGTTTGCCCCTCTTCCTTCTCTGCTGCCCGGCCTTCTCAGAAGAAAGCCAAGCAAATGAGGAGCCTTGCAGGGTGAGCATTTGTCCTTCCTCCTCCTCCTCCCCCCCCCCCCATCCTTCACTTTGGGAGAAAGAGGGGCAGTGGAGATGCCTTGAGGGGCAAGTGTTTGCCCATGCTCCTGCTGCTCCTCCTCAGGGGAAAGCCAAAAAGTAGAGGAGCCTTGCAGAGTAAGCGTTCACCTGTCCTCTTCCTCTTCTTCTCTGCTCGTCCTTCTCAGGAAAAAAACAGGTGGCGGAGGAGCCTTATAGGGCAAGCATTTACTCTTCCTCCGCAGACCGCAGGGCACTCTCCTCAGGAGGAGGCCAAGCAGTGGAGGAGTCTTTAAGTTGTTCCACATCCTCACAGGCTGCCCAGAATGCTTTGGCAGGCAGCTTGCAGCCCCTGGACCATATGTTGTGCAGGCCTGATGTAGTGGCTAGGACTCTGAAAGTCCAGGATTCAAATCTTCATGATATCTGGGCCTCAGAGGAAGCCAATGGCAACCACACTGTGGACAAATCTTTCCAAGGTCATCTTATGTCAGAAATTACTTGGAGACACACAACAACAGTAGCAATGATCCAGTCAGTCAGTTTATAGTGCCTCCTTCTGTGCTGTACTAACAAGTGTTAGCTATGGTCCTACTGCCATTGTCTCTGAGAGGTCTTTTACCAGTATCCCCCACTCCCAAAAAATCTGCTGCTGCCGCCGCCACCCTATAACTGTTTGGCATGTCAGCACATTTAGGCTAGCTCCTCAGCAAAAGTCTGTCAGACATGGGGGACCCTATTGGCAGCACTGCTTCCATGAGCATAGTCTCTTGCCTCACAGGACCATGCAGTCCCACCACTGTGGAAAAGCAGTACCATTTGTGGTTAACATAGCAAGATTTAAATATTCATTAACTTTAAGCAGGTAACAGAAAATACAGACTTGCAGGAGCTTGCATTTTAATGGCATTTGAAAGTGTTTCTGATGAAATTTGGTGAGAAAATCCTTTGAAACACTTTAAACTGTTTTTAGACAGTGAGGTAGTTGCTCATGGCTTACTCATTGTCTTGTTTGTCCAGTTGCTTCCAATCTTTCTTTTTTCTTTTTTAATTCTCATGTGAAATTAAAAAAGCAAATTTTGTGAAAAGGGAAAACTATACAGAACTGGAAAGCAGTAGTAGGAAAAATTATCATGTGGATTCAGGCAACAATGATCATAGCATAACTCACCAGTTTTTCCAGACAGGAAACTTTTTCACAGCGAACACACACTTGGTGGGATTTGTGAAGAAATGAGGAAGAGATCTTTTGGCTACTATGCAATAAACAAATAAGTGGGTTATTATATTCAGCTTTGTCTGTCTTTCGGCATGAGTTTATGTGAGCCAGAGATGTAGAATCAGTGGAACTGTATGCACAGGCACAGGAGTAGATATAGACAACAAGTTTTGAGCATTCAGGAGCAACTTTTGAAAGTTCCCTGTCTGTTTCTCTGCCACTCTCTTATATTCTCATTCTCTCTCTCTCTCTCTCTCTCTCACACACACACACACACACACCATCCATCCCCAATTTTTTCTTTATGCTTTCCTTATTTCTCTTTCTCATGTTCCATCCTCACATATCACATCCATACTTGAGGGTGATTTTGTGGGTGTTTAACAGCTGGGATTGTTTTTAGGCATCTCAATAGATGCCTACTTTACAAAAGAAATAATATACTTCCTGCACAGATTCGCCAAATATTGCCAAATGCAGAAGGCTGGTATGGCTTTCCACACAGATACATGCCCCCTGTGAGTCATAGGGCACATATTGAGCATGGGATGTGACAAAGAGATTCCTCTGGGACAGCCATATGTGCTGGAAGAGGATTGTGCTCTGTGCTATAGCATTGCCACTGGTCACTTACTTTCTTTATTTGAATATTGAAGTAAACATAATAAACCACCAAACTATTATTTATTAGATTTATTACTTAAATGGATGCATACTAATTCTTTTCCCTTTCTGGGGTTGGATAGTTCTCCTCCATTAAAAGGATAAAGTCTTCATTACAAGACCATACAATGCAGAGACACAAAAGAAATCAAAAGCTGTTTTTAACTATGAGTATTTGTATGAATATGAGAAGATGGCTTGAGTACTCGAGAATAACTGCTCAGTCAGACTGTTTTACATTTTACACACAGTTGGGGCTGGGGCAGGGATTCACAAAAACCTGATGACTGTTTCTCCAAGATCTGTGTTGTGTTATACAACAGAGCCAGACTTTTTAATGGCTTCAGTTTAGAGAGTTTTAAAAAACTATTTGCATAGATTTTTCTAGCCAATTTCATGTGTCAGAATGTTGATTAAGTTTAATGTCCAAAACATGATTTAGTTACAATCCTTTGCATTTGTTTGATTTTATAGAACTTAAGCTACATAATATAATGTGCTGAAGTGACTGTAGTGGATGCCTTTGTGAATGCTAAGCAGGGGTGCTGCTTTGCAAGAGCCACTAATTACTCCTTTTGGAGTTAAGTTAAATGCAAATGTTATTAATGTAATGTACTGTGGCCAAATCGGTCTGCTAGAACTGTGAATTAGGTGATTTCCTGGATATGAGAATTGCAACCCAACACTGCCAGTTAAGCCTTGTTTATAACACTGCCCAAGCAGCTGTTTATAGCCTATGCTGTGCTTTGGCATCCAAAACACAAATGTAACATTCCTTGGAAGAAGATTTGGGAGTATGCCTATAGGAGGGCACACAATTCTTTTGACCATAAGGGGCCACATATGATACTGCTCATGGACATTATGTGCATTAGAGATCTGTGTGAGTGTGTACATGCACACATGCATACACCAGCAATCCTTTTTCCACACTGGGAGGGAATGGAGAGCCCACTCCCCCCTCTCTCTCTGACACACACACACCCCAGCAAGAAGAATGTGATCTGTATAAGATCCCTGAGGGAGGAAATAGAGATTTGGAGATTCTGTGTAAGTTATTTTTCCTTACTGCTAGCAACTGCAGGAGGAAACCAGTGTTTGTAAAACTGGTAGGAAACTAAGGGGGGAATTAACAGGGGAAGGAGAGGTATCAGCAAAATCCTGAACACATGCTTAAGGCCTTGTGCAGCCTTTAGACCATGGGTCATTCAAATCTAGGTTACATAATTGCATGCTTGCACCATATCACGTCTACCCACAGACTCTTTATGTTTAGACAAATTTACACCTGGCTATTCTCAACTGTAACAGAAATGAACCTCTTTCAGAAACCCAATTAAAAATGGAGTATTTTAATGAGGATTAACAGAAGCCCATCTGTAGCAAACAGACAGTGAGAGAATGTAGATGTGAGAGAGTAGGGAAGTTGTGGTCCCATGGACATTATTATGTCTGCAGCTGAACGCGAATCAAAGCCTTTTAGATGGCATCCCTTAGAGGAATGCCATCCTAATGTTTAGCATATTTTTTCTTGTTCATTTGCTAGTTGGATAGCTTCAGATGTAATGATTTCAGCTTTATAATGGTTTATTCATCCAGGAGTGAAATGCATGCCTGTTAGTGTCTAATGCTGTCCAGTAATTTGTGATGGTGCCCACAGCTACTTGAAATCTTTGGAACCATGGGTGACACTCTTAAAGCAGTGATAGAAATTATTCTCCTTTATAGGCTTACTACATCAGTCGTTGATATTTTGGGCAACATCTGACATATAACATGGCTTCTGCCCAGTGACTGATGGATGTGACCCTTTACCTGGGTTCTGTGCCACACTGAGTATGGCCATTTGAGGGGTAGGAGTACCTGGTGGATATTTAGCTTGCCTCAATCAAATCTTGGATTGTTACTCATTAAAAAGTAACATGTTGGCAGTGTTGCTTTTAAATTAATGAGATGTGTTACTTCAAGAGTGGCAGTGCAATAATACATTACAAATACATATGTTAATTAAAAATGAAAGAAATAAATTCAAATGTTTAATAAATATATTTTAGGAAATTGCCCCAAATTTTCCAAATGACCTTCCCATATCATTTCAGAAGTACTGAATAAATGTTATTTGGTACACTATTTTTTTAGAAACAATGTTAAAGTTAATTAAAGCATTATATGCTTATTGTCCCATCCCCAATAGTAGCAGGTACTGTCATACTTTCAATAATACATCCAAGCTATGATTGCAATTTCAAAATAACGTTGCACTTCATAAATTGTTGCTCATCAGTTAATTCTGTTAGTATCACCTTTGGCCTGGTTTTATGCATGCAAGCATACAAGTGTAGCACTCTGATTTGCAACTAAATGTGTGTACCACCGCCACTGTTTTTTGAGATGATATGCAAGATTTCTTGTGTGGTGGCTCTTCCACAGATATTGGGGGAAGTATTTATGAAGCTGCTGGTCAGTTCAATAGCACTCATGAGATACTGTGGCAATAATGCCATTCAAATACATGTAAAGAGCTTGTTTGTATAAAGAATGAACTTAAGTCTGTCTATCTGTTAATAATGGCTTGAATATGTAGAACAGCCATCACTCATCCTTACAAATGGAAGGCATAAATTTGATCATACTCTTCACTTTAGTGAATTAGGCTCCGATCCAGATATTATTGGACTAGAATTCCCAGCATCATTAATGTGCAATTCTGTGAGGGTTAATTTGGGAACCCAGCTGTTTTGTTGTTGTTGTTGTTTTGCAAAGTTTAGAGAGGCTGGAGCTCCAATTCCAGAGTGACAGGTATTGAGAGAGAATTAGTTAATGGGGAATGAACAAGTTGGAAAGAATATTGTATAGAGAAGGAGGGAAGGTGGGGCAAGAAGGTTAAATGGGGAAGGAGGGAAGTTAGAGTGAGAGAGCTAGGGTATAGCCACACTGCAGAATTAAAGCAGTTTGACACCACTGCAGTGAGTATCCTAAAGAGTTTGTAATTTGTAGTTTGGTGAGGTGTTCAGCCTAGTCTGTCAGAGAGCTCTGCTACCTCACAAAACTACAGTTCCAAAGACTCTATAGGTAGAGTCATCACAGTTAAAGTGGTGCTTTAGTTCTACAGTCTGACTACACCTGTAGATAGGGAATGAGGAAAGTTGAAGAGATAGAGGCTTAAGTTATGCAACGGTATGGATTATAATGATCAGGAAAAATAACAATGTACTCTGTAAACTTAATGTTTTTTGGTGATGTTTGAGGCCAGTCTAAGTTACCTTTCTTGTGTCAGTAAAATCTTTTTCTGTTTTGGTACCTCTTACCTGGATTGGAAGTGTTGTTTGGGATCTCTGCAGCTAGATCATAGTCACCTGATCCCAGGCCCCATTCACACTGGCCCAGTTAATGTGGGTGGAACTGGGTAGATCCAGATGCACCTCCCCTGAATCTCTCCATTAGCGAGTGCCCACTACGATTGAGGGGCATTTTAACCTGAATGCCTTATCGGGTTTAACTTGAGGGCGCCTGCTGTCAATCAAGCAATCGTCATAGGTGATGTTTGCAGGGGCATCGGAAGTGTGATTCCCCCCTCTTTTTTTTTAAAGAGCCAGGCACAAAATGCCCCAAAGTGCGCACGTCAAAATTTAAAACCTCTTTTTTCTATGTGTGTGTGTGGGGGGGGGGGCATTTGGGCCAGTGCAGGTTATGATCTGCCCCGGCCCCATTTTCAACCCCAAAATGCAAGTTAATGCATCCTGTATCCCCCACTCCTTGCCACCCCAGAATGCCTCTTAACATGTAATAATAATAATAATAATAAATTCCTCACCTCGGAAATGCCAGAAAAGGATGCGATTGCGTTGCATTCTTTTTTGCAATTAAAAGGCTGCCCCTGAATTCCTTAGAGACAGTAGCAAAAGTATGTATCATTTTTGCCAGTTGCCTAATTTACAAGAGGAACAAATGTAACATTCGAATTGTAGGATTGATTCGCAAAGGGAAAAAAGTGTAGCCCATTTGTAACATTTCCCCTTTGCTGGAAGCCAGCAAATAGAAGGGAAAGTGAACAAGCCATGTTCTATCCCTCTATATATCTGCCTCAGGGGAAAAAAACATGCACATATTTTGTCAAAAATAATTTTAAAAAATAAAAAAGGGGGATGGGAAGGTGCCTGATGGGAGCTCCATTCATGCCCTGCCTTTGACTTGACCTGAACTGACCCCTTTCGTCCTGCTACATTCTCTTCAGAGGAGCTTTGCCATTGCCTTCCACTGAGGCTAAGAGAGAGTGACCTGTCAGTTCCAACTGACCCATGGAATCAATTGGGAATAAAAGGGAAATGCAGCACAGGCATTCTGACTGTAGCACCCGCATATAACACCAATAATAATAATAATAATAATAATAATAATAATAATAATAATAATGGCTCTTAAGTTCCAGGAGAAAGAGGAAAGCAAGCACCCAAAAAATCATGCACATAAATTGTCAAAAGAGGCTGCTTCTGCTGCATCCATTTCCCTACATCCCCCAGCTTTGCCCCCACAGCCCTACTTCCCTGGGCAATCCTCCTCCTCCTCCTCCTCCTCCTCCTTCCTTCTGACCCTCACCTCCCTCTGCCCTGGCTCTTTCATCCTCCTCCTCCTGCTCCATTATAGGATGCCCTCCAGGCTCCCTTCTTCCCACGGCTCCTTCCTCCTCCTCCATCATCATCACTTTCTCCACTCCCCTCTGACAGCCCTTTGCAGCCCTCGTTACCCTGATTTCTCCTTTTATCCTCTTCATGCTTTGCATTCCCCTTTTTCCTTCGGCTCTTTCCTTCTCCCCCTCCCCTCCAATGAGGGGAGGGAATGCTCTGACCTCTGCTTGCCCTCTGACCTTAATCCCTCCCTGAATTTGCCCCAATCATGACTGAGGGCAAGTTCATATTTAGCGGAACCCGGGTCTTTTGAGAAAAGACGGTTTTTAGCCCGATTTTGGATACACCGGGGGTAAGGGGCATGGATTGTGACAGAATCGGGCCCAATATGAACTTCACATGGAAGAATCAATTTCAAAACTGGTGTAAAAGGTAATGTGAATCCCCCACAGTGAACCTACATAAACATACTTTACTTTTCAAACCAGTGGTCTGGGGATACCTTAAGACCTTGATTAGGATCTTGTGATTAAAATGGCTAAGGAAGGTGGCAAGTAAGCCAGGAATAGGTTTCTGAGGAACCACCCTAAAGAGGGGTATTGTGACAGTGCTTCAGTCCAAAGGTTGTTGGACTAGAGTTCTCAGGATCCCTAGCCAGCTTAGCTAATACAGTGGATCCTCCCTATACGCGGGTTTGCCATACGCGTATTTGAGCATACGCGCATGGCAAACCCGGAAGTTGTTCCTCTCCTCCCCTCCCCTCCCCCCTCCCACCTACCTACCTACCTACCTAAACTAACCTACCTTCCCTCCCTCCCTCCCTCCCTCCCTCCCTGTGTCGCCGCACCGCTGCTGTCGCCGCCGCCGCTGAAAGTGGCCCGGATGCAGCCTGGAGGTCTCTTGGCCTCCAGAAGCAGCACCCAGCCGTTTTGTGGCAGCGGAGGCCGAGGCTGTGAGGGAGAAGAGGCTTGGCCTCGTCCTCCTCGCGGCCTCGGTCTCCGCCACCGCAAAATGGCCGGCTGCTGCTCCTGGAGGCCAAGGGGCCTACAAGCTGCAGCCGGCTCTTGAAGAGAGGCGGCGACCAGGGAGGAGGAGGTCAGGCCCCGTTCTCCCTGGTCACCGCCATGGGGAAGAGCCGGCTGCAGCCTGGAGGACAAGGGGCCCTTGTCCTCCAAGCTGCAGCCGGCTCTTTAAGAGAGGTGGCGGCCAGGGAGGAGGAGGCCAGGTCCCGTTCTCCCTGGTCGCCGCCGCTCAGGAAGAGCCGGCTGCAGCCTGGAGGACAAGGGGCCCTTGTCCTCCAAGCTGCAGCCGGCTCTTCCTCAGCGGTGGCGACCAGGAGGACAAGGCCAGGCCCCTTTCTCCTGGTCTCCGCCGCCGAAGGAGAGCCGGCGGGGCCTGGAGGCCCCTTGTCCTCGAGGCTGCAGCCGGCTCTTCCTCAGCGGCGGCGACCAGGGAGAACGGGGCCTGGCCTCCTCCTCCCTGGTTGCTGCCTCTCTTAAAGAGCCGGCTGCAGCTTGGAGGACAAGGGCCCCTTGTCCTCCAGGCTGCAGCCGGCTCTTCCTGAGCGGCGGCGACCAGGGAGAACGGGGCCTGGCCTCCTCCTCCCTGGTCGCCGCCTCTCTTAAAGAGCCGGCTTCAGCTTGTAGGCCCCTTGGCCTCCAGGAGCAGCAGCCGGCCATTTTGCGGTGGCGGAGACCGAGGCCGCGAGGAGGACGAGGCCAAGCCTCTTCTCCCTCGCGGCCTCGGCCTCTGCCGCCACAAAACGGCTGGGTGCTGCTTCTGGAGGCCAAGAGACCTCCAGGCTGCATCCGGGCCACTTTCAGCGGCGGCGGCAACAGCAGCGGCGCGGCGACACAGGTAAGGAGGGAGGGAGGGAGGGAGGGAAGGTAGGATAGTTTAGGTAGGTAGGTAGGTAGGTGGGTGGGTGGGTGGGTGGGAGGGAGGGAGGGAGGGAGGGAGGGAGGTTAGGAAGGAGGGGAAAGAGGAAGGAGACTTTTCTGTCCAATGGCAGCGCACGTGCACGCGCGCCGCCATTGGACAGAATACTGCTTTGAGCATACGCGGATTTTGGTATACACGGGGGGGCGGGGGTCCGGAACGGATCCCCCGCGTATACCGAGGATCCACTGTAGTAAGAAATACTACAAGTTGCAAATCAGCAATACTTGGTGAGCTGCATGATTTCCATGTCTGTTTTACATGTTCACTGGGCAATATAATTGTTCTAGTCTGTATTCATGTCAAAATATGTGCCCACATGGATCCGCTAATGGCCCATCCACCATGTCATGCCAGTGGTGTCCATCTTCTTTGGAACTGTCACATGTTTAATGTAAAGCATTTTGTTAAATAATCGCATTGGACAGAGATCTTTATGCAGACTCCAGTTGGCATGGAAGGCAGCATTCATAGAGATGGTGACAGTTATGCTCCTTGGGCTCATATAAAGGGGGCATTCATCTGTGATGACTAACTCTTGAGACTGCTTAAAATGTTGGAAGTTGAAATATATACGTGCTTCCATCTCCAGTCCGTGGGCTGAAATACCACAGAAACCTGAGCGATTTTGCATTCTAACTTAATACCACTCAATTTCTTATTTCACATCTGGCTTTGGGAATTCTCAGCTATAGATACATGTCTTGGTAGAATTTCACTCGCTTGGAAATAGTCTTCCAGCTGCAATTTATTATCCCATGGCTGCTGAAACCCATACAAAGTAAAGTGTGCTGAGCCCTGGCTGACATTTCTCACTTTTTCCACATGGCATCCCACTCTGGAAATAGTGGCTTTAAGGAATTCTATTGATATAGGCAATAGAAATGAGCATCACCGTAGAGGTTTTTAGGAGTGTGTGTTTATTTTTCAAAGTTTCCTCTGTAAGGGACTAGCAAAGGATGCACCTGAAGTTTCTCTAACTTTAACCATAGACATATGTTCTTAGATCTACATTACTTTAAACTAGATTATTTCTTGCAGCTCTCTCCTGTATTCAGGTTACTAAGACATACTTTGTTTTGATTCAGAATCTGAGGCCCCCTTGACCATGACTGTGAGCATAATAACCAGCTGTATCAGTCAAGTTTATTGTTGTCCTGTTCCTGAGGATGTCTCCTGACTGGAACAATATGGGAATTCATGCAAAACTCAGCAAGGAACCGAGTGCATCCTTGCTGCAGTTTTGGATCAGTCACATCACATGCAGAAATGTAACAGAATTGCCCTTCCCGGCAGGAGGAAAGTTTAGAGCAGCGAATCATGCAGAGAAACAGCAATACACCTCCCTGGTGGGTGGATGATTTGGATTTAGAAGAGCCTGTATTAAGTTAACTTCTTGGAACAATCCTGCATTTCTCTTTTGCTGTGCTAATTGCTCCTTTAGCAATCTTGTTCTTGCAGTAAATAACCAGTTGTGATCCTGGAACATGTTTCAGGTGAATGTATGAAAAGTTCAATAAAAGGTATATTTTATATAGAATGAAGAATGTTTATACTGACACATAGCTACAGAATTTCCCCCCTAAAATAATATATTAAATTGCACTGTTAAGATAACTATCATCTCTCCTGCTGGCTCAGTGTACGTGTTTCATACTGTGTGAGTATAACACCAAGTTGGATTGTATTATGTTTTCAGTAGTGTGATCTGTGCAGCTTTCAGTATGAGACTCAGCTGAGATATATTTCTGCTTAACCGAGGCTAAGCAAAGATAAGCATCCCTTAATGAATTTGTGTGCTGCCAAATCAAGATAATGAACAATTTGTTACATTCATTGATTAATTTTAAAAAAATGAACAGAGCTTTAATTTTTTTGTGTGTTAGGAGATAAGGCATGGCTAATCCTGAATTAATCTTTAGAAATAAATGTGGAATCCCTGTGGTATCTGAACTAAGAAATCCTTCTCACTGATGAATTCTGGATCCTGATCATGTGCCATTCAACACAGTGTTGTTGAATTTCACATAACCTGCTTGTCTAAATCGACTTTAAACTTTAAAGGGCTCACCACTGGTTTAACTTGTAGTTGGTATGATATTTTAAATTACAGTAAGCATGTAAGCCTTTCTTGCTTTACAGAACTGCTTTCAGGGGAATAATATATGGTAATTCAATAATAGGGAGGCAGTGTGTTGTAGTGGTTTAGATGTTTAACTACGACTCTGGAGACCAGGGTTCGAATTCTTGGTCAGCTATGGAAACCAAGCTTAATCAACAAATCTTGGCAACAAAAACCTGTGATAGGTTTGTCTTAAGTTCCCCATAAGTCAGAAATGTCTAGAAGGCACACAGTAACAATAATTTAATAATGTTTTGAAGACAAATGATGCTGATTTATGTGGATCAGATCTAGAACTATACTCTGGCTGGCTGGGCAACATCTTGGGATTATTATGTACAATGTTTTGAATCCTTTGGAGAAAGGACAGGATCTACATGTAACAAATACATTTCAAAGGGGACTTTATAATTAATTTTTAATAAATTTGAGAGAAATCTGAGGGAAAATGTGGAGAGAAGGCCTTTGAAAGCACAAATGTAACTGGGAAGTTAATAGAGAAGAAGAAATTGGTTAAAATTTAACTTCTCCTTGACTTTTTATTAGATCACTGTTTTGGTAAAGTACATAACAAATTAGAAACTGATATACACTATGTAATAATTACCACTGAGGTTTCATTAAGCTTGTGTTCAGATAGCAAATGATGGCCTGTTACAGACTGCCAAAATAAAGCTGCTTCGAGTCTCTTTGGCGGTATGCTGTTTAAATGATGCATGGGTCCTAAGAGTCCGGAGGTCGCACCAAAGCCACACTCCATTCCTAAGCACTGGAGTGCAGCTTTGGTGCAGCTTCCGGATTGTTAGCACTCATACATCATTTAAATAGCATACCTCCAAAGAGACTCGAAGCAGCTTTATTTTGGCAGTCTGTAACAGGCCAATGTCTTGCAGAAAGGTTCAGAACAACCAGATATCAATCTTGCAGAGATTCAGAACCACTGCATAATTCTGTATCTGATAGTGGTAAAAGACAGAATATGTTTACATTGAGCATTTTTGTCCTTTTAACAGATTATGGAAGAAACTAACACCCAGATTGCTTGGCCATCTAAGCTGAAGATTGGGGCAAAATCAAAAAAAGGTAAATGTTTGTTTTGCTCTATAAAAATAAGGATACATTTTCATTACTGTCAAATGAAAAATCTCCAGCTGTAGCTAAAAGTAATCAAATATCTTGTAACTAAGGATTCTTTTGTCTTTTCTGGTTTGTTTTGGACTGTAACAGAATTTATAGCAGGGGTGGGCAAGTGTGGAAGACTAGGGGGCCATATTAGCCTTCCAGGAGACCTAGGAGGGCTGCACCTGCTCTGGCAAAAAAATGTTTATTATTTGGCCCCCAAACACCATTGGTGGGAGATTTGGGGTGTTTTGGTGTCTTCCTGAGTCCCTGGAGGGCATTTTGGGAGTTTTGAGGCAAATGTGGGTTTTGTTTTGTTTTAATGATTTGACTCCTGGAGATCAAGGAGGACTCATATTTTTGGAAATCCCCTCTATGCCCCTTAGAGATCATTGTTTGGGCATTAGGGAGCAAAAAACAATACTCCAAAATTTTTTGCTTGCAACCTCCCCCCCCCCCAAAACCCCCTTTGACTCCTGGGAGGCTCTGGTGGCCAAAAAATGGCCCTAGAGAAGGGAGCGCATGCAGGTTGCAGACCACACTTTACCCGCACTCGATTTATAGACTGTGCACATTCAGAGTTATTGGATATATATGTAGCCTGTTTGTAGACGAGTTTGTGTATAAACGTATTATGCACTTGTGTTATCAGTTTATGAAACCTGGTTACTAATTTTCTCAACTGGTAATGTTTTTTTAAAAAAAGGATTGACAGAGTTAAACACATTTGCCTAAATCCATTTGCTAATCCTCGATATAGTAGACCCATTAAATCACCAGAATTTACACAAGTGATGGAAGAAGAAATTGGTTAAAATATAACTTCTCCTTGACTTTATATTGGATACATATTTAAGTAAACAGCACGAAATAAATGTGCCTGTTCTAGTTGAGTCTTACATTTAGGCCGTTATGCATGCTGAATTTAAAGAGTTTGCCCTTCTGGTAATACAGCAAAGTTAACATCCTATGGTCTTAATATTGCAATCAAACATTATAATCATCCATTTTGTTTAGATGACACAACCCAACAAAGCTCTTAATGATACAAAGCAGGATTTGTGGATTATGTTTAAAGAGAAATATGGTACTGCTGCTGATGCTTACTGAATCAAATTCATGTTATAAGGAATTTTGTAGCCATATTTGGACAGTGTTTTTCAAGGACATGAAATCAGCCTACTAAATTCAGATGTATAATTCTGTGGCTTGAGTGGTTTTTTCAGTATCAAGTTGTATGGTTTTGAATGAAATACTGTATAAACCAATTCTATAGCTTCTGGAAATGTATCATATCGACAGAACATATGGTTCTCCTTCCCTATTAGAGATCCCTTCACATGACTTTACATAAAGGAAGGTGAAAGAAAATAAAAGACTATTCCAGTTTATGTTCTTCATCTTCAGACACAGATTTTTTTCATTACAGTCCGCCCTTCTTATACACGGATTTTTTATACACTGATTCAAGCATACACGGTTTGAAAATGTTCCAAAAAAGTATAAATTTACCTTGATTTTCCATTTTTTATAAGGGACACCATTTTGCTATGTCATTATATTTAATGGGACTTGAGCATACACGGATTTTGTTATACACGGGGGATCTTGGAACCAAACCCCAGCGTATAACAAGGGTCCACTGTAATGTTTTCAGTAAATATCACGTTAGAAATGAATGAGCATATAGTTCCATGTATTTATGCAGTAGATGTGCCATCAGTTGCAGTGTATGTGTTGCGTGCCTTCAAGTCGTTTCTGACTTATGGTGACCCTAAGGCACTTTCTGTTTCAAAACAGGTCTTACATTTGAGGCCTAAATTGGCCCAGAGTGGACTCATAATGTGATAGAAATCCTCCCTCCTCTTTAGAGGGTGCTTGAGGTTAAAAAAGAAATTGGAAATTTTTATAAAAGATTTGACCCAGGGGGAAAAAGGAATAATATTACAAATTACTTCCTTAATGGCAGCTCTCAAAATGGATAATAACATAGGGGGAAAGTCTAGTTCATCATTCGAAAAAATGATTGCCATATGTAGAGACTTACACTTGGACTTTATAATGTATAAAGATGGGACCATTTGGGCCACTTGGCATGTGTTCCAAAACATCAGTGGCACAATTTAAAAGGCTCTGATCCCTGCTCAGGCATGGAAACATTCAAGTCACACTCTCTCAGCCTCAGAGGGAGGCAAAGGCAAACCCCCTCTGAACAAATCTTGCCAAGACAACCCTGGGATAGAGTCACCATAAATCAGAAATGACCTAGAGACACAACAACAACACTAACACCCATCCATCAGATCTCATACTGTGAGGGCACCTGGATCAAGGCTTCAGATGTTGACCAGGTGTATCAGTGTGTGTATGCTAGTGATTTAAGACTTAAAAAGTGAGCTTAAATTGAATCCCACATTTAAAACATCACCAGTACACATTGTGAGGACTGGGACTATGTGCATTTTAGACCAGTTGGTGATTTGACATAGCTCCAAAAATCCTCATTGTTAAAATAGTCTAATGTAGAAGTTACCTGTGCATGATTGACTAGATCCTTCCCCCCTTAATCATTTTGCACTCGATTTTTATATCTTGGGAAGAAGGTATTGGCAACTAGTTAAATTTGGAAGTGAATGGACATTTTTGTAATCATTTTAATATCTGTAATGTGTTATAAATTATTGGACCTAATTGCAATTTTTATAGCAACCATATGTGTATGCCTAACTGAAGTGAATGAAATTTATCAGCGGGGAGGCTAAAGTTGTGGCATAGTAGATATGTTCACATGATTATAATTGATGTATTAAATATGTGAAATAACTTTACAGTCAGGAATTTCTCACAGAAAATGTAAAAAAGCAAAGCAGTCCTTTTTCCCCTAATTATGTTGTTATAATTCATTTGTTACCTATCAGGGTATGGCAGACCTTTTGACTCAGTTACTTCCTAGCTTTCCAAATGCTGCATGTGCACATGGATTTTATTTGTGTACAACTATTCTCTCAATCTATGTGCACCATCGTCGTAAAGCACTGGGGCTGCATGAACCCCACAGGCTTCCTTGGAGGACCACATTCCCACTATACCTGCTCCTACTAAAATAAAGAAACAAATAACCACAACCCCCATGGGGGACATGGGAACATTCCCAGCATGTCTTTAGCCTTTCCTGGCCCCTTAGAGTGCTTTTTTAGACTTTTGAAACAACACATTTGAAAATTGTTGCAAAAATTTGTTTTGACACGAGGGGTCTGGTGGGGGGGGGGCAAGCATGATGAAAATGGCCTCCACACCTCCTATATGTTATTTTGAGCTATTGTGATGCAAAACACTTTTTATTTCCCCTCCCAAAAATTGGTCTCCTGGGAGCAACATACATAGCCCCCATGCAGCCCACAGGCCATAACTTCCCCATCCTTGTTGCAAAGAGATGCTCTTGGTTTTTTGACTAATTTCTTGTTTTCTGTCTGAAAAACTGGCACAACAACAGGTGCCTATAATAGGTTGGCAGATAAGATCTAAAATGAACAATTTTAGTGGGGAGGGCAATAATAGGTTGGTTCGTCATAAAATATTATGTGTGGCTAATCTTTACTTTTAAATATGGACCCTTCTTCTGCATCTTGGTTTCTAAGAGCCAAAAATTGTTGTTCACCTTGGGGACAAGCTTTCACAAAACTCCATTATGTAAAATAAAACCTTCCAAAGAATTTGGCATCTCAAACACATTTCAGATTTTTTAAAGAAAACGGCTGGATGAACTTATGCAAAAAAGAAAAGGGGTTTTTTTTACATAACACTGAACCACACTGTAAATATGTGAAAGCATGATGATGTTGTAACTTACCGTAGTCTTTGCAGCAGTTTTATTTATTTTAAAAAATATGTGGAAACAGAACAAAAACAGTGAGTCATGCTGTTATGAAAAGTAGTTTCATGTAAAAATGTGTTATTGAATGTGGATAGAAATCGGGGGTGTAATACTTTTATATCAGAGGGCAACATGGATCATCCCTCACCACACCAAGCCATGCCTCCAACGTAGTTTTTACATTGTCAGATCCAGTCAGATAATAATTTCCTTTATGGAAAACAGATCAGCTTTGTTAAGAAGACTTATTTATTTCCACATCTTTGCAGTCAACTTCCCCCACCTTTTTTTTCTCTCCCCCTTTTCTTTTCTTTCTTCAGATATTTACAGATTAAACAGATTCACATCCTTTTCGGGTTTAGTTCTAGGTTCTTGGCACTGAAAAATCTCTCTGGGGGAAAATATATGGGACAGGGTAGATGGGCATTTTAGAAGTAGCTCTTTCTGCCCTTGAAAGGGTCATGAAATCTGGCCACCCCCCCTCCTCCGCTTTCTGTCTAAATCACCTATGATGAAAATCCACAAGTGCTTCTCACCTGCCCAAATTTAATCTCACAGGTTTAGGAATAGTGTAGAAATAGCTTGTATAAGCTAAGGCTAAACATTTAAGCATGTCAAGGAAAAAAATACTGGTTTAGTTGTGAGGTTCCCCCCTCCTCTTCCTTACAATAAATATCCTTCGAGCCACAAATTAATCATTTCTGTCTCCTTTGAGTCTGAAATATGACTTTGAATTTCAACTATTCATTTATTTTGGCTTTGACTTCATCTATTGTTTCCTGTGTTATATTAAGCACTTATTAAAGTCCAACATCATGCTCTACAAATGGTTTCATATTTCACTGTTGGCTGCTGAAGAGGTAGTTGTGGATGCTCTTCTTCACTTCACTGTTGATGAATTGGACTAGTTTATTACCTGACTGAAATTTAAATCTATCTGATGTCTGGCCAATGGCCTAAAGTTAATGGGCCATTTTAAAATCATTGTTATTATTATGTTTTATTTATATAGCGCTGTAGACTTGCACAGTGTTGTACATACAAACAATAAAATAGATACGAGTAAACCTGCCCATGGCGTACAGTCTAAGAAATAGTAGCATAATACATATAAATAATACATAACAATACAGGAAAGGGTTCAATAAAACAGCAACAAATTAAAAACGTCAAATAGCAAATAATTGTCACACAATGCCTGGGAATGCTTCTCTGAACAGGATGGCCTTCAACTCAGTTTTGAAACTGGTTAAAGAAGTGATGAGCCATGTTTGTGGGGGAAGGAGGTTCCAGGAGTGAAGGGCAGCAAGTGAAAAGGGATGAATCCGGGATGAGACAGTGAAAATCCTAGGTTGAGACACCAGACCTTGACTACTAGAACAGAGGGCCCAAGCAGGAAGGTGAGGAGAAAGAAGGGTAGATAAATAAGGAGGGGCCAGCCCATGTCGGGCTTTAAAAGTCAACAGCAGGAGCTTATACTGAGTATGGAAATGGAGGGGGGCAGTGAAGGGATGACAACAAAGGAGAGATATGGTTGGAGCGGTGGGTGGATGTAATAATGCATGCAGCTGAATGCTGGACAGAAATTAAAGGATGGAGGTGAGAAAGAGGAAGCCCAGCCAGAAGGATGTTACAGAAATTACATAACTCTGTAAGCAAACATGTTACATATACTGTATAAATGATACTCATCTCTTCTCTGGCCCACCTCATTGCTATAGTCCTTAATGACAAACGGGAAGACAGTCTTGCTACCAATGATAATCTCAATTGTCAAGCTTTTGAGCAATGTACCTTCAGTTCAACTTGTTGTTGTTAACTGCTCTTGAATCAATCTGATGATCCTGTGAGTGAGACATCTCCAAGACTCGCTGTCCTCAACCTCTCTGCCCAGGTACTGCAGTTTCAGGCCCATAGTCTCCCTGACCGAGCCCATCTGGCATATGGTCTTCCTCTGTACTTTTCTTTGCATCATATTCTTTTCTAATGATTCATGCCTTCTCATGATTTGACCACAGTACGTCAGCCTCAGTCAGGTAACCTTGGCTTCTAGGGAGAGTTTGGACTTGATCTGTTCTAGAAGACATTTATTTGTCGTCTTGGATGTCCATGGGATCCTCAGCAGTCTTCTCCAACACCACATTTCAAATGGGTTGATTTCCTTTCTATTGGGTTTTTCACTGTCCAACTTGCACATCCATACATAGTGATTGGGATTACTATGGCTTGGATGATCCTCACTTTAATGTTTAGAGTTGTATTTTGGCTCTTTAGGATCTTGTTCAATTCTTTCATAGCTGCTGTTCCTAATCCTAGTCATCTTCTAATTTCTTGACTGCATTCTCTGTTCTGATCAATTTTTGATCCCAGGTATGGGGGACTCTCTGACTAATTCAGTTTTCTCGCTGTCTAGGATGAATTCTTGTTGATCTTCCATGGTCATTGTTTTTGTTTTCTTAATGTTCAGCATTAAGTTGATCTGGGCACTTTATTCTTTAACCTTCTTCATTAATTTTTCCAGGTCCTTGTTGTTTTCTATTAGTAATATTGTGTCATGTGCACGTCTTAGGTTGCTTTTCTACTTTGTCATTGATACGGTCAGCTGACTAATCAATAAAATTTGTAGTCTCAGTTTGCTATGTTCTTTCCTCTGATCTTCAGTCCCCTTGTCTCTGAGTCTAGGCCTGCTTTTTGTACTATATTTTCTACAAACAGATTGAATAAATGGGGTAATAGGATGCAGCTTTGCCTGGTTCCTTTGCTGATTTGGGAACCATCCTGTTTCTGCATATTCAGTTCTGATGGCAGCCTCTGTCCTGAGTACAAGTTACACATTACAACTATCAAATGTAGTGGCACTCACATTTCTTTGAGAGCATCACATAGCTTTCTGTAATCTATGCAGTCAAAAAGTTTGCTCTAGTTCATAAAGCACATGCAGATTTTCTTCTGGAGTTCCCTGACGTGCTCCATTATCCATTGTATATTTGTTGTGTGATCTCTAGTACCTCTTCCTTTTCTGAGACCAACTTGTACCTCTGGAATTTCTCTCTTCATGTATGGCAGGAGTCGTCGATGCAAAATTTAGAGCATGATTTTACTTGCATGGGAAATAGTGCAACGATTCTGTAGTTATTGCAATCTTTTGTGTCTCATTTTTGTATGGAAGGGAATGTCTTCCAGTGTGTTTTCCATATTTGTTGGCATATTTTAATTAGAACTGTATTTTAGTTAGAACTAACTCTGTGGATTCTAGCAGTTTATCGCTATGTCACCTTTTTCTGGTAATTTATTCTTAGCAATTGCTTTGAGTGTGGTTTTGTGTGTGTGTGCAGGAAATAGCATATCCTTCATAACACACACACACACACACACACCCCACTTGCAAATTTGTTGCAGAGTAATTCTCAAAAAGCAAATAGTCTTTGAAAACTGTGATGATTTTGAAAACTCCAAGCAGGCAGAAGATTGCTAAAATTTCTTGATTTCATTCAAGAACAGTGTCAGTAAAGAATTTCTTTCCTGCTGTTTATATAGCATGAGCAGACATGGTTAAATCCAATTTTAGCCACATCTAGAGTGGATTGATTGAAATAAATGGAGCTTGCTAGTCATGAAGTGTCAGTGGTTTCAGTGGATCTGCTACAGTTAGGATTAGCTATAGATTTAGCCATTACCTGTGTGATGGAAGAAGTCCATACGGCAAATACCTGTCAAGAGATATTGTGTACCTGTTGCCTAATGGAAATCTTGGATAGAAATTGCTATGGAACATACCTAACACACATACGCCCTTGCAAACATATGTGCCACATGTACATGTGCCCTGGAAAAATTGGTACTGCTTGTGCGAACTGGGTACAGTGACCCTCTGTGAAACATACTTGCTTTCTTTTGTTTAGTATATTTTTAGGTTATATTTCAGTATAAAACCTCCCAGGTTGGCTCAGTTTAAAATAGTAAAAATAGCAAATACAATAACAATGTAATATTAAAAGCGGCAGAAGCAACAGAATGTAACAATTCAGTGAAATCCATGAAGAAGTTTTAAAAAGCGATAAAACTAGTAAAAATCTGGACAAATGTTAAGTGCTTGCCTGATGGTCACATTTGGTATTAGGTAATGTTCTCTAGCAAAACCACGCGGTAAAGTGGAAGACAGTAGGAAAAGAGGGAAGCCACACTCCAAATAGATTATGTAGCTGAATCAAGACCCTGAACTTGCAAGATCTGAGTAGGGCAGTTGATAACCAGGGGTCTTGGAGGTCTCTCATTCATAGGTTTGGTGTAAGTCAGAGTTGACATGATGGCAAATAGCAACAACAATGTAGAAGACTGTTCTACATGCAGGATAACACAGCTGAAGAAGATTTATCTCCAGTCATTACTTGAGACTATTGGGGGGGGGGGGGGGGGGACAGCATTTGTTTAGCAGCATGCTTTAGAAGGCATGTTTTCCACTACCTAATTCGCATGTCTTTTGAGAGAGCAGGAAGGACTTTCTAGCAACAAAACATAGTTTGAATTGTGGGAGCTGCAGTCCAAAAAATAATCCAAGCTGCAGAGATAAATGTCACTTAAGATTACTAGACATCTTGACATTGTCACGTAATGAGCGCACGGCAATGTACCGATTTTGAGATAGAATTCCAAGCTTATGGTGGGACCTTTTTTGTTCGCCACATGAAATGGAAGCTTGTAGTAAGATAACATCGCATGACCTCAATAAGTAAGTTTTGAATTGCCATGCATCTGAGATGATCTCATTATTCTGTGTTTATGAATGTTTCTTATCCCCCCTTTGTTTCAGGCTGTATACTTTCCAAGTCCCTTTAAAAGGAAAAGGCATTGCTTACCGCTCTAACCAGAAATGAAATAAAACAAGGAGACGGCAGCTGTGAAAACAGCCTAAATTGCGTGGTTGCTGTCTTATCTCTTCATGCTTGTACTGAATGCTTACCGTGTGTCTCCTTGTTTCCATAGCTACCTGCTAAGCAGTTGTGTCCTCTTGTTTGGTATGCTCTAGTGTCCGTCAGTCATTGCCACCATTGGAAGGAGAAATCAAGATCACTTGCTTTGTTGAGGCCTGTCTTATTTGTCAGTAGCATTTTATGTAAAGTACTTTTTGGAGGGTTTGGTTCCCAAGATATAAAGTGTAGGTCTGGTGTTGGGTTTTTTCCTTTTTCTTTCATAGTTCACTAAGGCGTGTATGTGTAAATCTTGGCATTTTAATGTTTCCTCAGTGGTCCCCATGACGACTGAACTGCTCATAGATATTCTGTCAAGTTTTGCTGTGGGATCAAGTAGCATTCCTTCATGGTTCCCTTCTGGACTTCCATTTGCCCAAAGAAGCAACAGGGAGGGGGAAGTGAAAGAAATGTGTTCCAGTTGACAGAAACCACCAAGAGAGCCAGGAAAGGCTTGAAAGGTGTGAAGCATTGTGGCTCGGCATGGGAAGCCCCCTTAGACGAATATATTTAAAGGCACTTTTAAAATGAATTTAGTATCTGCCCTACAGCTGAGTGTGATCGTATGTCAGTGTTGTTTTGGATTTAGGTCTTCAAGATTGCTGTTTTGTACACTGTTGTCAGAGTTCAAACTATTTTTGATGTATGCATACAGTGCTCACAAACACCATTGCATTTTTGTGTTAAATACCCAAATGCAACATGGAAGACTCCCAGCAGACTGCCAAACCCAACTTCTACTGTAAATGCTTCCTAAATTGCCTCGTTTTAATATTGCTTTCTAAATTTCAGCAGAAAGGGGTACATAATAAACGAGCCTTTAATTATGAGAATTTGCAACCCCCCCCCCCCCCCCCAGGCCTTGTTTTAAACAAATGCAAACATTTTAATTAAAAATCCTTATAGTTCTATTATGCCTGTCTGGCTGAATGCCTATAGGATGAGCTACCCTGGTGAAGAGAGCCAAAAAGTGGAACTAAATCCATAGTCCCAAGCAAGATGATCACAAGCAGATGTCTCGTTGTTTGAGAATGAGTCATTATTTTTTCTATAAACAGGATTCACCAGATCTGACATAACCTGCCTTTCTTTTCTTTTTGCATATTGGTTAAGTGTGACTTGGCCAGTAAGAAAAGTTACTGGAGCATAACAGTTTGTACCCAGCCTTAGGTAGTGGGGGTGAAAATTAGGCCTAGCCCATGAGTAGCTGCACTAGTATGTGGAAGGGAAAATATTGATAGGGCATGTAGACAAAGCATGGCATTTTGTGGACGTGGGGGAAAAATAATGAAAAGGAGCAAGACCTATTTGGAGAAGACCATGAAAAGCAAGGTATGTCATAGAAACAAACTTTGGAGGAGAATTTAGAAGCATTGCATGTTGGAATATGAATTCCCAGCCAATATGACAATACTGTAGCAATGTTGGATGAGGAATTCTAGGAGCTGTAGTAATCTTTTACTGTTCAGTAACCCAGTACGCCATCAAGGTAGGATTGGGAAAATCTGCCAGTTTAAATTTCAAAAAAATTAAACTTAAAGTTCTTTATGTCCCATATACAAATAACATTCTGAATTTACTGAAAACTATACAAATATCTGAAAATTATCTGAAAGAAAATTCTTACCCATTTAAATGGATTAGGTAGGCATTGAAAACAGCATACTGGAAATGCACCCGCTTCTGCTTCATTGCTGTACCTCAGCAGCGCACTTCTGCATCTTATTGCTGCAGCTGCATTTTTCTCTTTTCACCGCTAGCATGGTTGAATACACAGGTATTTGAAATCAACATCTGTAGAGTTAAGGAGTCAGAGGTGTGGGCCTCTGTGTGTCACTCTTTGCAGGTTTAGTTTCTCTCACAATGGGATTTTGTTGATCTAAAATTATTATCTTCCATAATATGAAGACGTTTGTGAAGTTCAGTAAATTTTTACCACAAATGAGCAGGAATAGCAATGTAATCTATCCATCCCTACATCACGCATGCTCCTCTGACACAATTGGGAATGCCTCTTAAAGTTATCCTTGTTATCCACTCTTTGAGATTTCTTCACATTGTCCAGCAGTCTTGTCTCAAGACTGTTGCAAGCTGAGATAATTATTTATTGGCATTCTTTGGAGGAATAAAGGAAGAAAAGTGAAGGAGAACAGTTGTCTACGTCTGGTTGGAAGTAGGTCTCATTGAGAATTCGTCAGGGCTTACTTCCAGGAATGCATACATAGGATTGCATCCTCAGCCTGTTATTACAATGCTAAACGTTTTCTGTGGCTACTCCAGGGTCCCTAAATCCTATCAGATTTCCTAGGGATAGACGTATCATCCGGTACAATTCTTTGAGTATTTGTAGAAAACAGTAATCCATGTTTGGCAACACCACCTGTAGTATATCACCTGTAGATTACTGTTAATTGTGAAAACACACACACACAACAACAACAACAACAACAACAATAATAATCTACGCTGTCAAATTTTGTATTCCCCAAAGATTTCAGAGAGATATTTTAATACAGTAAATTTGCTAGTTAGGTTGGGACATCTAAAGGCCAACTGTTTTTCATAGTGAATTCTTTATTTTCCCCACTCGCAAAGCCACATACTTTAGACAACTATTTTAAATTGCCTCTATATCTCAAAATTCAATTGATTCAATCTGCCTTCAGTAATCACAATTTAACACAGCATAGCAGGAAAGGCTTCACCGGCATTTGGACACAGTGTAGGGATTAATCAGAACACACTCCCAAATGAGTCTCATTGTTGGAACAGTTGTTGCCAGTTCTGTTTCAATTAATTAATGTTGATTAGTCAGCACTTCATTTGAGTCTTTAATAGCTCCTAGAAGTGCTGTACTCATATCAATAGTGTGGAGTCTCTGGTGGGAATTTCTTGCAGCAACATATGTGCACAAGAGAGCTCCAAACTGTGATTTTATATTCATAAGAGGTTGCTGCCAAAATATTACATGTGCACTAGAAGCATATACGTATACATTTACTCATCCCTCTCCTTTCTCTGTGTATTATGAAAAATAAGATCCCAACAAAGCCATGCAGCTCTGATTTCTCAGGTGTCTGCTTACCTTAGCTTCTCATCCACCCTTTTTTCAACTTGCTTCTAATTACTAGGGAAAGTTAGCTATAAGAGAATCTTTGAAATTCTTATAGGAAGCTTATGGATTTCCCTCCTAGAGTTCCATCAGTCATTGTCAGAAGCACTGCAAAACTCTGCTTATTTGATCTGGAGTCATAGAATCATAGAGTTGGAAGAGACCGCAAGGGCCATCCAGTCCAACCCCCTTCCATGCAGGAAATCTCAATCAAAGCATTCCCCAACAGATGGCCATCCAGCCACTGTTTAAAGACCTCTAAGGAAGGAGTGTGTTCCACTGTCGAACAGCCCTTACTGTCAAGAAGTTCCTCCTAATGTTGAGGTGGAATCTCTTTTCCTGCAGCTTGCATCCATTGCTCTGGGTCCTAGTCTCTGGAGCAGCAAAAAACAAGTTAGCTTCCTCCTCAATATGACATCCCTTCAAGTGTTTAAACAGGGCTATCATATCACCTCTTAACCTTCTCTTCTCCAGGCTAAACATCCCCATCTTCCTAAGATTCAACAGCCAAGATTAGGTTACTAATTTGTGCATTGTGTTTTGTAGGTTGATTCTCTTATTTACAATTGTGAAGATTGAATCTTCCTTATCTGGAATTCCAAAATCCAAAATAATCCAGAAACCAAAACTTTTTTCATGGGTGGCTGACATAATGAGACCTTTGCTTTATGATGGTTCAGTGTACAAAAACTTTGTTTCATGCACGACATTATTTTAAAAATATTGTATAAATTTACCTGGAGGCTATGTGTATAAGGTCTGTATGAAACATAAAGGAATTTTGAATTTAGACTTGGGTCCCATTTCCAAGATACCTCATTATGTAAATATATGCAACTACAGGTATTCCAAACTCTAAAAGAAATTCAAAATCCCAAACATTTCTGGTCTCAAGCATTTTGGATAAGAGAGACTCAGCCTATATATACTTGTTACCCATTATGAGGCCGTAGGAAGAGATTCATCCAAATAAAGTAAACAAAATGACACAGCTGAAATATTTTAAGGATATTGGCCTGTGAGATCTATGTTAAGCTATCCAAAGCACTCTCTTCTGTCTAAGCACTTGGGCCGTTGTGGTCTTTTCAGATTTTTTGTACTTACTCTCATAAAGGTTTTTCCTTTGACAGGGTTGTCAAGTTGTGTCAGACTGTAGGGGGCGGTGCTCATCTCTGTTAGTAAGTCAAAGAGCCAGCATTGTCAAAAACAACTTTTGTGATCATATGGCCAGCCAGACTGCACAGAACCCTGTTACCTTTCCACTGAAGTGGTACCTATTTATCTACTTGCAAGTTTACATCTTTTTGAACTGCTTGGTTGGCAGAAGCTGGGACTAGTGACAGGAGCTCACTCCATCATGCAGCACTTGGGCCTTGAAGTGCCAGTCTGCTGATCTTGTAGTCACCAGAGTCAGCATCTTAACTGTGGATCCACCGCGTGTCAGGGTAATGAAGATAAATTGCACAAAAAATTAACATGCATTTAGAGTAAATGTATCTTAAATCATACAAGACAATAAAATACAGAACAGGAATGATGGGGGGGGGAGGGATCAAAACTGGGGGACAGCTTAGAACTCGCAATCCTGATACAATAAAAATGCTTTGAAAACTCTTCTAAATGAGCCAGTGGAACATATCTAATGGTTCTCCCTTGAGAGGGTGTTCTATGAAGAGAGAGGAATAGCACTCAAAAGTCCTTGTTCTAGTGCTGTACTAATATAGTCTTAGGCATCTTCATGACCTGAAAAAAGGATGTATAAGTATATCTCTGTTCATGTGGGGAATCACATATAGAAGATGCTCTCCCAAATATCACTGTATTAGCACTGCCTATATAGGCTTGTAGCAAAATAGGGTCAGTACCTCTTCTGCCAAAGCTGCTTGGGTAGCTGGAACAGAAAAGATTTTACTAATTTGAAAGGAACCAGCATGCCCTTTCTTTTCCAGTGATGACAGGAGGAAATTGCTATTAATGCCCTAGACTGTAGTATCTATGAAAGCATATCATAAAAATGTGGAAGAGGTATGTGTTTTCAGTGCTTGCCACACTTCTGGGGAAAAAAGTATTTAACGTGTCAAGTTCCAAAACAGCATATGAGTTTTTCCAGTAGTCTGACAGTTTTAGCCTATTGTTGGTAAGTTGTAAGTTCTAGGAGTTTTTTAATTAGTATAACTGAGGGTCTTTGGTTGGCTGACTATTTTTAATTTTTTGTGGGTTTTTTGGGCTATTTGGCCATGTTCTAGAAGAGTTTATTCCTGATGTTTCACCAGCATCTGTGGCTGGCATCTTCAGAATATTTCTCTGAAGATGCTAGCCACAGATGCTGGTGAAACATCAGGAATAAACTCTTCTAGAACATGGCCACATAGCCCAAAACCCCACAAAAAACTATGGATGCTGGCCATGAAAGCCTTCAACTTCACATATTTATTTTTACATTTTTATCCTATCCTCTTCTGGATTAAAAGAGTTAAATATATATACAGTCGCCCCTATTTTTTTGTGGACCTGAGGTCCACGGTCTTGAATAATTCATGCCAGGGCAACCTCCATTATTTTTAATGCCCCCCCCCTCTGCACCATGTGCCCCATGCACACTCAAAGGCACGGGCCCCATTCAAGCCTATGGGGCTTGAATATAAGTGAGTCTCCATTTTTGGGAGGGGCGGAACAGATCCCCCCATGAAAATGGAGGTCCGAATGTAAACTCAGAGAATCTCTTTCCTAAGCAATGAAATATTTAGTTGGTATTCAAATTTTTGAGCACGTTAATAAAGCAATATTAAAGCGATCTAACTTATAACCATACACAGACTTATATGTTTTGGCACAAGCCACAAGCTCCATTCTTTCAAAGTACAGTATTTCATCAAAAGCAATCAGCAGTGGAAAACTGTATGTGAAACAAAGAAATCGCTTCTAGTCACATGACCTAACTCATCCTTCACCAGTAAATCTTTCCTGTCTCTTTCAGAAAACAAACTTCTAGAAGAAATAAGTTGTTGAGCAGTTTCATGGAGCATTCTATTTATTTTCTTTACATTTGTATCCTGCCTTCCTTCCAGTGAGCTCATAATGACAACAACTGTGTGAGCTTGGTGAAGCTAAGAGAGTACCATAACTGTCTCAAAGATGCTCACCACAGTGACCTTCTATAGATTCTTTGTTTTAGTTTGCAGTACAGAGATACTAAGGTATTTTTGTTCTTGAATTAACAAAAAATCCTGACATGTTCTTCTAATCACCTCTTATTTAGTAAAGGAAGGGCAATCTCTACATCAGAGCATCGTATAAGGCTAATAGCCAAGCCTCACATATAGAATGGCTAGTAATCTAGAATACATTCAGAACATCAGATATATGGAGAGCTGTCTGTACACATGGGTGGTGAGTTGTGCAACACAGTGTACAGATGCCTGGTATGGTTTCTTAGCAGTTGATAAGAGAAAATTAGCTTTTGGCATGCTCCGAAGTATACTAGTGAGCTTTACTTCACTTGGAGCACATAACTGAAGCTAACAGTTTCCACATGTTTCTCCCTGTAAAGCAGAGCTTTTAACTCTCGTCTGTTCTCATGAAAAATAGCAGGGAGTACTGACCAGTATTCCATTTCATATTTCAGATATAATTTCTGTGCTACGGCAGATAGAACTTCTGTTGCTGGTGTCACTCCTGCTGGTTTTCATACCTCATGCAGTATCATTGCCAGACTTGTTCTTGGTTCAGTTCCAATTATACCTTAAACCTGATTTCTTTACACATGTTTTTGTTAGAAATGATATTCTTCAGACCAATCTCAGATATAGAACTGTAAAAATAATTATGCATATTGATAGCATGTAACATTCATTTAAAATCTTTCTCATGATAGAGAGGGTGCACTGGGGCGATGGCTTGGAATGGGGATGCACTGAGCAGAAACAGGGTTAAACCCACATTTCCTTTGCTGTGTGTTCTCAGCTCTTTTCTTGACATTTTTAAAGGCATTAGAGCACTGCTGAATGCATTAGCATGTGACATGTCATTGCTTCCCTGAGAACAGCTTCACCCCCAGGTTTCCTTGACATTAAGTCTCACATTTTGGAAAACAGTGTGTTTGTGTATCATTCCTTTACAATATGCATCCCCCCAATACTTTAAAGAAAATGTTGCATGATTGAGGATGCCCGAAGCACAGTTGATTATGGGCCCTTTCATGCAACACAACTGTAGCACTGTGATTCCACTTTGTAAGTACTGTAGTTCCACCCTGTGGAATTCTGGGACTAGCAATTCAGGGTGGGGGGCATTTAGAATTCTCAGCCAGAGAGCTCTAGTGCATCACCAAACTACAGATTCCAGGAATTGCATGGAAGGTAGCCAGGCCCATTAAAGTGTTATGATAGTGTGAAGGAACCCCAGTGTTCCCTTTCAGAGCAAACTGAAGTGGTGAAGACCACTAAGATTGAAGCCAGAATGGGACACTGAGAAAATGCATTAGCTTATTTTATGGGAATTCTAAATTTTGGAGTAGTACCGTAAAAATATTCCTTGGGATGCGGTGGCTTAGTGGTTAAGATACCAGTTCTGATGATCCGAAGTTCAGAAGGTTGGCAGTTCAAGGCCTGAGTGCTGCACAGTGGGGTGAGTGCCTGTCGCTAGTCCCAGCTTCTGCCAAACTAGCAGTTGGAAAGCATGCAAATGCAAGTAGATAAATAGGTACCACTTCAGTGGGAAGGTAACAGCATTTGGTGCAGCCATGCTGGCCATATGACCACCAAAGTAATCCTCGGACATCGCTGGCTCTTCGGCTTAATAATGGAGATGAGTACCACCCCCTACAGTTGGTTGCAATAGACATTCATGTCAACCTTTACTTTTTTTAAAAAGCCCATATCAAAAAAATTGGTAGACTTGTTCATTAGCCTATGAAGAATGTGCACCGTGTATACCCACAAAATGCAGAGTGCTAGAAAAGAAAGAAAAAATTTGAGCTGCATATGGCCTTTTGGGGAGTGTAATGGTTTTGATTCCCAAGTAGAAGAAATATAGTGGGCCCTTGATATCTGCTGGGGTTTGGTTCCAGGACCCGCCCCACCATGGATTACAAAATCTGAGGTTGTTCAAGTCCTGTTAAATATAATGCCATAGTAAAATGGTGTTCCTTATATAAAATGGTAAAATCAACATTTAGTTTTTGGAATTTATATGTTTTTAAAATATTTTCAAGCTGTGGATTCTTGAATCTGAGCATAAAAAATCTGTTGATATGAAGGATTTACTGTACTCATGTCCTGTCAGATTAGGCTACAGCATTTTTGTAGGCTCTGTTGGTTGGAAATTTGTTTAAAATGGCAGCTATGAAAATTATTTAGCGGACTGTCCTTCTGCCTTCCCATTTCTAGGATTGACAAGAGAATTTATGCGTGTGTGCACTCATGAATCAGCCTGCTCACAATTGTCTTTACTACAGATGTCCCAGACGAGTACATGTGGAGCAACCTCAGCATGTGCTACAACTGCTCTGCATA
The DNA here is from genome assembly GCA_023333645.1 of Sceloporus occidentalis. NCBI lineage: Eukaryota > Metazoa > Chordata > Lepidosauria > Squamata > Phrynosomatidae > Sceloporus > Sceloporus occidentalis. Next base: position 108,459,260 of record JALMGF010000002.1, on the reverse strand, counting down.
CTTTTCAATCACGCATGTGTACTGTTCTTGCATGTGCGGAGGAAAAAAATTTCCCAGTCTGAGGAAATTGTTCATTGTGCAAGTGTTCCCAATTTGCAGAGCAGAACAAGTTTACAGCTGACATATTACTCAGTTTGATCTGTGATTGTTTCTTCAAGATATGAGGAATCATGTAGCCTTCCAGTTGTTGTTGACAGCCCTAGCCAGCATAGTCAGTGATGAGGAATACTGGGGGATGCAGTCCTACAACATCTGGAATGCTATATGATTCTCACCCATCTTCTAGAAATTCAATTTCCTGTTTAGTTTGAACAAGTAGATTCCCATGTTATACTGATAATCCCTTTACATTTGGGGTCTTGGAAAAGAAATAGTAAAAACAAGTAGAACTTAGTGTAGGATTGGCTAGGTTGAGTGAAATTTTTCTCCATGTCCAATCACTTCCTTATGACTTGAGGATATTGCTGTTGCACTCAAAACTGATTGATAAAGTAAAGGCAACCTATTCTCTAGGATTGGAAGAATGATTGCACCTTCTAACTTGATTGAGGAGGGAGTTAGCTTGTTTTCTGCTGCTCCAGAGACTAGGACCTGGAGCAGTGTATGCAAGCTACATGAAAAGATATTCCAGCTCAACATTAGGATGAACTTCCTGACAGTAAGGGCTGTTTGACAGTGGAACACACTTCATTGGAGTGTAGTGGAAACTTCTTCCTTAGAGGTTTTTAAACAGAGGCTGCATGGCCATCTGTCAGAGATGATTTGATTGAGATTTCCTGCATGGCAGGGGGTTGGACTGGATGGCCCTTGCGGTGTCTTCCAACTCTATGATTCTATGACATTTTTCAAAGACAAAGTTTTGCTGTGGAGTCAGGAGTCAAGCTGAACCCAGAGAGAATGTTTGTGTGTGTGTGTGTGAGAGAGTGAGAGAGAGAGAGAGAGAGAGAGAGAGAGCAGAGACTGAATCCTGGAACTGTGAGCATCTAGTTAGTTCTATTAGTATTCTGTAATATTGATGGATTGGGTTTGTTTTCCAATCCAGTTGGCATCCCTTTTAAACAATTTTCTTTATTATTATTTCATAATGGACCACCTTGATTCCCCCATCCTACCCCCCTCTCCAAACTGAAAATCACTTACTGGGTTCCTGTGTGGATTCAATTATGCATATGAATTCTCAATTCGTGCAAATGATTAAATGTTTTGGTAGGTTTTTTTGTGGGTTTTCAGTCTATGAGGCCATATTCTAGAAGAGTTTATTCCTGACGTTTCTAGAACACAGCCTCATAGCTCAAAAATCCCCACAAAAATTAGGGATGCCGCTCAGAAAAGCCTTAGACTTCACACTAAATGTTTTATTTGAAACTATGAGCCACTTAGGATGCATTTCTCTCTAAGTGTCTGACTTAAACATCTTTCTCTTTCAAAGCCCAGACCTCTTTGGACTGCAAACTCCAGTACCCACCATCCAGCATAGCCTGTGGCAATGCTGCCTTGATTGCAGTAGTAGTCCAAAAGAGTGGGTTTTCCATACTGTATGCTATCCCCACAACTTCCTTAGTATGGAAAGGATGCACTTGATTTAGGCTGTATTCTCTGTTTCTGTCATCTCCCCATAAGTTCTAGGAAGGATTTCAGAGGGCTTAATCATGGCATAAGGAAGGTACTGTATAGGGAGTGGGGACAGGGAGAGATCATGGATGGTACACCAGACATTTCTTTTGTCTCACAGTAGGGGAGATGTTTCTGTATTTCTATACATACACTTACCAGGTTGAGATTTCTTTCTAGAAAATAATATTTGAAGAAGCCCTGAGCTTAAGAATCTCAATGGCACTGGTATTCATGTTGCATTCAGATAGGTATTAGGCTTGTGTGGAAAAGCCAATCCAAATTCTTGCATCTCCATATCAATGTATTATCTTTAAATCTTTATTTACTGTGCTTCACAAGGTTAGCTCAGTTTTTGGTCTTGAAAGACAATTTTAATGCATTATATTTCTTTGCATGGCAGATGAGAGGAGCAGAGAGAGGAAAGAACTGGTTTACCTATTGCTTCACTATTTGGTTTTAGAAAAAACAAATCACACTTGGGACAGCATTCCACTGCTGCAGCAACTGAGACTGAGTAGCTATTCCATTGACACGAGACACTGTTTTTGATGTCATAAGCAGCTGGGCTGAGAGAGCCTCTGGAAACATTGGAGCACTGTCTGGGCTCCAGGGACAGTGAGCGCATGTCCCTCCAAATGTTAGCTGATTGCTGTTTTCACCAGTCTCAACCAGCATACGCCAAGGAATCATGAGAGTTGCAATCCAACAAGACCACCTCTTCCTCAATCCTTCTATGCAGCAAGCCCCCTATGGGGTGGAATGGGCTTTTGGACCATAAAATAATATATTAAATAAAATATAACATTGTTGTTGTTGTTGTTGTTGCTGCTGTTGTGTGCCCTTAAGTCCTTTCTGACTTATGACAACCCTAAAGTGACCCTCTCATGGGTTTCTTTGCAAGATTTATTCAGAGGAGGTTTGCCATTGCCTTCCTCTGAAGCTGAGAGAGTGTGACTTGCCCAAAGTCACCCAGTGGGTTTCATGGCTGAGTGGGGAATTGAACCCTGGTCTCCTGAGTTGTAGTCCAACACTCAAACCACTATGCCGATAGAACATAGAGGATGTAAATGTCATTGAAGAGAGCTATCATGGTTGTAATTATTTGAGCATTGGATGATGACTCTGGAGAATCGAGGCCCCCATAATACCATAGGATTGCTATAAACCCCACTTCAGGATTGCTACAAATTGGAAATAACTTGAAAGCTCTCAACAACAAATGCCATTAAAGATGAGATATGGCTAAATATTACCTACTCAGTTTAAATGGCATTGCTGTGTGTAAGAGACGACTAGCAACATTTCAGAAGGACCATGCTTGTATGTAGGTTGTGTGTTGTAAGAGAGTGAGAGTGAATGAAGAGGGAGAGATTTATGTAATATTACTGGAATCGCTTACCTTAAGGAAATGCCAGCTGCATTTGCTAATTCCCAACTGTGCTTTTATAGCTTTCTCTAAAATCATAAGCAACTTAAAAATAAGTTGTTGTAAAGTTTGAAATTGTAGGAACTGTGTTTAAACATATCTGGAATTGCACTAACAAGGTTCCTGATAACCTTCTAAAAACACTTAAGTTGTTGTAGTTTTACAAGTGCAATGAATTTGGGTTGGTATTTGTGCTCACCCTGAGATGAGGGACTGTATTTTATGCATACACATACCAATTAGAAAGTACAACAAATAAATGTAGTTTGACCATGTACTTTGGTTCTTAACTAAACTATCCCAGTACACCTACTACTTTCATAAGCTCTTGTCCAGGGTTTGGAAAAGTTACATTTTTGATTTAGAGCTCTAGAACAAGTGGCCATAATGGCTGGGAGATGCTGCTAGTTGTAATATGAAATAAGTAACTTTTAAAAATAGAAAATTTGTTATTTTCCATTCCTCCTCTTAGGCAGATCTCTAGTGCAATTTATTGAATTCAAGGATGCATATCCACATTTGGTTACATATGTATATATTTCCCCTTTTCATTTAAATATGTAATGCTGACTTGTGTTTTCTGTCACACATCTCTTTAAGCTTCAAATCTCCCATATTTTGTAGTTTTGCTCTGAACGTGCCAGCAGTGGATGGCTTTACTTAATGTTTACCCTGAACTTCTGGAAAGAAGGAGAAACCCTCTTGACTGGGTGGTCACTCATGTCAAGAATGTAGCATATTGCTAGGATTTCTGGGTTTTTAAAAAATGTGGTTTATATTTGATTATCGGCTTTGTGGGTAAACAAAAAGAATCTGTGCTGTAGTCACTGTGGCTCCAAACAGTTGCTTTACACATACTTGCTTGTGTTTTTCTTTTTAAATTGGCTCACAAAATACATGCATCTTAAAATCACAACTTTAAGTACCTCTTGTAAATCAAAATATTTTACTTAAAGTATCACTAAGGCCATTAGTACTTATCTTTGCTCAGTTCAAAATTTGTACAGCATGTTTTTTTCTGAAGATGTGTTTATTGTTTAGAAAGCCATGTGAACTATTACGTTTTTGAGCCTTTATGTTAGAAGCTACATCTGTTTTTTGTTAAAGCATTGTCTGCAGTTGAGAAACACAGTGTACAATTTGTGTCCGTGAAAGAAATAGGTTTATTTAGAAATAGGTTTATTTTACATTTTCAAAACATTTCTTAACATTCTGTGTGGATAGTCTTAACATGAGATTTCCATAGGCATTGTTGATTGATCTCTGTTAGATCATAAATGAGAGATGAGGATAATGTCTACCTGTGCTGTATTGAGAAATGAGCAAAGTACAGAACCCAAAAGAGGGAGGTCACAGGAGTCACGTTGATTATTTTTTACATTTAAACTCATTTCCTCTTGTAAGAACAATGAAACCTGACAGACATAACCTATGAACCTTTAAATGGCCTAGGTTCCATTATAGATAGATAAATATTTATTATGGTCACAAACCAGCATAAGAGGTTCGATTATAGGTTCCTCGCATTCAGGCATTCAAGAAAGCTCCAAACTGGTCTTTCCTTTTTATATCTGTAGTCCATTCCCAACAACCTTGAATTAGGCTTGCTTTTCTTAGTTCTGATATGGCTTTTAAGGTATATTATGTTCAACACCTTCATTGAATATAAAACAATCTGTTCAAGTTTATCTTCTGAGAAGGAGAATATAGGGCTTCAACAGACCAGCACTAAATGCCAGCCTCAGGGCAGAATGGGGGCATGGCATGGGCACGACGCACACCCCAATGCCAGTGTTATGCATGCGCATGATGGGTGGCGTCATGGCATCCTGATGACGCATGCCAAAAAGGAACGCTGGAAAGTGCCACCATGGCAGCAAAGGTGCTTTTTTCCCTGCTCCAAAAGGAATAGCATATTGCCACTTCTTTTGGGACTGTTATGTATAAGGCACCTTCGTGTGTCCACATAAAGTGAGTTTGTAATTTGAGCTGGAGTAACAAATTCTCTAAAAGAAAAGAGGTACAATACATGTTTTGCATATAGAAACCCCTAAGTGCAATTGCTGGCATCTCCACTTAGAGAAACTGTGGAGAGCTGTTGTGCCTTAGAGCAAGCTTTCTTAAGCTGTCTGATGTAGCAAACTACCAACTTTTTTTGTAAATATGGTGTCTGGGACCAGCACTGTATTTACACTCATTGGCTACAATTATTTCTTTGTGAAGTCGAAGGCTTTCATGGCCAGCATCCATAGTTTCTTTTTTTTTCCTTTTTTTTTTGGGGGGGGGGTTGTTCAGGCTATGTGGTCATGTTCTAGAAAGTTTATTCCTGACGTTTCACCAGCATCTGTGGCTGGCAATTATTTCTTTGTTTCCTGGAAACTCTCCAGGGAAAGGCAACTGATGGCTCATGGACTGGCACTGGCCCATGACTACTGCACAAGGATAGGTGGGTTATTTCTGTACTATTAATTAGATGTAAGTGAATCCATCATTTGAACTCTTAATATTTTTGCCAGATTTTAACCCAGAAAAGCTGACAAACATACACAGATGGCTTCTTCAAATCTTACAAATACTGTTTCTTCTCAGCACTCCTTTGAAGGGAAGAGCCAAAGAGCTGCCCTGCTACCATTTTCCCACATAGACATTCAAAAAGGCCAGAAGCGGTGCCATGACAGAAAGAGTAGTGGGATCGGTGCTTCTTTTAGGTGCTCTAAGCTCTCACCTTTACCACTCTACATAGAGAAGGACATTGTTGTTGTTGTTTTATAAAAGTGATAGTACAGTACTTACTTTGACCCGTGGATAAGTCAATGCAGGTTTTTTTGGGTCAAACTTTGCATTTCAGCTCCCATTTAGCCTGGAGAAGAGAAGGGTAGGAGGTGATATGATAGCCCTGTTTAAATATTTGAAGGGTTGTCATATTGAGGAGGGAGCAAGCTTGTTTTCTGCTGCTCCAGAGACTAGAACAGGATGTAAACTGCAGGAAAAGAGATTCCACCTCAACATTAGGAGGAACTTCCTGACAGAAAGGGCTGTTTGACAGCGGGAGACACTCCTTCCTCAGAGTGTAGTGGAATCTCCTTTCTTGGAGGTCTTTAAACAGAGGCTGAATGGCCATCTGTCAGGGATGCTTTGATTGGGAGTTCCTGCATGGCAATGGGTTGGACTGGATGGCCCTTGTGGTCTCTTCCAACTCTGTGATTCTATGATTCTAAGTCCAAAGCGCCTGGAGGACCAAAGTTTGGCAATCAATGATGTAGATGGTGAAACAAAGAAAAATTATGCCAAAGAATTTAAAAATTTCCGCAGGCATAACTGTGTTCACACTAATGGATGGCTGGATGGATGGGAGAAGAAAGAGGGTTAGTGCTTCTTTTGGGTGATCCAAGAAGAAATTAAGCTCTTACCTTTCACCAGGGATGATTCCTTTTTTGATAATAATTAAAGTACAGTATTTACATTGATCCATGAATAAGTCGACTCAGGTTTTGGGGATCAATTTTTTGACTAAAATGTCTAGATCAAGAGTTCCCAACCTTTTTGACTCGCGGAGTCCTTTTTAGAACCAATCTCTATGGCAGAGCCCCTAAGAGGTCTACCCTATGTCTTGCAAGCGAATGGTATTTAGGAGTAGTGTTACTTTTTGTTTCTTATTCTTTAATTTCATTCCGTTTTTATTTTTTTAAATTTTTCCTAGAGCAGCTACAGAGCACCTAAAGGCTCCCTGGAGCACAGGTTAGAACCACTGGTCTAGACTTGCACATGAGTATATACAGTAAGTCCTGAGAAAAATAAAGCAAGTGTTCAAGTACAAATGCAAGAGCCCTTTCACACTGTATGGTAATAGTACTATATTTCACTTTAGCTGCCGTGACTTCATCCTAATGAGGCACTAGAACTCTCTAACAGAAAATTGTAAATGGCCCTCTCTAATATTCAGTTCCCAGGATTTTATACAATGTTGCCATAGCAGTTAAAGTGCCATACAATGCTGTAGCTGCATAATGTGAAAGAGACCCAGGAGTGCATATTATCAGTCTCCTGTTCATGCTGAATTTCCTGTTCATGTAATTTAGCTGAGTCTTCCAACCAGGCCAGCTTAACCAATGTTAGTCTCAGGTCCCCCTGTAAACTTTATACCAAGGTCTCTTTGCACAAAGTTCAACACATTGTAATCCAGTCTCTGTTCTTAAAGCTGAGATCAAGCCTGTAATTGGTAATTATGACCCAACATGGTGTAGAAGCTTGATCTGAGCATTCCACTATGACTCTGGAGACCTGGGCTTCAATCCCAGCTTGGCCATGGAAACCTATTGGGCAAATTACATGCACCCAGCCTTAGAGGAAGACAATATAAACCTCCTCTGAACAAATCTTGCCAAGAAAACCCCGTAATAGGTTCACTTTAGGGTCTCCCTAAGCTGGAAATGATTTGAAGGCACACAAGGCATCTCCCAAAACTATGAAAATGAACAATTCTTATTTTTGAAACAACTTGAGATTAGTATATGGTAGCTTCAGAAACACAGAAGGATATTGATAAAAGCTAACTGAAGAATGGGCTAGTGTGATGACAAGGGAGTGGTTTAACTAATAGGATTTGAACCAAGGGAGAGAGAATGCACCTGGAAACAGTAAACTATGGAGTCCCTTTGATGGTTGTGGCTGGTCTGTGGTTGTTAAGCTAGAGTAGAAAGGGTCTAACAGTTACCAGTCTCTCAGGATTTAAAGCTGGCTCCAGCTGTAGACTTCCATGTGCCTCTAAGCAGAGGACAACAGTATCTTTAAACACTGTGATGTAAGGTTTAGCACTTGGAATTCATATAATACCCTATCTTGACACAATGTGTACTGTATGATGAAAAACAAAATTAAATACCAAGTTTGTTGCCAAGATATTTGCTGAATGTCATACTAGAAGTTAAATCATTTTTGGTATATTGATGCTTTTTCATTGCTTTACAGCCCATCTGTTTTTTGTTCTGTGCTCATGTTAGTGTCTCCATATTAGAAATACACCCATATCAGGTTATTTTGAGGAAGTGGGCTGCCTTGAGGATCTGTGACTTTGGCTTAGGTTCCATTCTCACAAGTCCATGTTTCCTCCCCTTGTTAGTGTGTATGTATTTTTTATCTTTCTACTTGTCCAGCTGTAGTTGTGGATTAGGAGGAGAATGAAACAGCTTCCTTCATCTTTACCTTGCCATGACAATGTTTGAGGCTGATAGCATATAGTGAAAAGAGAGAAAACAGCTGTTATCAACCTTCCAGTCCCAGGAACATAACCATAATCAGTAAGCTGTAAATAGTAGTAGTATTGTTGCCTTGTCATCTCATTGTAAGTTTGCTTTGAGATTCTCATGCAAGTTTCTGTGTATCACCTTGGATAAATTAATTCAGATATAAATGGTCCATACTCCTTTTGTTGTTGTTGTTGTTGTTGTTGTTGTTGTTGTTAACTGCCTTTGTGTTGATCTCCACCCATGGTGACCCTGCTGATGAGACATCTCCAAGACCCTCTGTCCTCCACTGCTCTGCACAACTCCTGCAAATTCAAACTCGTGATCTCTTTAAGAGAGCCCATTCATCTAGTGTGCGACCCTCCTCTCTTTCTACTTCCCTCCACCTTTCCTAGCATTATTGTTTTCTCTAATGATTTATGTCTTCTCATGATATGTCCAAAGTAGGCAACGAAGGCAGTTAAGAACAACAACAAAAATGAGTATCAGCCCAAAATGGTATGTGGTGGTTGTAGAATAAATTAAAAATGGTGCTTCCCACATGACAGCAGAGGTTGAAGAATAATCTAAATTATTATACATCTACTATCCTTTATTGGAACTCTGAAATCTGATGTCTGGGGTAGGCTGCTTCACCATTACTAACCCAGGAGATATGCATCATCCAATGGTAGAGAGAGATGGGACCTCTCTTTACATCTCCATGCAGATGGCACACACACCATTCAACAGTATATGCATGCAGATATTTTGTTCCTTTATTGAGCCGGGGGGGGGGGGGTGATGGCTTAGATGGGCCCCGCCAGAGGCTATGATCCAGCAAGCTCCACCACTCTCCTCTTCCCTCAGGCAGGGGTAGATCCTCCAAGTGCCCTCCCCACTCTTCTCTTCCCCTCTAGGACACAAAAAGTTGGGGGGCCTCCAAGTTTTGCAAAATTACTGCTGTAAAACATAGGAGCCCTGGTGGCGCAGTGGTTAAATGCCAGTACTGCAGTCATTCATGCACAAACAACAAAGTTGTGAGTTCAATACCATCCGGGGCTCAAGGTCAACTCAGCCTTGCATCCTTCTGAGGTCGCTAAAATGAGTACCCAGACCGTTGAGAGCAATTAGTTTACAGTTGTAAACTGCTTAGAGACTGCTTAGTGTGGTGTGAAGCGGTATATAAATGAAGCTGCTATTGCTCTGATTTAAACATATAATGCCATTTATGAATATATTATTTGATACAAAACATCATGACAATAAAAATACAGAGAGATATTTGTATGAATTCTTAAAAAAATAAAATGACAATTTTATTGTTGTCACATGAACCTCATTCTTGCATAATATGAAGCATAAAGGTATTAATTCACAGCTACAGTGCCAAATTCTGGAGAAGCTATGGAAGAATGAAAGGAAGGAAAACACGTACATACATTTCAAGGATCAGTAGTATGATGCTTTCAGATAGTGACCTCAGTTCATCATCACGTCAGTGTAGCAATAGCACTTACATTTTTATACCACTTTATAGTGCTAAGCACTCTCTAAGCCAGTGGTTCCCAACCTTCCTAATGCCGCAACCCTTTAATACAGTTACTCATGTTGTGGTGACCCAAACCCATGAAATTATTTTCGTTGCTACTTCATAACTGTAATTAAATAGGTGTTTTCCAATGGTCTTAGGCAACCACTGCTCTAAGCAGTCTACAATATTTTAGCCGGTTGCCCCCAACAAGCTGGGTACCCATTTTACCGACCTACTAAAGGATGAAAGGCTGAGTCAACCCAGAGCCCTGCAGGGTTGAGCTCACAATGTTTTTGTTGCAGTACCAGCAATTATTTGGTATTTAACAACATTGTAATAATTGTGCATCTTGCTTAAGGAGGGGATTGCCAGACACTTCTCCTGATCCTGCTTGCTCACTTTGAAGCACAGAATGCCTGTATGGGCCAGCTTCAGGGCTCTGAAGTTAATCAGAAGGGGAGCTTTTGTTGCTACGCGAAGAGGATCTGTCTGTGGCATCCGAATAAGACAGCCACACACATAAGGGATACTTATATTTGCAGCTTCCTCCACCTGAATTCTGGCCATTGCCTTGCCTTGTCAACATTTCTTAAGTGCAAAAAAAATGTTACTAGCATGTAATACCTCAGTCTAGATGTCTCAAGTAATACTTGACAGAAATTATATAGAGAAAGGTGCATTTATCAAGTAGATATTACACTTAGAAATGTTTGGGGAGCATGTTAATATGAACAGAAGTGCAGGTTTTCAGGTATAAGGTGTACCAGATACTTTAGCAAGTGAGTCTAGGAAGGTCTGCCTAGGACTCTGTTTCACTCTGTAGATCTGCCAGGAGCATAGGAAAGTTTCAGGACTAAAAGAAGCTAAGGGACCAAAGTGTCAACCTGGACTACATGCTAGTTCTGGCAGAAGGCCTTGTGTTTGACATTCTTAATCAGAAGCACATGTCCTTTGCTTGTAGCTAAAGTCCCAGAAGCTTTTAATACAGCACTATGTTAGTCATAACCTTGGTAACTAATGTAAATTAACTATGTAGTCCTGTTTCATTTATAGGTGTCATGGTGCTAATACAGTACCAGTCAATAGAGATGAGAATTCTGTTAAATTATTTTTTAGTCATTGCTTTCCACTATATGGCCTACTGTGAGCGTGTGACAAACTGGCAGTTTCAGTATTGTTCCTCACAATTGGATATTTGTATGTAAAGAATGTGTTGTCATGCTCAATAATTATTTTGCTACTCATCCTAGATTGCAGGTCAGCACATTTCTTCAGAGGCCCTTTTAGTGCTGTTTGCTGTTACACACTAGAGTGCAAAAGATTCCAACTTTCTGGCTCTCCTGGTTGCCAAGTCCCAAAATGGAAAGGGGGAAAAATACATAAATGATCCTGAACAAGCAAGCAAATAGGGCTCAATTTCTTTTCGAGGCATGGTATTTAAAGTCCATTTTGAATCCTCCAAGCATTCCCCACTAAGGGCTGACTCATAATGAAGAATATTGTTGGAAAGGTACCACCAGAATCATTTTACATCTTTTGGAATGAAAATGGGGATCTGTTTAAAATATGCTCCCTTTAAGTGACAGCAGCTGCAAAGGTCTCTAGAAAGAGAACATGTTCTTTTCTACAAGAAAGAGGAAAACGGTCTGTCATTCAAGGACTCTGATAATTGATTGCAGCAAAGAGTAAGGTTTTTGATTAATTCTTTGTAAACAAAACAAAACAAAAACACAAAATAGAAAAACTACATGTATATCTATATTTAAGAAGCTAATTGTGAAAGAAACTGATTCTGATATTCCCAGGGATATTCATTTTACTTTTGCTGCCTCTCAGAGTTTTGCTTCATAGTTTTAGCACAGATTTCCATGTGTATGTTAGGTTATTTTAAATGGCTTCTTGTCTAACGGTATTAGAGCAACTTAAATGTGATATGAGGAATTATAGATGTCCACTACAGTCTACAGAAATCCTTGACCCCCGCCCTCCCACTTCTTGAAAGTGCTAGTTTTCAGCTAGCAATTTATCAGTCTCTTAATCTAGCAAATGTTGCTAATGTGGGAGTCCCAGTCTGATACTCTTAAACTATGGGGCCTGTAGAGAAATTCTGCTTACATAGTAATATATAGGAATTTGGTAGAAATCCAGATAAATAACAGCTAGCATTTTAAGGGTTTGATGGGATTACCTAAATATCCACTCTCATCTTTGCATACAAAATGTATGAAGACTAAGAATTATGAATTTTGGCACTAAATGAAGTAATGACCTGGTTACAGTTTCAGTGCATTGGACCTATTTTTGCCTACAAGTGTAGAGGAAACAATTTCTGAAATCATTCTTGTTGAATCCAAAACGAATGTCACTTGAGAAGGGTGTTTGTGTACTCACTCAAAACACAAGCTCTGTGATTCTTATTGTAGCCACAGCAGGGACAATTCAAGACCTTGGTGTGTTTCTCCTCCAATAAATTGTTGAACACTAATAAATCAGTGTGTGGAAAAAGGTTTGCTTTCATGCCTTGGGGCAACTAACGTAATTGCTGCAGCAGTTCTTGTCATCTGCATTTACTGGATGATCTTAAAGTTGTTGAGCCAAAAAGTAATAAATCTCTTGGAACAAAGATATTAAGGTATTTGGCTGCTAGCTGGTTACAACTTTTGCCAAAATCCTTTAGAAACAGAACTGAATGTTTCCAAAGGAATGCTTCATAAAAAGCACAATAAACTTTGATAAGACGTTGAGGGATATTGTGTGTGTTGTGGTTGTGTTCACATAACAGAGTTTCTGCTGAAAGAAGTATACAGTAGGATAAATGGCTTTTTTTTTTCTTTTCTTTCCCCCCCCCCCCTCTTCTTTTGTTTTTCTTTTCTTTTTCTTTTTTGCGATTCAATCCAATGTGTTAGTTTTAGATCAAACACTACTTGGTGGAGTGAGATTGCTTTGTGTAAGTATTCTCTTGTAGTTTGCACGCTTATTGTGGTAGCATTTACTCCTACAACACTGGTGACTACTCAGACATAGGGGTCATTGGCTACTGTGCACTCTGTGCTGGACAATGTCAGTATGTGCAAATCTTCTTTGTAAGGATTTTGAGTCCTTTCAGTGCCTCTTCTAGTATTATAAGATACCTTACAGTGTTAGACCAGCCTCCCCATCATCACTCTGTGTGTATGTACACATGTACCTTTATCCAGCTATTAGAACTGAGTTTAAAGAAAAAGCTTGGTTGCATCCAACCTACACTATTTTCAAAACAACCACTAGCAGCAAAATGGCAGCACTGACTTCTGAGATGTTATCGGACCTTTTTATCAGCACAGATTCCTTAGAAGATCACTGAAATGTTTTGTCTTCGATATTCTGGCCTAGATCAGGGGTAAGATGAGCCCTACCCCTAGATCAGGGTAGGCCCCCCAGATATTGTTGGTCAATAATTCTTATCAATCCTACCCAGCCTGTGATAAGATTATTGGAATAAGATTATCCAGCAGCCACTAAAGGGTCACAGTTGCCTTGTTATATAGCCTTCATCTCCCATAATGATGGGAGAATCCTCATTGGTAAATTAAATTCATAATGTGATTATGGGACCCAAGGCAGATTTTTGATGGGCGATGATAAAGAAGCCTAGTTGGCCACAGCATGTATTGGGTTCTCAGTTTTGCCAGATGAAGAGTAAGAGTGTACACACCCAATCACATTTACGTATAGAAAAGATTGCCTTACCACATTTATATTGGTGTGGGCCATTCAGATGCTAGGAATCCAATGAGAGGATTATTTTTATTATTGTTATTATTATTTGGAGGATGCTGCGCCTAACACCAAGACTTTTGTGCCTTTTATCTATTGACTCTTCTGGGCAGGATGGTCCTATAAGGATAGGCTAGATGGAAAGACAGAGGCAAATGGAAGTTCTCTAGCAATATTTTATTGATGGACATCTTCCTAAATGGTATACATTTTGTGAGCTGTCTTGCGTCCAGTTTAGGAGAGAAGAAACATAATAAATAAAACAAGCAAGCAAGCAGACAAGTGGTGGCTATTTACTCTTGAGCAAGTAAGAGCTGACAACAGGATTTGAGTGCTAAGAAGTGTCTGGAACCTATATGGTTTTTAAAAAATTCAAATTTCTTTGAGTTTAGCCATGCCTGACCAAGGTTTGTGGTTAGGAAATCCAGTGATTGAGCTTCTGAATGCGTTGGTTTTGTTATGTGCCTTCAAGCTGATTCCAACTTATGGTGACCTTATCCTATGCTTTTCTTGGCAAGATTTATTCCAAGGATGTTTCCCAGTGCCTCATTCCTGAAAGAATGTGATTTGACCATGATCATCCACTGGGTTTCCATGGTTAACTGCAAGTTCTAACAGCCATAATCTGCAGAGACTATGGTCAGGAAAGCTTGGATTTGCAGTCCAGTATCTGGCTGAATTATTTCCAACCATACTTTAAAACAACTATTGCTAGAGAGAGCAGTAGTCATTTTCTGTGGTCTTTGTTCACCTGTGTAAATTAAAATTACACACTCGATGGATGCATTTTGTGGAGTTTCCCACACAGTGGAATTCATTTTGTGGAAAACATGTTCCTACTTAACAGATTCAAACATGGTTTATATTTGTAGTTTTTTGTGCTAATAAACTGCTGGTTGGAGTGGGAAGGAGGAGAGTTGGAAGACGAAATGGGATTTCATTGTTCATATAAAAAGATAGTGCCAAATAGCAAAAGTCTGTTGTTCATTCCTGTGCAGAAAGCTTCCAAGATTTCTATTTCTGTTGTCCTCAACTAGTGGCAGGGTCATAGTGAAGTTTTTGGGGGTTTTCAGAAAATTACACATTGTCCTCTAGATCTGTGGTCCCCAAACTGTGCCCTATAAGGGATTTTGGACTTCAGCTCCCAGAAGCCTGGGCCATGTTGGCCAATAGTCTGGCATTCTGGGAACTGAAGTACAAAATCCTTTAAAGAGCAGGTTGGGGACCACTGCTCTTGATCCTCTTTTGTTGTGTATGTGGTTCAACAAAAAGGGCAGAAACACAGCACACGTGATGAATGTGAAGATGTTAAACTCCATTGCTCTTGATCATATGGCATTATAGATAATTTGAAGAATGAATGTTTATTGAGGTACCAGTGCTCCATTAATCATAACAAAGTGTCAACTGTGTTTAAGATTCTGAAGCATGCTAATTTCATTTCTCTATTGTAAATTCCAGTATTCCAAAAGTGCTTACCAATGCATTAAATTAAATAGCTGTTCCAGATAGAAACATTTGCCATTGATACAGACTGCATGACAATATTGGCTTGACTCACATGAACAGAGTTCTCATTTCAGATGATCCTCCAAACTATTTAGATCAGGGTTGGAAAAGCACTTTGGGTCTAGGGGCCAGGTTTTTTTTGGCCCCAAAACTTACAGCAGGCTTAAAACAACGAAACCAAAAGAAGCAGGAAGTTCATAAGGCTGAACATAGTTGTGCATTTGATATTTTATTTTTTCCATCAAAGCAGGATCAGAACCATGATTTGAAGTGATTTTGTTAATGCTTTGGAAGGATGCTAACAATGAGAGTGAAATCATGAAGTTGAAGGGAAGAGAGTGCATCTTTTTCCAGTCCTCCTAACTAATTTTGAAAGAAAACAAAACAAAACAAAAACAAAGTAAGCATTTGTTAGGGCCAAGTTGAACATTTAGGCTCACTGTGTATTTACACGTTGACATCTGTCACTTTGCCACACTCTGGCATTTCCTTTAAGTTTCACTAACCCAATTGGGGCACGAGGCAAGGATTGCAGCCAATAATAAAGAGATATTTAATCTTTCCCTCCCCAGCTATAACCCCTCTCCTTGTAGCATTATGAATGATTTTAAAATAAAGACATGAATGGGAACTTCTTTATAATCTGTATTTGCACCAAGGACAACATTCTTTGAGATGGTCATGGCCGGGGACAGAAGGATGGACTCCCTTCCCCATACCCTGCAACCTCCCACCATGCCTGTCAAGATCAGACTTAAAAGGCAAAAATGCATACTACCTATTAAGAATAACTTCTCATTGCTCCCTAAGTTATTGGATAACTTGTGAATTTCATTGTCCAGTTGAATGGTTCAGCTTTATCATGTGAAAACATGATGGAGCTTGAAACCTTACTCCAGTCTACCAATCCAGTCTTCAGTTTTCACTTGTGTGTTCAATTAATGATAGTTTCTGTTGTCTAAACCCAATAAATTGCAGTTACTTTTAAATATCACTTCTTTCAAGCATACCAAATTCAAGCCATAGTGTATGAACTCGATTTGTTTCCACAAACCACAGTTAAGCTTTATCACAGTTTAGGGTTCAGGTGTAACATTACACTATGTTTAATGAAATCTAAAGCAGGAAGCTTCCAATTTCCTTGTAGCTGAACTGGGGAAGGAAAGGGGAGAAGGAGTATGGCAGCCTGAAGGGAACATGCCTACATGGTAAGATGCAGTTTATCACAGCATCCCAATACAACCAACTTGTTAGATGATGTCCTTCAAAATTGTTGTCATAAATGTGTCTCCAATTTGATTGTCATGTTGAAAATATAGATCAGAGCTTCTAGAAAACAATAATACTGTATGTGTTTTTTAAGGAATTTAAACATTTCAGAGTTTCATTTTTTTGTACCTTTTGTACACATGCATTTTGCATTTTCTCACTTTCTTAAATAGTTTTAAACTGTTGATGGCAAGTTGAGATGCATTCTTTGTAGGTGGGTGAATGGAGAGACCAGTATTGTTGCAAAATGTTAGGTGTGTTTTAGTCATAAAATTGCTACACCTTGTCTTCTATCAAGGTTAAGTGTGGCCTGTTTTAAGTACTTTAATGGCTGTCAGGTTCTTATGTTTAAGTCAGAATGTAGCTAGCTTTAATATATAAAAACACTAGATGGTGCTATCCTTCTGTGATTATATTTGCTACACTTTTTCTATTATCTGAAGTTGGTTCCGCCTCTATTTAAAATCCTGCCAGCAGAATTTGAAAGCAGCAGCACTTCCAGGAAGTGGTTATTCCTCTTTGTTCTCTCAGTGCATAGTGTGAATTGACCCAGCCACATATGTTTTGTGTGTATTGATAAGGAGTTGCCCTAAAAGCATTTAAAAACATGTGCTAATTTAGACAGTACATGCTAATTTTGCAGCCATAGATGTTTTTTGCTGTTTACAGTTAGGGCAGTGGTACTCAGAACATTTTACCATTGGGATCCCTTTTTACATCTACATGTGAATGTCATGCTCCCCAACTTGGCATAGTGTGTGAATAAAAATATTTTGTTTATTTACTGTATCTATTTTCATTTGCACATTCATGAATATTCATATTATAACATTTTATACTTTGACTTTGATCAAATCTGAACAATTTTATTTTATTATTTTCAGTATTTAACTCAAGGCATATGTAAATGTTACACATAAAAGAGTTTAGTAAGAGAAGGAGAAGGAGGAATCAAGGGCTCCAACCTCATGCTCTCCTTAAGCAACTCACATGTGCCCCACTGGGGTTCCCACCTCACCTTTTGAGAACCACTGGGTTAGGGAAATGCAGTGTGCCTTATCAAGAAACTATGCATATATGTTTTCAAAGAAGTAGCTATGTCAATCTGTTGCAGCATTTTAGCAGCATTTTAAATACAAATTGATCTATTTCAGAAATGATCTTGTGGATATCAATCTCCTTCTTCATATGTCCTGACAGTGATATGAAAACTACAGACTTTCAAGGACAGTTACACAATTGTAGGAGGGCAATAAAGTGTACTAAGATAAAGAAAAATGCAGATTTTGACCCTGGCCATAAATCGTCCACAAGCTATGTGAGATAATACGTACAGGTCTTTCAAGTGGCTGCTGGTAGTCTATAAAATGGACAGTTAATATTGATGTGTGAAAGTAATAAATCTACTTACCAAAAGTCAGTTCCTTTGGGTCAAAACCTTCTCTGAGGAGATTCTTTTGTTATATGTACAGTTGCAAAGACTTGTGTATTAATATACGTTGTATGTCATAGAGCCATTGTCAGTGTTCATACCTCTGTGGATGGATTGGAATTGGTGACTATATTGCAATCCAACCATTCCTCTTTCTAGTTTTTCTTTGAAAGTTTTCTGTTCAAGAACCTCCACTTTGCTTATTGCATATTCAGCAGAGTTGAAATGCTCATGTATAAGTCTAGAAATTTTAGTTTAAAAATTGACCCAAAAACCTGGGTCAACTTATCCATGGGTCAATGTAAATGTTGTACTTTAATTGTTATGAAAAAGGAACCACCCCTTTCTCTGAGTAGAATGGCAAAAAGAGACAGCTTAGTTTGCCTAAAAGAAGCACCAACTCCTGCTACTCTCACTGTCATGGCACTGATGCTGTTGTAAAACATTTGGTGCTTCCCCTCAAAAGGAGGAATTGGGCTTTGAAGGATTTGGATAAGACATTTGTGTATGTTTGTCAGTTTTTCTGGGTTAAAATCAGCCAAATCACCACATTAAAGGCTGTAATTACTGCTATTGCAGTCGCCATTTCCTTTGCTTTGGCATCTCATCCTTTTTGACATGTGTGCATTTTCTTAGCCCTGCCAGAGGCTGGTTGCCTCTCCCACATTTTGGCCCTCAAACCTGCCCTCAACTTACATATTAGGTCGACTTATATTCAAGTATACATGGTAGTTTCTGGTTATTGCTATTTCAAGTGTCTGATTTGTGTCCATTTCTCAACCAGAAAAATGAACAGATTCCTCTCCTTTTTACCTCCCCCCCTTTTTATGTTTAAATGTGTTATCACTTAGAAGAGATTTTAAACAACATTCCCAAAGATTAAAAATACACTGTAAGTCAGATGGCAAAATCCAAAGAAAACCAGATATTTCTTAAGTTGAACATGGGGAACTTTTGAACCTCCTTATGTTGGCAAACTACTACATAGTCCATCATATATTGTTATTTGCCAGGCCAGCTAAAACTCATGGGGACTGACGTTGAACAATATTTGGATGTGCCCAGTTTGTTTGCCCAGTCCTGACTTAGGTTTGGTCAGTTGCCTCAACTACTTGATGAGCTCTCTATCCAAATAGTATCAAGCATTAAATGCAACACAGAGGTGAAGTTGAAGGCTTTCACAGCCAGCATCCATAGTTTGTAGGTTTTTCAGATTATACAGCGGTGTTCTAGAATAATTTATTCTTGAGGTTTCACCAGTATCTGTGGTTGGCATCTTCAGAGAAATCTCTGCAATTCTCTGAAGATACCAGCCACAGATGCAGGCAAAATGGCAGGAATAAATTGGTCTAGAACACAAGCCATATAGCTCAAAAAACCCACAAAAACCTATGTAATACAGAGGCAAAGCTAACATAGATAATGAAATTCTAATTGCAATCAAGTATTTATAATATGTGAATAAAAATATTTGTGAATGATATTCAGGAGGTAGAACAGCTCTCAGCAGTTTTTAAAAAACCCTTAAAAACCACAAGGAAAGCCCAAAGAGTGACTTACTCAAATAAGTGACTTATTTAAGTGAAATTAAATCAATATGTCTATAGTAACTAGAACACAGCCATTACGTACAGTGTGCAAAGGGATATTGTAGCACCTCTGATACTAGGAGAAAGACGTTTGTAGCACATGCTATCATAGGCTGAATCTGCTTCATCAGATAAATGGAGTGAAACACCTGTGCTCACGAATGAGCAGGTGTGTGTGTGTGAACTGTAATAAAAATGCAAAATTTGTGAGCATGGTGATGAGGGGACTAGTTCAGTTTTAACTGTGGTAATTTTGGGGGGGGGGGGGGGAGTTGAGAAGAAAGGTATTGCCTAAAGTCAAGATGGATAGATACTGATATGAATGGCTGAGGGAGTTCTTGGAATGTAGTATGGTGCTGGCTGAGAACCAGAAAGGAGTTGTGATCAAATGGGCAAGAGAGCCCTCATGAGGCTTAACCCTGTGCATTTGGCACTTCACTCCATGCATCTGATAAAGTAAACTCTAGTTTACAAAAGCTTATGCTACAAACTTATTTCTCTCAGCCTCAAATTTGCTACAGTATCCCATCGCATACTGGTCCAGGATAACACAGCTATACCTTTGAATTTCTCTTGGCATGTGCCTTCAAATCACCTGAGGACCCATGAATTTCATAGGGTTTTCTTAGGGAAGGACTACTCAGAGGTGGTTTGGCCAGTTCCTTCCCTCTGCAGTGTAGTTAATCTGCTGAACAGAAGGTGCCTGATTTTAAAGGCTGTAAGTGGTATTTACCTTAACATATTCAAGGCTGGAGATATGCCCATTCCTGCCATTTTCTAGCAGATGGTACTTTAAAAATAAAGTGAGGCATCCTTCTTGAAAGCATTTTTGGTGGTACCAAAATCAGTTAAAGTGGCCATCCCAATACTATCACTCCTATTTCCTTTTATTTAAGTCAAGGTTGGCATAACAGGTTTTATATTGATGAGCTCTAAGCAGGCTTGTCAAATGTACTCTAGGGAATTTGGGCAAGGAGGCATTCTTTGTGTGTATGTTTTCCTCCCTGCTTTAGATGGCTAAGATCATAGGTTGACTGGAAAGCCTTTAGCCATTTTTGAGGGCTGATAATGCCATCAGTTGTTTTAAAAACTAGCTTGAAGGTTTCTCCCCCGGTTCTGTTTAGAAGAATATCTTCACATGACTTACTCTGCGTGATTCTGTGATAATGCACTGAACCTGTTGTGCATGGAAGCAAGCAGTTTTACATTCCAAAAATGTTAATATATAACCTGGAAATTCTGTTTCCTTAAAGCAGAGTGCCACAACTGGCTTACACATTCTGGAATAACTCAGTTTGAAATTCCATAAAATGCACTTGTTTAGAGAAGCAAATTTGTAAACAAGCTGCAGAAAGTTATGGATGGATTCTCTAGAAAGGACTGTAGCAATGATGTTCATGTGTTGTATACCTAATGTGATGTATCTTACCAGTGAGAGACGTTACCTAAGCCAGAATATTTGATTGTATTAGGAAAGGGGGGTAATTTGTTGGTCTGTTTCTATAACCTAATGCACAAAATAATGGTTCTGTGTTTTTCTGTTTTTCTTTCAAGATCCCCACATTAAAGTCTCTGGAAAAAAGGAGAATGTTAAAGAAGCTAAAGAAAAGATCATGTCTGTCTTGGACACAAAAGTA
Organism: Sceloporus occidentalis; assembly: GCA_023333645.1. Taxonomy (NCBI): domain Eukaryota; kingdom Metazoa; phylum Chordata; class Lepidosauria; order Squamata; family Phrynosomatidae; genus Sceloporus; species Sceloporus occidentalis. The sequence continues at coordinate 108,438,272 of JALMGF010000002.1, read as the reverse complement.
AGATGAAAATCAGCTACGAGTTTTGGATTAGAATTTCAGGTTCCAAGCTTCTGTTTTTTGGAAACTCAGCAATGCTGAATTCATCAGCATATTAAGGTTAACCTTCTTGGGTTTCATTAAAAAGCAAACATTTTTCATTGAAATTTACATTTACATGGATAATACAGCCAGTGGATATTTGCATGCTAAATTTGATCTACTTTCAAGTAATTTCAAGTAGTTGATGTGTGCATGCTGTAAAATGAGCCAATGACAGCACCCAAAATTAACTATGGAAGGATTTGGGAGTTTTTGACAGAAAATTTCTCTTTAAAAAGATCATGAACATCCTGATCGGATTAAGTGCTTCTTTTTAGCTGCTTCCATACAAGCTACTGTCAATGCTGTAGCATCTAAAGATTTCTCCATCCTGTGAGTTTGGATTTGAATGGAAAACCCCCCTAAGAATGGTATGGTAAAAACAAAAGCATCTAGTTGTCCTGGTTCATTGTTGTTAACTGCCCTCAAGTTCACCCTACTCATGGTGGCCCATAGTTGAGATAGCTCAAAGACCCCCTGTCCTCCACTTCTCTGTCTAGGTCATGTAAATTCAGACCTGTGGCCTCCCTAATTGAGTCCATCCATCTAGTGTGCAGTTTTCCATGTCTTTTAAAGCAAGGATTGGGATTGTGTGGCTCTCCAAATGTTGCTGAATTGCAACACTCTTCAGTGCTAGATGCAGAGTCATTGTTGAGGAATGCTGGGCTTTGTAGCCAACAACATCTAAAGATGTTGAAGATGCTACAGCTCCCTAAGGAATTCTGGGACTTGCAGTCTAGAAAATGACTTTTCCAAGTTCAATGAATATGACTAATGAAGTCATGTTTGTTTCTTTCTCATGCTTCATTTCCACTCCTGGAAAACACGGTAAGTATCAAGTGTCTGTAAGGCTATCAACTGGTTAGGAATGTGAAGCAGCATAATCTACATTCAGCATTAATAGCTGCTTTACTTTCTTCTATAGGTGTGATACACAAACCCACAAACCCATCCCCCACAAAAGTTTCCAGTGTAACATAATGCATATTGACTATAGATCAAATTCTGAAAGTAAAACAAATGGTTTTTAAAGTTGCACTATGTTGTTGTTTCTTCTTTTGCTAAATGTCAGTATAATCAGCTTTTCTACAGTGTCCTAAAACATTTGAAATATTTGAATAGAAAATATTTTGAGCTGGGCTGCATCCTCACTGCAGAAACAATGCAGTTCGACACCACTTTAACTGCCACATCTCAATCCTATGGAATTCTGGGATTTGTAGTTTGTTGCAATAGCAGAGCTTTCTGATAGGGAAGACTAAATGTCTAACAAAACTTAAAAAACAACAACAGAATTCCATAGCATTAAGCCATTGCAGTTAAAGCAGTGTCAATCTGGATTATTGCTACTGTGCCGATGCAGCCTAGGTAATTAAGATAGAAAAGCTCAATATCGCCTCCCACAGCCACACATATGTTGCTGAAATGGTATGGCAACATATATCACTTATATAAAGAAAATAATTGACAGCCTGGTGTCTGGAAATCTGTTTCTCCAGTAATTATATTACTGTTCCCATTACAATCCCCCTCAATCTTGAGTTATTTGAATCTTTTTTATAGTAAGACACTTTCCTGTACTAGGACAGTCATATATTGTAGTGTACTTACATTCTTCTGCCCCATGCGTGCAGCATATGATTAAAATTAACTGCTTATAATATAAAAGTATAGAGCCAGATACTTTGGATTTTTAGACATATAAACATAGTCAATGTAGGCTTTGAGGAGGTAGAAATCCCTTTCAGGTACCACATGGGATCTCTGCAGCTGAATATTGAATGTACAATAAGAGACGTGTAAAACAATATTTAACCTATACCAGCAGAATTCAGAATACACATGTGGAACTAGAAAGCAGAGTATATAAATAGCATTTAAGTGAAGAGCGGCCAAAAGCTTTGCAAGTATCAGAATATGAAACACAAGCCGATTACATTTGGAACAGTCTCTTTACCTTGAAAAAATGTAAGAATTTTTCCAGTGTGTTTTGGCTTGACTCTAAAATGCCATGGATTTACCTTAGCTATTGGATCTACCAGAGACTAGTAGCTTTGTTTATTTGGAAAAGCAGAATGTTCTTGTTGAAGTTATTTTAGTTATTAAAAGTGGTTTCAATATAATTTACAACTCTAATATTTGCCTAAAACAAAACCCAGAAATTCAAGAACTGTGTGGTGAACAGGTTATTTTGGCTGAAGAAATTTAGTGAGACCTTGAAATTCGTGTTTGCTGTAGGGAGAGAAGACATCAGTAGTTTTTTGTGGGTTTTTCAGGCTATGTGGCCATGTTCCAGAAGAGTTTATTCCTGACTTTTTTTTCCCCTCCTGGTTTTAGAAATAAATGGTGGAGGAACTTACAGTTACACATTTTTGCGATCTTCGGCTTAATGTCAAAGATATAGCAGGAGGTTGGACAGAGAACTGAAACAGCTGCAATGTGAACTGTTGGGTACATAAGGCCTGCCAGAATATTTTGCCCAGAATATATTGTACCCTTTAAATTAGTGCAGAAAAGTACTAACCTGGGAAAGATTTGACTAGCCTGCATTTCTTTCCATTATAAGAACTGGTTGAGGGTGGAAAGAGCATTCTGTCCATCCCTTGCCAGCATTGTCATGAACAAAAAGCTGCCTAGTAAAAAAAAGAAGTGCAAAATAGAAACAGAGCAGGCTGATTATATTGGGTACAAAGAGCACTCAAGAGTCTTTGTATCCAGCCTGTGTTGTTTCTGTGATGGTGGTGCAGGATGGGCATGAAGCATGAAAACACAGGTGTTTGGATGCAGAGGGTTGAAGTAGCGTGTGACTCTGCAACCACTGCATTTGGTTTTTATGCTTGGCAAGCAGGAGGTAAAACTCCAGCCTTCACATCCAGTTTAGAACTCAAGGAGGTTGGCAATTGCTGAGTCTCTTGCCACTGCCCCATCATGTTCCTATGCACCTTAATGCAGAAGGAGGAGTTTGCATCCTGTACATCCAGCATAGAAATATAGTAAGTTAATAGGGGAGGAGGGTATTACTCTGTCTCTCCTCTGGCGGTTTGTTTGATTTAATTACTGGAAGCAATCTCTGCAGCCAGCATAGAAATTCAAGCAATCTAGTTGAGAAAGCACAAGAGTGGGCCATCATTCCTGTGCCAATCTATTGTGTTTCTGCACTTACTGGGGATTGGGGGATTAGTTTCATTTCCTCATTTCCAGCATGGAAGTCTAGTGAACTGGCAGAAATGGGATGAGCCAATTGCTTCAGAGTCTGCATCAGTCCCTTATTGCTTTGGGTGACCAGGATAGTACTGAAAAATAAGACTGATTGAGATGTCTCAGGATGCTCAAAAACCTGAAAAACGGTAGGGGTATCTGCTGTTTATAATTTGGTATTCAAAGGTACAGTACCTCTAAGAAGATTCAGTTCTTCCATTTTTGATGGCTATTGGTAGACAAAATTGGAGAGAACAGGACTAACATTTCTTAAAATCTCTGCTGGATGGAAAATGGTTTATGTGAAGAAAATAAAAACAGGGTAACAAGAAGAATGGTAAGGAATGGTAATAAATCCTAATACAGTTTTAAAAAGTTACTCAGGTTTACTGCTTAGAGAAGCCTAAGAGATTACTTATCTTTGTACAAAAAAGTAAAGGAATGCACTATGTTTTTAGACTGTACAGATACATTGATAAAGGATGCAAAGAATTTTTTGGATGTTTTTACAATAAAAAAATTATTTCCAAATTTCAGTTATCAATAGATGGCAAGAACACTTTGTTAAACCACAAATTATTTCTAACAGATTATGCATTCTTTCTCATAACAGTTTTCATTTCACTTGCTATACTTAAAAGCAAAGATGTTTAAAAATTTACAATACTAAACATTTGGTTTCTTCCTCCTTCATCTTCTTTAGTAGGTGAAGAAGGCGGAGGCCAAAACATGTTGTTCATTTTATATATTTTAGATCTGTTTAATTGTGTGTGTGTGTGTGTGTGTGTGTGTGTGTGTGTGTATGATTGCATATTAAAAAAACTGAATACAATGTACCTTGGCCTTTTTTCAGAGTAATCGTGTTACCCTGAAGATGGATGTATCTCATACAGAGCATTCTCATGTGATTGGCAAAGGAGGAAATAATATTAAAAAGGTGATGGAAGAAACAGGCTGCCACATCCATTTTCCAGATTCTAATAGAAATAACCAAGCAGAAAAAAGCAATCAGGTAAGTATTGTCCAATATTGTGTGTAGCCAATTCATACATATGAATCATGTTTTAATTGTATCCTGTTTAAATGCATATCTTACAATTTAGAGGGGAAAGCACATAGCACAGTCTCTTTGGGATAGCACTTTGGAATTAGTATATATGTATATTGGAAGAAGGAGCACCTAGCATCTTGTATATGTATGATTCTGCATTAAGAATGTTCCTTTCCTGCACAGAGTGTTAAGAGAGTGGGAGGAAGGCTAACTTTGAGAGTTTCTTATTGATTTTCTGATTTTCCATTGATAGAAATCTATGCATTCAAAATCATTCTGCTCCCCTAACCCACTTAACTTCTTATCTGTTTTCAAGGTTCATATAATGCAGACCCACTTGATGTTACATCCAATTTTGTTTGACAATCTGTATTATTTTGAAAAATTGCAGAATTTTGGTTTACTCTCTTCTGAAATGTAACTAATTTTGTCCAAATGCTTAATTCATTTTGTCCTTACTTAAAATTACAGTGTGTACAGTTATGCACAGATAGTAGTTTTTTTTCTGGCCTTGGCCATGCAGTCTTTTGTGGTGTGTGTGTGTGTGTGTGTGTACGCTCATGCACATGTGGATCATACTCAATTTCCATTTTCTTTAGCAGCTTCCATCATGCAGAAAAAGCATACAGTCGCCCCTCCAAGTCTGCGGACTTCAGATCCACGGACTTGAAAATCCACAGAGGGGTGACTGTCATTAACATCAGTGGGGCACACACCATGCATGCATGTGCCCCATTCAAGCCTATGGGGCTTGAATATGCGCACATTTTGGAACTCGTGGGGGGGTCCAGAACAGATCCCCCGTGGGTTCCAGGGCTAACTAGTTGTAAGAAGGTGGTACAGTATACTTTCTTTCTTTAAATTGTGGATTAGTCAAGAGTACTAAGGCAAATCAGCAAGACCAATTTGTATGATGTGTTTGCAAACCCTTCACCAGATCTTTGCCGCCTATGGAACACCATTTTTTTCCACTCCGTTCCTTTAGTATTTACATTGAAGGAGCAATGGAAGTAACTTATAGTGTTTTTGTAGGCAAACAAATAACTTGGCCGCATGATCAAAAAAGATCAAAAGATTGCAGAATGCATACATACACTACAAATTGTTGTGTGGTGATAGTGGTGGTGTGCCTTCAAGTTCTTTTTGACTTATGGTGACCCTAAGGTGAGCCTAGCACAGGGTTTTCTTGGCAAGATCTGTTCAGAAGGATTTGTTTTTGTCTTCCTCTGAGACTAGGAGAGAATGTGACTTGCCTAAGGTCATCCAGTGAGTTTCCATGGCTGACTAGGGATTTGCATCCTGGCTTCCAGAGTACAGACCACTACACCACACTGAATACAGTAGCCATACTTGACAGCCAAAAAAAATTAGCTTGTAAATGTTACCAAAAATAATACTAACATAAAATACACTCGTCCCTCCACATTTGCAGCTTTGTCTTTTGCAGTTTTGATTATTCACGAATTTTATTCATATGTTCTCTCTAGGAATATCTAAGTCCTCCAGTGCAGCTCTATGGTCAACTGTAAAGAAAAGTCACACTGAAGGACCTAGAGATTCCTAGGGAGAACACTCCACTAGGCATTTGTAGATCTTCCAGCACAATTCTATGGTTAATATCTGGCAGATTTTGATCTTAGAGTTGCACTGGAAGAGTAGAGATTTCTACAGAGGTGTTCTATTAGGTAAAAACATAGTGTTTTTGTTATTTGCAGTTTTTCCACTTTCACCAGGGTCCTGTGCCCCTAAACCCAGTGAATGTGGAGGGATGAGGGTAGTTTAAACATCTAATTTTATGTACAAGCAATATTTAAGTTCATTTTTCTGCTTTGAGGCTTAAATTACTTTCTATAGGTATTTAGTGTGTACCTCACATTTGATGCAAACCATCTTAATTGTAATTTGATTCAAAGTAAGAAATCAATAATTCTATCAGAAGAGCCAACAGACTCTTTACTGTTGTAATCATGATTTGAATTTAGATTTTTGTTCCAATTTCCATAGGTGTCTATTGCTGGACAACCAGCTGGAGTTGAGTCTGCTCGAGTTAGAATACGGGTAATTATGATGTTAAAGCTCAATATAACATTATGTTTTAAACAAGTAAAACAAAAAGATTTTTTTCCACATTTGTTAATTCTATGTACTTCAGAGTTTATGGCTCAATGAAATAAAGGTGCTATGTGAAATATTCCTCAGCTTGTTCCCAGTAGCATTTTCTATCTGTCTAGGTCTTCCCCCCTCCTGCCCCCAGACTACTTATTCCAGTGAAATAATGTGGATGAGAACGTGTGTTCTTTCCTATGCTCTTGGACCGCAGCTCCCATCAGTCATAATGAAAAGTGATGAAAGTTGCTGTACAGACTACACATAATGCATTTCAGGTCTAGATAGTTATCTTGGTCAAAGACAGGTGACACTACAAGCCATTTTAAGTAAGAAACATGGGAGAAAATACATGGAAATTGAGGTCTCATGCTCTGTACTGCTATCCAAAATGGCTCTTGCAGAACAATTTATGAACTTTTCTTAAATGTCTTTAATTTGTTTAGATAGTTATTTTCAATGTAATGTATTCTGTAGGATCACTGCTCACCAAATTTCAACTTGCATGTTTGTGAACTGAGTTCATATTTTAGCGTTTTATATAGAAACCATAGCAAAATGTGACTTCTGTTCCATTATGAGGGTGACTTTATGATGTGACTGCTAGCTTGTAGACTTCATAAAATATATCTTGAGATCATTTATCTTCGTATTTTTGATGTGTGGATTCATAATAAACTGGATTCTTAATTGTGCTGAATATTTGCTGTGGTTTTGTTTTTATTTTTGTTCTAGGAACTGCTCCCTTTAGTACTGATGTTTGAATTACCAATAGCTGGAATCCTTCAACCAATCCCTGATCCCAATTCTCCCACAATTCAACACATATCACAGACGTATAACATTTCAGTGTCCTTTAAACAACGTTCTCGGACCTATGGTGCTACAGTTATCATCAGAGGATCTCAGAATAATGCTAGTGCTGTGAAGGTAACATCTGGCTAAAACTGTTGTGATTTTAAGCAAAGTCTAGGTGGCTTAAATGTTTGTTTGATCATCTGGCTGTTGGTCAGTTCCTCCCAGCACCAAACATTTCCCAGGAATTATAGATATGTTTCACAGATGCTTCCAGAATATAGCTGTCTCTGAACAAAAGGACAGAGTAAGCTTTGTTTCAGGCTTGTCTGCTGTGCATAGTGGAAATTGCTATTTGAGTTATTTTGCAGGTTGTAATTTTATGATACCTCAATATGGATAGAAATTTCATGTGTTGTATACATATATTTAGAATGAAATGTGAACATCAGACACATTTGAGTAAACGGGCAAAACTTGTGCACATTGGGCAACTAGATTGCACCCATCTCTTTTAGATCCCACAAACTCCTGTTTACAATCTAATGTATTTAGGATTGACAGATGACAGTGTTAAACAAAGAAAAGTGGGGGACTGGAAGGTCCCCACCAAATATGTCAGTGTTACTTTAAATGTTGGGGAAATTAGCTTTGCTAGAGCCTGGGTAACCTTTAAGGTTGTTGGCACTTGTGTATACTGGTAATAACTGAGGAGAACTCCACATTTGGGTGAATTGAGAGGGTTTTATTTAGAAAAATGCAGAGTGCAGCCACATCCACAAACACACACACACAAAATAGCAATTAACACAGACACAGCATTGAGAGCTAACAAAAATGGAAATGAGGAACCTGGAAAGTGCAATGTGAGTTGTTGATTTTTTTTAAAGAGGGTGATATTTACCTGTCCGAAGAGTAGACCATGAAAAGCAGCAGTGGCTCATATTGAGGTTTGAGGGCACCACAAAACATATATGGAGTGCAACTATATGCATGCTGCAGAGAGGCTAGGTTTTTGAGACCAATACTTATACTTGAAAATTAGTCTCTGGGGGATAACAAACACGTGATGTTCTTGCTCAGGAATCAAAAATGGCATTCCAGACTGGTTGATGGCTTTAATTTTAAGATTTTTTTTTTAAAGTGATTGAAGGAGGACAACCCCAGGGTGAATTGATAGGGAGGTTGGCTGGAAGCATGGTTGTGGGTAGGCAGAAAGACCTAGTATACTACATCAATGTGTATTCATGTGTTGTATACAAAAAAAAATGCAATGAGACCCCCTTTGTCTCTTGGTGCAAGAGGATATACAGATAACTTGGGGGAAGGAAGGCGTAATCCATTTAGCCTTAGTTGTGTTATTATCTGGATTGTCCACATGCCTCGAATCTTCACTCCTTTTCTCCTGGTAACCTTACCTCATGTTCCTAAAGGTCATTGTGATATCTCAAGATCATTGTGGCTCCAGATGCGAAATTTGAAAATATGGGAATGCTAATCTAGCTCAGGGTATGAAGGATACCAACAACAATTATTCCTGATCATGCTAAGTTAAGATTGTGGCACTCTGTACAAAACACAGTGGATTTCTTGTGTGTGTGCGTGTGTGCATGTGTGTGCATGTGTGTTACTTACTATGATGAAAAATGATGCAGGCATGTAGATCAAGCAGTGTCCATGGTCCCACTGTCATGTGTCATAGCATGTTTGTCTTTTTCCTTCAACGTCGAACACTGCGCAGTTAAGAAAAAGAATACTGAGAGTACTTACTTGCTCATGAGTTTGCATTGTCTGTGGCTTCATGCAAATGCATCTTGCTCATGTTCAGTTTATTGCATGAGAAAATATCTTCCAGAGTTTTCAGAAGAAGGAGTTGATTTAATTTTGATTTTAGAAATCCAGTTCACTTAGGTTAGGACTCACCGCCATGGATTTGTAGTTCTTACAATTATAACACACCCTTCAAACAGATATTAGATAGGTCATCATATCCTTACACAATCCCATGAGAGTGATCAGAGAAGGTGGGTCTGGCCCAAGATCAGCTGGTATGGATTCAAACTTGGATCTCTGAATTGCTGTAACATAGATGTGCAAATATTTATATGTCACTTCACTATTACTTTAGAGATGTCTTAATTCTTTCTTGGTGTGCAGAATATATGGTGAATAATGACAACTTTTCTCAATCTTTTTTTTTTAAATAGGAAGGAACAGCTATGCTTTTGGAACACCTGGCTGGTAGCTTGGCTTCTGCGATCCCTGTGAGCACGCAGCTAGATATAGCATCACAACATCATCTCTTTATGATGGGTCGAAATGGCAGCAACATCAAGCATATAATGCAGAGAACTGGTGCTCAGATCCATTTTCCCGACCCTAGTAATCCACAGAAGAAATCCACAGTCTACCTCCAGGGCACTATTGAGTCAGTCTGCCTTGCCAGACAGTATCTCATGGTAAATTCATCCATATTAAAATCTGGAAGCAACAATAGAGATGCTGGTGTGGTTCTTCAGTATTACTCATGTAAATGTTAGGGATGTGAGTTGGCCAAAAAATACACATTCAGTAAGGAGCAGGGAGTGGTTGCCATTCCCGGTCTCCAAGATCAGAGGTGCTTAATTTTCTGCAAAGTAGTAGGCAGTCATGTGTGTGGTCTGTATCACTTCAGATTCACTGCAAGTATTATTTCACATTACTGAAAGCTTTGATGCAAAAGAGAGGGAAAAATCACACAAAACACTGGCAATTTAGGAAAGTGAGCTTGGTTGAAGCCATTCTTTCCTTGCATCTAGTTTTGTAAACAACATTATTTTTTTACAGAGCAGAGAAACCCAAATACAGATTACTGTTTCAGACCTGTTTGTATGATCTGTCTGTTTCTAAATGCAAGTTTGTCTCCTTCATATGATATGTACTTCAGTCTTCTCATAACACATAGATGTACATATAAATGAAGGTATCATGAGTATTTGTTGTTAACTGCATTCAAGTCAATCTTGATCCATGGTGACCCTGTTGAGACATCTGGAAGACTCCCTGTCCTCCACTGCTCTGCTTAGTTCCTGCAAATTCATACATGAGTCCATCCATGTAGCATGTGGTCTTCCTCTCTACTTCCTTCCACCTTTCCCAGCATTATTGTTTTTTTCTAATGAGCCCTGTGTTCTCATGATCTGTCCAAAATTTGACAGGCTAAGTTTTGTCATTTTGGCTTCTAGGGAGATTTCTGCCTTGAACTGCTCTAGTATCCATTTGTTTGTCTTTTTGGCTGTCCACAAAATCCGCATCACTTTTCTCCAGCATCACATCTCAAATGAATTTATTTTCTTCCTCTCCCTCCACCACCACCATTTCTCTTATTACAGCTTTCACCTTGCCTTTTTTTTTTTTAAAGAATTTGGGGTTCATCTTCACATGGCTGTTCATTCCATATGTATTTCATTTTGTCATCTCTTTTATATTACTCTTCTGTGTATTGTATCCAATGTCTTTTTATTCCTTTCTGGACTCAAATTATGTTATTTTTAATCATATAGTGTCCCTGTCCTTGGTCTGAATTTTCCATTGATTTCCCGGATCTTGTCAAATAGATCTCTAGATCTTCCCTCTTTTTTGTTGTCTTCTATTTCACTGCACTGGTTGTTGCAGTAATTTCCTTTTCTTTATGCAATGGACATTGTACTGTTGCATTCATAGTTCTTAGTATGTTCCTATCTCCCTTTTGTTTTTGGATTTTGGAATACTTGCATTATAAATAATGAAGTATCTCTGAGGTAGGACCCAATCTAAACATGAAATTCATTTCAGTTTCATATACACCTTATACACATAGTCTGAGAATAATTTTATACACAATATTTTTAATGATTTTGTACATGAAACAGTGTATGTATACTGAATCAGAAAGCAAAGGTGTCACTATCTGAACCACCCATGTGGACATTTTTGGATTTTGGAATTCTGGATAACGGAAGCTCAACTGACATAAAGTTTTAGCAAGTAGTAATCCTGTTTATTAAATAAGACTTAGCATAAAATTAGAAAACTGAAGAAAATATTCACAGCAATAAACTTACTCCTATTTGACTTGTTTGATACCTTTTGTTGCTGCAGCTGTATTTATATAAACTTCATGTTTTATTATTATTGAAGCATTCTGTGATCACAACTGTTGACTTAATGTGGAGCATCTGGACTGTCAGTAGGGATATATGGGATAGTTCAAGTTGGTTTATAAAAAAAATGTCTTTGAGGTACTACCTCGTCTCCAAAAACGACTTGTAGGAGGGCATATTATCCTATGGGCTACATTTTACCAACCACATCTTCAACCTGTCATCTTTCCCAACAAAACTGAATTAATCTAGGTTGTACAACTGAGTTCGTCCCATCTGTTTGTACATCACTGTATATTGTGTGTTTTCTTATTTCACCCTATCAACACTTACCAAGAAAATGTTTATTGTAACATTTGTTTACACTCCACTTTTAAAAAAAACATATTTGCATCCAATGACAAAGGAGATAACAGGGAATAGGGTCCCTCTATCTGATTTGTAGTCCTTATGTCTAGTCACATTCTTGTAATGGAGAATAACTGGGAAGATAGATAGATAGAACATAGCTGCCCCGATTGCATTTTGTAGAGAGGCAGATTTATTATTATTATTATTATTATTATTATTATTATTATTATTTTCTAGTGTGTGTCATTTTTTTTATATAAATGAACTGGGCCTTTCCAGAATCTGTTAGTGCTAGAGTTTCAGGTCAGAAATATGTTAAAGATATCTTGAATTCTATATAAACCTGGTGCAGAAATGTTGCTCATACTGATAGTTAAATACATAAGATTCTACACTGCTGGACTGCATAAAAAGCACTAAATTCTTTCTGTAGTTTAATAAAACTACAAGAGCGATGTCATGTTGGGATTTGTATTTAATGTTTCAGGGCTGCCTTCCTCTTGTGCTGATGTTTGATATGAAGGAAGAAATCGATGTAGAACCACACTTTATAACTCAGCTAATGGAACAACTAGATGTCTTCATTAGTATTAAACCAAAGCCAAAACAGCCAAGCAAGGTTAGTAGAATATTTTTACTTTCTTGTTAGTAGAATATTTTTACTTTCTTGTGCAAGTGAACCCTTCATTGTGTAGCCTGAACTAAACTAAATAACTTGTTGATTCTACATAAATTGTTTGAAAATCCAACTTGTTTTTTTAAAGGAATCACATACAGTTATTGTTACAAAGGATCTATGTAGCTAAAGTACAAACTGGCTTTTGCTCAAACCAAGCTGGACAAAATTGTCCCTCAAGGCTGTTTCAGTAGCAACCAAGACTTCTATTTTTTTTTCCTTTCAAAAATTGTATAATTGTCCATCTGGGGGATGATGTTCTACTCTAAAACAAGGTATATCTCCTGACAACTCTTTTTTAATTATGAAAATCCAGTTATACTGGAAGTGGGTTTCTCAGAGCCACATTAGAGGGACTGATCTACCCTGAGAGAGTCCTGAGGCAAATGGAAAAATTCTCCAGAGATTGCCCACACCTATAATAGGAGGATACTCAAGTCAAGGGATGAGGAACCTTTGGCTCTTTAGATGTTTTGGATGTTGTCCATGCTAACTGAGGCTGAAAGGAATTGTAGGACTCAGTATCTGGACCATTACTCAAAAGTCTCTTTCAGTTACTCAGGAGTTTTGTGAAACCCTACCATTTAATCTTTATCCTGAATACTCCTGTCCCATGGAGGGCTATAGGCAGACTGTGCTCACCATCCTACCACTGTCTTATCATCATGTGAGCCCCCTGTGTCATTGCTGCAGTCACCAGCTTTCTCCTCTGGTGTGTATAATGGGCTCCCAAACCATTATATAGCACTGCAAAGTAAGGCTTTTCTGAGTGAATGTTGTAGGTGGGGATTCTGGTTTCTGCAGCAGCACTACCACCAGAGGATCCATGTGGTAGTGGGGAAACACATGGCATTGGAATTTATGGGCCTCAACAGATGGTCCTAGTATGTTGGTTGCTGATGCTAGACCTGTGAATGCCTTCAGTAATATGCTTCTAATGGCCAAACAAGGAAGATAAAAGCAAACATGCATCTGTCCAGTGAAAGGACAGAATCGCTTTTGGTGTCTTTCAGTATGGGACATCAGAGAAGAGAGAGGAAGAATAAGTGAATCATGAATCAAGGTTGCCCTCAAATAGAAGTAGAAACATGATTCCCCCCCCCCCCCCCAGAGGAATACACATTTCTCTTTGTGTGAATGAGATGTGCATCTCCCCACACAGGATCTGTCATCATTCTGCATGATATACTGCAATTGTGTCTTGTGCAGAGGCAGCTTAAATTGTCTGGATTTAAAACAGAATTTCTTACAAGTAGTAGGCCTGTTAAATTTTATACACTAATGCAATTTTATACAGCCCTGTAAATGAACAGGTAGGAAGAGAAAATATATATATATATTCATTCAATATTTCTTGGGAAGCAAGTACTAAACATGACAGCACTTTTATCTAATCAGTAATGAGAAATACCTATCCTATTATTCTGATTTCAACTTACAATGATAACCATTTTAGTTAATAAATATTAATTAATAGCTGGTTTTATTTAAACTGTATTTGTTGGACTGAGTTCAGAACAGTTGAACTACTCATATTTTAAGTTGAACAGGCAGCTTTTCCAGGGAGGCAACTTGGGTAAAAGCCATATTAAACATTCTGTGGTTTGTTGGTTTGTTTGTTTATGTAGCAGTACTTTTGTAAATTTATTTATTTATTATATTTATTTGTATCCCACTCTTTTCCCAGGACTGGGACTCATAATAATTCCATTTTTTAAACAAAACAAAACAAAAAAACAATTTCCACAAGGCTTCTAACATCTTTATTTCTACCATTAATTGAGAAGTTTGAATACTTGAACAGCAGTACAGAAATCACTGTTATACTATATTATATTCAGTTATATGTGAATAACTGTACCACAGGTCATCATACCGAAAGTATCTGTACAAGTCATCACTCAAAATATGTCAAAAACTACCTGTGTAGAGATAGTTACCAGTATACACATATACAGAATGTATATAGAACCTGTGCTGCCTGTAGCATGAACATCCTTTATGTGTCACATGCAATAGAATATTAAGTTTCTCATAATTCTTGTTCCAGTCTGGACCTTTTCACGTGTTAGCCACAGCAAATCTCAGAACACATGTAACACAAAACTACTATTACCACAAGGAATTAATAGGATACATATATTTATTAGGTCCTTACTATGTAAGTCATAGGTTTTCTAGAGGACAGTGTTACATATATATCAGACAGTTGGTGGGGATAGGAGTATTAGTGGGTCCAGAATATAGTGTTCTGGGGCCCTGAATCTAAAAATAAGAATAATCAGTAGCGTCCAAAGTTTTTTAATAAGCTTTCTTCCTAAAATAGAAGCTTTCAGCTCACATACTTGGAAAAATGGTGTTTGCTGGCAAATGTTGCTTCTTAAAATGAGGAACAGGTGGGAGGAGAGGTTATCTTGGATAAATAAGTCATGGAATGCAGGCCATTAGAATATGCATCTTTCATTGGAAATCTTATTTTCCTGTGTACATAAAAAGTAGGCAAGGTATTCAGTTACCTAGCATGATTCTAAACATTATTTACATGAATTGATTTCTGCCTAAATGCTAGTTTAGTTCCATCTTTTGAAGTATTACAAAACATAAACTTAGTTTGCAATAACTGTGTACTTTCTCTCATAACTAAGAAAACAACATGCATTTACCATCCCTGGGTTCTGCAAGTCTTTGATTTTAGGAAAATTTACCAAATGTTACATAAGGACTGCTAGTTTTGGAGCCTTGGGTACTCGCTTTCTGTTCATGCCAGAGAATAAGTTTGGCTTTGAGAGTGGGCTTTTAAACGTTTCCTCTTATTGATGCCAGTTGTAGAAAATGGTTTAAGTGTTTTGTTATACTCTTACAATTGTCTATTTCCTCTTTTACAGTCTGTAATTGTAAAAAGTGTTGAGAGAAATGCCTTAAACATGTACGAAGCACGAAAATGTCTCCTGGGCCTTGAAACCAGTGGAGTCGCCATCGCAACAAGTCCGTCCACCATCTCCTGTCCAGTTGGTCTCTCCTGTCCTGGCTTGGATATCCTATCCTCAGCTGGACTAGGACTTACTGGACTTGGTACAGTTTATTATAGTTTATAATATTTTGGAACTTTATTTAATGAGAAGTCAAAGGTTTTCATGGCCGGTATCCATAACTTTTTGTGGTTATTTTTAGGCTATGAGGCTGTGCTCTAGAATAATTTATTCCTGACATTTCGCCAGCAGCTGTTCTAGAACATGGCCTCATTGCTCGAAAAACCCACAAAAAATTTAATGAGTTGAAAAAATAAACTCTGTATATTGACTCTGTGTATATACATTGCTCTTGAACAGGAAGGCTGCATCTGTGCATCAGAAATAATCCGGTTTAACATCACTAACTGCAATGGCTCAATTACAACTCCCAGAATTTTGTAGCATTGAGCCATAGCAGTTAAAGTGGTGTCAAACCGGAAACTGGGTATGTCGAGATAATATGTAAAATACACACTTTTATGCATGTAAAAATCTGTCAGCGAGGCTGGGAAAAGATGAAATGAAAAATACAGGAGAAGAAAACCAGTCAGGTTCAGTGTTAATCAGAGTTCCAGTTAAGACACAGTGTATTGCTACTGGCTTCCAAATTAGGTTGTTGACCCCTTGAAAAAGACCAGGATAGGGGAAGGAATTTGTGTATTATCCCGAATAGTATTTACTTAATGATAGCATCCTGGAAGAGAATCAGTTAAATTTGTAACTATTGGGTGGACTCCTCTGTGAAAATACAAATCTTTTCTAATGTGATATTGAAACATTTTTTTTAAGAATTTGCTTTTTATATTGTTTCTCTTCTCTGTGAGATTATGTAATCTGACATTGTTGTATGTTTATTTTTTTACAGGTCTCTTGGGTCCAACTGCCTTATCTGTCAACACATCCAGTGCTCCAAATTCCCTATTAAATGCTCTAAATAGTTCTGTTAGTCCTTTGCAGAGTCCAAATTCAGGCACACCAAGCCCAACTTTGTGGGCGTCATCAATAGCCAATACAAATGCTACAGGTTAGTATAACATACAGATTTTTAAGTTTTGTTTTTTTTTAAGAGCAAAAGGGGAACTTGAGTTTGTTCTATTTAAATGTAGCATTTTAATTCTGACGAACAATAACAAAGGTGTATAATGTTAAAGTAATGCATTCAACATAACATGTCTTCATTTTGTTCTCTTTAATAATGTAACATCTGCCACCCAAACCTGGATTATCTGTCTCTGATGAAGATCATATTTGAGTTAGGCTGCATCTGTACTGCAGAAGTAATCCAAGTTGACCCCACTTTAACTGCCATGGCTCAATGCTGTGGAATTCTGAGATTTGTAGTTTTGTGAGATATTTAGCCTTCTCTGTCTGAGAGCTCTGGTGCCACAACAACCTACAAACATCAGAATTCCATAGCACTGAGACACGAAAGTAACAGCAGTGTCCACTTGGATTATTTCTGCAGTGCAGATGCAGCCTTAGTATCATAACACAGCCTTGTTATTATTTGAGCCTTGCCTTGCATAGTGAAGGTCCCAGGCTAAATTGCTGGTATCCACAGTATCAATGATATGAAAGATCTGTGCCTGAGATCACAGAAGTTTGCTACCAGTTTAAGAAGGACTTTTTGGCTTAAACGGAGCAGTGATCTGACTCACTACATGTTCATAATCCGTATAATTTCTACTCTTATTTTAATTTAGCTATCAACTCATCTGTTTTTTTTTAAAATTCAGGGTATTTTATTCTGCCAGATACTTTTTAAAACAGCACAAGTTAAGAAATATACTAATTTAGACTTCCTTAAATTTCATTACAGGTTTTTCTGCTATTCCTCACCTGATGATGCCATCCACTGCCCAAGCTACGTTAACAAGTATACTTCTATCAGGAGTGCCAAATTACAGTCAGAATACACCATCTCCCCCTCCAGGTTTAACCCCAGTTGATATCCACATGAATGGCATGCACACAGAAAACAAGAAAAGCCCTACTTCATTAAATGGTCATGTAAAGGTAAAAATTTAGGCTGCAATCCTGGACATGCCAAGGACTGTGCTATCTATTCTGTATATTATGTCCAGGCTAATTGAATTTGTATACAGGTTGAGTTTCCCTTATCTGGAATTCTGAAAACCAGAATATTCCATAATTCAAAAGTGTCCACAAGGATGGCTGAAATAGTGACAGTTTTGCTTCCTGATGGTCCAGTGTACCAAATACACCAAATAATTTAAAATATTGCGTATCAAATTATATTTAGGCTGTGTGTACAAGGTGTGTGTTGTTGTTTGTTTGCCTTCAAGTCATTTCCAACTTATGGCAACCCTAAGGCAAACCTATTATGAAGTTTTCTTGGTAAGATTTGTTCAGAGGTTTACCATTGCCTTCCCCTGAGGCTGAAAGCATGTGACTGGCATGCTGGCATATGAAACCTAAATGTATACGGTGTATAAATTGTATATGAAACCTAACTTAATTTCTTGTTTAGACTTGGGTCCCATCAGGATATCTCATTATGTATATGCAAATGTTCCAAAATCAGAAAAATTCCAAAACATTTCTGATCCCAAGCATTTCAGATAAGGGAGGCTCAAGTTGTAAATGGAGTGAAGGGGTGGATTTAAAAAAAAAAGACACAGTATACATTTTGATGCCCTGATTGAGGTCATTTTTAAAGTCCGTATTAACTGTCACAAAATGTGACATGATGTTCAAAGATAGAAATTATAGTAAAAAAAAAATGTGTATGTCTGTATGAAATGGGACACAGATGAGATATATGTTTTGCATTTTGCCCTGAAGCAGACAGTATTCCAACATAATGGTGCCACTTGAATTAGCAGTGTGTATTATAATATTTTGATTTTTCAGCTTTGCAGACTGTGGTATCCTCTCTACACTATAGCTTTCTTCCCACTTGGCTTCTGTCATTTCTGTATCCTTAAGGAAATACCAAATGCCTAGAACTGTATAGTGTGTGTTGGGGTTGGTGCCAGGGGCAAGTACTTTTCCTCTTATTCAAGGTTTTTTCCTCCTGCAATCTGCCTAAATTTTTTTCTGGCAGAAAGTAAATAGCCCACAGTGACTAAATCAGCTCACTTTGTTGAAAGAGAAAAAGTATTCATAGATTCTATAATGTATATGATCAAAATCTTATATTTATTAAAGTCATAAAGATTACTTTCAGTTGCAACATCCTGAATTGGATGGTAAATTGGCATAAATTTGTTGCTATGCAAAGCAGCAAATGAATCACTTATGAGAATTGCAGTGACTTGCCTACAATAAGGACTGAAGGGCAGAGTAGATGTGCTAAAATCAACAAGAGTATTAGATAAGACAAATTTTGGGTCACCAAGGAGCAAATCCAAGATGCTGGTTCAGACCAAAATCTCTCTGTTTTTAAGTGGTCTGATTTCTGTTTACTGAGTGGTCTGACCTCTGTTCACAGAAGGTGGAGTAGAAAATGCAGGCTGCAGTGGCTTTTCCCCTATATAGGCTTTCTCACACTTCTTTTACTATTCATAATAATCAGTGATTTGCTAATCTGAAATTATCCCAAATTATACACTGCCAGGCAGAAGGTTGGAATGCAAGTTCTTAATATTTGTTTTCAATAACATTGTGTTAAAGCTTAAAACAATGATTAAATATGCTTGTAATTATTCCAGACCTCAGCTATGAAGTATACCACACTTTCTGCTGCAGCACTTGGTGAAAATGTATTGAGCACAAACCACAGTGATCCATCCAGACAGACAAATAGCCATAATGCCTCTGAACAAGTGACCACCAAGGCAGATGCTGGTGAAGGTATAATCAAAATTAGGGTATAATCAAAATGAGGATTATGTTATTCATTTTTGTAATCATTCTCTACTCTAGGGGGACATTATTACCATTCTTGAGAGATTCAAGAGAAGCTTATGGCTGAAATGACAGTGAATCTTTCTAAACACCAGCTGAGATAAGAGTGTGCTGAAAAGCTAAGGAGATTTTGAGAATTTAATGAGAGGCTCCCTGCATAACCAGGACTCTCAAGTACATTTTGCTAAATATTAAAGATCAAATTGACCTTGTTTTTGTTCAGAAATCAAATTGCTGGGTTATGGGGTCTTAAATTTTTTTTGCCATGCTTCACATGATTGGGTTCTTCAGTGGTTTGGTACAGAATAGCTTTGATTTGAATAATAGCTTTAAGAATCACGATGTATTGTTACAGGCATAGTTCTTGGGCTTGTTGAGGTAAATGTTCAACATGAATTTTTATTGGAGTTTTTGGAGGCTAACAGATTTCTTACAGATTTTACCCATACATAGTTTTAAGCTATTTTAAACTATAAAGTTGTTTAATATGTGTTTAGTTCATCTAAATTATTTTTATTATTTTAAATTGTTTTAAACTGTCTAAATTGATTTTTCTTGCACACTGTCCTGAGGTCCCATTGTACAGAATGGGGTAGAAATATATAAATTAATAACTTGTTCTTCCCTCCCCTTAGTTGACAAAAGGAGGAGGTTTAAAGCTTCTTGCTATTTTGTTGTAAACATAATTTCTCAGGTTTAGGCAAAATCGGAAACTGTGTTTTAAGTCAAGCCAGATCTTTAAATCTCTTCCATGAACACACAAATGCACATCTGAATGCATAAAGGAAAGAGTTGAATGTGGGAGCTCTGAGGTTCATGTTAATCTTTATGTCTGACAATAAACCATGATTTTCTGTTATGTCTGAACTGGACCAATGAGTGCTAAAAACAGTTAGGTTTTAAAAAAAAACTAGTCATATAACTAATCTCTGTTAATTTCATAGATGTTTTATGGATTATGTAGATACTTTATACACTAAGAGTGTGAGATTCAGTGCCCATATAACCTAAGTTCTGCCCCAAAGAAATGGGAATTCTTGGGTCTTCATGGAAATTATATCAAACAAGCATATGTCTCCTTTATTATTATTGTATTGTTTTGCCTATTACTGTAATAGTTCTGCAAATATTGTATTTAATTTGTCATTGTTTACAAAGCTGTGAACACAAGATCTGTTGTTGTTGTTGTTGCTGTTGTTTACAGAGATATATGGTGTTAAAATCCTGCTCTCCTGATTTCTAGAGAGCTTCATCATCTCCCCATCTCTTTCACCACCATTAGCCTGCATACTTTCAGTCTTTTCAGAGTGTTCTTCTCTTTAAAAAATATTGTTTTTCAATTTTTTTTTCTCAAATGAAACTCAATTCTTTATGTAATTCCATGTTCAATGCTTCCAAAGTGTGGTTTCAGAGTACTTGCCATCTAGGTTGGACCTAGAATATTAATGAATCAGTACTGGTCTCTACAGTTTAAAACATCATCTGTGATAGGGTCACTATTGTTGAAGAATGTCACTGATTATCTGGTGAGCCCTTACAACAGTAGCATTTTACTCAGCTTAAATTAACCCTGTTGGATGCTCATGCTTGATATGCATGCACTGTTTCTCTGCACTTTGTAGGTTGCAATGATGCCTTTGTGGAGGTGGGCATGCCACGAAGTCCTTCACATTCAGCAAATACCAATGATCTCAAACAAATGATGAGTTCCTCCAAACAATCTTGTTCAAAGAGGCAAACAGTAGAACTGTTGCAAGGCACCAAAAACTCTCATTTACAGTATGTAGCATTTTTAAATATAATATTGTGTGAAGTAGTAGCAACATTTTTAGATTCCCTTTCGTATGGTTTGGGTATTGTCATCAGTAAAAATCTTACTCTGTATTTCAGGCACATACCCTAAAGTGCCTTGCTTCTCAGAATCATTCATTTACAGGGTGAAGTTACTGTATTTACATTCATAATGATGTGTAATTGGTTTATATGATTTTTACTGCATAGAAATGCTGTCTGTATGCTAATAATACTTAGGATTTATGTAGCATTTCTGTGTTACTTTGCTATATTGTTTACATCAGGTAGATAAGCTAGTTCAATATCAGTATAATCCTATATCAGACAAAAGGTTGGTTGAAGCTGAGAGAGAAATAGTTAGAAAAGTCTACCTAATTAATTTAAGTGAGATTTAAACTAAGAATTTGCTTATTTACAGCTCAATCTTTTACCTTCCTGATTAGTTCTGGGTAAGAAATGTGTCACATTCTCAGAGTATTCCTCAGATTCCTCAGTCAAGAGTTCTCTTTTCTATCTGTAAATATAAAAGCTTCTTTTTCTTTTCTTTTTTCTCACTGGCCTGGTATATTAAGCTGTGGAAGGACTATATGGAAGGGGTTTATGATGTAACTGATACTGACAAAGAGTGAACACATTATATTCTTCTTTGTCATGGTATTTTCATTACGTGCTTAACCCAGTGTGTGTTGTAGGAAATGAGTACAACAAGATGGCAACTATCATGTAAGATGTTTTCATAATGAAGGTCAAGGTGGTTCATCTGGCAGCCTTTCTCATGGTTATCTAGTTCTGGACAAGCTAATAGAAAGCTTGGAATAACAGGAAACATCACAGTCACTGGCCCTACAATATAAATTTAAACTGAAGTATGTTTAGGGAATGGGAGTGAAAATTGATCATACCTCCCTAAGCAACCACTCTAATATTAACAGAAAAAAGAAG
This sequence comes from Sceloporus occidentalis, assembly GCA_023333645.1. Taxonomy (NCBI): domain Eukaryota; kingdom Metazoa; phylum Chordata; class Lepidosauria; order Squamata; family Phrynosomatidae; genus Sceloporus; species Sceloporus occidentalis. The sequence goes on along the minus strand of JALMGF010000002.1, from coordinate 108,416,279 downwards.
AGGAGAAGACTTCAGCATAGTTTGGAAGCCAGGTGGCTTTACCTTTTGACTTGTAGCCCAATCCAGATACACATTGGGAATGGTAAGAGAGGGAATAATGCAGTCTCCCTAAAAAATCTTGCATCGTAATTTGAACTGCATACTAGTATGTACTCATTCCATCCTGTTGATAGTCATGACAATAAAAACTCTATGATACCTTTTTTGTCCCAAAATACCACTAAATCCATGGTAGGGGACAGGATCAATCCCAGGGACTGGATTGACATCGAGGACACCCCCAGTAGGGTAGACCATTGCTATTCAAAATGACAGTCCAATGATCATTGCTGATCCACATGCTGTTGGCTGCCAGTCTACAGCAGGTTCCAGGAAATAAAGAAGCTCCAATAGTCAGTGAGCACAATTATGTTGTTGGTCCCTGGCACACTGGAAGAAAAAACCTACTGGTCCCACCCACACAATAGTTTGCTTTAGAAATACTGGAGTAGATGACATGAAGCAGACACATTCCCTAAACCTCTCCTCTCCAAAGTTCTGTCTGGGCATCGTCTTTTTCCCTTTTCAGTGTAAAAACAGCAATATAGCTGAGTTGTTCTGTGCTTCTTTCTGTGGGGATAAGCTCTCTACCAGCTACATTCCTTTTTGAAAGGAATGAGTGAAGCCTGCTGCATATCCAGCTCAACAGCTAAGCATGCAGAAGACCTTACTCTTCCCTTTAGTTTCTCTGTCACAAAAGATGAAGGACAAATAGTGTCCGTCATCTTTCCTGACACAGAAACTATATAAGGTAAAGTATTTATTGCTTTGAGAGAGACTGCATTATTCAAACAGTAAACTCCTTAAACAGCATTTAATAACCAAAAATCTCTGATGAAATCTTGTACAGCTAAGGGGTGATATCAGAACATTTCCATATGTTTACTGTGATAGAAATGTTTAATACTAGATTAGTATTAATTATATGTCGTGTTCATTGGCAGTGTTCAGTTTTTCTAGGCATGTTTCTCTATCTAGGAGAGAAAATGCTGGTTTCTTAAAATAAGCCAAATTCCATTAATACTTTGATCTGAGTTTTCCATATTAATCCTTGCCATGTAGCAAGCATTAACAGTGCTTACTGTGTCATATCTGGGGGGGGAAAGCAAATTTAAATTCTGGAGAAATATGTACTGAGTTGTTTATTTCTAGCCATTGATAAACAGGAGTTTCTAATATGTTTATAGTCAGTTCTTAGCTTTATCAAAAACAGAAACTAAAGTAAAGCATGTTAGATCTCTGCCTACTGTATAGGCTCTGAAAACAGATCTCACTCTACCTCCATCAAGAAAATAATCCTTCTCACACCCTCATCTTTTAACAGCACGACAGAGAGGTTGCTGTCAGATCCTGAGCTAAGCGCTTCAGAAAACCCAGTGGCTGATAAAAAAGCACCTGGAAGTGAACGAGCAGCTGAAAGAGCGGCAGCAGCCCAACAGAATTCAGAAAGAGCACGTCTTGTCCCACAGTCATCATACGTGAATATGCAGGTACTGAGCATGCAGCCAAGTCAGGCTTAGATGTGTCTATCACATCTCTTGTAAGTGAAAAGTAATTTGGTTTCAGAGAAGATTAAGATTTCACTCCTAATGTTAGTTTCCTTTTGGGTTCTGCATGTAACAACCTGCATAATTCTGGTTTATGATGATAAAGCTGCTAAAATCAATGACCCATCTTGATTAGAACAGCCTGACTGTCTTTCTAGAGGCAGATTTATTTGGTAGAATACATTCTTGATCTGGGACCACTGACAGGAGGACAGCACTTGTTCATCAAGAATACAGATGTTAGCCTCTTCTATGATGATGAGCATCTCTCTGGATACGTCTATTAATGATAGATATAACCCAAAATTATTAAGTGTGACTAGATGAGTCTTGGAAGACTTGTCTCATTCGTTCTATTCAAATGTGCCTAAAGCAAGACAAATTTGATCTGAAGCCAACACAATTACTCACTTGAAGGTCTTCAATTTTGAGCCCTTTCCTATGGCAGTTAATAATTTTTGAAGTACAATATAATGGAAAACAAAAGTCGAATATCTGTCCGCAAACTCTCAAGGATTAGAAGTCATGGTCTCAAGAACCTTAAGAGGAACTCAGTGTTAATACATATTTTTGCACCCTTTTTGTTACCATCAACTGAAAGTAAGTGACCCCAATAGATCTTAGGTATAGTCACACTAGACAGTTGTACCTCTGTTGTACCTGCAGTGATTCTGTCCTGAGGAATCCATAGGATGGAATCATAGCAGTTAAAGTGGAATAGTAATACTATAATTGTGTAGTGTGAAAGGAACCCTGATCAAACAGAAGGAAAAGAGCAAGATAGTGCTAGAAACTGAAGTGCCATCATGGAGAGCTTGCAGCTCCCCGGCACCTGCTTGCATTCTTCTAGTCCACAGATCACAAGTGTTCCATTGTAAATTTCTGAGAGACGATAGACAATTTGACATTTCTTTTATGGAGTCAGTCCATTCATCCATCTCGCCTAGTATATTCACTGTTCTCAAGCAAAGGTATTTCCCAGCTCTGCTGCTTTTAAGTAGAGATTCTGAGTCCTGAACCAGGGACTTATTGAATGGAATGCCTATGCTCTGCTACTGGCCTTACAGAAAACTGGGAGGGACTCTGTAAAGTTAGTAGAGTTAGAATCAGGAGACAAGATGTGCTTAACCTCAAGCACCTGACAAATGTATGCTGGTATCTCCTTTGCCAGGGAAGTCTTTTTGGAGAAAAGTGATAATAGAAATAGAAACTATTATGAATATAAAAATAGATAGAAGTCAGAATATAGTATTATTATCATTATATAACTCAGAGAAATGGAAAAAAGAAGAAAAAGATTTGGTAACAAATTTGATTACAGCAGCGAGATTAATTATAGCAAGATGTTGGAAAACAAAAATAACTGTACAGTTGGAGGACTGGTATAAAGAGGTATGGAAATTAGTGATTAATGATAAATTGACATGTAAATTGAAAGTAAAAAGGGAGTATGGAAAAGAGGTGATTTTGATGGAATTTGGAAAGAATTTATTGAGAAATTACTGAGAAAAGAAGATGGAAGGTTACCTCCACGGGAGGAATTGAGATTTTGGATGGAATATATAAGGGTGAAAATGGCTGTGGGGAAGGGGAGCACTAAGGTGGGATATTAAAGATATTTAGACAAATTGTAATAGAGTGTAAGAAATATATATATATATATATATATTAAATATTGTACAATAATAAAAATTCAATGTATGAATTTTTATAATAAAAAATTTAAAAATTAAAGCAATTACTTAGTTACCACTGTGGTGTCAAGCTCTCAGTCCTGAGTCTTGTTGTTGTTGTATTTTGTTGAAGTGTTGTTTATTTAGCAACTTTCAATTCCTGTTTCTCTAAAATAATTGCTTTTTAGTCAGTTTCCTTTAAAATAAAGGAATGCTACAAGCTTCTGGCTTGTGGTACAAAGCACATTCTCTTCCTGTGCACCTTATTGTCATCCCAACATCAGAGTGGAGCATGAGGGTATAGCAGAAGGCACAGCGTGAGCCAAACTGTGAATCAAGGCATTTTTCTCCTCCACCATTTAGTAAAGAGGCCACATGTAAGGCATAACTGAGAGAGCAAAAAGTAACTATTACATAGAAGGAGTTACAGTTATTCATTGTTAAGTTACCACTGTAAGGTAATTTATTTTAGGGAAAAGAAATTAATTACAGCTCTCCATTTATTTGTAACTGACCAGTTCTGTGCTGTGGGAGAAAGCTGTCTCTTGGATTCTTGAACTATAGGCCAGTGAACCTGGAAAACTATGAAGTGGAATAGTCCAGGAATCTTAACCTGAATTTTGTAGATTATATGAACTGGCATATAGAACTGAATGAATGGAGTGAAAGAAAATAGAAAATGTTATATCCACATGCTTCTTCCCACTAACACAGCAATCTTTTTATCTATTTGTGTGGAAGTTGTTGCTACTGATTTCACTGGGAATCAATATTTCAGTGACTGCACAGGGAGTGTATCCTTTATCTCATATTCAGCATAGTTGCATCAGACTAGAGGAAGGGGAGTATTTGGAAGCATTTCAAGCAGCCTTTCACAACAGTAATATTTTTTTTAAAAAAATGTAGTGGTTCACAACAGAACAAACCAGAAGAATAGGAAACATAACAGTTGACAAAATAGAGTGACGTGGTTGTTCCCATATGACTCCAAGAATGTTTAAAAGTTCTTGTCCATGTGGTTTTGCTTTACTGCATGTTTACATAACACACAAGCAGCTTGCTTCCAAAGAGATGAGTGTTGAGCCTGTATGTTATCTAGGTACATTCTAAAGCAAGATTCAAAATAAGCAGTCTCAATGTAGTATTCTTGAAGTAGCCCATAGGAAGAAGGTTATAATACACTTGTATAAAGAGCAATGTTTTAAGAAAAGTGCTTTTAGTGGGGAGTACCTTGGAGAAGAAATTGTTTTTGAAAAATGTAGACTGCCGATATTCCCAAACCTTTATCAAAGGTATTTATAGCCCTAATTAGCTAGTTTTAAATGAAAGTTTCAAGTACATCAAATGTTCATAGGCTTGCTGGTACTTTGCTGTTTAGTGCTTTGTGTTCCTCCTAGACAAACTTATGGACCATGATCAAAATCTTTGTGGTTTGGAGAGAAGAGTACTGGCATGACATTTAGCTAAAGCAGTGATTAAACTGCCTTCTGTGTGTTTCATTTTTAGGCATTTGACTATGAACAGAAGAAGCTATTAGCAACCAAAGGTATGTGGGACAACTGTGACTTGTAGCATATATCTGTTTGTTAGTAGCACAATGAAAGAGTTGCTGCTTCCCTCTCCCCACCTCCCTGTTCTTTGCTGCCCTGAGATTTGGCTGTGTTGGTTGCTCAGTTTGAGAAACTGTATCTTAGACAACTTGTTTTGCAATCCAAGATTTTCTCTATATAAAAACTTTCAATCTCCTGTTACATTTTCCGTGAGAGAACACTGTAATCCTGAAACATGATAAATGTTTCTTGGGGTAAATAGCCTGAAAAGATGTTCCACTGTTTATTACTGTTTTATATGGCACTTTACATTTTCAAAATATGTGGACCTTACATACTATTTTACATCTTTTCCTCCAGTATAAATGTGCTGGGTCTATATTCCTTTTTATGACACCTTGGATATAAGAAGTATTCACAAACTTAAAATACATCCTATAAACACAAATGTATTTTAGGGAGTTGATGCCTCCCAGAAAAGATGACCACTGTTATGAGTGGTAGTAAATGCATATGCCTATATACACAAGTGGTTATGCTGTTATTAAATGTTATGGAAAGGGAAGTCATTATGACCATTGTGTGTCCAAATTGACACATTTAATCAGTGAACAGTGAATCAAGAACACAGATTGGAAACTATGCCAACTAATGCTAGGACATAATGGCTGAGGTCTTATATTGAACAGACAAAACATAACTCGTGGAGTTATGTGGCAGTTGCACATCAGCTTCTTAATGAGTTGTAGCATTGCACAACCTAATGGACAGTGCAGATCAACCAGGTGCCTCAATGCTTAACCATACACAGTTTACAGCGGTGTGCAGTGGCATCCATGCACAGTGCACTACATGCATATCTCCACACAGCCAACCCATATCAGGCAAAAATACCCAACCAATTCTGTTGGGGAACTTCCATATGCATAAGACACCAAAAGGATTCTGGCCAATGTGTGTAAATACGTTTGCAAATGCACGTACTCCCTAGTTTATAAAATCAGTTTTTCTTCAGTGAAGGTCAGACTGTATGTAGCAGAGAAGCTACTGCTCATGAAACATTTTACAGTCCCCTCCAAATCCATGGACTTGAGATCTGAGACGTGGAAATCCGTGGAGGGGTGACCTCCATTAATGGCAATGGGGCGCGTGCCCCATTCAAGCCTATGGGGCTTGAATATGTGCAATATTTGGAACTCGCGGGGGGTCCGGAATGGATCCCCTGTGAGTTCAAAGGACCAGCTGTACTGAGAAAAGGGACAGCCAGTAATACATTCTTTAAGAATGCATTGAGGATCACAGAAATCATAAGTAGATAAGTGGAACTGGCAAGAAAAGGTTGGAATGTCCAAGGTGCCAGGCAGCCATGTATTCATCCTTTAGAAATATTTAATTACACATTCCCTCACACACTACTAATTACATACCTCTCTTTTACATTTCCTCCCAATTGATAGTCACCATGCTACACTTATTCAACATGTCCATCACAATTTGGCTTTTTTTCCATTAGATTTTTCAAAAATATCTGTTTACCCTTGTGCATACCTTCCTGTAAGAGCTCTGTACTTAGTTACTTTTTCTTTTCTTTAAGCTATGTTAAAGAAGCCAGTTGTTACAGAGGTGAGAACACCCACGAACACTTGGAGTGGGCTTGGCTTCTCCAAATCCATGCCAGCTGAAACTATTAAGGAATTAAGGAGAGCAAACCACGTGTCATACAAACCATCTATGTCAACCACTTATGAGGTATGTCAAACAACAGCAGGGGTGGGCAAAGTGCAGCCTGTGTGATGCATGTAGCCCGCAGTAGTGGCGGCACTAAGTTTACTGTCAGCCGGTGTGGTAACTCCTTATGTCACCCCACACACACACACAAACACACATTGACCTCCTCCCATACTACACCATACAGAATCCTTAGTAATGTTTTTGTACTGTTACTCATTAGTCAAAACTCATTAATCATTAACTTGTTAATTGATTACGCATTAATCAAGGGTTCAAAAACAATTTTGGCAAAAAAGAACTAAAATATTGCCCCACAATGCTCCAAAGGATGGGTGGTGCATGCCCACCACATTTTTCAGGGTTCCTGGGCCAAAATTGGTAAAAATCCCCCCACACCCCTAGAGGTGTTTGGAAGCAAAAAAAATTGCTGCTGCTGTTCCTTTATTTTTTATTTGTATTACTTACATTAAAAAAAAAAAATCAAAGCAGTGTACCTCGATAATATGTGAAATATCTACAGTAAATAAATACACAGAAAATAACACATACATTATTTTTGAAGTCCAAGAAATAGAACTCTGAGTGGACAAAAAAGGGAAGGCTTGCTTAGATAATTATAAAAAACCAAAAACAATTGTCACTATTGAATTTCTGATGGAAGAGTATTTCATGTAATAGGTGCTGCTGCATTGAGTCCCCTGCTCTGACTGACTCGTAAGAAGGCATCAGAAGCACATAAAGCTATCAGAAGGACCTCTCCATATGATCTCAAAGGCTGAATGGATTTATAAGAAAGAAAGTGATCTAGTAGCCAGGTCCCAATTTGTTTAGAGTTTCATAAAGTAACAATAAAACCTCTATCCTAGTCCTATAGCAGATAGAACAATTCTTTCAGCAGAGATATTATGTGCTACCAGTTTGTTGTCCCACTGAGAAGTCCTGCTGAAGCATTCCATACCAGATGCAGTTGCTGGAACAGTCTTAAAGTTAGCTCCAAACAGAACACATCACAGCAATTGAGTCTTGATGTTACTAATGCCTGGTCCTCTGTAATCAATCTATCATTGGTTTGCTTTTGACTCAAGATTGCAATCGTAACATGATGATTTCACTTCTGGCAAAGGCACCCTGGTGGCGCAGTGCTTAAATGCTAGTATTGCAGCCACAGCATTGTGAGTTTGATCCCAGGCTCCAAGGTTGACTCAGCCTTCAATCCTTTCATGGTTGGAAAAATAAGTACCCAACTTGTGGGGGGCAATTGGCTTCTAGATTGTAAAGCGCTTAGAGTGCTGAGTTCACTAAGCAGTATAGAAATGTAAATGTTGCTCAGCTATAATGGTTATTGGACACAGTTGCTGACTAAAATATACGCCCAACGTCTCATATAGGAGTTAGCAACAATATAAACCCATCTTTCTGGCTTTCAGCTACATAAAGTACATTATATTAAATCAGTTGACTAAATGCCTCAAAATGTTTGAAGCAGTGTGATTTCTAACATGGAGGGAAAGGTCAGGGGGCAGGGTCTTCCTGTTGGACCCTGACCCTGGTGTGGCTGTGTTTCATGCAGTAAGGTTAAGTGTGTTACTAATGTTATGCCCCACTGGATAGTGCATTTGCTATGGGGAACTGTTTTACAGTGGTCCCACATGAAAAGAGAGGATTGATCTGCTATATAGCATTGTTGGGTGAGAAAGTGACACTGTTTAAGCACACTTCTTGTTTGTCATTTCAGAATCTTATACATTGTGCTTCTCTTGCAACATCTCTCCTTTATACCTAGCACTAAAGTACTCTCTTTTTAAGAAAGAGAGGGTCCAGAGATGGAGGTGCAGTGTCATGTTTTTCCTAAGCCCAAATGATCTGGGTTATGTTGCCATTTGATCTGGTTGCATAGACTGATAAGGCAGTGCCTGGTCCATTGCCTAACTTATGCATGAAAAGCAGTTACGAATTTTTAAACCATGGCAGACAGTTGCATATCCTTACAAATTCCTTCTCTCTTGCCAAGTCGCATTATTGTATTAAATGGGATATCGGCTTTCTATAAATCCGCTGCATATCTTTTTGATGGATGCAAATAATAAAATGGGTTTTCCTTAGGAACAAGTTTAGCTTTAAGCACATTATCCATCCTGTATATGTTAAGCAGATATGCTTTCCAGCGTGTTTCACATTATCTTCCAGCCATTTTACTTTTGTCTCATTTTTCTAAGGAGTTTATTAGGAGACTAAAATGTTTTCTGGGTCTGAGTCACTTGGCTCTGACCCAGAAACAAACCACAGCCTGGGTTCCTTGCTCTGTAAACTGTTTCTTCAGAGACTCTAATGCTCATTGTTTTTGTTGTACTTGAGACATGTGGGAAAAATAAAAACCATGTATCCCTTTGTTTTCCTGCTTACTCTGGGCTGTTTTCAGAATTTCCATTGGTATTAGAAAGCACTCTCATCACAGTATTTGACATCACCGATTCCAAAATGATTAGCCAAGACTTACTAGCGAGTTGAGAAAGCTTGTGGGTGTGGACACAAAGCTGGCAGGAGGAAGAGAGGACTTAGTTAAAATGAGAATATGGAGAATTCACTTCAAGGTCAGAATTAGGAATATCCAAAAGTACTGTTAAACTGGTAGGGCACCATATCCTTTCTAAAAACGGCTTTGCAAAACATTGCTCAACAGTGAAGTCGAAGGCTTTCATGGCTGGCATCCATAGTTTTTTGTGTGTGTTTTTCGAGCTATGTGGCCATGTTCCAGAAGAGTTCTAGAACTCTCCTTCTAGAACATAGCCACATAGCCTGAAAAACCCACAAAAAACTATTCCTCAACAGCTTCGTTCTGAAGTGACTGTTGAGTACCTTTTCTTGTAACTAACATTTCTGAAATATCTCCTATAGAAAATATTTTTAACTGTTTTTACAAGAGACAGTCTCTGCTACAGTTTCTTAGCTCCACATTTCATTTTCTAGTATGGCATGTGGATAGTGAGCAGTTACTAATAACCTTTTACATTGACTGTATGTTTGAGCAGTCCTTACTCTTTGGGGGGAAAACTTAATCCGATGTGCTAATAGATCTTTGTTCAGCATGAGTTTTCTGGATTTTTGTGTTCGTTTCCTTGAGAGAAGGATTAGAGTATAGGTTGGAGGGTTTGGGGGACTAACAGTGTTACACTTGAATAATGCTGTTCAAGCATAGCATTATATGATAGAAATAACAACAGAACTGAAGGTTAAAGTGGGCAAGAAATGATTGTGTAGTTTTTTTAAAGCATGTGGCAGCTTCTAGATAGATAATTATTAGATTAGAACAAGTGCAGATGAAAGGAGCCTAACTCTTTCTTCTCTTGCTTTATTCTGACAAAAATCTGCCCTCTGAAGCTGCTATATGCATAGGGAAGAAAGGTCTGTTTAGCATCACTTCCTGAGTCCTTTAAAGAATATCCTTCTTTCATCACATATTTCATGATAGGGTTGATTAAAAAAAAAAGCATGGTTCATTTTAAACAAAAAAAAAATCCCAGATTGTTTTTAAAAGTATTTAAATCAGATTTCGTTTTTTTCTTAAAACAATTAGTAAAAAAAAAGTGTCTGCATCAGAGTTATCTTTATGAATACTAATTTCATAACTGTAGTTATATTCTATTAATATATTAACAGGGGTATAAGCAGATGGGATATAAACTTGATAAGTCTTATTCTGCAGATGGTGCATATCAGGGCTTCTTAAGGATCTGACTTGGTGAACTGGCAGGTAGTTCTCTCCTTCCATGTGCCAGGGAGCAGCAACATATTCATGCCATTGACTACATCTGTTTCTTTCTTTCCTGTAAACTTTTCATGGAGCCAGTAACTCACAGACTAGCAGTAGCTCCAGGGATCACCACTTTAAATATCACTCATGTGAGCATGAAGCAGATGTGCTGTCTCGCACACACATCCTGGATTGCTCTGCCTTGCCTCTCTTTAAGTGCAATGATACAGAAGGGTAGTGAATACAGGTTTGGGGAGAGGAAGTAGTTCTGAACATAGAGAAGGTTATCTATGCAAACATTACTTTTTTGATGAATTGAAAAATGATCCAGAATAATAACTGTGTATCTACCTGCTAATATCTCTGAATATGTATTAAGTTAATATTGAACAATAATGTACCTGTACTAAACATGATGATTAAATAGAATCTTCCTCCCTGTTTATTTAGTCTGTAATTTAAATTTAAAGTCCTTTAAAGAAGAGATTTAAGTCATAATTAAAATTACATTAAAGTAGGCCTGATTCATCAGCATATTTTCATTATCTGAATCACTAAGTGTTGAAGATCACTGCCTGTTGCCCTTGAATGGTTTGGGAGGGCGGCTTGTCTTTTAACTGGAGCCCAGAGTACCATTTCCATCATATAGTCCTGGTGGAATTTCACCACTTCATACTTGTTTGGTCTTCTGTATCAAATACTGCTTGTCTGAGGAAGCTCTCTCAAGGAGAAAGCTATTTAGCTTAGCTTTCTCTGATGTGTTTCTAAACTTGGAATGTATTGAAACATGCAGCCCATCTCCTGCAGGCTAAAGAGAAAAATGCTATCCCATCTTCTTCCAACTAACATCCAGTAACACATATACACATACCACTTTCTCAGGTGACTCTGACCCATGCAGGGTGCTTCCCCCTAATGAAGGGAGTCCCAGAAGGATGGCTCAAGTGACCCTTTTCTTTTCTTTCCACACTTATTCCTTCTCATCTCCTTTGCAGGGTTCATCAATGTCTCTCTCAAGGTCCAACAGCCGGGAACACCTAGGAAATGGTAGTGACTCTGATAGCTGGAGAGATCATAATGGCATTGGTCCCACAGCTCCCGGTGACTTCGTGTCATCCATTGGTAGCCCTAAACGGAAACAAAAATCAAGTAATAAATAGCTAATGTTGTTCTTTTATTTCATTTTGAGCATAAGTTTTCTAAATCAGTACTGTTGACTTGGGATAAAATTTTGCTCAAAGTCTATGAAAACAAAATCAATGTAATTACTTCAAACGTTAGCTATAAGTGTTAGAATATTGCATATACCCATGTACAAATCGACCTCATGTATAAGTCGAGGGAAGGTTTTGGGGCCAAACTCATGGATTTTGATATGACCTGTGGATAAATCGAGGGTAAAATCTAGAACCGTGTAACAAAGGATGTAAAGGGGAAAGCACCATTTCCTTCCCTCCTTCTCCTTCTCTGGACCTCTCCTGACCACCTAACACCACTTCCCGGGTGCTGGAGGAAAAGGTTTTAACATTGGATTGGGAAGGGAGGGAAGTGAAGTTAAATGGGGACAGTGGTGGGGAGAGAATGCTTTAATGTTAGATTGAGGAGGTAAGGGAGTTAAATGTGGTGTTTAGTGAGGAGAGAGAGCCAGAGGAGGAGGAGCAGGAGGAAAGGCTTTAACACCAGATGAGGAAGGGAATTACCTCTTACATACACTCCTGCCTGGGCAGCTCTTTTAAAAATCACTGCTGAGGAACAAGGGGTAGTGCTTCTTTCAGGACCTTTCTAAGCAGTATTACTGTATTGCCCTGTATATAAGTCAGCCCAGGATTTTAGATCAATTTTTGGGCATAAGTTTTTTTTACTTATAGTCAAGTATATGTTGATAGAAATTTTGGGCTGCTGCTGTTGAAAATGCTAATCCTAAACTGTGTTCCTTCTTTCTGACTGTATGTGTAGTTCTGCTTCATACCCTGATGTCACATATGTTTCCATACACACATCATGTCATGATATATGAAGCACAATGAAGCACATAAAACATAGGTAGTAGAATTGACCCCAGACTGTCATTTTGAACAGGAGCCCCCACATTTTTCCTGATAGGTAGTTCTTTCTTAATACCCCATGTCTTTTAATTTCTTCTGCAGTATTTCCATGAAAATAGAAACATTAAGGCTTGGTCATTTGATACTGGGTGAATACTAAAATCTGCTAATTTTGGGTGTAGTTTAAGTAGTTGAGTAGGATCTGTCTTCAAAGTGATTGGAAACTGAAAGATACTTTCTCTCTGAACTTGCAGCTGAACATTATCTCAGTAGCAGCAATTACATGGACTGCATCTCCTCGCTGACAGGAAGCAATGGCTGTAACTTGAACAGTCTATTTAAGGGATCTGACCTGCCTGAGCTGTTCAGCAAACTGGGTTTGGGCAAATACACAGACATATTCCAGCAACAAGAGGTCAGTGTCTGGAAAAGGCATTTTGTTGTTGTTCCTGCTAGAGTGTTTTGATTACTTTCCAAACTAAATTGCTCAATTGCTACCATATGCTGTACTTCATTGACTATTCTATGAAGACCACATATTCATTCCTTGAATGTAGAATGTAGCCAGCTTTAGACCTCAGTGTTTTATAGGCCTGTGCTGAGTGGAGCAACACTGCTTTCCCCAAACAGATTTCTATTGTTCATAATCATATTTGAATAGGTGCTGTTTCTAATGCATGGGTGTCAGATATGCAGCCATTGGTGGCAGTATCATGTGGCAACATAGATAGAATGAGGTGGGCTTTATCATCCTTACGAGACATTTGCCTGATTCCCAGCCAGGACTGGCCCACCCATTAGGCAGAATGAGGCAACAATCACAGGCAGTAGATTTCTGGTTCCACTAAATAGTAGCAAATTCACATGTGTTTACTCCCAGGGAAGTGGTGGAAGTACTTTTCTATCACATATACCGAAATAACATAGTAGGTTTTGGATACCTTAATCTGGGAGTGGGAATTACACTATTTAAATACCTTCTTTCTTATAAATCAAGTAGATGCCCTGTCTGTCCCTGTAACAACGATGCCAGGAATTAAGCTTTGAGCTGAGTTCTGTAGGCAAAGATATTTCTTTGCTATGCAGCATCCCAGAAGAAATCAACTTTCCATGTTTTGTTCCCTCTTTGATACCAATTGTAAACTGGAAGGGGAAAAAAACACTTTTTTTCAATGATGTTACCCATATCTTCATTTATAGATGTGTGTGCGTGTGTGTTATACACATTTTGAATCTTAGGACCCTATCACATGCGGTTAAAAGAATGGCTTACCTTTCCGAAATTCAGCGCTAATTCAAGAGGCAGCCAGTTCCTATCGCAAATCGCTGGTGAATTGCTGCCTGGGTTCATCCCAGATGCAGCGCAGGTTTTCTAATCCACTTCGGCAGCTATTTTTAGAAGTCGGAAGCTTCAATTTTTGAAAAGGGGCCACGGAAGTGGCTTAGACGACCTGGGCTGCATCTGGGAAGGACCTGGGTGGCGATTTATGTGTGATAGGAACTGACTGCCTCCTGAATTAGCACTGAATTAAGGAAAGGTAAGTCGCTCTTTTAACCCCATGTGGATAGGGTCCTTAGCATGAGACTCCTAAATTTTGCATTACTTGTCTGTACATGTTCTTTTTGTAGATTGATCTGCAGACCTTCCTCACTCTCACAGATCAGGATCTGAAAGAGCTTGGAATCACTACTTTTGGTGCACGAAGGAAAATGCTACTTGCAATCTCAGGTAAAATAGGTATCTTGTACATATTCTGTAAGTTTCTTATATTTTTGATTTTAGTTGATTGTTCAGTAACAGTTGTTTGGCATTTATATAATTTTGAGGGGTGTTCAGATTAGTCCACATACGTTGTTGGTATACAGAAGAACCATCTATGGCATAATCCTATGCTCAAAAACCAGGGAGGGAAACAGGTAAAGTAGATAACACGTATTTATTGACTACTTTTCCAATAATTTTTTATTGGGATCCCAGGGGTCACACTTTGCTTTGTTTGAAGCCTCAAAAGATCTGTGAGAAAATGTCACCAGTTAATCATTCACCTACAATAATTAATTTCACATTTCTTTTTACCTTGTACATGTTAACTGATTTTGCATTTTAAACTATTTTTGTCTCAATTCATATTTGGGTTTTTTTTTTTTAATGAGAGCTTTTCCTTCCCTCCTTACAGAACTGAATAAAAACCGAAGAAAACTGTTTGACCCCTCCAATATCCGTGCCTCGTTTTTAGAAGGCGGCGCTAGTGGAAGGTTGCCACGTCAGTATCATTCAGACATTGCTAGTGTGAGTGGCCGCTGGTAGCAGTAAATGGAGGCTCTCACTGTTGACTGCACAAAGGGGCATGGCAATCCTGTGGACGGCCATCACTGCACACCACCCTCTGCACTTTGGGAGTTTAGGTAACAAGGACCAAAGCCTTCTTTTCTGCACAAAAACTTGTGCCAAAAGAGAGAAAGAGAGAGAGAACACTTGTCTTTCCAAACACCAAATGTGGATTATGTTTTACTCATGTAGATTGGACAGAATTTGCAATAATAATATAGGGTTCTTTATTTAGTATTTTATTACTTATAATAACTATATTGTATGCACTGAATTATTTTTTTACTTCTTTAAATGGAGAATGAAGGGCTGGGATGCCAGAGGGGCATAGTATGTGGTTTTATCAAGAAGGTATTTCTGGTACTGCTTAATAATTAATTGAGGTCTTTCTGCACTTTACGTGTTCTGATTGCTTGTCCTGTGGAAGTTATATTGTTTTCCTCTGATTTCCACAGGGAAAAAATGTTGTATTGGCACTAATCAACATTTGCCAGGTGTGTTCCCACATAAGATGAAAAAACGTTCTATAAATGGTACTAGCAAATCAAATTTTGATTATTATTTGTCTTTAACTTTGGAAAAGCCTTTCACCATCAGGTCGCTTAGTGTTGGACTGAAACCTCTTTTCACTTTTGGGAGACAGTCTAAGAAATTCTTGAAGTTAAGTTTGTGCACTGTAAAAGATGCAATGAAAGACCAAACGGACCTATTGCCACCAGTTAATCCTATTTAGCTGCTGCCTGTAATGCTAAAACTGATTTTAATGGTTGTCTGAAAGCAAAAGACTATTTTAGTATAAACTGCCACTAAGGGACACTTTATTTATAGCAAACATCTTACTTTTTAGAATCTGTACACTTACAGTGCATAAGAGTAAACTGATCTACTAAAAAGTTTATGATATAGAATGGAAGGCAATTCATCTTACCAGAGCTCTGGGCCATTGCTTTGTTTAAAACAGAGCATAAATATCATTTGACAAGACAGCACTGTTGCATTTATTTCAAAAAGGACATTGCTTACATGACTCTTCATCCATTCATCCATATAGAACAGCATAAGTTAAATAGCTGCAATTACATCCCTTTCCTTAGTTGATATAAGTTTGTAATTGTCAGCTATAGACATTCTGAGATGAGCTATTTCCAAAAATCTGTATCGACTATCACCAGAAAGAATCCATGTTGTGCATGGATAGAGTTAACAGTTGTGTTCTTATACTGTGAAAGGTCAAGAAATCTGATTATACTATTTCTGTCTTTTTGCAAATGACTATATATAAATTTATGAAGTGAGGGATAGCATGAAGTGCCCCTCTGTGATGCAATATGATGTTTCCAAACATGAATTTGTCAGAAGAAAAACATTCCCATAGCAAATATTGTGAATTACCTGTACTGTAATTTCTTATTTATGTACAATGTACAAACCCTTTAAGGTGGATGTAAACCACTGTTAACGAAGGCATTAGATTTAACCAATTACCATAGCTGTTTTTTATATATGCAAAACTGGGGTGAGAAATGGGTTTTGACACTTTCTGTGGATTATTCTTTTCTGTGGTGAAGCAAAATACACACAAAGGGAATTTTTTAAAGGTGAAAGCGTAGACAATGCAATAGTGATGAGTTACACATCTACATTAGTTACAACCATGCTAGTGATGGCTTTTATAGTTAAACAACCTCTTACTGCTACTGAAATAGCCACTGATCTGTCTCTAGTGTTTGAAAAACCATGGGACAGATTGGTACTTGTAGGACTGCATTATCTTTTTTTGTGCTGCCAAGTCATGCATTATACTGGAAACCAAATATCCTTGTATTTGAAAAATAGCAGGTGCATACAATATGGAGGTCCTGATCTTTAAAACACTAACCTTTATCACGAATACTCCCTTTGGTACGAGTCTCTTCATTTGTGTACAATTTAGCACTTGTGTTAGCAGATCAGGACCTCAATTTGTCCATGTAATTTATATTACCAAAATTTGAAACTAACTTGGTTTTATCTGTGCCATAGTTACTCAGCTGAAGATGATGAGCACTTGCAGTCTTTCAGTTTACATTGGGCCCCCCACCCCACCCCAATAGTATTCTTCTCCCATGAAACTATGCATGTTGACATTTTCTGGTTTGTACTTAAATGCCATGTGTTATGACAGTATTATGCCTGGAAGATGCAATTAAGCTACTGTCGTCTATGCTGAAGTGAACAATTTCCCGGATACAAAAATGAAGATAGGGCTGCACATACATAAACACAAACTCCACACTGGAAAAACAACTTTCTCACTCCTTTTGATTCCACAAAAGGGAATATGACAATGCAGTTTCAGTATTGTCAGTGTTGTATTATGCACAAATAATATTGAAACATTTGTTTTAAAAATTTTGTGCCTTTATAGCGACCAGTTATCTGTAAATATAGAGCAGATACAGATTGTATTTTTGGGAGGGACGGGGTCCATTTTAGTGATTTTTTTTAATAAATAAAGAAATGAATGAATGAAAGATTGAATAAAACGTTTAAAAATGGGAATTCTCCAAACTAATCAAATGTTACATGAAAAGAATAAATTTATATAACCCGTTTGTTACACTGCCTATTAAACGTGGTCTGTTGTCTTTTGCGTAAGCCTATTTCCAGAGGCAATATCATGATTTTAATGGGTGTGATTGTCCCAAAGACAGAATGAATACATGCTAATGATCACTATAATGTATGGCTAGGTTTTGAGAGAACTATTCCAAAGTGTGGTAAGAACTTAACATATTGATCATTATTTGGATATGGACCAAATGTCTTGTGAATAATAGTCATCTTTCCTTTTGGGTTGGTGGGAATTTTGATTGCACCTATAATTGTGAAGGTTTATAGGAAGTCTGAGAGCCAGCATGGCATAGTGGTTTCAGTGTTGACCTATGACTCTGGAGACTAGGGTTCAATTCCCAGCCTGGCCACTAAACCCACTGAGCGACCTTGGGCAAGTCGCATGCTCTCAGCCTCAAGGGAAGGCAATGGCAAACCACCTCTGAACAAATCTTGCCAAGAAAATCCCATGATAGCTTCGACTTAGGGTTGCCAAAAGTCAGATACAACTTGAAGGCACTCAACAACTACAGTGGGAAGTCTATGGCAGGTTACACACCGCCATTTAGTACGTAATGAATACGTACTAGGGTTAGGAAGGGGCGGTGCTTCCGCACCCCCCTAACCCTTGTACGTATTCTGTACGTACAATATGGCGGCGGCCGTTCCACACGGCCGCCGCCATATTTACGTATCGGACGCTGTGCGTCCGCACGTGTCACGGCGTCTATGACGTCGTGAGTCCGCCCCTGGCGCCTCACGACGTCATAGAGGCACCGCTTAAAGAAGCTCCATTTTGGAGCTTCTTTTTCGGTCCGTGCGGGAGCCACGTGGTGTGGCTGCTGTGGCTCCCGCACAGAGCAAGCGGCAGCGGCAGTCTGTAACCCGCCTACATGATCAAAAAGAGCAAGTGCTACATCCCTTCCTAGATGGTGGTACTTCACAGAGTGCAGGCCAAAGGAACTCGTTGTTGAATACACATCAATCCACTTTTCAATAACTGCCTCCTTAAGGAAAGCCAATCTATCTGTGAAAAGAGTTCAAGCTAATATTGGTCTCACTTTGCTAGTTATCAGTGGGCAGTTGGAAAAAAAAAGAGGAAATTTTCAGATATGTCAGTCACAGCCATTCCCCATCCCATCCAATTTTATATTTTTCAGTTTTATGTTTCTGCATAATGCAGGACCTTAGTGCACTTCAGTTTAAGTAGGAAATGAGTGGAGAAGGAAAAAAACACAAA
This sequence comes from Sceloporus occidentalis, assembly GCA_023333645.1. Lineage (NCBI taxonomy): Eukaryota > Metazoa > Chordata > Lepidosauria > Squamata > Phrynosomatidae > Sceloporus > Sceloporus occidentalis. Next base: position 108,397,782 of record JALMGF010000002.1, on the reverse strand, counting down.
AAGGAAAATAAAAAAATAAAAGGAAAAGAGAGAAAAGTAAAATAATCATTCATTGACTTATAGTGTCGTATGCTCCAACTATCATGAACATAGACCTTTATTTCACATATAATTCAACAAAGCCATGCCAAATTATTTGAAATTTGGCCTCTTTGTAATTTAACATAGAATATCTTTTTATGAGCTGCCAGTATTGGAAGATCTTGGATCTAAGGGCTGATACCAGGGTGGTCTTAGGTTTTCAGTTTTGCCAAGATGATAAATTGTCAGTCGGTGTGTCTCCAAACCATTCTCCCAACCATCCTTCCAGTCCCCACTATTGGGTACATAACCCACCAAAACATGCATATCTTTATTAATGATTTGTTAAGGACCACAGTAATTCCTACCTTAACATCTGTCCCAGAGGGAGCTGTAATTTGAGATGTTCTTAAAAGATATACAAAATTAGTTCACAGTTGCCTACATGATTACTTTATTACAATGTCCAGTTGTTGGAAGCACACTGTTGTCCAGTATGTTCTTCTTTACATTGCTTTTTGTGGTTCCAGGAAGTTTTTATTAAGAGAATAACATTCTCCACTTTATAGTTTCTCCAAATACTGTGAAATGAAATCCATATACTGTACAACTCTTTCCCTGTTGTTTGTATTTTCCCCTCCTAGCTGTAATGTGCTTTTTCTTGTGTGTCTGACTTTTCCCACTGTTGTGGGATGTGAAGATGATCAGTAGCTTTACCAACTTCATCCCAAAATTGCTTTCAGGCACAATGAAAGCACTATCAAGAAGCGTCCTTATGATCTTGCAAATGAGTCCTCCTTTAAGAGCCAGTTAACATTTGACCATAAAAGTATGGGAACTGTTTCCTTCTGGCATACTTTGCTAACCTTTAATATGGAAACCACATACCATGGTCTAGATTGATTATAGTGTTTTGTCCCTTTCTGTATTTCTTCCCAGCCACATCATGGACCCTATCAACACAATTGCTTCATATATTCCTAGAGTAGTCTAAGGCTGCACCAAGCAACAGTGCCTCCCACAGTAATGCAAGTAAGTTTGCCTTAAGAAAATCAGATACCAAGTCCAGTGAAGTGAATTGGTTATATAATTGGCCCTCCCACATATATTTTTATCCATGGATTCAAGCATCCACAGCTTGCAAATATTTTTTAAAATAAAAATTACAAAAGACAAAAATTGATTTTGCCATTTTTTTAAATGGGACATCATTTTACTATCCATTATATTTAATGAGACTTGAATACCCACAGATTTTAGTATCCACAGAGGGTCCTGAAACCAAACCCCAGCAGATACCAAGGGCCCACTGTATAATGTAAGTGTAGCTCAGGTGAGAACTAACACTTCTGTGTTCCCTGATCTCAACTGTAGACAGAGCAGTCAGTGTGAACTATTGCACATGTCCACAGATGCACAAGGTGGCCTATTGCATAAGCTGTTGAAGGCAATTAATCTAGATAACTAATAGGAAACAGAAATTTCCTAACAATGATGCTGCCCTCTGAAGGACTCTTGGTGGCAGGCCTCTACTCGCCTATATACAATACAGTCTCAAACCTCAAAACAGTTACCTACCTATAGGAGGACACACAACACAGATGTAGACATGGGTACAAAGCCTTTCCACAAAGCGAGATGCCACACATCTATTAAGGAAATGTAATCACCAGACCTAATGGCATCACCCACCATGTTAGAGGTATTTTCATTTGCTCATCCTCCAATGTGATTTATGCCATACTGTCAGCAATGCCTTTCAGCTAATCCCTGTGCCAGAGGATAAATGGACATAAATCAGTCATTACAAATGGGAATGCACAAAAACCAGTTGCAGAACACTTCAATCTTCCTGGGCGTTCCATCTCAGACCTCAGAACAGCAATCCTTGAGCAAAAAGCTACAAAGGAAGAATGGAAAGAGAAACAGCAGAACTGGAATATATCCATAAACTGCAGTCCCTCGATAATAGGTTAAACACAGACAATGGTTTCCTGGCACAATAACACTTACACATAACACTAGTTATGTGTAACACCTTCATGGGGGCTTTCTTGGCCAGTTTTCTTTTTGTTTAGCTTCCCACACTACATTCTAATACTCATTCATATGGTTACCTTGGCTTTAGACAACATCCTTCCCCCTGCCTTGTCTCCCAATGACCATCATTAAAACTGAACTTGTCACCTCATCTCCACACTCAAAAGGTTTTGCATTCCTATGGACATTCTCACACAGGGACTGCTTATATAGGTCTGTCCCTGGACTTTCTACTCCATCTTATGCATCTGAGGAAGTAGACTTAATGTCTATGAAAGCTCATGCTACCAACTTTTTCAGTTAGACTCAAAGGTGCTACAAGATCCCTTTGCATAAGGAATATCGTAATTGACTCTCTTTAAAATGATGCATTTAAATTAAACAGTAACATATTGAATTCAGATGCTTTCACTTATCTGGTTAAATTCCTTTTCTTGTGCAAAAAGGTTCTTGCTTAAGCAAAATTGCTGAGGCTTTGAAGATTTTTCTGTATCATATCTCAAGGCTTTCAGAATCCTAACAAACCCAAGCCTGTCAAAACATTGCATTAATAAATATACTTTAAAGCTGGGCAAGAGGTCCATTGTAGAAAACTACATTAATGTTCCTTATTCTGGAAATACTTTGGCATTATACTTGTAAAAAGGTGGGATATAAATAAAATTGATTTAAAAAATGAATGAATAAATTATTCTTAAACAGAGTTATCTTATAAAACAAAGTTCTGTGAAGTAAACACTCTGAATAAGCTGAAAAGGGTGATCTCTACATCCTGCTTGGTAAACCTTAAAAAAACAATCTACCACTCATATCGTATTGTAAATTATAGCTACTAGCCAGAATCATTTTAAGGAAGACAATTCAAATTCTTAAAAGGTCTGCCAAAACATTTGTATTAAAAAACGAGTTTAAACCTGCAGGGTGAATAACCAGTCAAATATTTATGAGTTGACCTTATCTACATCCACATAGAAAGACTTCACAAATTGCTTTTTTGAGTCAGTTTTAGAAATAGATAAAATTGTGAATGGAGGTGACGTGGAAATTCTGAAAAGGAAAGCACAGAGAGCACAAGATCAAATAAGCAGACTTGAAAAGGAATGGCTTCAGCAGTTTAGCAAACAATGTTCTATGGAAATCAGAATACTTCGGGGAAAGGAACTGTTCAGGTGTAATGGAACTTCCTAAAAAAGATATTACAGCAATCACAGTTTTCAATTGTCAGCACACACAAAAAAGAGAATGAAAAGTAGAAATGGTTGCCCCAAAACTACTACAGACAATATGAAAATTAAAAGAGGAACTTCATCAGAACCAAAGAATGGGCCACACACAATTATATGGAAGAACAAGCAGAATTAATCAGGAACAAAGGTTAGTGGTGAATTACATCTATACCAAGGAACAGGAAAACAATGCAAGTACATCAGGCACTTCTGAAATAATATAGAAGTTGTGGTATCATTGCTCATTGGTTGAGACTCCTGTCTTCAATATGGTGTGATAATAAATACTAACATATTTTGCAGGGCTGACATAAGGAAAGAAGACATAATAGGTTGAATTGAAAAATTCTCTTTCTCTGATTCAGCATACTAGAAAGCAAGTGTAACTCCACATTAAAAATTGGTGCGTATGTTTTCCTTTGGGAAAAGCATATGAACATTTTAAGGAAACTATTGGCATCCCTGTCTTACAGTTCTTATTTTCAACTTTGAATAAGATCTTTCCTACAAACCTTAAGGGAAACGACAAAAGGGGGCACTGCGCTCCAGTGGTTCCGGTCCTACCTCTCTGGGAGGTCCCAGATGGTGCAGCTGGGAGACGTGTGCTCCGACGAGAGGGCCCTTAAAACTGGGGTCCCTCAAGGAGCCATTCTGTCTCCCATGCTATTTAACATTTACATGAAACCGCTGGGAGAGATCATCCGGAGACATGGGGCGCGGGGTTATCAGTACGCTGATGACACCCAAATAATCTCTATGTCTCCGACTGACGCAGTGACTGAGGATGGCGTCTCTCCTCTCGTGGCTTGTCTGGAGTCAGTAATGGGCTGGATGAGGGAAAACCGACTCAAGCTGAATCCAGAGAAAACGGAGGTACTCGTGATAGGTTCCCCTGGTCCAGGAATGGCGGTGGTTCCACCTGTCCTGAACGGGGTCACGCTCCCTGTGAAGGACTCCGTGCGCAGTCTGGGGGTGCTTCTTGACTCGTCCCTTCACCTGACTGCTCAGGTGAACGCGACGGTCAAGAGCACCTGTCATCAGCTTCGGCTTATTCGCCAGCTGCGCCCATACCTGGCCCAGAGGGACCTTGAAACTGTGGTACATGCTCTGGTAACCTCGAGACTGGATTTCTGCAATGCACTCTACATGGGGCAACCCTTATACCAAACCCGGAAGCTACAAATGGTACAAAATATGGCAGCCAGGCTGGTCACTGGTACTTCCAGGGCCAGCCACATTACACCGGTGCTAAAAGATCTGCACTGGCTGCCCATCCGCTTCCGGGCGCAATATAAGGTGTTGGTAATGACCTATAAAGCCCTAAATGGCTTGGACCCAGGATACCTGAAGGACCGCCTCTCCCCATATATTCCGTCCCGCACCCTCAGAACATCTGGGCAGCAACTACTTAGGGTTCCTGGGGCCAGGCTTGTCTCCACGACTAGGAAGACTTTTTCCATCGCCGCCCCGGCCCTTTGGAACACGCTGCCCATAGAGCTCCGCTCGGCCACCTCCCTGGCCCAATTCAAAAAGGATTTGAAGACCTTCCTTTTTGGCAACGCATTCCCCGATTAAGCTGTCCTACGGACCTCCTTCCGCCGCACTGGCAAGAGGATCCGCTAACTCGGGGCTTTTTTTTGTTTTCATTGTAATGTTTTTAATGTTGTATGATGTTTTTAAAATGATGTAAACCGCCCTGATCTGAGGAAGGGCGGTATATAAAAAAAAAATAATTATTTTTATTTATTTATTTAAAAGATGCCAGAACATAATTGTTTCATGTTAGTAATGCAAACTGCTCAACTCTCATTGACCTGTGACCTTCTTGACAATGTCTGCAAGAGTCAAGCTAAGGTTCCCACCTTTAATTTTGTACATTGTCCAAAACATGCACACATTTCACTGCAACACTGTGGTTTTTGTTACATCATTCCAGTTCTCAGGGTACGGTATATAACTCCTTACTTCATTCCAGATTGTCAGTTTTCAGTTGTAATATCACACTGCACTGTGACTTAGACGTTTTCCATTTCCCTTGAAAAGAGGAGCTGGGGTTCATCCTTGAAGTGTGTCTTGTTGTCATGAATGTGTGTTACAGCTCTCATTCTCATGTCATGATGCTCAAAAGCAACAGCATTTGTATTGTATTTTCTCTTCCTTACTATTCTGTTATAGAGGGTGATTCAAAAAGAATTGAGCAAAACCTATTAAGAACAGACTTACTTTTTCACCACACCTTTTGAATCACCCTTTATATTTTACTATGCATTATACCCACTGTGTGATAAACCCTTTAGAAAACCAGCGTGATGCATCAATAGAAGTATAGTGTCTAGATCAAGAGAAGTAATAGTGCCACTGTATTCTGCTTTAGTCAGGCCCCACCTAGAATATTGTGTCCAGTTCTGGGCGCCACAATTCAGAAAGGACATTGAGAAACTGGAGCGTGTCCAAAGGAGGGCGACAAAAATGGTGAAGGGTCTGGAAACCATGTCATATGAGGAACGACTTATGGAGCTGGGGATGTTTAGCCTGGAGAAAAGCAGGTTAAGAGGTGATATGATAGCTCTGTTTAAATATTTGAAAGGATGTCATGTTGAGGAGGGAGTAAGCTTGTTTTCTGCTGCTCCAGAGAACAGGACCCGGAACAATGGATGCAAGCTACAGGAAAAGAGATTCCACCTGAACATTAGGAGGAACTTCCTGACAGTAAGGGCTGTTCGACAGTGGAATGCACTCCCTCGGAGGGTGATAGAGTCTCCTTCCTTGGAGGTCTTTAAACAGAGGCTGGATGGCCATCTGTCAGGGATGCTTTGAATTGGATTTCCTGCATGGCAGGGGGTTGGACTGGATGGCCCTAGTGGTCTCTTCCAACTCTATGATTCTATGATTCTATGATTCTATGTGGTTATGGTGTGAGACCGGGACCAAAAAAAGACTATTATTCTGAGCCATGAAGTTGGAGAGGCATAAATTCTCATCTGCCTCAGGTGGAAGTTGTGTGGATACAGTAGGAGGAACAAAAAATAGCTTCTTTGAGCACCTTGGAGGAAGAATGGGATTAAAACTGGCAAGGAAGTAAAATAATATAGGATTTTCCAGTTTGTTTATGGAGACAGTCAAATAGTTTGTTCCAGAACCTTTTCTTGAGAGGGTAGGAAGATGCTAAATTACCTGAGTGACCAAAAGGGTCAAGCTACTCCAGGACAGATTAATAACTGAGTGCTGAGAACTTCAGTGCATCTGTTATGCATAAAAGCCAGGGTCCTATATGCAATGGTTGACTCACGGCCCTCTTTTATTGAAATTGGCTACAGATTATTCAGTTCT